>WOVY01009598.1:0-600000 GCA_013436015.1 Rhipicephalus annulatus
CGACCAACAGACCGAAGAACTGGAGAAAGTCTGCGCCTAGTATGGGCGAATTTGACATCAGCCAGCTATGAAACACAGCTAAACGTTCTGCGAAATCCAAGTTCAGCGACAGTGAACTGACCATATGTGGTTATCACCGTGTTATTGACAGCTTGCAAGGGCGATGTACTAGGGTTTCTTTCTTTCAGCTTGTGACGCCGGTATAACGCTCACTCGGCGCCTGTGTCCCCTAAGAAACGTACTCCGTTGTTGCGGTCGGTAATAAAAATACTGAGGGACGACTTGGAGGCAACGTAGTAGACACTGGTCGCCCTCAGTGCCTGCTGCGGCTGTTTCCCGAGTGCGCGCATGGTGGGACACATTTACGGCGCACTACTTTTGAACCTCCGATGATACCAGCAGATATGCTCGTGCTGCTCTTGCGATAGCGGCTTGTTAGGCTCGGTTATCGTTTGCGCCCTCCTGCTAGCGTGCAAAGCTGATACTGTTTCGGCAAGTCGAGCAATCTCCTCACGCATCTCTTGAAGTTCGTTTAGAGGCTGTTGCGCTTGCACGGCAGCCATGGGTGTGGGCGGTGTCATTGCTACCAGTTTGTCAGCAAGTTCGGCGGCTGCGGTTAAATCCTTGTGCTCCGAGGCCGCGATGACCATGCGGACGCCTGAAGGCAACTTTGCAAAAAACGTTCTTGGAGCAATACCATCTATCGTGTTTGATGTTCCGCCAAGCAACTGTTGCATGTTCTGCCGCAAAAACTGACTATCACAGTAAAAATTTTTACACCCAGAAGGGTGTAAATGAGCTTGTCCCGTGGACGACACCCTAAGGGTGTTAATTCAGCACCTTCCAAAAAGGGTGCTTTTTCATGCACCCTTAGAATAGGGTGTACATGTAAAAAAACTGTAGGGTGTTAAAAAACACCCTTAAGGAAGGGTGCCTTCGATGTCCATCACTTTTTTAGCACCCTCTGAGAAGGGTGCGAGAAGGGTGCACAAGGGTGTTGAGTGCCCATGGCAGGGGTGCCAGTATTCTTTCAGACTGCACTAATAGATATCAGCATGCACTGATTACACACTACTTGAAGAAAGTGGTCCTCATTATCAATGGTGCGCCACCTGTCGAGCTCCATTCATTGCGTCTGGGCAAAAATATAAACGCGTGCCATTGTGTATGAACTTGTGCTGGATCTATATATACTTCACAGTATATGCATAATGCGCGTTACAGAAAATGAAGCCTTGCAGCCCTTGCATATTGTGTTTATTTAATAGGCAATAAAAACAAACTTTTCTTCTGCCACACAACATTTTCACCATATATACGTTCACGTATACGTACACTACACATGCAACACCTCAAATGTTTATTATATTTATTCAGTTTCACTTCATTGACAATTCTTTGCAACATACAATTACACTGGTTTCAGTTTAGTATACTGCTTCAAGTACATAGAGACTACAAATGAAATATACGCTAATATATCCCTATAATTCTTTCAAGTATCTACAATCCCAGTGGTTTCCAGTTTAATACACCTTCATGTAACAATCGGTTAATAGGAATGAAATACAAGCATATATATACTTATGATTCTTTCAAATATATACAATCACCATGATTTCACTATATATGCCTTCATGTACACAATCGTTCCCAAGAAGTGGTGCACACAAAATATATACGGATAGTGTTTTCAAATGTATATAATCACAGTGGATTAAGCTTTGTATTCCTGGATGTATACCAATTGGTTATGAGAAATGATGTACATGCAAACATTACGGGTTTTTGCACATATAACTTTAGCGAATACTTAAGAAACCAATACAATGATCAGAAACACATAAGCTAAAAACGAACAATAAACTGAGTCAAAACACACAAAAAACAAAGAGGTAATGCATAATTAAGGCTAATGACACAGCTGGTCACTTTATGCCAAATGTCCCAGCCATTTTGGCAACCATCTCAAATGTATTCGAAAAAGTCGTGCTGCATTGAAAATAGTGAACTTCTGGAATATTTAGGAGAGGAAAAATATTTGGTCACGTGGCTGCCTTCTGAACTTCCTGGAATGCCGTCTAGGTGTTGTATGTGAAAAATTTTATTTTAAAAGCACCGCTCCTTCTTTTCATACGAAAACTCGGTCTACGTGTTACGTAACAAGAGCTTAATTTGGGACAGTTGGTTCATCGTGGTGTGTGCTAGTCACAGCGCGACAACTTTCGGAAGAGACAGAGAGGACAGGAAAGAGCACAGACTGTCAACTGAATTATATGAATGTGCTACGAGCGCTTTTATACGGAGTACAAGAACGTGTTCATGCGCGACGACACGTGTGAGCACTACAAAATAATCTTTAACCGTGAAAAGAATACTCCCTCTCGGAAAGGATAAGTGAACGTGTAGTGATGCACTCATCATTGGTTTACCTGATAAAAAATACTTCTACAAACATTAAATTGGCATTAAGTAAACCCTATTCTCGTGACGAATGGGGCAAGATTGACTATTCCTGTTGCTGTTTAGTACACACACTTTTGAAAGCTTGCAAGGGGTGGAAAACAACACGCTAATATCATATGTGCTGGCTATTTTTTTAATTGTGAGACACATGATGTGGTATAACATGCAAAGGTTTTGGTCATTGTTTTTTGTTGGTCCTGTCTAACTTTACTTTCTGCAGGAGGGTTTGCAAACGGGTGTGATGATTTCTGTTGGGATACCCAGCATCTTTTAGTCTTTTAATCTGGTTTTAAACCTGACCTCACCCTTGTGCTAACATGACTTCTGAAGGGTGGCCTGAGTACATGTGGTATCAATTCCTCTTTCTACTAATTTTGAATGCCCACTATGAAAAGGCAGAACATTCTTAGCACTCCTGGGCTGATAGCACCAGCCAATACCCCAACAGCATCATCACACTTGTTTGTGAAACCCTCCTGCAGAAAGTAAAGTTAAAGGAAGCAGGACCAAAAGAAAAAGAGAATGACCAATCACCTTTGCATGTCACACGGTACTACGTACATAAGGTGTCTCACAATTTTAGGAAAAGAGCCAGCAGATATGACATTGTTGTTTTCCACCCCTTGCAAGCTTTCAAAAGTGCATGTACTTACAGCAACAGGAATAGTCAATCTTGCACCATTCGTCACTAGAATAGGTTTACTGAATGCCAATCTAATGTGTATAAGATACCGCTAACATGTGGAAAAGTAAACAGGACAAACTGGGCAATGCTTCAATGATCAAGCAAGACGGCATGCTTTAAATGTTAAGAAGAGCTATAGTAGTCTCATGGCCGGACACCGTAAAGAATGTAAGTGTAGTCCTAGGTTTCATAAAACACGGTTTTTGAAAAAAAAAGCAAGCAGAAAATTGAGAGATTTTAGAACTCTTTATCAGGAAGGCCAAGGATCAATGCATCAGTACACCTTCACTTATCTTCTCCGAAAAAGAGTATTCTTTTCTCGGTTAAACTTATTTTGTCATGGTCACACATGTGTTGTTGCAGATGAGCCCTGGTCTTGTGCTCAGTATAAAAACGCTCGTATCACCTTCAATAAAATTCAGTTGACAGCGCTCTTTCCTGTCCTTTTTGCGATAAGATTTTTATTACAGAAAGAATTTCATTTTCTTACAATTTAGGTATAATAATGAGTTTTCATTGTATCACAACATGGAGCAAATTGCATCTTAATACGGACAAAAATCACAATTTTGTGAAATTCGTGATATTTCTCGTATATTTCAGCAGCTTGAGAGGTAAAGATTTTTTTTTTCCTCAAAATATACCTTCTGTGGAGTAAATATTCAATGCTCAGATATTCATACAAAGTGCAATATTGCAATAAAAAATGCAAACATAACACATTTTGGCTTTATTCTTGGAAGCGAATGTGGCTAAAAAATTGCACTATTACTATTGAGCTTTAAATACCTTACAGAAGCACATTTACTTAACAGGTAGACCGAATTTGCTTTAGAAAAAATAAGCGGTAGTTTTAAAACGAAATTTTCCACAAACAGCACACAGACGGCATTATGCCAGGAAGTTATAAGCCAGCCACATGAACAAAACTTTTTTTCTCGCTGAAATATTCTAGCAGTTCACTGTTTTCAACGCAGTAAGTCAGCACTTTTTTTTTCAAATACAATTCAGATGGTCGCCAAAGTGGCTGGGACGTTTGGCATGGAATGGTCCAGTTATATTTAAGCAAAATAACTTACACAAATAACAATGTTTGTTCATCTACCATGACCACACTAGAAAAAGTTGTTCAGGCATTGTGACACTAAAATTTTCAGCGTCGTACTGCCTGAACAACTTCTTTGATAAACTCCAAACTCACGCCGAGAAAAATCCGCTCAATCACGGTGGTTGTTAAAGGCCTTGCGGCCGTAGACAATGTTGAAAATAAAAAAAAAATCAACTCATCAGTGCTGTCACTCCTTCTTCGTCATTACTGACACGAAAGATGTTTCGGTTATCCATGTGGAGGTTCAGGAAGTAGGCTTGCTCTAGACTGGGGCCGGGGGGTAGACTACGCAGGACGTCAGCGGCACCCTCTCATCCTGTAATAAGAGCAAATATGACTTCTCTTAAAAGGATGTTCGTGCTGTTCTGGCAGCACCGTATATAAAGAATGTGTAGTGTATATCCTTCGAAATGGCGTGTAATTGACATTACACTGAACTCGAAGCATAGAACCCATACATTCTAATAATTTCGTATGATAAAGATAAGAGTTTTCCAGCATACAGCAAATACCCGAAATGAGGTGAAGTGTAAGACTACAGCTCGAAAATGGCACTTACGAAAGCCTGAACTCACCTAAGAATCAAATTCCTTATAGGGTAGTGAGCCAGTGTGAAAAACAATTCCTAAAGTACAACGCTCAGAACATGTAACATTAATCAAAATGCACAAGAAACTCACCTCTTCATGTACAAACAGTGAAGACATCTCTGCTTTCTCTTTTACATGAGAACAAATGATCTTGGGCGTGGCACTAGCGAAGAGGTCTGCAAAAAAAAAGTAAGAGATTTACTGACTTAATCACGCTTCTAACAATCTGAGGAATTATTACAAGTCACCAATCAGTGCAATTCTGACTGCGTCTATAAGGGCTTCAAAAATGAACAATTTTCTCGTTCTTTCTACCCTCACAAGACGCTCCGTCAATGGAATCTAATCCAAATTTGACGCTGTGCTTCCTATTTGCCTGCTTTCTAGACGTAGGGCTGCGAACATGTGTTTTGTGCACCTAATCTAGCACAGAAATTCGTCATCTATAATTCAATCATCTTAATTCATTGTAATTTGATAAAAGATGTGATAGCTCGTCCAGTTTTTAAAGAGTTGCGGGCCTGCAATAGGCACTGCCTTGCACGTATTAAAGCACTTCTTTACAAAAAAAATTTCAAAGCTTGCTTTCAGAAAAAGCGTCTGGCATATTTGGACAACCAAGCCCATCCTCTGATGGCAATCAGGGGCACGCTGTTAGCGATTATTGACTACGGGATTTACAAACGTAACCCGTGCCTAAATGCTCAGTTAAACACAATCACGCAATTAAGAGCGCTCGAACGCGGCAACGCGCGCGGACGCCGACTACGTTGCAGCAGCCATGGCTTATGCTAGAGCAACCGCACATAGCTCCAACAGTCACGTATAATCTCTCGATTCTGTTATAACACCGAATATTATCGCAGATGAAAGCGAAGCACGAAAACAGCAAACAGAAACGAGGGAAAACAACACACGGCAATGGCCACAACAACGCGTTTTTGGAAGTCTGCTAGATCTTTCCCTGTTGCTGGTGGCACTTGTCCTAAATAGCTTAAAAGACCGAGGCGCACGTGCTGGGAGCATCGCGGCATATCAGCACCTCCAACTATACCGTCTTTAAGCAAAAAAAAAGCCATTTCGTACAGTGCGCCTCTGTACATAATTTTTGCTTTTTCTTTCTTCTTTTACGCTTACACCTACAGAAGCACGTTGCACATTTGAGTAATAATAGAATTGTTATCACGATGTAGCCCAAAGCACATCTTAAAACAATATCAATCACTTTGTTCATTGTAGAGACAATGTGCGATCAGCAACTAATCCCGCCCTTGTTAAGTGATCACATCACTCACTGTATGAGTGATGCAGGCACTTACACAACATCGCGCATAGCAGTGTGAACTCGTTAAGTCACACGTTTAATCGGGCATCTGCAACAGGCCCGCGAACGCATGCTGTTGTAAATGGCTGGCAGCCTACTTCGGCAGAGCTGCTGCAGGCGCCCAGCTAGCGCTGTATGATTACTACCTACGAAAACAGTACACTCACCGTTAATAGGCCCACGTTGTCCATGTCCGCCACTGCATGAATATTCCTTAATCCGAGCGTCACTTCCGAACACGGTGTCATGCGTGACCACCATTGAATATGCGCCTGTTCGCTAGAATACACACAGCGACCAAGACCCCAGACCAACGCAACGCATTTGAAAGACGATGAGACAGAGGGAGCAACGTTGAGAGAGAGAAGGAGGAGGCACTGGCGGCGGCGTGGCGGCGCCAGTGCCTCCTCCTTCCTCCTCCGCAGTTGTCCACGCAGGTGTTCGGTGACGCAACTCTTCGCTTATCTACGCCGCCGTTGTGGGAGCAACGCTGGCCGGGGTGAGCGTGAGCGGTGGGGGGGGGAGGAGCGAAAACCCGCCAAGGCGGCGCCGAAAGGCAAACGCTATGGCGCATACGGCGGACGGTCGTTCGGCGCGGAATGACTCCTTGTAAACGGCAACTCTCCTCCCAGCCAGTCGCACAGCGACGCAGATTCTTTACCAGCCTCGGGTTCTTTGAGTATTTTGACGGAATGCGATTGCAGTGGGCGAAAAATAGTGAAGCAAATCTTGCGGAAAACGAAGTGCACAATGGAATGGCCAGAAACAATAATTATTTCGTCCTCGGTGGCATTAGCGGGAGAGCATCGCCACACCTTTTTCCAGAGGAATTTCTTTTCGCATTGTCTGTGTCTGGCTATTCCGCGTATGGTGCCGCAAACACTGAATGCGTAGTCGAAGGTGGAACAAATTAATCCACAGTCGCGGATGTTTATTACAAGGCTTGTCACGCACCACGAAACGTGCCGAGGTTGTTATAACAAACTTTTTGCTGACCACATGATCAGCACATAATTCCATATGGTTGCCCAATGAGCTAGCTAAGCACCTGTAGCAAAGGCAGGGCACGTTCTTGTTAAACGTTGTTAATATAAACGATGGTTGTGCATAAGTGCAGTGACGGCTTTCCGTGTGAATTGGTCATAACCCACGTTTTCGAGCGTAGAAGCGCCTCAGCGGACCTAATCAGCTACCACAGCAAGTTCGTAAGCAATAATTTGGTACGAAAGTGTGCAGCTGTTTTCCATGTACTGAATAATCCGTGCACAGTGCGTTGACCACCGCCATTTCTTAAGCCACCTCCCATATAGACTCCCAGTCTGAACAGGTGTGGGACCTTAAACACTAAGAAGCAGTGCCCCCCCCCCCCCCGCACACACACACGAAATTTGAGGGCGCACGGGCTGATACACACGCATACTTATTCACAGGCGCACACACATACACGTATACACACATACGGCAACACACACACGCGACCGTAAACGCACGCATGCATGGGCGTACACATGTGCACAGGCACGCTAACACAAGCACGGACTCGCACATACACGCGCACGCACACATGCACGGGTGTACACACAATCGCGCTTACACGCGAACACATGCGCAGGCTCACGCACACACACCCATACTCGGGCGAACATTATGTTCCTGTATATAATCCACAGCAAACATGTAGCTTATAACCAACGCTAAGGAAAGCTTTCGTAACATGGATTGCAGTTAATTGCCATTATAGATGAAACGCGCTTTGCTTCTGCTGACATTCTGCTGTATTCGGAGAGCACCTTCACACATTCTAAGTCAATTAGGCCGTCATTTAACGCAAGGTCCACATATTCCTGCAGTAGCTGCGCTGCTCAGCCGCCAATCCGAAGGTCGCGGGTTCGATGCCGGCCGTGGCAGTCGAATTAAGGCGGAGGCGAAAATGTGGAAGCCTTTGCACTGTGCGATATGAGCGCTCATTAAAGAACACCAAATGGTGAAAATCTGCAGCTTTCCACTACGACGACCCTCATAATCATATCGAGGTTTTTGAGACGTAAAATCCCAAATATTATAATTATGTGTTCTTCTTATGCTGCATATTCCATCCGATGAATCGGCACCTACACCCTTCTCAGGCACAAAAGCACCCTTAGAGCCTATTTTAGGGTGCTATCGAGGCAAGCACCCAAACAAAAGGGTGCTTTTTTTCAATCGACCATTTATGGGTGTTAAAGGGTGTTTCAAAGGGTGCTTTCTCGTAAAAGCACCCTTTTTACACCCTTTTGGGTGCAAAAATTTTTACTGTGTAGGAGTACGGTCGCCGAGTTCCGTGCCGCGAATCAATTGCTGCTGTCGTTGTGGTTCGGAGGGCGTAACTCGGCGAATAAGGGTTTCTTTTAGCGTTGCATATGCGTTTTCGACTGGTGGTGCGAGCAACAGATCCCTGATTTCACTGGCTATGGCGGGCGGCAGACTGCTCACTACGTAGTGGTATTTTGTAAGGTCTGTGGTGATTCGTCTGCCTGCGAACTGAGATTCCACTTGTATAAACCAAAGTGCGGGGTCCGCAGTCCAAAAAGGGGGCAGCTTACCGTCGACTGAGGAGACTGCCGGAGGGGCGTCGGTCGTGGACGTTGAATCCATATTGCGGCTGGTTCGACACTCCGGTCGCTGTGTCTGTATTCCGAGTCCGGGTCATCAATGTTGAGACGCGTCGCACGGCAGAGCTGCGCAAGTGAACAACTCGCGTCCCAAACAACAACTGACTTTTATTATAACCCTTCCTCTCGAAGATAACTTTCTCGTGCGGGCGCATGCGTTCTCTGCACCGCACACAAAAGCACCGCTTTGCGTCGCCACACTCTCGTCGACACCGGAGCCGACTATTCTGTCATCAGTGGGACATTTGCCCCGAAGTTGAAGAAAGTGTGGACCACATAGGGAGGCCCCAAAATCCGAACCGTGGGAGGCGAATTCAGAACGCCCGCTTGGCTCTGCACAGCAAGAGTCACTATAAATAAGCGGACTCACCCTGCAAGCTTTATAATCCTACAATAGAGCTCCAGGGGTGAAATACATGGGATGGACTTCCTTTGTGAACACAGTGCCGTCATCTATCTGAGATCTAAGACAAGTAAGTGATCAGCACTTACTTCTGAACCGTCAGATTTGCGTTGCAAGAGGCATAGCCGAGCTCTGCGTGGAGGCGAAACAAATGTATTGCTGACAAGTGTCAGCCACTGATACAGGCACCTCAGCGTTGTTGTGACGGTTGCCTACGTTGAAGAATTCGTGGACGCCAGCAACGTCTATAACCTCCTCGATGCTGTCGAAGGTTCTTGTACGAATCATTGTCCCCAGCTAGATTTTGATATCAACCCGAGATTTCCGAAGTGTGTGCAATACCAGCTCAAAACCCCGCTTTTACAATTCAATGACTGCTCGTCGTCATCCTCCAGAATTCGGCGCACCCAAGTCGCAAA
Organism: Rhipicephalus annulatus; assembly: GCA_013436015.1. Taxonomy (NCBI): domain Eukaryota; kingdom Metazoa; phylum Arthropoda; class Arachnida; order Ixodida; family Ixodidae; genus Rhipicephalus; species Rhipicephalus annulatus. The sequence goes on from WOVY01009598.1 coordinate 9,647, forward strand.
ACATCGCATTCAAATAAAAGAAAGTGCTCGACCAGTTCGGCAAAGCCCATACCAAGTGTCAACGCATGAACGCGAAGCCGTGAAGAAACAAGTCAACAAAATGCTACGAGATGACATTATTCGGCCGTCCAAGAGGCCGTGGGTGTCACAAGCTGTCTTATTGAAGAATAAAGGACTGGACCCCATGTTTTTGCGTTGATTACCACCATCTGAACAACATGACCACGAAGGGCATGTACCCTCTTCCATGTATAGACAATGCTCTGGATAGTGTGCACAGTGCGAAGTACTTTTCGTCGATGGACCTCAAGACCGGCTATTGGCAAATTGAGGTCGACGAGATAGATCGGGAAAAGACTGCCTTTATCACACCAGATGGCCTCTTCGAGTTCAAGGTCGTGCCATTTGATCTTTTCTCGGCGCCTGTGACGTTCCAGCTTGTTATGTATATTGTGCTGGCGGGGTTGAAGTGGTAGACTTGCCTTGTGTACTTGAACGACGTTGTCGTGTTTTCCTCGAGCATCGATGAGCATCTCAGGTGCCTTGAACTAGTACTAGCCATCAAGACCTCCGGACTAACCCTAAAGCCCGAAAAGTGCTGCTTCGCGTACGAGTAGCTCTTGTTTTGGGGAAATATGATTAGCAAGTCTGAAGTCCGTCCCGACCTGCGGAAAACAGCCGCTTTTGCTGATTTCCATCAAAAACCGATGAGAGGGCAGTATGACGATTCCTCGAATTACGCGCCTATGCAGGAGTTTCGTCAAGGGATTTGCACAGATCACCGTGCCACTAACTTACTTCACAAAAACGAAAGCCTACGTTGAATTCAGGTGAGACACGGCACAAGAGGAGGCATTTCAGAAGCTTAAACGACGCCTGTAGACACCGCCACTACTTGTGTATTTTTACGAACACGCCGAAACAGATGTACACACCGACGCAAGCACCATAAAACTTGGCGCCGTTCTTCTTCAAAAGACCAACGGCCTGGAAAGAGTTATCAGTTATGCGAGCCGGTCACTTTCCGAGGACGAGGCCAACTATTCAATAACAGAAAAGAAGTGCCTTGCGATCATCTGGGCAGCGTCGAAATTTCACCCTGATCTCTACGGGAGGCCTTTCAAAGTTGTGAACGACCACTACGCCCTGTATTGGCTAGCTAAATTGAAGGACCCTTCAGGTCGTCTGGCATAGCGGAGCCTAATACTTCAAGAATTCGACATTACCATCGTGTACAAGTCTGGAAGGAAACACTCCGATGCCATCTGCTTCTCTCGTGCCCCGCCGATCCACCACCGCAAGATGACGATGATGTTGAGTACTTTTTGGGAACTATACGTGCCCAAGACTTCGCTGAGCGACAGCAAGCAGACGCTGAACTTGGAGGGCTAGCGGAATACCTCGAGGGTCTGACTAGTATCGTCCCAAAAGTGTTCAAGCGGTATCTGGCGTCATTTTTCTTGAAAAACAACAACTTCGACAACAACTTTTCTCCGGCCGCAGCCAGCTACTTTATCGCTGTACCTTTGGTGAAGCGACCCGAAATTCTGCAGGCCCTTCATGACGCCGCAGCGGCTGGACACTTTAGTTTTTCTTTCACGCTAGCGAGAATACAAGGAAAATACTACTGGCCACGTCTTGCCGCCGACGTCGCTCATTACGTGTAGACATGCTAAGACTGCCAGTGACGCAAGACACCGCCGACAAGGCCTGCAGGGCTTCTGCAGCCCGTCAAACCACCTCGGCGACGATTAGAGCAAATTGGTATGGACTTACTTGGGCCGTTCCCTACGTCAGCTGTCGGAAACAAATGAATCGTCGTAGTAGCTACGGACTACCTGATCCGCTACGCCGGCACAAAAGCCCTGCCCAAAGCTGGTGCATTGAAGGTAGCCAAATTCTTCGCCGAAAACATCGTCCTGCACCACGGCGCCCCTGATGTCCTCATCGCCAACAGATGTACGGAATTTACGGCTGAGCTAACCCAGGCGATTTCGGCACACAGCCATACAAGCCACTGCCGTATGACAGCGCACCACCCACAGGCAAATAACCTCACCGAGCGCCTTTACAAGAACATCGCACATGCTGGCCATGTACGTCAACGTCGAACACAAGACGTTGGATGTCATTCTTCCGTACGTGACCTTCGCCTACTACACCGCCGTTCAAGAAACAACGCAGATGACGCCGTACAAGTTGGTCTATGAAAGTCACCCGATAACGACGCTCGATGCCATGCTGCAAAAGTTCGCTGATAAAAAACTTGACGTCGCCGTCTACCTTCAATGGGCAGAAAAAGCTCGTCAACTCGCCCACCTGGGCATCAAGAACCGTTACAATCTTCGACGGTGCTTTGTGGAATGCCAGCCCGGTGAACGTGTATGGGTATGGACACCGATACGCCGACGTCGACTCAGTGAAAAACTTCTGCGCCGGTGTTTTGAATCATACGGGGTAATTAGACGGCTCGGCCCTTTCGATTACGAGGTTGTCTCCGACGTCATCACGAACTCTCAACGACGCCGATCGCTATCTGAAGTCGTCCATGTCACGCGTCTCAAGCCATTTCTTGGGCGTTAATGAACTCAGTGTATTTTGTAGTAGTTGTTGATATTGCTGTATCATCATTTTTTGCTTGTACTTTCTGATATTTTTGTACTTTCATCTTCTGTTAAAGCATCGAAACTATGCCTTTTTCAGAGGTGGGCAATGATACGTGTCTTTTTTCATGTTTGTTATCGCCATTTTACATTATGTTAAGCGCAAACCATGTCTACGTTGCTAGAGAATCGTCGAAGTTGTACTAGATGGCAATGTTAAGATTACGCGCACTTCGTAAATCTTTCAGATTATTCTGAAGACAACGTCGCCGACAGCGATAACGCTAGAGTGTTGATTGATTGATTTGTGGGGTTTAACGTCCCAAAACTACTATTTGATTATGAGAGACGCCGTAGTGGAGGGCTCCGGAAATTTTGACCACCTGGGGTTCTTTAACGTGCACCCAAATCTGAGTACACGGGCCTACAACATTTCCGCCTCCATCGGAAATGCAGCCGCCACAGCCGGGATTTGATCCCGCGACCTGCGGGTCAGCAGCCGAGTACCTTAGCCACTAGACCACCGTGGCGGGGCAACGCTAGAGTGTTTGATGGCAAGTGTATAAACGCGGAGTGGGCGCGTCAGCTGGCTCCCGGCGGACACTATGAACCCAATTCTGTTTTTCACGCAAGCTCTGCTACTTATCGCTCCACGGACGGCCGCCGCGCACGAGGAAACAACATTTTCCGCAACCGATACCAGCTCTAACACTGAAAACTACGAATACGAAAGATCACAGATCCTGGACTTCACCGTACCACCACATTCAACTTCGGCGCCACTATCGACAGCTATAAGAAGATCATCCCACTGGCTACCTGTCAGTGGGCGCGTCAGCTGGCTCCCGGCGGACGCTATGAACTCGATCCTGTTTTTCATGCAGGTGGACGCAGTTACCAGCAGATGCAGTTCGTCGTCGTCCGATGTGCGCGTGCTCCCATCACAGTTTGCCGATTCCTGGGCCGTGTACGCCTCGACCGATCCTGCTTTTCAAGTTTTCAATTTATCATCGGCGTTTATCACGGGCACCGGTTACGGACTTGAATGGGACTGTTACTACGGCGCATGGCACGGCGCTGCAGTGACGTCTACGGCATCAGCGGTGGATATAAGAACGACATCCCGACAGCTCTTCTTCAGTGGGTCCGGCGGCGGCATGGCGTCCGATCGCTACAAGCTAGTTTGCTTGATTTTACATGTGGCGGCAGTTACCAGTAGATGCAGTTCGTCGTCGTCCAATGTGCGCGTGCTCCCATCACAGTTTCCCGATTCCTGGGCCGTGTACGCTTCGACCGATCCTGCTTTTCAAGTTTCCAATTTATCATCGGCGTTTATCACGGGCACTCGTTACGGACTTGAATGGGACTGTTTCTACGGCGCATGGCACGGCGCAGCAGTGACGTCTACGGCGTCAGCGGTGGATATGAGAATGACATCCCGACAGCTCTTCTTCAGTGGGTCCGGCGGCGGCATGGCGTCCGATCGCTACAAGCTAGTTTGCTTGATTTTACAGGTGGCCGCAGTTACCAGCAGATGCAGTTCGTCGTCGTCCGATGTGCGCGTGCTCCCATCACAGTTTCCTGATTCCTGGGCCGTGTACGCCTCGACCGATCCTGCTTTTCATGTTTCCAATTGATCATCGGCGTTTATCACGGGCACTCGTTACGGACTTGAATGGGACTGTTTCTACGGCGCATGGAACGGCGCAGCAGTGACGTCTACGGCATCAGCGGTGGATATAAGAACGACATCCCGACATCTCTTCTTCAGTGGGTCCGGCGGCGGCATGGCGTCCGATCGCTACAAGCTAGTTTGCTTGATTTTACAGGTGGCGGCAGTTACCAGTAGATGCAGTTCGTCGTCGTCTGATGTGCGTGTGCTCCCATCACAGTTTCCCGATTCCTGGGCCGTGTACGCCTCGACCAATCCTGCTTTTCAAGTTTCCAATTTATCATCGGCGTTTATCACGGGCACCGGTTACGGACTTGAATGGGACTGTTACTACGGCGCATGGCACGGCGCAGCAGTGACGTCTACGGCATCAGCGGTGGATATAGGAACGACATCCCGACAGCTCTTCTTCAGTGGGTCCGGCGGCGGCATGGCGTCCGATCGCTACAAGCTAGTTTGCTCGATTTTACAGGTGGCGGCAGTTACCAGTAGATGCAGTTCGTCGTCGTCCGATGTGCGCGTGCTCCCATCACAGTTTCCCGATTCCTGGGCCGTGTACGCCTCAACCGATCCTGCTTTTCAAGTTTCCAATTTATCATCGGCGTTTATCACGGGCACCGGTTACGGACTTGAATGGGACTGTTTCTACGGCGCATGGCACGGCGCAGCAGTGACGTCTACGGCATCAGCGGTGGATATAAGAACGACATCCCGACAACTCTTCTTCAGTGGGTCCGGCGGCGGCATGGCGTCCGATCGCTACAAGCTAGTTTGCTTGATTTTACAGGTGGCGGCAGTTACCAGTAGATAGAGTTCGTCGTCGTCCGATGTGCGCGTGCTCCCATCACAGTTTCCCAATTCCTGGGCCGTGTACGCCTCGACCGATCCTGCTTTTCAAGTTTCCAATTTATCATCGGCGTTTATCACGGGCACGGGTTACGGACTTGAATGGGACTGTTTCTATGGCGCATGGCACGGCGCAGCAGTGACGTCTACGGCATCAGCGGTGGATATAAGAATGACATCCCGACAGCTCTTCTTCAGTGGGTCCGGTGGCGGCATGGCGTCCGATCGCTACAAGCTAGTTCTTGTCTTTACAGGTACGCTACCATTTCTAGTGTTACAGAAGCGATGACCGTTTCTTGTTGCTGCTGCCGGACCCCATGCCTTGCGCAGGCGCTGTGAATTCCTTTTTGTATTGGCTAAGAATGCTACTCTTGATCTCTGGGGACGTCGAGTCTAATCCTGGTCCCCAAATTGAAGATATGCTGAAGGAGTTGCTTGCCGGTCAGCAAAAAATTAGCCAGGACATAGCCAGCCTCAATACTACAGTAGCGGCTCTCGATAGTAGGTTAAGTACCGTAGAGGCAAGGAGAGCTGCGGCTGCGGACCTGCTTCTTCGATTGAACGAGCTCGAAACCACTGTGAGGGACCTAAAAAACACGGTTGAAATTCTTGACCACCGTAACGTCGACTTGGAAAACCGCCTTCGCAGGAACAACCTGATCATTTACGGATTGACGGAAACGGAGAAAGATTCCGGATCAGCTACTGGAAACTGTGCATGAATTCATAAATGTCAAATTAGGCGTCAAATGTGAAAACATTGAGCGGTGGCACAGGCTAGGAACGCAAAGAAAGAATAGTAGTTCACGACCTGTTATTAAGCTCATTGATTTTCGTACCAAGACACAAATTTTAGGAAACACAACAAAACTTAAAGGATCAAAAATATACATAAACGAAGACTTCTCGGCAAGTGTTCGACAAATACTCAAGTCTTTGTGGCAGCACTCTGTACACATCAGAAAAATTGCAGATAAAGTCCGACTTCGCCACGATCTTCTTATCGTGGACAGCGTACGTTATAGCTGGGACGAAGCCAGCGGCACCCTTGTCAAACATTCTCAACACGCGCGTGAGCGGCCGCCCGCGCATGCGCCTTTACATTCACGTCAACCACGACTTCCAGAGTGACTGCGTATTGATCAATATTTGGTCATTTTAAATAATAATGCACGTAGAATAGCAAACAAGATTGATAGCTTCAATTGGCTCATTGAATGTCACCAGCCCTCAATTATTTGTGTCACCGAAAGCTGGTTAAATGATTCGGTTTTAGATGTTGAAATCTTGCCCCCGGGTTATGTAATTTTACGCAAAGACAGACTAAGTGGTCGTGGAGGGGGTGTAGCACTTTTTATCAAAAATCACATTGACTTTTCTTTGCTTCCTGATCTGCCAAACACAGAATCTATCTGGTGCAAGTTAAAAATTTCTGGCCAGGCTATTGCTGTTGGAGCTATTTATCGCCCTCCTAACGAAACTTGCGACGTTTTTTCTGATATTACCAACTATATTTTAGATCGCAAGCTTCACCTAGGCAAACTAATTTTTACTGGCGATTTCAATGTCCCGTGCATTGACTGGATCAATTTTACATCCTACGGTCGTGACAAAAAGCTTTATGACTCGCTCGTAAACATAGCACTGTCATTTGACACTCAAATTGTCACTTCCCCTGCCCGTGAAAATTCAATACTTGACCTTGTCTTCATAAGCGACGAATTTTGCAAAAAGGAATACCACAGTGAGGTTGTCACAGGTTTGTCTGACCCAATGCTGTAATTGCGTGCCTCAACATGGTGTGCCCGCCAAAACGACTTAAATTTAAGCGTGTGCTTGATTTTAGTCGTGCCGATGACAACTCTATTATCGATACGCTGGCATCTAGTTTTGAAGATTTTTTTCTAGCAGTGAACACAGTGTAGTAAATGTACTCCTTGTTCATTTTTATGGTATTGTGCAGGAGTGCATATCAAAGTTTGTGCCTCAAAAGTGCATTAAACGCAATCCAAAACTTCCGTGGTACACAAGGGAATTTATTCAACTAACTCGCCTTAAAAAGCAATTTCGCAAATGTCGTCCGTCAGTTGCGCGATCTTTACTGCTAAATTCTTTGAAGTGTACATTTAAGGCGAAAATGCAGGAAGCAAAAAATTTCTATTTCAACAATACATCGTCATGGTTTATGGTAGAAAACCCGACCAAATTCTTGAAGTCTATTAACCCGAAGTCATCCGTTCAGTCTTGCTTCCTTATAAATGACCAATCATGCTCCGATTCTAACACTATTGCAGAAAGCTGAAACAACTATTTCAAGTCCGTTTTCTCTCGTGATGATGGCACTATCCTAGATTATGCTTGCAACTTTGTTCAGTCTACAATTCCAGACATCACAATCTCTTGTTAAGGTGTTAACAATTTGATACTAAAATTAGGTGTGACTAAAAGTTCCGGTCCTGATGACATTCCTAATACGTTCTTGAGGCGGTACTCCGAATTGTGCGCTCGTTACTTGACTGTCATTTTTAATAAATCGTTTGCGTCGGCCACTGCTCTCATACTTTGGAAGACAGCTAATGTTGTCCCGTTATTTAAATCTGACAATAAGCAGCTCATACCAAATTATAGGCCGATTTCCCTAATTTCTACAAGCTGTAAACTACTTGAACATATCATTCATAAACATATTGTTGAGTATTTGGACGCAAACAATCTTCTGTCCCGGTGTCAGCATGGCATCCGAGCTGGATTTTCTACAACAATGCAGCTCCTAGAATTCACCCATGACATTGCCACATCAACAAAAGAGGTCAGACAGACGCAATATTTATAGACTACTTGAAAGCTTTCGACAACGTATGCCAAAAAAACTTCTTCTAAAACTTAGTTCCTTTCTTAAACATTCTAAATTACTCGGTTGAATTGCGGATTACTTGCGTTCTCTATCTCAGTTCGTTACTTTATACCAAGTGCAGTCATCCACTGTTGAAATCACATCCGGTGTGCCGCAAGGCTCTGGGCTAGGACCTCTCTTCTTTATTATATTTATTAATGATGTTGTTATTGTCATCTCTGGAGCCCCTGTAAATATACGTCTGTATGCCGATTATTGTGTACTGTATAACTGCATTACTTTTTTTCAAGACCAGTCAGTCCTCAACAACGTATTCTCGTTATTCTGTGAATGAAGCTCAACGTGGCAAGTGCCCGTAAATTGCAGGAAAACTGTAGCTATGACTTTCTCGAACAAAAAAAATTGCCCGCAGCTTCCCTCGGGGGAACACTGAGGAGGATGCGGAAGCATGTAATTGGTTAACGGGTGTTAAATTGCGACTTACTTGGGTCGATGGCTAAATTGGTTAACGTGGTTGTAAAATGGGGTGTTAAATGAGTGAACACGTACGGCACGTATGCGAAAGGGCGGTGTTTTATTTATTGCGACGAACTTTGAGGACGATGGCTTTGTGGTCGGTAAAGTAAAGAGTGAGTGGATCGGGTTGCATCGGTCGTAGGTCGAAATTTGCAAAGACGTGGTCGATGCAGGTTCCGCGAATGGTGGTCGGCTGGTGGTGTTTGCAGTCGTCGTGCGTTGCGCGTTTCAGCGATTGTCGCGACGCCATGTAATCTTCCGCTCGACGCCGACGTTTACGTTCGGCGTCGCGAGCTCTTCTCTGCGCTGCCTTGTCTTCGGACGACGACGACGACGACGACTTGCTTGCGGTTCCGCCAACAGTTTGGCCGGCGCTGGTCGAAGGGACGTCGATCATTCTGTTTGTGGATTCGTTGGCATTCATTTCACGGCGACTTCGGACGTCGACGCGCCGTACAAACCAACGGACGAGCGGCAACTGAGCGAGCGAGCGCCGACCTTGAGTATATATACAGCGCGACGGCGCATGCGCTGTCAGCTGTCGAATGTTCTCGAAGGAGAAGCGCGCGCGCGGCACAGATGGCGACGGCGCGACGGCGCATGCGCTGTCAGCTGTCGAATGTTCTCGAAGGAGAAGCGCGCGCGGCACAGATGGTGGGCGACGGCGCGACGGCGCATGCGCGCGCGTCAGCTGTCGAAAGTTCGAGAAGCGGTGCGGACGGCGCGGACGGCGCACTACAAGGCGCGAGTATAAGATGCTTCCGCATCTAAAAACAGCCTCTCAGTTTAAGTTATAACTACAATGGGTCCACCCTAGCACATGTGAGTGAATTCAAATGCCTAGGCATCACCTTTACACATGACCTTAAATGGGGCAAACATGTTGATCAGATAACTTGTCAAGCTCGAAGGAAACTTGGTTACTTAGAGCGAAGATTGAAAAACTCGACAAAAGATTGTAAGTTAGCTGCATACAAGACACTAGTGAGACGGATGCTCGAGTACGCCTCTGTTGTTTGGTCGCCTCATCTTGAGCAAGATAAAAACAGGTTAGAATCTGTGCAGAATAAAGCTATACGGTTCGTTTTTAACCGTTACGATCGGGACTTCTCCCCGTCTTCACATGCTCATTTGTTGTCACTTCATTCACTGGAACACCGCCGTACACGTGAGAGTATTATCTTGTTGCACAAGATTGTACACAAAATGACCCGCGTTCAAGCGCCCTTATCTTTCGCTGATATACCAGCGCGTACAACTCGTAGTACAGACGCTTTGAACCTTGTACCCTTCAGGTCTCGTTTGGATTGTTTCAAATTCTTTTTGGCGCGTGTGGTGGAAATTTGGAACAAGCTTGATGGTGCATTGCATAAACTGAACACTGTAGAGTTCGGGAAAAACTTTATGTGTTAGTCACATAAATTTGTGCGCACTATTGTTTGTTTCTGTGCTTTCGTTGATTTTTCTGTACCCGCTCCTGCAATGTCCCAGGCATGCGACAGCAGTACTTGTAAATAAATAAATAAAAATAAATAAAAAATAAACACCGACACCCTTCAGCGCTGGTCAGTTGATCGATGGCCGACGCTCTGTTCGCCGCTCTTGGTGCCTATGTGTATTGCTTTAACCTTACTTTTTGTTTGTTGGCCAGCAGTTCGGCCCTAATAAATAGTTTCATCTTCGATCTATAGTCGGATCATTTCGTCCTCGTCACGACCCCGGGACAAAATATTAAGTGAATAGCAGACTTCATCTAATCAAGAGAATTATGTTGCGTCAAGGATACATGTTCACCCAAAGTCAAATCAGCGTCATTTACTCACAAAGATTGTAAAGGTATATTATTACTGTTAATGTTTGGTTGCAGTCCCATGGTAGTCTAGTGGCTAAGGTACTCAGCTGCTGACCCGCAGGTTGCGGGTTCGGATCCCGGCAGTGGCGGCTGCATTTCCGATGGAGGCGGAAATGTTGTAGGCCCGTGTGCTCAGATTTGGATGCACGTTAAAGAACTCCAGGTGGCCGATATTGCAGGAGCCCTTCATTATGACATCTCTCATAATCATAAGGTAGTTTTGAGGCGTTGAACTCCACATATCAATCAGTAAAATTTAGTTGCAGTCTACTTCATAGTTAATAAACATCAGTAAACATGTGCTCTTCGTGTGCCTCCTAGCAGTTTTATTTCAGTTACTTGAATATATAATCAGGAACCTATTTCACAAATACCTGGAGTGATTTACTTAGGAGTGATACATACTTCAGAGTGATTTGTAATAAAAAGCTAAACTGCAAGTCACTCTTATAACAAATAGCAGCAAAAAACAACGGGAGTCAGATTTGTTTCGCAAGCTAAGTACCGGAAAGTTCGGGTTGCATGGAGACACGATGTTAATGTTGTATGAAATGTTCATGCACCCAATATTGGAATTTGGGTGCGTATTATTCTCGGTTGGCGCTGCTTATAAAATGAAACCTGCAGATATGTTAGATCGAGAAGCCGTGCAAATATGCTTGGCACTTCACTCGTTCATGGCGACAATTGTAATGTATCAGAAAACTTGTGTGTCAACACTCTTCTGTCGATTTCTAACGGTTCAAAAATTTTTAAAATTATACAGTTTACCAGCTCAAAGCTCAGAGTACGCATTTATCAGTGGACTCCTTCTTCCTTGCTCAATGGCCTTGATTCCAGACACGTCAAATAATTTTTCCTAAAAAGAAAGGGTATTGCATAACTGTAGTCATTAACACGGCAATTGAAACTAATTCCTCAACCTTCAACATTATGATAGAGTATAATAAAATATTCCCCCCCCACGTCTAAGGTGAACTCTCTCAGATATTTGTACAATACAATAAAATATTACCTGCTACATGCAGATACAGATAACGTAATAGCCACCGATGCTTTTGTGAACCATGGAACGGCAGAGGTAGGAAATTTCTCTGATTTTCTTGGCTGGCCTTCCTCAGTGAGGCTGCTATATTTACCTTCTATACTTGAAGCCGATCCAGCAGCCATAATTTTAGCGTTCAAAAACTTCCTTTAGACGAAACCAGTGCAATCATCATAACATATTCAATTTCAGTGCGTGCAGCTTTGACAGCCTCAGAACAATCTCGAGCCCTAGTTTTGTTTCGCACTTAGCACCGCCGCCGTGAAAACTACTGAAACTAGTGCGGCTCCCACGCCAATGAGGGTTACAATTAGGTTAACTGGCAGATTTTTTGGCGCGAGCATCCCTTGACCGACCAATAATTTTGGTACTTCCAGAGTTGGAATATTTAGCAAGGATTAGACCAGAGTCTTGAAAAATGCTAACATCATCCTAATACATAAGATATGAGATGACAATGACTTGAACAATTACAGACCAATCAGCTTGCTCTTCGAATTATACTTGCTATTAACAGTAAAGAAAACATTAGAATTCAATCAACCAAAGGAGCAAGCCGGATTTCGAGCAGGCTACTCAACAATAGACCACATTCATACTATCAATGAGGTAATAGAGAAATGCTCAGAATATAGCCAACTACTATACAAAGCCTTCATAGATTACGAGAAGGCATTTGATTCAGCAGAAATATCAGCAGTCATGCAGACACTGCGAATTCAGGGTGTCGATGAAGCATATATAAACAGCCTGGAAGAAGTATACAGGGGATCAACGGCTACCGTAGTGCATCATAAAAAAAGCAACACAATGCCAATCAAGAAGGGTGTAAGGCAGGGGGATACAATCTCCCCAATGGTATTTACGGCGTGTTTACAGGAGGTTTTTAGAGGCCTAGAATGGGAACAGTTAGCGATTAGAGTTAACGTAGAGTACCTTAGTAACCTGTGCTTCGCCGAAGACTTTGCATTGCTAAGTAACTCAGGGGAGAAATCAAAAATCACGATAACGGAGTTGGAAAAGGAGAGCAGAAAGGTGGGTCTTAAAACTAATCTGGAGAAAACTAAAGTAATGCACAACAACATCAGAAGAGAACAGCGCTTCGCGATGGGTAATAGACCACTAGAAGTTGTCAAAGACTATGTTTACTTAGGGCAGGTGATAACCACGGAGCCGAACTATGAGATTGAAGTAACTAGAAAAATAAGAATAGGGTGGAGCACACTTGGCAAGCACTCTCACATTATGACTGGTAGATTTTCACCATCTCTTAAGAGGAAGGTATATAACACCTGTATCTTGCCGGTACTTAGCTACGGAGCGGAAAACTGAAGAGTTACAAAGAGGGTTCAGCCAAATTGAGGACTACGCAGCGAGCAATGGAAAGAAAAATGGTAGGTGTAACCTTAGCAGACAAGACGAGAGCAGAGTGGATCAGGGAACAAACAGGGGTTAAGGATATCATAGTGTAAATGAAGAAGAGGAAATGGACTTGAGCCGAACATGTAGAGCGTAGACAGGATAACCACTGGTCATTAAGAGTAACTAACTGTATTCCCAAAAAAGGCAAGCGGGTTAGGGGGAGACAGGTTAGGCAGGCAGATAAGATTAGGAAGCTTTCGGGTATGCTGAAATGCAAAAACTGCCGAAACGACGCTAACACTAGAAAATTTTTACTAGCTATTCCGCATGCGAATCTAGGTTTATGTGTAACCACAGAAACTGCTCTAAATTTCGGTATCTCCGTTTTGGCACATCGTCACTGAGATGTATTCGATGCAGTGTGTAATTTTATTAAAGGCACTAAACATATTTTAACATGATTCCCCCATTTACAAATACTCGAAAAAAGGGAGTAATGAAGGAATTTTTAAATGTGAATTTACATGAGACATACGGTTCATTCCGTATAAATTGGGTTTGGCAAACTCAGCTGTCTAATGGGCTACAAGAATAAGATTATCAGTGATATATTTGATCATTTTCTAGTTTTTATTTTAATTTCTCACTCTCTGGATTTTTTCGGTGATGTTTTCCTTCTTGTACGTCATTTTTATTATGATAGCAAATTTATGGACACCCTTCACTGCATTTTGCTGCCTGCGTCGGCGTAACGGTCTTTCACTATATATCTATAAGTATCTATATATACAAAAACGCAAGAAAGAAAAATCTGGCCCTGCATTTGCATGTTACACTGCAAATATTGTCAAAAAACGATAGTCTTGTGTCTGTATAGAGGGAATAAAACGTTTATTTGATGTTCTGCTCAAGAAAATTGGCGAATAGTATTCTGGAGGCGCTGCGTTAGAGTGCTGTCAGGGTGCAGCCGATGCGAATGAGCACATAAAGTCCCGTCACACTACAGACATGAGCGCTATCTGGCAGTTATCTTGGAAAGCAAAGCGTGCGACATGCGCGCCCGTCTCAGAGGCGATAAGGTGAATAAAGCAAGGTGACGGGTAGGTGCCACCTGCGTGTCGTCTCAGCGAAGCGTTGGAAGCACTTGCTTTTTCGTGCTAGCCTTGTATCGTCAGCGTAGCGTGGTAAGCGCTACGGTCCTTAAAATTACTTTTGTATGGCTTTTCTAGTAAAACGATACACATACAGTATATTGAAGTGTTGTTATGGTGCCTCAGATATGCGAAATAAGTGATTTTTATTTGACAATTTCACAAGTATGAACGCTAAAGCTTGAGCCATATTTGTGGGTGCTGCGGTTGGGGTCAGTCCTTGGTGGTGTCGTTTGGTGCTGTTTGGGCCTTGGGGGTATCGCTAAGGATGGACAAACAGAAAATTGTACAGACAGACAGACAGACCGAAATTTTCCGTCGAAGGTCCTTAAAAAAGACTAACGTCTTTAAAAGAAAATTCTGAAGAGACACCGGCGCGCGGAATCGAACGTGAAACCTCTCAGTCGGCAATGTGAGGCATTAGCCACGATCACGCTTCCTTACAGTCGTACGTATTAGCTGGCGTCGGGCTTTCACTAGAACGTTTCTTTTGTAGTTACCGGGCGCACAAAGGTCCGTGCAATCGTCGCACAGTCTCCGTTTGCGAAAAGAGCGCGCTTTTCAGCCACAGTGAAGTATCAACTGAGAAGCTTATTTGCGTTCATCTGTACCGGCTAGCAGGAAACGTGGGCCACGTGTCGATCTCCTTGCCATTCGGCGCGTGACCATTCATTTTGTTTCTATCGCGTTCATAGTTTCGCCTTTGCGGTGAAGCTGCGACTTATTTTGTAAGCTATAGTGCAGTTACCGTCCATAAGACACTGTTTTCTTGGCCAATCCCCCAATGTGGGTACGTGCCATGAATTGAAGACTAGAAACAAACAAAGTTCGTTTAGTTAGTGCAAATACAGCATGCCCAGGGATTTGAAGAAGTTCATCTCCTGACAGGCTACGTGGTACGAGAGACCAAAATATCCAGAGAACTGGAGATTGCTTGGTTCACGTTAAATGAGCCAGGCAATGTATCCAAATAATATTAGCTTTCGATTGCTGGGAACTGAGTTTTGTAGGCTCCAACGTATGTACCAGCACTTTTGCGAAAAAATTGTGTGAATTGTGACAGTTGCAGCGCAAAAGACCTATTAAGATGACCAAAACACAAATGCCTACTCCGGCCTACTGATGATTTTGCGTTGAAGCCGTAGAAATTACCTCGTGAGTAGAAGAATGACTGGAATGTTCTCCGCTTCTTCATACACTGAATTTTTTTATTTACTCTTTTTTTCTTTATCTTTCCTACCCTTGATTACCTGCTGCGTCACATGCCTTACCCTCACTTCACCTTGCTACAATCTCTCGGCCTGCTTTCTCCTTCTAGTGCTATTTTCTTATTACGTCAGCATTTATTCATACTTCTTTGCACAACAAGAAGGCATAGTTAAAATGGTTGTCTTAAGTGGTCTGGCACTGGTATTCTTACATCTGACTGGCCTCCTTCTTCACCGCCACTGATTTTTGTACCCAACTCTCGTCATTTTGTACTGCGGCATGATCTAGCCAAAAGAGTAGACGCTTTTCTTTTAACTCTAATAAATGACAAACGCTCGTCACTAGAGTTCCGCAATCGACTTCGTAGATCTTCAAACTCTATCTATTTTACTAACTCGGCGCATATATTTTCACCCCTTCAAACTTCCCTTCTCCCCCTCCTTTCTCCTAATTGGCTAAGAGGTATCTTTTCCTGTTCTTTTACAGCCAAAGCTGTTATGCGATTACAAGGGTCACGTGCGCTGTAGTTGTCTGCCGCCGCCGGCGTCCGTAACCACAATTGCACCAATTAGAAAAAACAAGAAGTATTTAGAAAAGCACAAAGGCCACAATCAACTCGAACACAAGTTGTGGTTTTGGGACGTTAAACCCCACATATCAATCAATCAATCAATCAATCGAACACAAGTTCTCTGTGTGGCCGCCCAGCATTCTACAACTGAGCCATGACACTGCTTGAGCCCCCCCCCCCCTCCTCGTGGTAAGTGGCCCTTAGGCAAGCTTGATGTCATGAAAGGAATCGCGTTTATATTGCCACGTTTCTTTTCTCATGTAGCGTTGTCACCCCCGTTACACTACGTTCAGCGTAAACCGTGCCTACAATGTTTGAGAAGCTTTTAGGCTTCAGTAAATCGTTTTGTCAGGATTACGCCCACTTCGGGAACGTCACACAATATTCGGGAACATCTGTCACCGCTACCGATTACGCTGGAATATTCGACGGTGAGGGTAAATATGCCACCACGCTTCGCCGCTTGTCAGTTGATCAACGGCCGACGCTCGGTTCACCGCTATCAGTGTAACACTGCTACTGTAATCCGACTTTTCGTTCACTCGGCAAAGGTTCACCCAAAAAACAGTTTATTATTCGACTCGCAGTGTGCTTTATTCGTCCACGTCATGACCCCGTGACATCTGGTGGAGGTGCTGTTTTTTTTTAATTTACCGGACGCCGCCATCTGGCTATGAAGCCAGCCCACGCCGTGAAGAAGACACCGACGCCAGCAATGACAGCGAGTTAGCCACAGGCAACAAGGATTTTCACCGGAGCACGGGATTTTACCGGACAAAACCCGGAAGACCAAGAATATGAGATCGACCGTGGAAACGATGACAACTGCTGCGCCACAGCCCGGGATCGTGATGCAGCAGCCAAATGAACCACCGATTTTCCGAGGGTCATCGTTTTAAGTTCCAGAAACCAGGATGGAGACCTAAATTCAGGTGGTGGCCCTGAACAAAAGGGACGCAGAAAAGAAGCTACGCCGCATCTACTTTTACTTGGAGGACGCGGCTAAGACCTCGTTCGAGAATCGGGAGTCTGCCCTTCAAACGTGGGATCTTTTTCTCCGCGTATTCCTGAATATGTTCAGAATCATCGCCCGCATGAAAAGAGCCGCGACGCTGCTGGAAACGAAGGTTCAACTCCCGAATGAAAATGTAAAAATCTTCCGGGAAAAAATTATACGACTTTTTCCACCACTCTGACCCAGATATGCTCGAGGAGAAAAAAGTTCATGTTATTTGAGGGGTCAAGCAAGAACTCTTCGCTGGACTGATTCGATAACCCCGAAAACCGTCCAAAAATTCTTATCGGAAGCAAGATCAATCGAGAAGACACTGGAATTGTGAACCCGCGAGTACAACCGGCAAACGATGGCAGACAACATAGCTCTTCATGTTTTCGGCTCGGATGACCTTCGCGAAGCGATTCGAGCGATCGCACGGGAAGAGCTGCGTAAATTTTTCCTTGCCTCACAGCAACCCGTCGACCCGATCGCCAAAGTTGTGCACCAGGAATTCCAGCAATTTTTCCGGACACTCGAACCAGTGCAGCCTGAGCCACAATACCATGAGCTATGCTGCTGCAGCCCGCCGTCACATCGCTCCTCCACGCCCACGCCAAAACGCCGCCCCGTCGCGCTTCCGCCGCCAGACGCCACCAACACCAACGTCCTAACGTTCAATAGCGATCCAGCGCAGGGCGCCAAGGTCAACCGATGTTTGGCGTGCACAAGACAAGCGCCCACTCTGCTACCACTGCGGCGAGCCCTGGCACACCTGTCTCGCTCACTGTATTTCGTGCTGACCGGTAGTGCCCTCGCGATCTCCCACGACAGCGCCGCTCTGGCCTACTGGGCTGGCCCTACGCCATCTCCTGACGCCGATCCCCGACAACAGCGTAGCTACAGTGTACTAGAAGGGGGCAGTGGAGGAAACGAGGCGGCCACGCCGTATCTCGGCTGATTCTCCGGCGGGTGACAGTAGCGGCGGCGCTGTTGTCCCATAGTACTGAAGACCTCAGAAGCGTCTGCATTGAGAGCACGCGCACCCGAGCCGGCGAAAGCATGCAATGGCTCGTTTTTTATGCGTTTTTAATGCATTTCTGAGCTTTTATCAGTGGACGCACCTGCTACGCGCCATGGGGCACCAGTGAATATGCAGGCAAGCCGAAATTGCGTCGATACATTCACTGTTTCAAGAACCTGCCAACATTTTCCGATGGAGGCGGAAATGTTGTAGGCCCGTGTGCTCAGATTTGGGTGCACGTCAAAGAACCCCAGGTGGTCGAAATTTCTGGAGCCCTCCACTACGGCGTTTCTCATAATGATATGGTGGTTTTGGGACGTTAAACCCCACATATCAATCAAGAACCTGCCAACCCAGAAAAAAAATGTCAATCGGAATCGGCACGGATCCGCCTAGCTTTTCACTGAAGCAGCGCTTTGAGCTTCGTTACATCATGGGTGGCTACTGGCGAAATACAAAGAGAGGAGAAGTATCAAAGCCGGGATTAAATCATACGCTCGTTTTTCGGCCGTTTCTATGATATCGAGAGCACCGTGTTTCTTATATGAGCCAACATGCGCTTATTTACGAGAAACCCGAGTATAAGTAACGTTGTCACAACATTTATATCGCTAATGACTCAGTTGTATCATGCCAGTTTTGCGGGAACTAATTATTATTGCTTTCTGAAAGGCTTATTACATAATAACATATTGAAAACAACACACAAACACATTGAAAAGTACCAACAATATACATTGCCCGTTTGTTAGCCTGCGTGAATCCATTTCAACCAGTTATCCTTTTGTATCGACAGCTTGAATTGTGCTGCTTTCCAAATATTCTATTGGCGTAACGCCATTGCAAACAAGCAAATTTATGACGGCGTTTGGTATTATAAGCGTAGTTCTAATATTAAGTGTAAAAAGTGTAGGCAGACAGGGGTGCATCTTGTTTTGAGAAATTGACCTTCCTTGTATATGTACACACACACACAGACACACACACACACACACATACACACACACACATATATACATATATATATATATATTTGTGTGTGTGTGTGTGTGTGTGTCGCATTAACAAGGTGATTCTAGGAGAAGCCGACAAAGAGGAAGTGCGCGTGCGTTAGAATAAACGCATGTCGTCTGGATCACGACGTGTCTCCATTTTGTAGCGTCCCACACGTCGACAGGATCGACCTTTTCAACGTGCCATGGCTAAGCCAAAGCCTCCGCTCAACATGCAGAAGTTCAAGGGAACACCAGAAGACGTCCCCATCGACAAGTGGCTTCTTCTTTTCGACATGAAGGCAGCCGATGCGTCATGAACTCACCGCGATCAGGTCAGTCACTTCAGCAAATACATTGAAGGGGAAGCGTTCAAGTGGCACCTGACAGAGATTTTCGGTAACGGCGAGACAACTTGGGATGATATCAAGCGCGACATGCAAGCCCGCTTTGCTACGACTGACGGAGATGCCTTCCGTCTCTTCATTCACTACCGACTGAAAGGAGGGCAGACCATCAAGGACTACTACGACGAGAAAAAGCGACTGGGTTCTTTGGCTGACCTGAAAGAGTGCCACATCATTTCTGGACTGACTGATGGTGTTCCTCCTAATGTGGAATTGGCGCTCGCCGAACTGTCTTTCAACTCGTCATTTGTGTGGCTCACCGCTGCTCAACGAGTCGAGACATCTTGAAAACGGGTGAGAGGAGTTTCCTTTACTCGTAACGCGCTAGTATCGCATCAAGAGCTCCACGTCTCTTCAGCAGACCGCAGCAGCCAACAATAACTCCTCAACCACGTGCTCCATGAACAACGCTCAACCATTCTGAAGAATGCACATCAATATTTTGGGCATGTCGGAGTGAATAAGACGCTATCAGTCCTGTCTCCGCAATATTATTGGCCGCATATAGTAACCGATGTTTCCACTTACAATCGGCATTGTGATACATTACACAGATGCAAGAAGATGAAAACAAAGAAGTTTGGGACGCTTTAATCACTGCCTCCCGCTGAAGAGCCCTTCGACCTCTTTGCAATAGACACCATTGGAAGATTTTCTGGATATGGCTCGTCAAAAACGTTCATACACTTGGTTATTGATCATGCGACTCGCTACGTATTGACGTTTGCTCATAAAAGGGAGTACAGTGATGCCTAAATTTCATGATTAAAAACAATTTTTTTTCTGGAAAACCACGGAAGCTCCTTTCAGATCGTGGAACAGGATTTACTGCAGGAAAATTCAAGCTGTTTTTAATACATAATCGTATACAAACACTATTCACCTCATCTCATCATCCACAATGCAATGGCATGTACGAGCGGACAAACCAAGCTATCGTAATGAGACTTAAATGTAAGATCAATGACGAATCACAGAAGGCTTGGACTAAGTTGCTTCCTGAGGTAATTGACGAATACAACAGAACGCACAACGAAGTGACCGGCTACGCACCTGCCTTCCTGATGTATGGAATTCCATCTTATCCTACTGTACTGGAATAACGAGAAGAAACTGTCGAAGAAGCGCGAAAACTGCAGTTTACCAATTCTATCGCCTACCACAATAAGAACAAAGTCATTTGTAATAGAAAATTTCTTCCGATTGAGTTCCAAGTCGGTGACTTTGTCCTTTACGAGACATCATGGCATCTCAACAACGGCAAACGGAGTTCCGTCATGGAAGGACCATACAAGATTCTACGCAAGGTCTCAACAGTGAACTGTGAGATCAACCGCTCCGTGCTACACTTACGTAGAAGCTCTGACATTGTGCATGTTAGCAAATTGCGGCGTTATTTTGTACCTTTTGAACTGAGACTTTCTCGAGGAGAGGGGGAAGTGTGACGCATTAACAAAGTGATTCTAGGAGAAGCCGACGAAGAGGAAGTGCGCGTGCATTAGAATAAACGCACGGCATCTGGATCACAACGTGTCTCCATTTTGTAGTGTCACATATATATAGTCAAGCAGATCCTCGCTCAGCGGCCACAACGTGGTTTATTCCGACGTTTCGGCCTGGAGTCTGGCCTTCATCAGGATTGAATGTACAGTTTGTTGGTGCTCAGCTTTACACAATCTAAAATCAGAAAGAAAGAGAGAAAAAGACAGAAAAAAGAGAAAAAGAATATAAGGCGGACTCCCTGCTTTGTCCCCTTCCACTCTTCCTTCCACATCCCCCTCCATCTCTGTCCCCTTTCTCCCTTTCACTACCTTTCTGATGTCTGCGCTCTGATTATGCTTCCTTTCACTAACGCATTCTCCCCGACCAGACGGCGCCTCCTGGCTCTGGCGGTTCGTTGTGAGGCAAAAAGAGCTTTTTTGAGAAGTTTAAGCCTTTAACTCTTCAGCGCCTTGTCGACATTTCGTCGTAGATAGAGGGGTGCTGCGTATTGCGGCAGAGGCTGGTAAGCGGGCGCAATGCGAATTCCTTGCCCACTTCTAGATTACGCGTGCAGTGGGGGCCTCCCGACTGTGCACAGGGTGGCTGTTGGGCATGTCATGCTTGGCACAATCGACTGGGTCGTAAAGTAAAAACCGAAAATAGACGACAGCTGTACTTAGAAAGAGTAGTTACACTTGGAATTGTTTTGAGTGGTCCAGTACCCTTCGAAGCGGCAGTGCCGTGAACTCAGTTACTATTTTCATTATTGCTGTTAATGTTTTCTAATTCTTTGATTGCTTCAAGTGTACCAGGATTCTCATTTATTCCGCTATCGTGGGTGTTAAATCAGTGGATAAGGTATGACTCTCGTTGTTCACGTTCTCGGTTTGATTTAAATCCCGTCTGTAAGAGCGTTACTGATAGTTTGTCGAATGCATGGTCGGGAAGATTAAGATGTTTTGATAGGGGTAGATTTGGGGCTGATTTCGCATGGGCTCTGTGATTATCGAAGCGAATCCTTAAATGGTGTTTCTGTTTGTCCGATGTACTGCATACTGCATAAGTTGCATTCGAGTAGTTATACCACATTAGAGGAATGGCATGTTAGGTTTCCTCGTATGTTAATCGAAAACTTGGACTGTGTGCTGGTTGCTTTGTGTGTTTCTCACATCGTCTTACATACAAGACATCGTGACTTTAGGCGAGGTCGGCATGAATTATTGGGGGGTGAGGTATTTATTTGAGAGTGGACAAGTGTGTCTTTGAGGTTGCGTGGTCGTCGGTAAACGACGCCTAGAGCGGATGGGAATGCGCGTTTCAGACGTTAACTTTGTTCCAAAATGTTGTAATGTCGTTTAAGGATTTTGTTTCAATTAGGGAAGTTTGTACTGTAAGTCAAGCAGAGGTTTGTTTGTTGTGGGTCTTCTTGCGGTGGTCGCTTCATAAGTAAGTCATCACGCTTGTTTTCTCGCTTTTTGAACAGCTTCATCAATTACATGTGGGGGTATTTTTGTTTCTCTAGCACAAGTTTCAGCCTCTGTAAGCTCGTGTCAAAATCAGCGTCTCTTAAGCAGATTCGCTTAAACTGGTGAGCCTGGCTGTATAGAATACTGTTTTTACAGTGCTGTGAGTGATCGCTTTGGTAATGGAAGTATTGTTGTCGATCCGTTGGTTTGCGATATAGGGTTGTAGAGAGCTTGTCCTCTTGTATCATTATGGTGACATCATAAAAATTTACGGTTACTTGCGAGTATGTGTGTTCGGATGTACAGCATTGTAAGTGTCGATAAAGCTGAGAAGTTCGTCCTCGCTGTGGGTCCCAATAAGAAAGATGTCGTCTATGTATCTTTTGTAAAACAGTGGTTTCTATGAACTTTTTGCAAGAAAATCCGATTCTATAGCTTCGCCATAAATATGTTTGCGCAATTGGGTGACATTTTGGTGCCCATAGCGGTCCCACTGATTTGTCGAAAATACTCTTGGTTAAACTCGAATGAATTTTATTCGAGGACCATCCTCGTCAATGTTGCGATGGCAGATAAATCTGGGGTGTTAGATTATCTATGGTTTGTGTACATGTTTTGTAATGCAGCTATGCCGTCATCGTGAGGAATATTTGTATACAATGAAGAGACATCAAGAGTAACCAAGAAAGAGTTTTTCGGCACACACAGACCTGCAATGTCTCGAAGAAAAAGTGTGGTGTCTTTTATCTATGACGCGAGGGTGCATGGAATGTGGCTTATTAGTTTGTCCACGTACCCTGACGCATGTATATATATATATATATATATATATATATATATATATATATATATATATATATATAAAATAAGGGAAAGAAGTGTATACCTAAGGGCTCGTTTTTCCGTGTTTTAACACAATATTAATGAGATATAACAGACAGTAATGCCAAGGAATGTACAGGGGAAGTTATTAAAAGCAATGGAATGTAAATAAGAAGAAAGAAAAGTGGATGAAAAAATTACCAACTGTGAGCAGGAATCGAACCTACGACCTTCGAATGTATATATATATATATATATATATATATATATATATATATATATATATATATATATATATATATATATATATATATATAAGGGAAAGAAGTGTAGTGTACCTAAAGGCTCGTTTTTCCGTGCTTTGACACCATAATAATGAGATCTAACAGACAGTAATGCCAAGGAATATATAGGGGATGTTATTAGAACCAATGGAATGTAAATATGAAGAAAGAAAAGAGGGTGAAAAAATAACCAGCCGTGAGCAGGAGTCGAACCTATGACCTTCGAACAACGCACTCGATTCTCTAACCACTGAGCTATCACACCGGCCTTCCCTACATCCACTTCTTTGGATTTATATGTGAATTTAGAAGTAGGAGTGTCAGTCAGTGCCATTTATGAGCCAAGTGACGAGTATGAAACACTCTTTTATGCGCTTTTGTGGCGTCACGTAGCACGTTAACTTATTACGAGCGGGCAGGTGATCAATAGTCCCTCGTATACAACCTAATGACACCAAGTCTGCCAGTACGAGACCCTCGTTAATGAATAGGGAAAAGAAGTGTATACCTAAGGGCTCGTTTTTCCGTGTTTTCACACAATAATAATGAGATCTAGCAGACAGTAATGCCAAGGATTGTACAGGGGAAGTTATTAGAACCAATGAAATGTCAATAAGAAGAATGAAAAGTGGGTGAAAAAATAACCAGCCGTGAGCAGGAATCGAATCTACGGCCTTCGAACAACGCGTTCCATGCTCTAACCACTGAGCTATCACAGCGGCCTTCCCTCCATCCACCTTTTTGGATTTTTATGTAAAGTTTGAAGTAGGAGTGGCAGTCAGCGTCATCTATAAGCGAAGCGACGAGTGTATATATATATATATATATATATATATATATATATATATATATATATATATATATATATATATATATAGTGGGAGTAATAATTCAATGGGCCAGTTAGTCTTCGTGAAGGTATGGGATATGGCACAACGGAAGCGTTGTCAACAAGGATAAATATATTTCCCAACAGTTTCGGGATGGGTCCTCCCTTCATCAGGGGATGAGTTATACTCCTATATATATATATATATATATATATATATATATATATATATATATATATATATATATATATATATTCATGCAATGCCCCTTAGCACAGCTACTATTTTTAGGCGCTACATTTCTCGTCCAACTACGTTAAACTTGAACTGGTTTTGAGACCTCATACTGTCGAACAGCTGAAATCTGCTCTACAGTGCGCTATATAGAGACAGGCTATATTCAGCCTCACCTAATGTAAACAATTGACGAAGGGCTACTAAGGATTTTTGAGGGGGGTGGGGTGAGCAGCAGACTGCCTAACTTTAGCAATTGGTGGTCGCTGTGAACGCGTGTAAAGATTTTAACTTACCCTGACAAGTTAAATTACCAAAACATTTCGAGGCGTAGGAGATTTAAATCTCTTCCTCTCCCATCTTTACTTATGGCTTTCTGGTTCTGCACGCGTGTGACACATTATTTGTTTTTTAATCTCACAGCTTTCGTAGCACAGCTAACTTCCAATAAACCGGTTCTCTCATTCTGAATATTGTAGATTTCTAACCAACAAAGAAAAGTTTGAGAAGAAGTCAGTGTAAAACACAACCTTTCTGAATCATTTTCGATCTCTCACAAGGGCTTTTGTGGAGCTCAAATTCAGTAGATTGGTGTGTCATACGTCATACTTTAAGGACTATGACATTATGTGCAAGACATGAATGATGGACAGGTAGGAAGAAATCTCCATCAAGAAAGCGTGACGGAGGAGCCGAAGCGCATGGAAGTTCCTGCACGCAGCGCGCGGCTCTTTCAGTACTATTCGACTGCAGCGCCACCACTGCGGGCAACGCGGAAGGGATCAGGTGGTGAGGCGCGGTCACGCCACTCAACACTTCTGGTACACTCTAGCGTAGCTCTGGCCAACTGGACTCACCCTACGCCATCTCCTGTCGCCGACAAGAACTCTCGCCAGTGGTGCCCTGTCCTCAGACTCCTGCGACTGTCTCCATCTTTCCTATCTTCTTCTCACTTCCGTCGTTCGCTGTCCTTGCGTCTCGGTTTCTCCTTCCTGTTTCTCTATCTATTTACTTCTTAATCCTACCTTTTTAATTCCTCCTTTTGGGGTCTCGACGTGGTGAGCGAGCACCACGCCACGCTCTTGGAGTGAACGAACACAGAAGACGCAGTCGGTAGAAACCAAATAACATACATACATTTATTTAACTAATTTAGACGACGATATCGTCCGCCGAATGATACATCAATTGTATTTAGCACGCTAGCATACAAACTACATAACACAAAAACATGACAGACACCATAACACACCCAAGGCGGCGTCGCCAACGTTTCACTTACCACATGGGCCCGCCGGCGCGCAGGTCCGCGGTGCCACGCGCCGAGCCGACCCACGCTACAGACAACCGTTCGCGGCAGCCGCCACGCGCAGAAAGAGGCTCGCTCAACTCTCGCCCGCCACCAAGACCTGCCTTCCGCCAAGGGTCACTGCCGGCGCTACCACTCTAGCAACAGTGGTACTCAACGCGAACACAACGCCATCACTGGCCCGGCGGTCGTCACCCGAAATGCGGTCTTGGGGCGAGACACGTGTGCCACTTGGCGCAAACAACTTTACAGGAGGTGACAGCAACCCCACATCCTTTAACCCCACCCCTATTGAGCTACTGTTGAGGTGTGTTCCCCCTGAGAGACAGTTACAGAGCTCACTTCTCTCTTCTTTGCATTTAAAATTACTTCCCCCCCTGGCACCCCTACCACCGCTGCCAGTTCTAATAGATGGGTCTTCGGGGCTTTTACATCAATACGCCGTGGCCTCAACGTGGTGAACGACCCCATGACATCACCGACTACCTTGAGGGAGCGTAGTCGACACCGCAATGACCTTACCGTTCGCTGTCACCAGGCCGATACGCATCACCACACCGCGGGCAGCAACGTTACTAGATTACCTTCTGTTTACAAATTGCGCCGCATTCCGCGGAACCGCCACTGATTCCGCATCAGCTGACACTGCAGTCGCATCAAGATCCCAACCGCGCCCGCCTGTGGTTAGTGCCCCACCTGGTCTCCGTTAAAACTGCGTGTATTTTTTCTTCGCTTGCTATGTGTTCGGAACTTTCCAGGAGCTCCGTAGCTGGTGTGATGACGGCTAATCCGATGAAGGGTTTTGTGTGCATCTAAGCCGACAAAGTCATGCCGACAGGATGTGTACCGGTTTTACGATATTGTACCGGAACGACACAAGCCGGTTGGTCCGCCGTTTCTTTGCCGCTCCGAGCGACGAGAAACAACGTTCGGTGCAAAACCGGGCCATACCCCGCGCCTACATGGATCTCACAACCAAGTCCAGAGTATGCTATAAGAATTATCACGACCAGGACATTATAAGAGGTTCTTGAAAGGAAAAAGTGATGAGAAAAGCGCGGAGGTGTTATTGTCTTTCAATACGAAGGCGTGGACACGGCCCCGCGTGGGGATAGAGGAGGGAGTGAAGGAAGAAGGAGAAAAGTATAGGAGGAAGGACGCATTCAACTGTGTCGCGCGAGCGCGGGTACGCGCTGCCGCTGGGGAAGGAAAAGCAGTCAGGCAAGCCAGCACGGGGCGGGGACTGGAAGTACCACTTTACGAGCGTCAGAGGCGTTAGACGGAGCCACAGATGTGAACAAAGAACAACACGTGTGTGCGGGCCTCGCTAGAGGCACACGATAAGATCGGCGTCACCTGAAAATTGAAGCAGGGCCTCGAAGGCCAAGATGACCTTATAGCGGTGGACCTGGAGAAACTGGAGGTGGTCGAGGCTCACGTGTGGCAGTCCCAGACGACAGTAGGCGTCGAAGAGCTGCCGGCGTTGTTTGGTGTAGCCAGAGCACTGCAACAGGATGTGCTTGGTTGTCTCCACCGCCGGGCATTCAGCACACGAAGGGCTCCCATTGTTGGTGAAGCAAAATTGCCTCTCAGCGGTGCGGGAACCGTCGGTGGGAAACCAAAGCAGGAAGGCCTGGGCACGCCTACCGATGCCAGTCCTCGGCAGTGGTCAAGGGGCGTTTTCTGTAGCCACACGTGAGTCGGGGTGTATTGCGGGCACATGGCACGCAATACGAAGTTGCGCACATCGCCCGCGTGGATAAACGATGAGACGGGTGTACTGGGGTGGTGAGACTCCTTGGCGAGGGCATCTGCTGTCTCGCTGCCAAGTAGTCCTACGTGAGACGGCACCCTCTGAAAAACAACGTCACACCCTTTCCGCGAAATCACTGCGAACTTCCGCGCGAGCCGTTGCGCAATGACACGCCGCGCTGTCCATGCGCAAGTGTCGGGAGGGCGGCACGCGAGACACATACCACTGCTGGCGACTGCGGAAGGAGGTCAGAGAGTTGATTTGCCGCAAGATCAATCGCAGCAAGTTCAGCAGCATGAAGGAAGCACTGATAGGAAGCCGGCACTTCCCGCGGAGGCCGAACAATGGGACGAAACTAGCGGCTGCCACCGACCCATCCGCTGGGACCGAGCCATCAGTGTACAGGAGAACTCGGCACCGGAGCGCCATAGCTTCGAAAGTTTTCTCCGCGGCCGAAGTGAGCGAAATGGGCCGGTACGATGAAGGCTCGGACTCTGGCTTCCCCTTCTTGTGAACGGGAATAACCACCGTTTCCCCCCACGAGAATGGTAGCACCCCCGTGCGATAGATGGCGTTGTAGGCATGGAGCAGATTCTGAAACTAGCGTGCGTCCAAGTTTCGGAGCATCTTGTATGTGATGCCATCACCCTCTGGAGCTGAGTGACGGCCCCGTGAGTCAAGCACATCGCGAAGGTCACGATGCTGAAGTCGGCCATGCACATCTCGCCGATTGCCTCCACGATGGCTGGTGTGGGAAAGAAGCGAAAGGGCGAGAAGAGTTCGGGCAGTGCTTGTGGCGGCAGTGCGGGCACAGGAATGACTGTACTGATAGTGGGCGCACTCGCGAAAGCGTCTGCCAGTAATTCGGCGAGTTGCGCGATGCTGATGCCGAGCGTGACCGTGAGGGAGAGCTCCGGAAGCCGGGGCACACAGAAGCGGAGGAGGGCTCGAAACACGCGCCAGGCACGCAACTGGCAGCGAGGGTCGTCGAAGGTGCGGCAGAGGAAGGAACAGCCACGTTCCCGTGGTTTGTGGGCGTGGCGTCGACAAACCGTGTTGATGCGGTTGTAAACATTCCATTCCTCTGCCTTGTCTTAACGTTCCGCTCTGCGCTGTGCCAGGCGGCGGGCTGCGCGAAGGTTTAGGAGCTTTATGTAGGGCACTGGCGTTGCCATCGGCACCCGACACACCTTTGTGGCGGCACTCGCGCACTGCACAGTGTGTTGGAGGAAGTCGTCCGCGACTGGCACTGCAGTACACGGTTCGCGGAAACGGCGCCAGTTCACAACATTGTACACACTGGTGCGCTGAGCGCCGCCATAAGAGGGCTCTAAGAGGATTGGATAGTGATCTGAGCCCTCAGTGTCCGGCGCACGACGCCATGAGTAGTAGCACTCGTTCATCACGAGGGTGAGATCGCGCGCACTGCGCTCAGCACCGGTGCACACAAAGGTGTGGCTGCCATCGCTGATGATGTGAAGCCCAGCTCTCAGGGCGGCATCCACTAAGACCCGGCCACTGGCGTTGACACTCGCGCACCTACAGGCCGTGTGATGGGAGTTCGAATCACCGCACACAACGGGAGAACTTCCGAGGCGATCGGCAAGCCGCACAACAAATGTGGCGTCCCGCTCACGCGAAGAATGATTGTAAACACTCGCGACACATGTGTCTGTCGTGCCAACGCGCACCTTCACTGCCACGCACTAAACGCCCACACCGACGATGTCCGACACATCCAGAAGCACTTGGGGAAGGCTTGAGCGCACGTAAAAAGAGGCCCTTGCCAAGCCCTGTGGTTGCGCCGGGTTTAAACAGTGCGTACTTAAGCACGCGTTGTTGTTGCAGGTCGTTGCGCCGTGGTACGCCCCATACCATGGGAGGTTGAGGGCCCCATCACGAACTCGCGTCTCATACAATGCTAGTATGTCGAGATCGCGCTGGAGCACTAAGCGGGTGAAATCAGGGTTACAGCAGCGGAGGGAACGCACGTTCCACTGTAAGATCCGCGGCCGCAGCTTCTTCCACACACAATCCAAGTTGGGGGAGAGATTGTTGTGCGGAGAAGGCCGCTTCGAACAGACCGTGCGTCTTCGGGTCGCACGAAACACAGGCTAGGAGTGCACGATGAGCCGCGGTTAGCGCCGCGATCACCCGGTCCCTTGAATCGTCTTGGGGAGGGGGAGGGAGAGGGGGGAACCAGATAGCTGCGTGGCTACCGGTGCTGCATTGGAGTTTCACTTGAATGCATCGCGAGAAGAGCAGCTAGGGCGTGTGGTTGGAGTCCCCGGAGCACCCAACTGATATGCAGCCGGCGCTTGTTGCATTGCTTGGCGGCGCGTCAGTTTGCCGCCCGAGGAGGCGAGCAGAAAGGCAGCCTGGCGTTGGAGCTACCAAGATGGGCACCGCGGCTCATTGGCAGGGTGAGAGCCCTTGCAGTTAATGCAGCAGGGTCTGTCGGAGTTCCAGGGGCCCTCGGCGTGGTTCTTGCCACAACGGAGGCAGTGCCTGTCGCAGGAGCACGTTGCTTTGGCCTACCGAAACACACCACTGCGCGCACACTGTAGTGGATGCCGCAGGCGCGCCCGAACCGGCCTCCGCTGTTTAAAAAGCGAGAGCTCAGCTGGGACCACCGTTCTCTCAAAGGTAACCACCAGCGTGGAGCCGCTCCGCGCACACGAAAGAATCATAACGGATGAGGCAATGTTCAAGGCAATGACGTCGAGTGGAATGTTTTCGTCAACCACGAACAAATTCCCAACACACCAGTTCACATCGAGCACTTTTGCGTTTACTCGGACGTCCACGATGGTGCTGATCTGAAGAACACTGACGTCCGAGTTGTGGGTGGTTGCGAGGAGGTTGCAGCGACGATTCCCCCGCACCCGTTCAGTGACTGGGAGTACGGCGAAGAAAGCAATAATAGCGTCCCTCGATGCAGCGAGAAAGAGTGACTTTCGGCCGAGCGGTCTAAAAATGTTTGTCTGGCCGATCAGGTCAACGGTGTGGTTCGGTGGTGTTTGTCGAAGAAGGGCGTGGACCTCTGTTACCACCTAGGAAGAAACCGGGCGTGGTGCTGTTCCCTGCTTTTTTGTTGTCTTTCCCTCCTTTTTTTCACTTGTTTTTGGCACGGAGGGGACGATCGGCGCACAGAGTGTACCTCTCACCCTCAAGTGACCACCTGTAGGGGGCGAAAAATCAACCGCGGCGCCTATCCGCTTCAACAACCAAAAGTGGATTTACTAAACTCTCTCGGCACTCGCGCTATTGCTCTTTCTTGTAAGAACGCCCTCGTCGGGGCCAAGTTGTAATTTTAAAATGATCAAATTCATTAATCTTTGCGTACCGCTACACATAAAAAACAAATTGTTCTTCTAGCAAGTAGCCTTTCTTGAGCACGTGCTGCGTCATCAGTTTTTGCTCCAGCTGACTTGAGGTTAGCAGCAGCCTATTGACATCATAATCCTCCTTTCAAAGTTTGCGGCGGCCAACGGTTGCGACGGCAGGT
The DNA here is from genome assembly GCA_013436015.1 of Rhipicephalus annulatus. NCBI lineage: Eukaryota > Metazoa > Arthropoda > Arachnida > Ixodida > Ixodidae > Rhipicephalus > Rhipicephalus annulatus. The sequence goes on from WOVY01009598.1 coordinate 40,433, forward strand.
GACGGATCGCGGTACGTTTGGATGTGTCTCGTTCTGTTTGTTTCGCTGTAAATATTTCGAGCCTCTGCCGACCGACACGCTCTTTCTTGTTCTGTTTACTCGTTCAAATGCTGTCGCAAAAGGAATTCAAGTGACTTCAGGGTAACGAAGCGACATCAGGGGAACGCCCGTTGCAAGCCCGGGCTGGTGAGAAAAAAAAAACACTACAGTTTTTTAAGGACGGTTGCTTTCGGGGCTAGTTGGTTTATTTCAACATATGTAGTTCTTTTGCCAATGACTGCGTATGCGTCACACGGTGGCAGCGAACTGCAATAATAAATTTTAAAACTATTTAACGTCTCAATATGTAACCGGAAAAACGTGCGTTACTTGCGCCATGGCTTCGCGTGGGAACGTGTCACTGACTCAATAGTGAATTCTGAAATTCTATCACCTGGTAACACCAACCAGGCCGTTGCGACGAAAGAAGATAAATAAATCATTGTCGCCTCACTTGCGTCTTCATAGCTAGCCCGTATATTAGTGCTAAAAACCTCTTAGTTGAAACTTTACCGCAGTCGCGTTTGAGAAACAACACATAATTATGGGTGTGGTAGTGCTATAGTGTGACAAAGAAAGCGTCACATAAATGAGAACTACTTCCCTTTTTTTGCCACAGCCTACTGGCCCACCTGACATGGAAGCAGCGGTGTACAATGGGCAAGGAACCTGCTACGTGACATGCCTTGTGAAGAAGCAGCCCGGAGTGATACACGTGTTATGAGGTACTAATACATAGATGTATAAAATACTGCTGTTTACTAGTAACTTGAGTTTATTTGTTTACTTTAGAAAATTTGAAGCATTGATTTGATGCATTGATATCTGGTGATGTTACTTTTTTTTCAGACTCCCATGCAACGACAGGATGACTACCCCCGAATGTTTACTCTGCAAGCACAATGAAACATCTGAATGTCCACTACAACTGTTCAACTCGAACCTCACACATTTAATTCTGTATTTGTGAATATTTTACCGAACATATCGTGGACGGGTGCTTTAGATTGGTCACAAGCAATGGTTGTCTATCATGGTATAGAATCTACACTTCAATAGTGTTTAAAGTGAAACACTGTTAGTTAGATTGTGTAGCACTGATGAGCTCAACAACACACTGCTTGATCCCAGCCACAGTGGCCATATTTCGGTGGGGGTGAAACGCTAAGACGCTTGTGTGCTTAAGAGTTTGTTCGATTCACTTGCACCACATCATTCGTTTTACAAAGTGCTGCACCTCACCATTCGTTTCAGTGGTGCAGCAATGGCATCTTCTAAACCGTGTCATTCATTTGCAAAAGCACAAGAGAGGTTAACCACCAAAACCAGTTCATGACTTTCTTGTGTATCTTCTGCTCTCACGGCGCTGGTTCGGTGCAGCCGCACGCAAAGCTTAACAAACAGCATAGCTTTACACGTAGGTACTGTACCCACCTCTACAAATGGGGCGTGTTTTCCCAAGATGTTTGCACCTCATTATATTAAGCGAACAAAAATAAGGATTCCACATTGTTGGCACCTAGTGATTCACTTGTGATGCCGCACTGCTAAACTTGTGCTGCACAAGTTCTGAACTTCTCGTGCAGAGCTGTAAAGCAGTTCCCATTGGTGCAGGTGCACTAAACTGACCCTTAGAAGATAGAAGCTTCAAAATATGAAAAATTTGTTAACATAATGTGCCCGAGCAAATGTTACTACAAGCAGTCTTGTCTCCTGTGAGGCTACAATGTCATTTTTTGAACCCCTCGAAGCCAGAATCAATCTAAATTTGCCCACTACTGTACGACTCGCAATCACTTCATAGTTGATATGTGAATCGTCAGAAATTACTAATTGGAAAATGAACACCCCCGTAGTGAGGGGAATTAGCAGGCTTTCCGACATTTAGTTGTGCCTTGTGACAGTTTACGAACTACACCCAAAACAGTTTTGTCTAAATAATTGTGTTGTGTCCATACAAGTTTACAAAAAGATGCACCAAAGCGCATAAGGCTGCACTCAAGTGCTTTAGCTTTGCGCATATGTTCAATGGACTCCTAAAATGAAAAAAAAATCATAAAGGTGATGAGCACTTGCAGCACAGCTGCCTCAATGACGTGAATGCTGTCGTGAACAGCAGGGTTGTGTTCGTTGCATGTGGTACTGTTTTTTTCTTTAATAGAGAACTGTCCCACATTTCTTTGAGCACATCTGCTTCTGTTTAAATTAAGTTGTCATAACTATAGTGTCTACCACCACGAAGTGAAATGCTGTGCACTATGGTCATGAAAAAATCTGGCAAATCGCACAGATAGTTAAAACATACATGATCTTGATTTCTCCAGAGCCACAGTGCAAGATAGCACGTTTTTCAAGTCCTAACTTCTAAAGTAGCAGGGAGGAAACAACTTCAGCTTTCATGCACAAATATACCGAAAAAGTAAACACAATAACAAGTGTGTAATAAGTGTGACTTTCAGTGATCCAGTATTCGGACAGATTCACATCATGTACCACCAATTGATTTCAGGAGTGCTTGCTTGCAAGAGAATGCTCAAGTCCTATCGATTTGTCTATGCAAAAAAAAATGGATTGTGCTCATCACTGAGCAGATAGTGTACTTTAAACGCACAAACGAAGATGTACAAACAACAAAATTGTACAATGCATGCGTAAAGTTTATTTTCTTAGAATTAGGCCTTTTCGATCTGTAAGCACACACCTCATAAGTGTTACTTTAGCATACATGTTCAGTGCATACTCAGCAGAACGGTCATTACCTGCGACGAGAAATTCTAGCTGTAGTAACCGTGTATTTTAGCTATAACAATAAATGTAGCAAGCCTGAAAGATTTTCTAGGCCCATCACGTAAATAAATATTACTTATGATATGGGCTCACGGCAGAGAATTAAAACTAGTGCATATCCTTTCAGCACGACACGATATTGCACAATTGTGAAGTACTCAATGTAGCATTGCAGAGCGTAAAAAAGTTCAGAACTTCACGCATCCGCAATTTCTTATTTAGCAAATTTAGCAAAACTACACTGCTGTCACTGCGCGAGCTATCTATCGGCAATGTGCAAGTTTCCTTCCCGATTCCACATCATGCATTCACTTCACTTCAATATCAACACTAATGGCAAGTGCCGCATCTGATTCACTTCACTTCAGTATTAACACCAATGGCAAGTGCCGCATCTGAAGGCCCGCATCTGGCAGAATCGCACCCTTGTCCTGAAGCCACGCTATTAAACTCAAGCACCGCCACACGAGAGCGACGTTAATTCAGCGATATCGATGTTCAATTATATGCATATGCTTGTTAGCTTTCAAGAGTTTTTACACATGGGTTGAAAGGTTTCGATATGTTTAAGTGACTTAATTTTGTTCGGACCCGACCGTGTACATTGAGTGTACTGGCTTGGACACTCACAATAAACAATGCAAACCTCATTTGATTGACGTTGCTTTTGGCAGTCTAGGCCAGCTAGGTCACTTGGCGATAATTACAGACGCGAAGCGCGAATTAGCACCAAAAAATAAAAACAGAGTAAGCGAGCAGCGCGAACCAACCGAAGGCCTCCTCAACCTGCAAGAAAAAAGTGCGTCTGCTTATTGACGTTGATAGTACTACCAGCGCCAACTCACCTCGTGGTGTTACAGTTCAGTACGTCACAACTACGTATTTACAAGTTATTTTGATATAACTGCCCAAATGTACTGTTTCTGGTCTCTAAGCCGGTTGGTGTTCTGTGGTGTTACGTTGCCGGGCGTCTCCGTGGTGGGAAGAGGAGGGAAGCTTGCAGAGCTTGCCTGGGGAGAGGAGGAGGCTTTGGAACTTGTCGGGTGTGGGACCACCTTTTTCTGTGGTGCGAGCGACTGCCTTGGCAGTAGTGTACTAGAATATGGTACACTATACATTGGCGCATCTCTGGTGGCTAAAAGGAGCTACCATAGCGCTTCTGTGGCAGGATGGGGGTGGTTCAGCCTGGGGAGGAGTGGGGCTTGCCAGAAGATGATGCACACTCGCCCTTGCCCGGAGAATGCGTTGTGCCCTGTGTGCCATTTTCTCCAGTGATGTCAGGACTGCTGTGGTCTGAAGTGGGAGAAAACCAGTTTCAGGTTGCAGTGTTCAGATCGCGCGCCGGCTCGCTGCTGGCGGCTGCAGCAGAGGACTCTTTCTGCTGTTCGAAACTAGTTCCATCGCCGTCAGTTTCTGTTCCAACCTCAGAGAAGTGGCGGGCGTCTCGTGCACCCAGGAGCAGGAGGATGACGTTATGGGAGAGGAGAAACTGGAGCCGCTAGATTCCTCGTCTCTGGCTGGCGACAGCTGCGTGACCGTAGAGATGACAAAGATGGCACTTGGTTTGGCGATGGCCGCCTCTTGGCCTCCCCAGTTTTTCGTCGTGGTAGTCCGCCTCATGGCGGTTGCTGACGTCGTGGACGTGGTCGAGTCCGCGGCCGGTACTTCGGTGTCTCTCCTGGTTTATTTTTGGAGAGGCAACTTTTAATAGCCTGTCTTTGGCGAGCCCTAGTGAGTCTCAGGCTGGCTGCTTTGAAGTTTGGGCAAGGGCCGCATGCATTGGGTGTGAAGTATGCGTTGTTGGTGGCCTCTTTGTAGTCTGAAGTGAGAGCGTCGGGGTTTTCCGCAGGTTCGCTGTTTTCGTCAGCCATGAAATGTGGCGACAAACTTCAAAATGACATTGAAAAAAGAAAAAAAAGATAGAAAAAAGAAAAGATATAAAGCTACATAATGTTCGCCCTCTGGGACCCCTGACAAGGGCTACGCAGAAAACGTATAAGTACCTGATACATAGAGTAACTGTCAAAATCCCAAGTGCTAAGTGGTGCCTCGTCAACGGTGCGCTACCGAAATTCTTCCTTAACTTGTCCTCATATTTACCTCAGCCAGCGTAGAAGAGACAAAAACGAAAACGAGAAAGCAATTGAGTCACTATAGCCTTCAAACTGCATCACCGCAATCCAAACAAGCTTCTTGCATCACAACTTCTGCTGATGCTGTGGAAGACGGTATGCCCGAGCCATCCGTGCCATCATTTAACGAAATAGAATGCACAGAGCTGCCACCATCAGGGCAGAATGGCATCATGAAGAATGACAGCAGTGAATTTGCAGCATTTTTCAAACTGAAGTTTAAGCGTAAGGCACTGAAAATTGAGAAATGCGTTGTTACGAGCAGTAACAGAGTGGCAACCGCAAGTGGAAGAGACCGTGATGCAAAGGCTTTCGTGAGCGTGAACATTGGGACTATGTGGGACCTTAGTGACTTCGTCAGCAATGTGCACAAGTTTCATGCATGCTCCGGATACAGTGTACAAGGCAGCAGCTGCATTTCGTTCAGATGTCAGGTACTCTCCAAGCAGGCAGTGTGTTGATTCTGCTGCGTTAAAATAAAAAAAGCAATCAGGGCCGCAGTTTCAAGAATGTCATTTGTGAAGAAGCACAGCGTTTAAATTCATGCTGAATTGCTAGCGAGTGCATTTGGCAAGACTGTCTCACCGGGTTAGCACGAAGCAACATTTGCTTTGAAAGCGGTTGGGGTGCTCACGAGCACGAAAGCCACGGCCGTTAGTTGCGACGTGCACGTGTTTCTGTGCGAGTTGTTTGTATTCATCGTATTCGGCGAATACAATTCTATTCAGCGTAGTCAAGGGATTCGGGAAAGGGTTTGAACCCTGCCCCGAAAATTCTCAATTATTTCTGGCGCATATATGCACGCAGACATACAAACGAACACATGAACAAAGATGATGGTTGAACGGGTTGACCCTCTCTCGAAAAAGTTTCTGACTATGCCCCTGCTTTGTATAGAAATACGAATTCGAAATGGTTTGTTCAAATTACTGTCGTATTAACCTCAGACGAATTGCAAAAAAGCAAGTCATGTGGAAAAGCAGTGAACAACGTTACTAAAAAGTAGCGAAACCACGCACTAATGCGAAACGCCTGATGTTTCGGGAGCTTTGAACTCGAGACTGTAGAGCATGCCGCGTTCGCATGTTTTGAAGCAAGCACAAAAGAAGCGCCAGTGGCTGAGGTATGTTGCAACGATTTATTTAATGTTTCCCAAACAGTTATATATAAATTAACGCGCACATTGGGTGCCCAAGCACAGCCCTGCTAGCCTTGCGAGCGTTGAGGGTGGATCTCAATGAAACGCTCCCGCCACCCGTCGGCCAAACTGAAAAATGAGACACTAGCAAAGCACGGCACTGGCGGGAGAGTTTGTAAACTGAACCTTGCCTAGTAACGTCGGCGGACAGTACAGCAGCCCTGGTCGAGGCCAATCTCCGAGCCCTCACTCGAGAAACTAAGGCTAGCTATCTATGGAGGTGCGGTTGCTGTACGACGAACAACTGAACATTCTCTGCCACCGCCGCCGACGACGCTGCCACGAAATCGAAAGCACCCGCCGCAAGACAGAAGGAGTCTTGCCGACGAACCTTCGCAGCCTGCAGAAGACATTACGACACAACGTGGAAACAGCGTAGCAAATAGACGTAGCCGTGACCGGACGCCACGACCAGACCATAACGCACGACGATGAACCAGCGACCTCGACGTATTATTCGACGGCCACCTCATCATTGCTCTCGTCGACCCTGGAGCCGACTATTCCGTCGTCACTGGGTCTTTCGCGACGAAGTCGAAAAAAGTGAAGACTGCATGGCAAGGCCCCAAAATCCGGACCGCCGGAGACAAGAGTATAAAATTGGGCGTGTTGGTAAAATTGATAACGTAGCGCGTTATTCCCTTCCCTCTGTCCCTTCCCTTGTCCTGTGTCTCTATTTTACGCGCTATGCTATTAATTAGGACCGCTAGAGATCACTTTATAACGCCGACTGGAGCATTTTTGGATATCAAGGGAGCATACGATAGCGTGGTTCAAGAGGAATTGTGGGGAATACTGGACGCACTAGGCGTGGAACATGTAGTCACTAATCTTAAAAGAATATCTATAAAGGTAACAAGGTAGTTATAAAGTGGGAAAAACAGGTATCCAAGCCTGCAGAGGTAAAACAGGGGCTTAGGCAGGGGTGTCTCCTGTCACCCTTATTATTAATGATGTACCTACAAGGATTAGAGGCCAAATTAGAGGGAAGTGGACTGGGCTTCAACCTCTCTTTAGTCAAACAAGGAAAACTCATTGATCAGGCACTACCAGCATTAATGTACGCAGATGATATCGTGCTAATGGCCACCAACAAGGAAGATTTGCAGAGATTGATGGACATCTGCGGTAATGAGGGAGATAGGTTAGATTTCAGATTCAGTAAGAAAAAATCAGCAGTCATGATTTTCAATGATAACGAAGGTAGTGAGCTTAGAATACAGGAGGTCACGCTAGAGATAACGGATAAATAGAAATATCGGGGCGTATTGGTAAGCAATGGGACCGAGTACCTGAGGGAACACGAAATATACGTGACGACTAAAGGTAACAGGAATGCAGCAGTGATGAAAAATAGGGCACTGTGGAATTACAATAGGTATGATGTTGTGAGAGGAATATGGAAAGGGGTCATGGTTCCTGGGCTGACGTTCGGCAATGCGGTCTTGTGCGTGAGATCAGAAGTTCAAAGAGGATTAGAAATTAAGCAACGTGGAATAGGTAGGCTTGCTTTAGGAGCTCACGGGAATACACCAAATCAGGGAGTACAAGGTGATATGGGATGGACGTCATTTGAGGGCAGGGAAGCAAGCAGCAAGATAAAATTTGAGAAGCGATTGAGAGAAATGGGAGAGGAACGTTGGGCTAGGAAGGTTTTCAGCTACTTGTACATGAAGAATGTCGATACAAAATGGAAGAAGCGAACCAGTAAATTGACTGTTAAATACTTAGAAAACAGCAGGTGGCCAAACCAAAAAGAACTATCGATTAAGAAAAAAGTGAAGGAAACTGAGACTGACAAGTGGAGAATGGGCATGATTAAGAAGTCCGCACTAGAGACCTATCGAACCATTAAGCAGGAAATTGCCAAGGAAAGGATCTATGATAATACTCGGGGTAGTTCTCTACTGTTTGAGGCCAGGACGGGAGTACTGCGAATCAAGACATATCGGGCCAAATACGAAGGGGTAGACACAGTATGCAGTACGTGTGGAGAGGAAGAAGAAACTGCCGAACACTTGATAATGCTCTGTAAAGGGTTTCACTCTATAGTTCAGGATGATGGCGCTGAGTTTTTCAAAGCACTGGGGTTTAGGGACTGGGAGGGCAAAATAGACTTTAATCGGGTAGACTTAACTAGAAGAAGGTTATCTGATTGGTGGCTAAAGTCAAGGCACGAGTGAAAATTAAACCCTTCACTGCAAAGTACAAATCCTCAAACTCACTTTTTAAAGAAAAAAAATAAATGTAGTTTTGGTTATTTATGTATTACGGCTTGGTGGCGCTAGCCACCGCCCGATCTAAAGGGTACAGCCATATCCAATCATTCATCCATTCATGGAGTCTGCACAGCAGAATAGTCATCAATAACCATACTTATCTTGTGAGCTTTGTAATATTCAAAAATTGCTACAGGGATGTGATACCTGGACTGGACTCTCTAAGTCAACATGGCGCTATCATCGAACTGTGTTTTGAGCCATACTAATCTGAGAAAACACGCTCTCAACCCCTACAACGCCAAGGGATTCCGCATTACATGTGCTAGAAGAGCAGGTCACCATGCCGCTTTTCTCTAGCGTTGTCGTTTCCATTGGCTTCGAACAAACCGAAAACTCTGAAGGCGTCGTCGAGGGCGATCAGCACCTTCTGAACCGTAAGATTTGCGGCGCAAGAGGCATAGCTGAGCTGCGTGGTGGCAAAGCAAGAATGCTGCTGACAAACTCCGGTCACGAATTAGGCACCTCAACCATGGTACGGTGGTTGCTCACATCGACGAATTCGGGGGGGCCAGCAATTCATTCGCCCTCTTCGATGCTGCCGATGCTGCTTCGACTAATCGAGGTGCCGAACCAGTATTTGATCAGAGGTACTTTTATAGCGCAACAACAGAAACACCACAAAAAAGAGACGGAACACGCAAACGCTGACTAACTGCATTTATTTCGGAAAATGTTAATGCATATATACCTTCAAGGCAGTCATACCATACATGCGCCACAAAATCGACAAAAACACACAAAAGTGTAATCTGAGTTGATCTATGAAGCAGTGTATTAAATACACGAATAAATGAAATCAAACTCGGACAGGTGCAGTGCCAGGGACGTTAAACCCCACATATCAAACAATGCAGAGCCAGGGACATGCCAGGGACGTACTTTTCTTCGATGGAGCTCAAAACTGGCTATCGGCAAATTGAGGTTGACGAGAGAGATGGAGAGAAGACGGCCTTTATCACACCAGACGGCCTCTTCGAGTTTAAGGCCATGCCATTTGGTCTTTGCTCGGCGCCCGCGACGTTCCACCACGTAATGGACAATATGCTGGCTGGATTTGAATGGCAGACTTGCCTCGTGTACTTGGATGACGTTGTCGTGCTTTCCTCCACCTTCGACGAGTGTCTCCGGCACCTTCAAGCGGTACTCCAAGCTATCAGCACATCTGAGCTAATCCTGAAGCCAGAATAATGCCACTTGGAGTACGAGGAGCTGTTGTTCGTGGGACACATTATAAGGAAGTGTGGAGTCCGTCCCAATCCACGGAAAGCATCTGCCATCGCGGATTTCCCGCAGCCCACTGACAAGAATGCTGCACGCCGATTTCTTTGGATTGTGTGCCTATTACAGACGTTTCGTCAAACGTTTTCCACAGATCGCCGAGCCACTATCTCACCTCACGAAAAGCAACGTCGAATTCAGGTGTGGAGCGGCAAAAGAGCAAGCATTTCAGACACTTAAACTAGGCCTCCAAACAACACAAATACTGGCGCACTTCGATGAATACCCCAAAACAGAAGTACACAATGACGCAAGCAGCGTAGGACTCGGCGCTATCTGTGTGCAAAGAACTGGTGGCATGAAAAAGGTCATCAGTTATGCTAGCCGGTCGCTATTGAAGGCCGACGCCAACTATTCCACAACAGAAAAGAAGTGCCTTGCTATCATCTCGGTAGCATCAAACTTCCGCCCCTACTTCTACGGCAGGCTTTCCAAGTCGTAAGTGACCACCACGCCTAGTGTTGGCTAGCTAACTTGAAAGACCCTTCAAGTCGCCTCGCACGTTGGAACCTCAGACTTCCCGAATTCGACGTGAGCATCGTTTACAAGTCTGGAAGAAGACACTGTGATGCTGACTGCTTGTCTCGTGCCCCCGTCGAACCACCGCTGTCCGACAGTCTGGATGAGGCCAGCTTCTTAGGATCAATAACTGCCAATGACTTCGCCGAGCAGCAGCGAGCTGATCCGGAACTCAGAAGCCTTGGAGAATACTTCGAGGGTAGCAACGCGACTGTTCCGAATGTCTTCAAGAGAGCACTTGAGGCGTTCTTTTTGCGAAACAGAGTTCCCTTAAAGAACTTCTCACTCCTTTGAGCCACCCACCTTCTCGTGGTTTCTGGAACAGTAAGACCAGAAGTACTCGTGGCCCTATGTGATGACTCGACGGCTGGACACCTTGGTGTTTCCCATGCGCTCGCAAAAATACAATAAAAGTACTACTGGCCACAATTTTCCGCTGAAGTCACTCACTACTTGAGGACCTGCCAAGACTGTCAGCGACAGAAGACACCACTGACTAGGTCAGTCGGACTTCTCCAGCCCATCGAGCCACCTCGCCGGCCATTCCAGCGATTCCGCATGGACTTCCCGATGCCGTTCACGACGTGGAATTCCGGAATAAGTGAATCGTCGTAGCTACTGACTACCTCACACGCTACGCCGAAACAAAGGCCCTCCCCAAAAGCAGTGCTTCAGAGATAGCAAGGTTCTTCATCGAAAACATTGTTATGCGTGACGGAGCTTCACAGATTCTCAATACTGATAGAGTTTCAGCCTTTACGGCGGACCCAACTCGATCAGGCAATCCTGAGGTACAGTCAGATATGTCAAAGCCACACCACCGCCTACCATCTAACCATCTACAGAACAACAGGCTCACAGAACGTCTTAATAAGACCATCGCTGATATGCTGGCTACGTACGTCGACGTCGAGCACAAGACGTAGAATGCAATCCTTCTATACGTCACCTTCGCGTACAATACGGCCGTCCAAGAAATGACGCAGATGACGAGTACAAGTTGGTTTATTGAAGAAGCCCGGCGACAATGCTCGACGCTATGCTTCCAAACGCCGCCGAGGAAGAGAATCTCGACGTCAGCGCTTACCTACAGCGCGCGGAAGAAGCTCGTCACCTCGCCCGCCTGCACATGAAGAATCAGCAGGCGACTTACAGCCGCCGTTACAATCTTCGACAATGCTTCATTGAGTACCAGCCCGGAGACCATGTCTGGGTATGAACGCCGAAATGCCGACGTGGGCTGAGTGAAAAAAGCTCCGCGACGGTACTTCAGACCATAATGAGTATTTCGATGTGTGGGCCCACTCGTCTACGAGGTTGTTCCTGACGACAATATGAACTCTTAGGCCCGTGTGCTCACTTTTGGGTGCACGTTAAAGAACCCCAGGTGGTCAAAATTTCCGGAGCCCTCCACTACGGCGTCTCTCATAATCTTATAGTGGTTTTGGGACGTTAAACCCCATATATCAATCAATCAATATGAACTCTCAATGGTGCCGTGCACGACATGAAGTCGTCGTCCATGTCATGTGACTCAAGCCATTCTACGCGCAAACCCAAGGACTGTATTTTGTTGTTGCTGTACTTATTGTTGATTGTCTTTATTGTACCTTTTTATTACGTTAAAGCATCAGGACGTTGGCTTTTTAAGAGGGGGGTAATGCCACGTTTCATTCCTCAAGTTTTTTTGTCAACCCGTTGCACTACGTTCAGTGCAAAGCGCGCCTTTGATGTTCGCGAAGCTTCGAGGCTTTATTAGATAGTTTTGTTAAGATTACGCCCACTTCGGGAACGTCACAGATTATTCGGGAACCTACGTCTCCACTCGCAATAACGCTAGAATATTTGATGGTGAGGGTATCAATTCCGACACGCTTTGCTGCTTGTCAGTTGATCGACGGTCGACGCTCTGTTCGCCACTATCACTGCAAGACGGCTACTGTAATCCGACTTTCCGTTTGCTGGGCAACAGGTTCGCCCAAATCATCAGTTTATTATTCGACTCGCAGTGTGCTTCATTCGCCCACGTCACAACCCCGTGACAGTATGAGCATTAAAGCATTTTAGAAGAGTACAGAAACCTCCGGGTGTCCATAAATTGCGAATGATGTAACAAATTGGTCGGCGAATGCTCCAATTTTTTACGAAGTCTCAGACATAATGCTACGTCGTCTTCGCCAGCCACAGCATCAAGAGCTTGTAGGAAATTCTGTGCTAGTGCGTAGGGCCACAGCTGGGCTGGAGGAGCAGCACGCGCGCACTCTCTACAGCCTGCGCACATAAACAGAAAACGATATGGCAGATTCTTCACAGCTCGTTGCAGGCGAGGGTTGAGCCACAGTGCCATCAACAAGTGGGGGTAAAGGTGGGAACTAGGCACGAACCGAAAGTCTCAGGAAACACCTCCATTAAAACCAGCCGCATGTGTTTGGATTTGAATCGAGGAGGAAACCCGCGCACGCTATTCATAAATTAAGAAGTAGTTGTTTCTGATGAAATAAGCTGCAGAGATGAGCAGTGGTGACGTAATCTCCAATAAAATTTGTCTCGAATTTCAGGCTTACTAAAAAAAATTGTAACATAATAATGCACTTTGAGTGCTATCTGACCAGAAAAGATTGTCCCATTAAAGGCCAACTGAAGAAATTTTACTCTTTAAAGGCCAAGTAAAGCATCAAGTACTCTGAATTGTTTATCACTTTTTCTATACTCTGCAACAAAACTCTACTTGAGCGAAAATAATGATACAGTTACGATATTGACAGTGAAAAGTTTTGCAGTTGTCTATTTATAATTGGCGCTCCAATTGTCAGCAAGCAGACGACGCGGAGTTGTTGTCGTGTGCCCAGGTCAATCGGACAGAACCGGATATGACGATTACTACAGAACGTCGCCCCGTCACTCCCTGTGTGAAATGCTCCCAGCTGCTGAATCGCTCTATCCTGCGTTGAAAGCGCTTTCAATGCAGTGCGTTTGAAAAATGCCTGTTCGTTTGTGCTGCTATGGCATCGACTAAAAAGAGTGCGTTAGAAACGAGTTCGTGCTGCATTGAAGTCAATGACAGGTCAAGTTCAAGTCAAGCAGCCTTTCTGAATACGGGGGACAGACAATGCCCACCAACCACTGGGAAGGCCGGGCCAGCGTTCCATAAAAGGCATGTTCACGCAGCTTCCTCAAGTTAAATATTGGCCCCGTATCTGCATGTTTCTGCAAATGCCGTCGAAAGACGATAGTATTGTGTGTGGAGAGTGTGAACAACACATTTATTTGATGGTCTGCGCAAGCAAATCGGTGAGTGGTATTCTGGAGGTGCTGCGTTAGAGCGCCTCGAGCGTGCAGCGAAGGCGAACGAGCGCATCGTCACGTCACAGGTGAGTTATGAGCGCCATCTGGCAGTTTTCTTGAAAAACAAAGCATGTGGCTCTGAGACGGGTGTGCGCACCCATCTCAGAGGTGATAAGGTGGAGAACGCGAGGTGACGGGTAGGTGCCACAACCATCTCTTCTTAGCAAAGCGTTGGAAACACTCCCCGATCTGTGCAAGCATTGCATGGAAAGCGCAGCGTGATAAGCGCTATGGTCCTTAAAATTACTTATGTATGACTTTTTCGGTAAGAGATGCATATGCAGAATATATACGTAATGTTGTGGTGCCCCAGGCATGCGTAATATATGCTTTTTGATTGACGATTGCACAAACACGAACGCTCAACCTTCAGCAACATTGGTGGTCGCTGCGGATGGGGTCGGCCGTTTCAAGTACCCAATGCCGTTATAACTGGACAAACAGACAATTGTACAGAGAGTGAGACAGACAGACAGACACCCAGACCAAAATGTTTGCGCCGAAGGTCCCCAAGAAAGACTATCGTGTTTAAAAAATGGCAGCATATCCACGGACTGAATGATGGAGAGTGGGGCAAAGCATCCGTCCAACCATGCGTCCGTCTGTGTCACCGTACGTGCGTCTGCACGTCCATCTGTGCGTCTGTCCCTGCGTTCGTCCACGCATCCGCCCCAGCGTCCGTCCATGCATCTGTCTGTGTACCCGTTCGTCCATCTAGTCAACACTCCAAGTACCACCATCTCGCATCTTTTCATCAAATATTCCTTATATAGAAGCACCACCAACCAGTGGACATTCCAAGGGCTAAACGAGAGGTAGCACAAGCACTCTTTCTTGCGGCTTGCGCTTCGTGTCTACTTCCCACCTTTAACCACCTCGAGTACATTGTATATACCAGTTCACTGTATTCATGGCACTGCGGCCCAACGCTCGCTAAATCTTTCTGAAACCAAGGAGGTTACACCCAGCAAGCATAACGTGGCAACTCTTTCTTGTGAGATACTGCTTAATGTACATGCCGATGGCTGCTAATGGGGAAGGAGAGAGGAGAATTCGGCTTTTACTTTCTTACGGCTTGCGCTTCGTATAGACTTCACACCTTTAACCACCTCGAGTTCATGGTATATACTAGTTCACTGTATTCATGGCACGGTGGCTCAACGCTCGCTAAACCTCTCTAAAACCAAGGAGGTTACGCCCAGTGAGTATAACGTAGCAACCCTTTCTTGTCAGATAGTGCTCTATGTACATGTCAATGGCTGCTAAAGAGGAATGAGAGACAGAAGAATTCGGCTTTTAGTTAACGCGCACGCCACGATTTTTCTATTGTTCAACAACGCACAGGAGAAATCTCCCACCGGCACCACTTTGGAGGTCAAAACGTAAAACCGGTTACACACAATGACTACGACTACTACGAGGGATGAACGGTTGCCGCTTTAAAAAGCTTTGCCCCTAAAAACACATGCCACACTGAGGGGCAAGTCCACGATGTGCGTGCTGGAGGAGCGTGGAGTAGACGATTTTTCTGTCGTTCCTGTTACTTCCGGTCAGCCATCATGGCGTCTTTTTTCTAGCTTGGATCTAAAAAAACTGTCGTTTGCAAGCTTTTTTTTGAAATGCGAAGCATTTCTTATCGAAATTCAGCGACTTTGAGCGTATCCATCTATCTATCTATCTATCTATCTATCTATCTATCTATCTATCTATCTATCTATCTATCTATCTATCTTGCCGCCTAGGACATTTAGCGCGCCTGGCCGTTTTGATAATGGTATCGATACCCAACTTGGTACGGCATACCGTGACTGTATGAAGAACATATGTGACTAGTCATAGTATGAAAATCATGATATTGCCACGTTACATTTTCCAAGTTTTTGTTATCGTCCCAAAACATCACACCATTCTCAGCGCGAACCACGCCTGCAGTTTTCGAGAAGGTTTTGGTCTGTAGTAGATCATTTCGATAAGATCACGCCCACTGTGCGAACGGTACAGATTGTTCTGGAACCTACGCCACCGCCAGCGATAACGCTAGAACATTCGACAGCAAGAGTATAAATGCCGACGCGCTTCGCCGCTTGTCAGTTGTTGATCGAAGGCCGACGCTCCGTTCGCCGCTATCAGTCCGAGGCTGCTATCTGTGCAAGACTGCTGCTGTAACTCGGCTTTCCGTTTACCGGGCACAGGTTCGCCCAAATAAACAGTTAAATACCCACACGAAGTCTCCTGTCTTCGGCCACGTCACGACCCCGTGACATCTGGTGGAGGTGCTGCTTCTTTCATGTACCGGACGCCCCCGTCAAGCCGTGAACCCAGCCCACGTCGCGGAGAAGACACCGACGCCAACCAGGGGCAGCGAACAAGCCGCCGACAGCAAGGGCTACCACCGGAGTACGGGCTTCTAGAAGACAAGGCGCGGAAGACCAAGGCCATGACTGCGACTGCAGCGACAATGACAACCGCCGCATCCCAGCCCACGATGGTCATGCATCAACCCAGGGAACAACCAATTTTCCATGGGTCATCGTTCGAAGACCCGGAGTCCTGGCTGGAAACATACGACCGTGTGGCCGCCCTCAACCACTGGGACGACGAAGAAAAGCTCCGTCGTGTGTACTTCTACCTGGAAGACACCGCAAGGATCTGGCTAGAGAATCGTGAGTCCACGCTCCGAACGTGGGATGTTTTCTGTGGCGAATTTCTGCAAACGTTCGCGAGCGTCGCTCGCAAAGAAAGGGCCGCTGCTCAACTAGAGACCCGGGTTCAGCTTCCAAATGAGAAGGTTGGAATTTTCACAGAGGAGATGACCCGCCTATTTAATCACGCTGACCCAGACATGCCTGAGGAAAAGAAAGTTCGTTTCCTCATGCGAGGGGTCAAACAGGAGCTCTTCGCGGGACTACTAAGGAATCTACGAACACCGTCCAAGAGTTTGTATCCGAGGCGACCTCCATCGAAAAAACCCTTGACATGCGCACCAGACAGTATAATCGTCGCCTGACTCCAGAATGCGCTGCTGCTCAAACCAGCGACTCGGAAAACCTGTGTGAAACGATCCGAGCGACCGTGCGGGAAGAGCTGCGCAGGCTGTTGCCTTCGGCACAGCCTCAAGTGGATTCAATCGCCGACATTGTGCGAGAAGAAGTTCGGCAATTGCTTCAAATTCCCCACGCACCGCTGCCCGAGCTGGAAGCTATGAGCTACGCCGCTGCACTGCGCCACAACGCTCCTCCCCGACCATGCCAAAACGCCGCCCCATCGCACTTCTGTCGACAGACGGCACCGCCGCCACCACCCCCACCGACGTCATACCGTTCGCCAGCGGCCCAGCGCAGCGCACCGAGGAAGACTGACGTCTGGCGCACCCCTGACCATCGCCTGCTCTGCTACCACTGCGGCGAGGCCGGACACACATACCGCCGTTGCCAGTACCGACAGATGGGACTGCGTGGCTTCGCCGTCAATGCACCGCGTCCACAGCCAGGAGAACGACCACGTGACATCGCTGACTACCTGACAGGAACTCGGTGGACACCACGAAGCCCTTCGCGTTCCCCGTCGCCCAGCCACCGCACGTCACCGCACCACCGGCAGTACTCTGGCCCAACGCGGGGCCGGTCTCCTAGCCCGTATCCGGGAAACTAAGGGCAGCAACCGGTGGAGGTGCGGTTGCTGTGCGACGAACTACCGAAGATCCTACGACGACGACGACGCCGCGACAGAGCTTTCCGAACACAATGCCAACCAGGCAAAGCCCTGACGGCGAAAGCTCACTTACCGAAGGTGGCCTGACGACGCAACATGGAAGCAGCGGAAGAAGCCGACGCAGCCGTGACCCAACGCCACGCCCTAACTGTAATGCGAGACGGCGAACTAGCGACATCGACGTTCTCATCGACGGCCACAGTGTGACCGCTCTCGTCGATACTGGAGCCGACTATTCTGTCATCAGTGGGTCGTTCGCCGCGAAGTTAAAGAAAGTTAGGACAGCTTGGAAAGGCCCTGAATACCGCACAGCCGGAGGTCATCTCGTAACGCCTGCAGGAATCTGCACAGCGAGAGTCACCAGTTAACGGCCGTATTTATCCTACAGACTTCGTAGTGCTACAGCGTTGCTCGAGAGATGTCATCCTTGGCATGGACTTCTTATGCCTTCATGGTGCTGTCATCAAGCTAAAAACAAAGTCAATAACGTTATCCACAGAAGAAGCACTACCACCGCGCACGCCGTCCGGACACCATGCCTTGAATGTGCTGGAAGAACAAGTCACGATTCCGCCTCGCTTAGGCGTCATTATTTCAGTCGGCGCTCCTAAATCACCTGACTTGGAAGGCGTCGTTGAAGGCAGTCAGCATCTGTTGGTCACCCGAAATATTAGCGTCGCAAGAGAAATTGCACAGCTGCGGGGAGGCAAAGCAACGGTTATGCTCACGAAATTCAGCAATGAGTACAAACATGTGAACAAAGTGACAACGGTCGCATACATACATCGAAGAAATTGTCGAAGCCACCAGTGCTTTTGCCCTCGCCGATTCTGCGGAACCTGCTCAGAGGAACCAAGCCCTTCCCATAGCTTTCGACGTCAATCCCAGACTACCGAACGATAAGCAAGAACAGCTCAAGTCCCTGCTCCTGCAATACGAAGATTGCTTTTCGTCGTCATCGAAAATTTGGCAGACCCCAATCACGAAACATCGCATCATAACCGAAGACAATGCCTGACCACTCCGTCAGAGTCCACACAGGGTTTTGACGCGAGAACGTGAGGCCATGAAGAGACAAGTTGATGAAATGCTGCGGGATGACATTATCCAGCCGTCCAAGAGTCCATGGGCATCCCCCGTGGTGTTAGTGAAGAAAAAGGATGGGACCCTACGTTTCTGCGTTGATTATCGCCGCCCGAACAAAATCACAAGAAAGGAAGTGTATCCTTTCCCACGAATAGATGACGCACTTGATCGGCTCCATAACGCCAAGTACTTTTCGTCAATGGACCTCAAGACTGGCTATTGGCAAATCGAAGTCGACGAAAGAGACCGAGAGAAGACGGCGTTTGTAACACCGGACGGCCTCTTCGAGTTTAAGGTGATGCCCTTCGGCCTTTGCTCAGCGCCTGCAACTTTTCAACGCGTTATGGATACAGTACTGGCAGGATTGAAGTGTAAAACTTGCCTTCTGTACTTAGACGACGTCGTCGTGTTTTCTTCGAGTTTTGACGAGTATCTTCGGCGCCTTGAAGCTGTACTTCAAGCCATCGAGACGTCCGGACTCACACTGAAGCCAGAAAAGTGCGGATTTGCGTATGAGGAGCTCTTGTTTCTGGGACACGTTATCAGCAAGTCTGGAGTTCGTCCCAATCCACGGAAAACAGCCGCATTCGCCGACTTCCCGCCACCCACTGACAAGAAGGCCGTGCGTCGATTTCTAGGCCTGTGCGCCTATTATAGGCGGTTCGTGAAAAACTTCGCCCGCATCGCCGATCCTCTCACTAACCTTACCAAGGCTGACGTGGAGTTCAAGTGGGAAACGCCACAGGAACACGCTTTCCGGGAGCTTAAACATCGCCTCCAGACGCCTCCGTTACTTGCCCATTTCGACAAATTCGCCGAGACAGAAATGCATACGGACGCAAGCAGCGTAGGTCTTGGCGCCGTTCTTGTGCAGAGGGCTGACGGACTTGAAAGGGTTATTAGTTACGCCAGCCAAAGCAAAAGCAAATTATTCCACAACAGAAACGGAGTGCCTCGCCATCATCTGGGCTACGTCGAAATTTCGCCCCTACCTCTACGGCAGGCCCTTCAAAGTTGTGAGCGACCACCACGCCTTGTGTTGGCTAGCCACCTTGAAGGACCCTTCAGGTCGCCTCACATGATAGAGCCTGAGACTTCAAGAGTATGACATTACTGTCATTTACTAGTCCGGCAAAAAACACTCTGACGCCGACTGTCTCTCTCGTGCGCCTGTCGACCAACCGCTACCCGACGACCCCGATGACGAGTACTTCTTGGGAACGATAACTACCGATGACTTCGCTGAACGACAGCGGGCCGACCCGGAACTTAAGGCCTTAATAGAATACCTCGAAGGCAGGACCGCCGAAGTCCCGAAGGTATTCAAGCGCGCACTTGCGTCGTTCTTTTTACGAAACGGTCTTCTACAAAAGAAAAACTTTTCACCGCTTCGAGCTAAGTACCTCCTTGTGGTGCCTTCAGCTCTGCGACCAGAACTCCTGCAGGCCCTGCACGACGATCCGACGGCAGGGCACCTCGGTGTTTCTCGCATGCTCGCGAGGATACAAGAAAGGTACTACTGGCCACGTCTTACCACCGACGTCACTCGTTATGTGAGGACATGCCTGGACTGTCAGCGACGCAAGACACCGCCGACAAGGCCAGCGGCACTTCTGCAGCCAATTGATCCACCTTGCCGACCTTTCCAGCAGATTGGTATGGACCTACTGGGGCCGTTCCCGACGTCGGCTTTCGGGAACAAGTGGATCGCGGTAGCTACCGACTACCTCACCCGCTACGCCGAGACGAAAGCCCTGCCAAAAGGCAGTGCATCCGAGGTAGCTAAGTTCTTCGTTGAAAATATCGTCCTACGTCATGGCGCCCCGGAGGTCCTTATCACTGACAGAGGAACGGCATTCACTGCCGACTTAACTCAAGCGATCTTGGTATACAGCCAAACAAACCACCGCCGGATGACAGCGTACCACCCACAGACCAACGGCCTCGCCGAGCGGCTTAACAAGACGATCGCCGACATGCTGTCAATGTACGGCGATGTCGAACGCAAGACGTGGGACGCCATTCTTCCGTATGTGACCTTCGCATACAACACGGCGGTGCAGGAGACGACGCAGATATCTCCATACAAATTGGTCTACGAAAGGAGCCCGGCAACGACGCTCGATGCCATGTTACCCAACGTCACCGACGAAGAAAACCTCGATGTGAGCGAGAACCTTCAACGCGCCGAAGAAGCCCGACAACTTGCGCGTCTCCGTATCAAAAATCAACAGACGACCGACAGCCACCGTTACAACCTTCGACGACGCTTCGTAAAATACCAGCCCGGTGAACGTGTTTGGGTGTGGACGCCGATACGCCGACGTGGACTAAGTGAAAAGCTTCTGCGACGGTACTTCGGACCGTACAAGGTGGTTCGACGTCTCGGCCCACTTGATTACGAGGTTGTCCCCGACGGCATCACGAACTCTCAACGACGCCGATCGCGACCTGAAGTCGTACATGTCGCGCGCCTCAAGCCGTTTCATGCGCGTTAACAAACTGAAACAGTGTTTTTTTGTATTATAGTTGTATCGTAATTTATTCATTGTACTTTCTTGCATTATTATTGTACCTTCATCTTTAGTTAAAGCATCGGAACGATGCTTTTTTTCAGAGGGGGGCAATGTCACGTTCCATTTTCCAAGTTTTTGTTATCATCCCAAAACACCACACCATTCTCAGCGCGATCCACGCCTGCAGTTTTCGAGAAGGTTCCGGTTTGTAGTAGATCATTTCGATAAGATCACGCCCACTGTGCGAACGGTACAGATTGTTCTGGAACCTACGCCACCGCCAGCGATAACGCTAGAACATTCGACAGCAAGAGTATAAATGCCGACACGCTTCGCCACTTGTCAGTTGTCGATCGAAGGCCGACGCTCCGTTCGCCGCTATCAGTCCGAGGCTGCTATCTGTGCGAGACTGCTGCTGTAATTGGACTTTCCGTTTACCGGGCACAGGTTCGCCCAAATAAACAGTTAAATCTGAACACGAAGTCTCCTGTCTTCGGCCACGTCACGACCCCGTGACAATATGTATGTCATGAATGTCATGGTCTACATTTCATGGTCCTGCAGCTCTTGCGTTCGTTTTGTACAGATGGCATGTTGCAAAACTGGTATGGTATGACATGATTGCATGGTAAACACAAGAGACAGACCCTCACAAGTAAATATTGACATGCGTGACATGTAACAACATGACTGCATGATACGCTCATAATGCGCTTGCGGCCGTTTTGCTAGCGTCACATATACTAAATGTGGTATTGCCAGACGTGAATGAACTACAAATATATGTGACTGGTGTAAACACAATAATCATGAGATGCGTGTCATGCAACAACATGACTACACGCCACGCTCATGATGCGCTCTTGGTGGTTTCGCTAGCTTACTCGGTATTACGCGATGCGAACGGATGACATAGGTAAACGGCGCATCCAAATCACGACATGCGTGTCAGGTAACATCATGACTACATGCCACACTCACGATGCGCTCGTAGTCGTTTCGCTAGCTTCACATATGCCAATTTAGGTATTACGAGACGTCAATAGATGACGAGAGTACGAGACTGGTGCAAACATGATAATCATGAGATGCGTGTCATGTGAGATCAGGGCTACATGCCACTGTCAAGACGCCAATACAATTGACGTAGCGCGGTTCCCGTGCTCGCTGGCGACGCACCACTTCGGCGTTCTGACGCCAGGCACCGGTCCTGCCATGTACTCGCAGGCACGTGCCCCGCTGCGATGCTTTGATGCATGCGGGTTTCAGCACGTCCGACGTCTCTCTGCCACGAAAACAGAGAGACGCAGTGATGTCTGGGTAATGCGCGAAACAGACTTGGGATTTTCGTGCGATGCGGCGTGCGGTGTTATGATGCGACAGCTGGTAGGTGTCACGTTGCGTGATGTTTCATGACGTATTATCGCGTGGCACCGCCGCATAGCCGATGCGGTGAGTATCAAACAGCCAGATATTTCCGTCGCCGCATCGCACCGCCACATGGCAGTAGCCAATCACGGCGCGAGTAGAGGAGCTATATCACGGTACTAGTGGCGCCTTCTCTCTGTAGCCGCTTTCATCGCGCCTGATCCAGGCCAGTACAAACCAGTCGATGGAGCAGCGAGCGTGGATTTGCTGACATCGCTGACTGTGGCGGCGTGACGGACATCGAGTACGTGATATCACTACCTAGTGACGTGATAACACTCCGGATTGAATGAAGTTATGTCTGAAGTGTGCCATTTCTGCACAACGCCCAGTTTGAAACCGTTAGCGAGACCAGAGATCGTGAGCAGTGATGCAAGGTCATTTCGCAGGCAAACAAAGTTACCAGCGTTTCTGTGCTGGCTCGCTTCGCTTCCACCTTTGATCTTCACATCAATGACATCGAGAAAGTAAAAGCGTAAGCAAACGCATTACATATGAGTGCAAAGCTAAATAGTGTTGTCAAAAACAAGCGCTTGATGACGAGCTCACGTAAGAGCATCGTAGGCGACGGCGAGCGCCCGCCATGCTAGGACTACTTGTCGGTGTCGTGAATAATCAGCTGTTAGGCCGCGTTCACACGGAGCATTCCGGCCGCCGAAAGTGCTACGATTCTGGTTCGGCGGCGGCGAGATTCGCCGAAAGGGCCCTCTCCGCGCCGATCGCTCTCGGACCGATTTTTGCGGTGTCTGCCGCCAAACCGGTCACCACGGACCAATAGGAGTGCTAGTCAAGGAATTTTGAAAAACGGCGGCCAAGCCTTAATTACTCGTTATGCCGCAGCGCACGTAACTGAATGTTGAAACCAATGGGAGTTTAAACTACTCTGTGCCTACTTCGCGTCCGTATTTCGTGATAGAGGTGACCGAGCTTGCTCTTGGCGCGACCGAGCTTGTTGCGGTCTTGCAGAGCAAAACGAACCCACTAACGCCGCTGGCGTCGGTGGTTTTTTCTGCAATTCGTGCATTACAAGACAGCCACTTGCCAGCAAAGTAAGCCGTACTGTCTTTTCTTGCTTCCTGCGTACGGGAATCATCGATGTATACGCCACAAAATAGCGTAGTGGCGTTTACGAGCCGCGACAACAACCGGGGTGACAGCGCATTCATCCCTCGTTCGCCCCGTGAGAGATGGCACATTCGGCGGCACGGGGAACGTCCAGTGCGAACGACGCTGCGTTTCGGCGGCAGGGGAATTTCGGTCGCTGTAGAAAGCGGATGTTTCAGTGTGAACTAGGCAGTACCGCTGTTGCGACGTGCTTCTCGCCTATTGTATCATCGATTGTAATGCGTTTCCATACGCTATAACTTTTTCGATGCCATCGATGAGAAGAGCAAAGGTGGAAGTGAAGCGAGCCAGCTCAGAAACGCTGGTAGCCGTGTTTAGGGCAAAACCTCATAAACGCCAAAATGTACGCGACAGTGATGCTATCAGCGACGAAACAGGTCGTTCGCGTGACGTGTCACGTGGTAGTTTTTGCGCGATCGCTTGGTTCACCAGATTTCGAAACCATCGCCCGTTGCCCGGAAATGCTGTGCTCAAAGCACTGGAACAGGATGTACATGAATGACGTACTGCCACTTCTCTTCATGTGCCGCGAAATTGCCACCTCCTCTCCCTCACCTCTCCTCCCAAGTCACGCGTGCAGAACGAAGAAATAACGTAATGTTTATGCACGTGCACATAAAAATGTGCTGCAAGGTGATAAACACACTTTCAGCTCCGTTACACAACAATATATCTTATTTTGAAATTGCATACCGCTCACTACGCGGTTTTTTTGATACGAGTAGACGGCCTCATGCAAGAAACAGTGGAGTTCGCTCGCCCAACCTGTCGCGTGATTGCATATAGAGTTTCTTTATATACCCTAGAGGGAACTCTGGCGCTAGCGTTCATGGACGCTGTAACGCACGGCGCTTCAGCGAGCATGGGAATTATGGGTAGTACACACATTTGTCTAAACTTCGTACCTCTGGCCTGCTTTTGGCTCCGTGTGTGTTCATGTGGCTTGAAGTTGTTTTCTCACGAAACAAACGTCAGCAAATGTTCAGCGGTTGCGCTTCACCACCCTATTTTTTTTAGACTTACCTTCCCAAATTGGGTCACGAAGTTCAAAAGGGTTGAATCTTTCTTTCAAAACAAAAGCGAAACACAGCAAAAAGGAAGCCGCAAGTACGATTCGCCGTCAGCAAGTACGAAGACAAAGAAAATGCGAGTACTACTCATCATTCCCATGGTCGCTGAATGATCGCAGCGTCAGAGTCCCCTCTAGTTAATTTTAGAAAACTCAATGCTTGAATGAGGTTTGCATGCGCTAGCGACTGTTCGTGCGAAGGCAATCTACGTCGCGTTGCTTGTCGCTGTTGCGTGCATTTTCAAGTTTATGAGGTTTGGTTTTTACTTGCGAAATGACCTTGCATCGTGGCTCAAAATCTCCAGTCTCGCTAATGTTTCAAAACGAGCGTTGTCATGCATAAATGGCACACTTCAAACATCACTGTATTCAATCTTTAATAATATCACGTCACCAGGGAAATGTACTAGATGTTTGTCACGCCGCCGCAGTCGGCGATGTCAGCAAATCCACACTTGCACCGCTCCATCGACTCGCTTGAACTGGCCTTGATCACGGGTGATGGGAGCGACAACAGAGAGATGACGCCAATAGTGGCGTGACGTCACTCGTAAGCTCGCGCTGTGATTGGCTGCTGCCATGCGGTGGTGCGATGCGGCGACAAAAATGTCTGGCCGGTTTCATGCTCGCGGCACCCACTGTGCGGCGTTGCGATGCAATGAAACGTCACGAAACGTCACCACTCCGACTATCGCATCGACGCAACGCACGGCGCGTCGCACGAAAATTTGCACGTCTGTCTCGCGCTTAATATATCGGCGCGAAATGCAGCATGTCGCATTTTGCACCGGTTGTTATCGGGGCGCGCCGATGGACACTGGTCGAGCCGGTTGCGCTTGGCGTCAGACTATAGAGTGCTCGCGTTTTCTTAAGGTAGCGTCACTGTTCTCAGCTTGCGCGCGCGTGAATGCTACATTGGAGTATAATGGGCCATTTTTGATGCGCTCGTGGCCGTTTTACTAGCTCTACATATACCAAACTTGGCATTAGGTGACTTCAATGGATGACGAAAGTATATGACTGGTGCAAAAATGATAATCCTGACAGGCGTATGATGTAAGAGCACGACGACATACCCCGTTAATAGCGTGCTCACGTTCGTTTCGCTGGCTCCACGGATACTACATTTGGTATCACTTGATGATTAGATGAGGAAAGTAAACGACACATTAACATAATCATGACACGGAAGTCATGTGCGGCATAATTTACCTCCACCTCGTAAAGGTGTGCTGATTTTAAAATGACATACCAACCTTTCTCATTCGTGCTTTGCGTATTATCGATTCGCACTGTGCATGGGATCTGCCAATTTTTTTTGGCATGCATGTTTCCTGCGTGATTCCACTTTTTCTCTTTTAAATCACTTTTCCTACAGATAACTTTCGCTGTTCTGTCGCTCCTTTCTTATTGTTCCTCCTATTCCCATTTAGCCAGGTGTGCCTTCAAGTGGTTGGGCTCCCCCTTTTTATTTTTATTTTTTAGGTGTTAAACTCGACCACGGACGAGGCGTCCCATGCCTTTCAGGAAATTTCGCTGGGTGGTTCAGCGCCGTGTGCTTAGTTAATTTAGAAAAATCTTTACACCGCCGCGTTATAAGAGCTGTAACATAAAAGTTCGGGCTCGAGATTGGGCCTTCATTTGATAGCTTGGTATACGGGAGGCTTTTAGGCGAAATATGAATTACGTCAGTTACATACAACCTATTCAATTCCAGTGCCAATATCGTACAAAACCTGAATTGAGCGCCCAGCACCTTGCGACATCGACAGTATTGTGACTTATTTAGCGGGCGCCCAGGTCACGCCCCAGGCATTGAGTGACGATGCTCTAGTAAGTATAAATTCAAGTGTTCTATCGTGGTGCCGAGAGGCAGTGACTTCGCTTCGATTGTCTACGTTGGTTGTTTTAGGCTTTGCGTTTGCACCGCGCCTCTTGGAATGATTTGTCGCCTGCTAGTCTAGTTTTTTGTTGGAAGTGACGTCATCAACAACACTGCGTGCCACCATGTCTGGTGCGCGACCTAAACACTGCCTTTTTAAGTACCATAAGAAGTAATTTATTTGGTGGGGACATCTGCTCATTTATAAAAAATTGGCAGCACATCCACGGAGTGAATAATAGAGTGGGGCTAAGCATTCGTCCGTCCATTAGTTCTTGCTTCCGTCCGTCCATACGCCCGTCTGTGTGACCGTTCATGCATCCATCCGCCTGTCCGTGCGTCCGTCCCTGCGTTCGTTCATGCATCTGCCCCTGCGTCCGTTCATGCGTCCATCCATGCATCTGTCTGTGTGTCCGTTCGTTCAGCTATTCAACACTCCAAGTACCACCATCTCGCATCTTTTCTTCATATATTTCCCATACAGAAGCACCGCCATACAGCGGCCATTCCAAGGACTAAACAAGAGGTGGCACACGCACACTTTTCTACGGCTTGCGCTTCTGGTCTACTTCCCACCTTTAACCACCTCGAGTTCATGGTATATACTATTTCACTGTATTCATGACACTGCGGCCCAACGCTCGCTAAACCTTTCTAAAACCAAGGAGGTTACGCCCAGTAAGTATAATGGAGCAACCTTTTTCTGTCAGATGGTGCTCAATGTACATGCCAATGGCTGATAGTGTTAAATGAGAGACAGGAGAATTCGGCTTTTACTTTCTTACGGCTTGCGTTTCGTATCTACTTCTCACCTTTAACCACCTCGAGTTCATGGTATATAATAGTTCATTGTATTCATGGCACTGTGGCTCAACGCTCGGTAAACCTTCCTAAAACAATGGAGGTTACACCCAGCGAGTATAACGTAGCAACCCTGTTTTGTGAGCTAGTGCTCAATGTACATGCCATTGGTTGCTAATCGGGATCTCAGTGTGCACGTTAACTAAAAGCCGCTTGCTCCTGTATCTCATTCCCCATTAGCAGCCATTGGCATGTACATTGAGCACTATTTTTTTGTTTGAACAACGAACAGATAAAATTTCCCACCGGCACCACCTTGGAGGTCAAACTGTTATACTTGTTACATTCTACAACGGCTGCGAGGGATGAACGGGTGCCGCTTTAAGAAGCTCCGACCCTAAAATCTCCCGGGAAATATATGGCGTGCAATTTGCGCAAACTGTGTTGTTCTTTTGGGCATGATGATAACATAAACTAGGTGCTTCAGTAAGGACATTCGGCTGGGAAGAGACACGCAAAGCGTCGAAATAGAGGTGTAATCGTCCTTCAATAAAGCCAGTTGGTGGTGTGCATCTGTTTTCGTCTGTTTCTTCTTGTGTGTCGGACTTGTTGCGCTCTCACGTTGGCGTGCACGTGGAATTACCTTGTCACAGCTAAAGTGACGTTGAAGTGAGAATTAATAAGAGCTGAATAATTATGGCTTTCATTTGTCGCTTGAGGGCAGTTTGTATGAAACTCGTAGGCTGCCACCGTAAAAGATACACTCACTGCCTTAAAAATTGCACAAGTCGCACGTGATTTCAGAGAATCGCTATAACATTTTGGGGCTGATATCAAAACTCACCATGCCCGTTGCGCAGGTAGTATCGCTCTGTTGCGACGGACCGGAAGTGCTGGGGACGAGCAATTCCCAATTTGTTCGAAGACGTGCTGTAGTTCAATGTTGCAAGGTGAAAAGGCAAATCGCTTATTTTTGCGTGTGACACTTGTCCCTTCATTGTTTCCTTCTTGGGTATACATAAACGATTAAAAGGCGTTTCTTGTGTCAGCAAAAGCATTGCAGTCCTTGTCTTGTCCTTTCATGTTGCACGGCGAAAGGAAATACGGATATGGCGATTTTCGTACACATTACGCTAAAGAAATGAAAAAAGCACCAAGCATATCGAACACAAAGGTAAGATGATCTGTTCACGCTGGAGGGATGACTGGCCATTCAGGCGCGTTAGGCTGGCCCTTTATACGAAAACACACAGCGTTCATTAACATTTCGCCATTGTGTTGCCAGGAGGATTCGCGTGTGCAGGTAACAGAGAATCGACGTCATTACTAGCCAGGTGCCCTCAGTTTTGGTATCCGCTTTGATAATTAACTCTGTATATGTAGACTATAAAATACGCTGGATTTTCGTTAACTTTTAAAATTGAGTAAACTTTCTAAAGAAAAAAAAGACATTCAGGGTAATTTAGCTTCGTCAAAATATTCGCGGCTCAACACAGGGTTAGTATGCGGCAATGACAGTAGTGTGAGCGTAAAATCATTTTATAGACATATATGCATATAGCTCCTACCGTGTAAAAAACGCATTCTTTATAGACACATTTGTATACAGCTTCTACTTGCTAAAAAACGGAACTTATGATTATGGCTTTGAATCAACATTGCCGCCCGGATTGTTGCTAAAGTTAAGGTTTCGACAGAGGACCTTTTGAAGTGTGCTTGTTGAAACGTTGCGTTTGACGACACTCTACTGCTGCAAAGATTCTTAATCTCTTTAAAGTTCTATGTTTTTCATCTTCTTTGTTTTAATTCATTTCTAACGAGTGCCTAGAATTCACTTGAGCACAATATCTTTACTGTCATTGCCTTTGTTCATTGCCCTTGTTCATTGCCGCGAAGATGGTGCCTATCTCAAATTTTTTGTTTAGGCCTCATCCTTGAGCGATCACCTTGATTGCAATGTTTTCGAAATTGCGCATATTATCACATATCATGTGTGTTTCATATAGCTGCCTGTCTCTGCCATTTCTTGTTTTCTGCGCTAGGACGAAGACTTCTGGTTCTTTGTGACGACAGCAAGTAAACCGTGAATCAGTTTATTATGGTTGTTGTACATGCTGTGTTGAGAAGGCCGTTGATTCTTATACTTAAAACGAAACGTCCATTGAAAGAAATCGTAGTCGAGCACACTCTGGCGGAAGACACTTTTGAGCACACGTGCTGTAGTTATCGCTATTGAGCATATAATGTGGGGCTCAAGTCATGATGCCGGGCTCGATTATGAAGCATTTCTATAGTGTTCCCAAAATTGAATATCCAAAATAGAAAGGCCATAGCTGGTAGTTAGTATGGCCTAAAACACTGCTTGGCAAGAGACATTGTGTCACCGCGGTACCCTTCACTTCTTCCTTGAAGTTCTATGTAAAGTCATTGAGCCACATTGATAACAATCCGAGGTAAATTTTGTTAACTTAACCTTACGCGCATTTTTTTGGCTGTGGGTGGGATCGAAATTTCGCAGAAACATGCGATCCGTGTTCGGAAGTAAGGCGCGTGTGCTTTTAGGCTGTTAGATGAGAAATGTAAAGGAACGAGCCATCAGAATGCCAGTATAGCTAATAGGTTGTAGAGAAAAGGACAAGCCGCTGTCCTTATGGCGAAAACCACCGTCGACCCCTTCTTTATGCTAACACCACTCTCCATCAGACCCTAATGATAATAGTCGGTCGTCATCGTATGCACAATATTTAACCTCCTCCG
The DNA here is from genome assembly GCA_013436015.1 of Rhipicephalus annulatus. Taxonomy (NCBI): domain Eukaryota; kingdom Metazoa; phylum Arthropoda; class Arachnida; order Ixodida; family Ixodidae; genus Rhipicephalus; species Rhipicephalus annulatus. The sequence goes on from WOVY01009598.1 coordinate 70,388, forward strand.
CACCCCCAGAATGACGGCTGACGATAAAGAACACTCAACACACATTCGGGTTTAAGTGCACACTGTTCGACAGTATTCCTAGGAGTTCCAAGTCATGCGTCCTGGAGCCCTCCAAGTCTCCTCTTGCCCTTCATGTGCCACCGATAGTTCCAATGCTTGTGCCATGTCCATGAATTTTGACATGTTGACGTTAATGGACCTGGATTGCTTATAATCAGTTTTCCTTCGCACGAACATCCATTGTGCATGCAGACTCTTCCGCGATGTTCTTCATTTTCTAGTTGAGAATGCGTTCAGCATCAAGGATCATACATCTGCGCCCGCCTCACTTTTTGCCGCTTCCTTCGTCGATATGACACCACATCGGCATTTCGCACTTTTACCGTGACAGGCTGTACGATCGACTTTCTTCTCGACTTTCTCGTTTGCAGCTTACAGGCTTTTGGCCTTCTCGTTTGCAGCTTACGACAGGCTTTTGTCTTATGGTCTTATTTGTATGTCTTCTTGCTTTATGAATAGACCTTGATTCGCTTCCTTCTGGCAATTTCGCGCTTGGCGGCGAGAACTTCGTCACACCAGAATCGGTAGTCTTCGGCGAGCACTCTCTCTGTTAATCGGATGGATCGCCTTTTGGATTTCAAAAAGGCTTCAAGTGATTCTGTTGTAGTAACCTCTTCCTTCATCGCATACAATCGAGTTGTGCTGCCTCGTCAATAGTTTTCAGAGTTGTGCACGTTGACGAGAGCTCTGAAGCCGCGGAAGGGGTCCGTAGTCTTTGATGTTTCACTTCAGTGTTTGTCTTTGAGATTGTATTTAAAGCAATGAGGATGCTAGGCTGTCTGCTTTTAGTATGTTGCTTTATTTTTCCAGAAGTCGATTTGTGTTGCTTCTGTGCTGCAAGATTCATGATGAAGAAGTGTTGGCTGGATGTTGGTGTTATAGACGCAAAAAGCATTTTAGCTTCTACGGCTGTTCTAATCTGTTGTCTCGGTGTATCCAAATGAGCCTGCCGTGCCTTTGCTACGTCAGCGATCGTATATTTGGTTCTAACCATCACTAGAATAATCTGGCGCTTATAAACGTCGGCTTCTTATATCTCTGCTTCCAAACAATCGATATCATCTGCATTCTCTACTTCATTGTCAATTTGTCTGAGTTCATCAAGCTGCTCAATCAAAACACGGTCAATACTTATCAGCTCAATCACAACTCGGCGCTTGCCCCGGTCTGATCTTTTCTGTGTCGATGTCTGTATTTGCGCACACCAGTGTACTCAAAATAGTTCATAACTCAACGATTAGTGAGAGATTAAACTGCCGAAGACGTTTGATGTGTGCGATGACTTGCGTGACGGCGTTGCGTACCTGACTCCGCCTTTCGTAGAAGGCCTCAATGATCCGGTTGTGTCGGAAGCATGAGAAATCTCTGGCCGGCCGCGTCACGAGGCCAGGTCGGAGTCAAACGGCTGCCGTCACAGAAGGCTCGCCTAACAAAGATCCGTCAGTTCTCGGGCTGTCATTATTCATGATCTGGCTCTTAGTGGTCGTTAGATCTTGTTATAAAGCTTCACGTAACGGCAGCTTCGCTAAATCCTCCAGGCTGCAGATGCAGTCTACAAATCAGGAATTGCGCTCTGTCTCACCCCTGAAGGCTCTTTCTACGAAAGTTCACGGCACCAAAATGATGTGAACAAAAGGAAAAGCTACCATCTCTATGACGAAGCTCACTGTCGACGTCTTCTTTATACAATCACTGCTCTCCTCATCTTAATGGTGATAGTAGCTTGTCATCGTCAACACATTTTCAGACATAATTGGCAGTCCAAGCTGAAAAAAAAGTTGTTGTCTGCTGGGACTAAAAGTAAACAACGGTTCACTACGTATCGACCCGTTTTTGTCGTTTTTTACTCGTGACAAGCTAGTAAAGATGCTATGTCTGCTGCTCCTTGCCGAAGACAATCGACGCCACTACACCAGGTTCTGCTTAAATCCATCGAAGCGGCCATCGCCTCCAAGGTCAAACCCGAATACGGTCCCCCAGCTAGTTCTGCGACGAAAATATTTTACATGGCCGCGAAACAAACTCAGCCTGTCGATGACTCATTCGCTGACGTACCGTGCATCGTCAATACGCCCCGCACGCCTAAACCATTCCACGGCGATTCCGTTGAGGATGTTGAAGTGGTTGGTCTACTTTAAACAGGTGGCTGCCATCAATGACAGGGACAGTCGATGCAAGTTGAAAAACGTCTACGTCTTCCTTCTTGATGAGGCAAGAGTGTGGTACGAGAACCACGAGGGTTGGTTCACCAGTCGGCCGGAGTTACAGCGGCTACTCCGTTAGGCCTTCAGCAACTCTGAGCTGAAAGAAAAAAACTGACCAGGCACTATCTGAACGAATTCAAATGCCAAACGAGAGTGTCGCAATGTTTGTTGAAAAGATATCACGACTGTTCCGATGAGCTGACCCGCAAATGCCAGTGCCCAAGAAAATGCGACTGAAATGAGCGACGTGAATTACAGGGCTCATGCGCAACCCGCCAACATCGTTGTCTGAGCTTGTCGGTGAAGCGACAATTGTGGAACGCATGCTTCAGCCGTAGTTATGCCAGTACGAGCGACTGACTTCCCTCTCCACTGCGTGCCTCAACGTTATGATGGAGACATAATTGCAGAGCTTATACGACAGGTTGTCAAAGAGGAGATCATGAAGTGTCATACAGAAGCACCTCCGAGCCTAACAGCTATCACCGACATCGTTCGGGCTGAAATCAGGCAAGTCATCCCTCCCTCACCGCAATCCCGAGCGTTACCTCCTACGCTATTTTACGCGGATGGCCTGCGATTCTCTACACCGTTGACGGCTCGTTTCTCGCATGCACCTGCTGAGACCTCTCGACGGTTCCCAAGCCCGATCCACCGCCCAGCTTTGCAGACCCAATATCGCATTAGCCCAGAAAAGTCCACCGTATGGCGCGCTCCTGACAATCGACCTTTGTGCTACTACTGTGTCGAAGACGGACACATGTGCCGCGATTGCTACGACCGTAGAATAGGCCAGCGCGATTCCATTCGGATGCCCGCTGTCCATGGTATGGTGAGCGTAGACAACCATACAAAATTGAACAGTACTTAGGAAGCAGTCATCTGCATCCTTGCCCTCAGCAACGACAGTCAGGTCACCACCCCGTCGGCCCACATTGCCAAACCTTGTGCGAGCAGCCTTTGAGTGTACTGGTGTCAGTTGTTCAAGTCCACGCCGGGAAAACGGAAAACGGCAACTTCCGGTGGTGAGGCCGCTGTCACGCGAACTGACAAATATTCTCCGACTTCACCCCTCAATGACGTACCGCTGACTTCTTGTTCCATAACCATTAAAAAAACTTCTGCTGCTATAACCGCATTCGTTGACGGTCGTTCAGTAACCGCACTTGTTCATAAAGAAACTCATGACTCGGTGATAAGTGCGGAACTTGCCACCGAGTTATGCAAGGTGCTGACAACGTGGGACGACCCACAACTTTTTATCACCAATCGGCCGTTGAATCGCAAGACTTGAAATCTGTGCGTCGACTTTTGTAGCATCTTCCTTTTTGCTGCCCGAATGTTCCCGACCAGTAATATTGGGTATGGATTTTCTTTATTAGTATGGAGCGGCTAATAATCTGCGAAATGTGTTCGTAACCTTCGCTAACTGTGTCCATACAAATTCTGATGACACACACGACCATCGGCCTGTATAACGCATTGTTGACGACTGTGTAACGTTGCTGCCTCGTAGCAGTGTCCTCGTGCTTGTTAAGTGCCCATTGATTGATATGTGGGGTTTAACGTCCCAAAACCACTATATGATTATGAGAGACGCCGTAGTGGAGGGCTCCGGAAATTTCGACCACCTGGGGTTCTTTAACGTGCACCCAAATCTGAGCACACGGGCCTACAACATTTCCGCCTCCATCGGAAATGCAGCCGCCGCAGCCGGGATTCGAACCCGCGCCCCGCGGGTCAGTGTTAAGTGCCCACAAAAACAAGCAAGTACAGACATAGCCGAAGGTAACATCACCTTACTACTGGCTCAAGAGGTGGCCATAGCTCGTGGTATTGTAGATGTTCAAAATTGGCGGACGAAAACCTTAGTTATTGACTTCAGCAATTTCAGTGGTGAATACAAGCATTTGAGGAGGCGCACCAGCATAGCCCAAAAGGAAATCCTCGACGATTCGAGCACCTGCACTTTGATTACAACGCACTTTACATCATAAAGCTGTGATGTAGCCCTAACAAACCACATCAACGGCAATAAACAGTTGCCCCGCCATGGTGGTCTACTGGCTAAGGTATTCGGCTTCTGACCCGCAGGTTGCGGGTTTGAATCCCGGCTGCAGTGGCTGCATCTCCGATGGAGGCGGAAATTTTGTAGGCTCGTGTGCTTAAATTTGAGTGCACGTTAAAGAACCCCAGGTGGTCTAAAATTTCTGGAGCTCTCCACTACGGCGTCTCATAATCATATGGTGGTTTTGGGACGTTAAACCACACATATCAATCAAATCAATCAAATCAGCAATCAACAGTTAAAGCAAAACAAGCGGCAAAGACTACTTAGCTTGCCGTCATCTTTTAGCAACTGTTTACGGCAACGTCCGCTAGCCAAACACAGAATCATCTCTAAGCCAACCGTACAAATGGTGCGTCAACACACTTGCCGCGTATCACAGAAAGAACAGGATGTGATTCATCATCAAGTCAAACAAATCCTCGATGACGACGTCATTCAACTTTCAACCAGTTTGTGCACGAACTCGTTAAAGGAACGAACCATGTTTCTTCTTAATCAGTAAAACAGGTGACGCCCATATAGTGATTAAGAAGACAGATGGCTCACTCCAAGTTTGTGCGGATTACCGCAAGTAAAACTCCATTACTAAGAAAGACATTTATCCTCTTTCCCGTATCTAGGACTCTTCCGATCACCTGCGACATGCACGCTACTTTTCTTCGAAGGATCGTCATAGCGGGTATTGGCAGAAGGAAGCTTACGAACGGGACCGGTAAAAAGCGATGTTTATAACCCCTGGCGGCCTTTCCAAATTTAAGGTCTTTTATTTAAGGTCATGTTCCGCTCCAGCTATGTTTCAGCGAATGATATACATAGTGTTAGCTGACCTGAAGTGGCATTCATGTTTAGTGTACTTAGACAACGTAGTTGTTTTTCAACGACGTTTAAAGAACACAATGAGCGGCTTCAGGCTGTACTTCAGGTCATTCGTGCTACCAGTCTAGCCCCGAAGCCGGAAAAGCGTTACTTCGAATATGACGAGCTAATGTTTTTGGGCCATGTCTTGAGCAGTAGAGATGTGCGTCCTGACCCAGAAAAAGCCACGGCAGTTGCGCTGTTCCCGATGCCGAAGACAAAGCAAGGTGTCCGCTGACGTCTAGGCCTTTTTGTGTACTACCGCCGTCATGTGCCGAATTTTTCTAAAATCGCAGAGCCTTAGCAACAACTGATCAAGGAGGACGCCGCCTTTACGTTTGGTTCAACGCAATCTGACGTTTTCCGTGAACTTCAGCATCACCTTCAAACCCACCGATACTTGGTCACTTTGACACAGAAGCTGATACGAAAGTGCACACTGCTTGCAACTCTGGTCTTCCATGCTAGCAGAGTTTCAAAACGACGTTAAACGCGTTATCGGCTATACTAGCCGCGCGTTGTCTCCTGCCGAGAAGAACTATTCAACAAGCAAAAAGGAATGCCTGGCCGTCGTATGGGCTGTTACAAGTTCCGGTCATACTTGTACGAACGGCTCTGCCGAATTGTCAGTGATAAGCACTCTCCCTGCTGGTTGGCGAATCAATCTCAAGCATCTTTCGCATCTTCTTGCAAGATGGAGCCTTGGGCTGCAGGAATCTGACTTGACAATTGTGTACCGGTCTGGCCGAAAACTCGCCGACGCCGACCGTCTTTCTGTGCCCCCGTCGAGACCACTCCAAAGGGCTTTGACGAAGACTGCAGTTTTCTTTTCACTCTAGCATCTTGTAATGTGGCCCAACACAAACTCTAAGACCGAGAACTTCAACCACTAATCGAATATCTCTTAAGATGTGCCCACAACCTTCTTGTCAGTTGACGCGTGCCGTCTCATATATCTGCCTATCCGACAACGTCCTGTACAAACGCAACTTTCATCCCACGCACACCGTTTACCTGTCAGTAGTTACTGCTCCTCTCCACGACAAAGTTTTACGTGCATGCCACGACGAGCCATCCTCCGGGAATCTTGGCATCACACTCACCTTAATGAGGATTAAACATAACTACTATTGGCGGCAACTCGCAAAAACTGTGAAGCAGTACGCCAAAACTTGTACTGCTTGTCAACGCCACAAAGTTCCTTCTATAAAACCAGCTGGTCTTTTCCAGCCTGTTGGACCTCCGCACGCACCTTTCGAGCAGATCGGACGCAGGCTATTTTTTTAAGTCTACAGCTAACAAGTACTGAATAAGTGTCGCTACCGACTATTTGATCAGATTATGCAAAACCCAAGATGTTTAACGAGCTACTGCTTTCAACGTGGCCAACTTCTTCGTCCAAAACACCTTTCTCCACCATGTTTCCCAATCTGTTGTCATCACCGATCGCGGTGCAGCCTTGAAAGCTCATTGACACCGAAAGCGGCACGGCAAAGCGGCAAAGCGGGATTTCTGAAGTGGTGAGGCGGCCGTGCGTGAACCTGTTCAGACCGCATACCTCCTTCGTCTAGCCGCACGGCAGAAGAGGCGGGCATCTCGCCATTTCGCGCACGTGTCGCTATGACGTGTCAGTGCTTCTCCCAAACGTACACACGCTCCACCATCGCGCCTCCGCTGTGTGGCGTACTGATTGGCTGCGGCAAAGCGGTGAGACTCGGCAGGCTGTGAAAAATTGCTCCGAGAGCGATCGGCCTTGCCGCCTGGTTTTTCTGCCGTTTTTGCCATCTGGAAAACATCATTCACATCGAAGGCGGCGCGGCAAAGCGGGATTTCTGAAGCAGCAAGACGGCGAGTGCGTGAACCTGTTCAGACAACATGCCTCCTTTGTCTGGCCGTGCGGCAGAAGAGGCGGGCATCTCGCCATTTTGCGCACGTGTCGCTATGCCGTGTCAGTGCTTCTCCCAAACGTACACCCGCTCCACCACCGCGCCTCCACTGTGTAGTGCTGTGATTGGCTTCGGCAATCAGATGGGGGTTCGGTTTAGACTGTCACGGTGGATGGGCGTGTTTTTAGGGGCGAAGCTCCTTATGGCGTGGCTCTGGCGTCCCTCGTATGTAACCACCAGTGGCACATACCCGAAATAGGTATAACACTTGACCTCCAAGGTGGTGCCAGTGACAGGTTTCTTCTGTGCGTTGTTTAACAATAAAAAATAGTGCTCAATGTACATGCCAATGGCTGCTAATGGGGAATGAGAGACATGAGCATTCGGCTTTTAGTCAACGCGCACGCTGCGATTCCCATTAGCAGCCATTGGCATGTACATTGAGCACTATCGGACAAGAAAGGGATGCTACATTATACTCGCTGGGTGTAACCTCCTTAGCTTTAGAAAGGTTTAGCGAGCGTTGAGCCGCAGTGCCATGAATACAATGAACTTGTATATACCATAAATGAACTCAAAGTGGTTAAAAATGAGAAGTAGATACGAAGCGCAAGCCGTAAGAAAGTAAAAGCCGAATTCTCCTGTCTCTCATTTCTCATTAGCAGCCATTGGCATGTAAATTGAGCCCTATCTGACAGGAAAGGTTGCTACGGTATACTCGTTGGGCGTAACCTCCTTGGTTTTCGAAAGGTTTAGCGAGCGTTTGGTCGCAGTGCCATGAATACAGTGAACTAGAATATACCATGAACTCGAGGTGGTTAAAGGTGGGAAGTGAACCTGAAGCGCAGGCCGTAAGAAAGTGTGCGTGTGCAACCTCTCGTTTAGTCCTTGGAATGTCCGCTGGAAGGCGGTGCTTCTATATGGGGAATATATGATAAAAAGATGCGAGATGGTGGGACTTGGAGTGTTGAATAGATGAACGAACGGACACACAAACAGATGCATGGATGGACGCATGAACGGACGCAGGGGCGGATGCATGAAAGAACGCAGGGACGAGCGCACAAACAGACGCATGGACGGTCACACAGACGGACGCATGGACGGACGAATGCTTGGCCCCACTCTCCATCATTCACTCCGTGGATATGCTGCCATTTGTTTGAGCACTCCCAATCGACTGCGCAGATAAGTGGTTTTGCATGCTTTAAACTTGTCTTTTTAATTATTAAGGCAGCAGTTAAAATATTTGTAGCACTTATTTTAATGTACGGCTTTTTGGAGTCAGCCACCAGGTATTTATTCCTTAGTTTGTGCGTGTGTGGGTGTTTAATTTTTTGTTGTTACTTTTCTTTTACCATCCTGTGGGGGAGGTGCACGTACACTGAACACGCAAATTTTTGTAATAGAGTTTAGACTTTCTCTTTTTCGTAGGGCGGGAATCCAGTTTCGTAATTATCGAGTGAGAAAAGTTACAGGGACGATTGGCGTCAGAAAAACATGGTTAAAAAGACTGTAAAATGTTCAGGATGTGGGGGGTTTGAAAGTGGACCCAAGAGTAGAAGCGGATGGAGAAGAGGCTGACGCAAAGTGGAGGCAATGTGAGGTCGAGGAAAAAATGGAGAAGATGATGGTTGCCCAGAGTGAACAGTTGATAAGAATCACCGAGCTAGAGACTGCGTTGGTGACAGAGCAAGAGACAACGAGGGCAATTGGAGAAAGGCTGAAGTCCGCTGAGGAAGCACTAGCCAAGGTGAACAGAGCAGCGGCCTACAGGAGCGAACAGTAGGGAGCCGGCAACCAGAATGACGGAGGAGAAAGAGCAAGCAAGTTTGAAGAAAACGGGTTCAGCCGGTTCAATTGTCGCAAGGCCCAGATTCCGCGAAGTAGTGGTAGGGCTTGGAGGGAACAAAGCAGCCGGTGTCACAGGTGCAAGTAACCTCCAGGTGCAGGACGCTCCAGCAGAAAAGTCAAAGCATGTGATGATCGCCGGGGACTCGAATGTATATCGATGCACAGAAGCAATCAAAGAGAGTGTAAGAGGTGTTAAAGGAGTTGCAGTAGGGGCGTTCTCAGGACACAAGCTGGAAACCATCATGAGGCATGTGAGCGCAAAACTCAAATCTATGGCTGATAGGCAAAACCTCGTGATAATTTCTGGCGGTTTAAACGATGTCCTAAAGGAAGATACAGCAGGACTAGCAACCACACTGGCGAAAGGGGTCGATGACATGCGCGCCACTTCTCCTAGAGTTGAGGTAGTGATATGCACAATACCGGAGGTACCGGTGCGTGACAGCAACCTGCAAAGAGCGGTTGTACACGCAAACCAAGAGATATGGCGGATGAGTCGAGAGAAAGGTTTTGGGGTGGTGTAAATAAACATAGAGGTGCAAAGGTGGGGTGGTTTTCAACGAGACAGAATGCACTTCGATGTGCGGCTAGTTCATGAGGTGGGTTGGCGACTTGCAGGACGCGCAGTAGCTTTTGGGGGGGGGGGCATACGGGCTCTTCGGTGTGCAGGATAGCTAGTAACGAGGAAAACAACGAGGGAGAGACAGGTGGTATGGAGAGATACGATTCCAAAGTGGCACCAGTATCTAAGATAGGAAGAGTCCGGGCAGGAATAGACGTAGCCAAGAGCGCCGAGCCAATTCAGACGCAGGGTGGAAGAAACAGGCTGCAGTGAGAAGAGATAGAAGAACAGCTAAAGGAGGAGAAGCTGATGGTATACGGTTTTGTAGAAACACATCTTAGAGGCATGAAACAACCTCCTAACAATCCGGACTATGCGTGAAAATATTGTAAGAAAACAGAAGGCAGCAGAAAGGGGGGTGGCATCGGAGAATTCAATAATTAAAGTATAGACTGGCAAAAGGTCAAGCAAGAGGGCAAGGAGATTTTATGGCTAAAAAGTAAAGTGGCAGGGCAAATGGCACTCCTTGGTTTTGTGTACTTGTGGACGGGAGCAAAGGCCAGAGAGAAAAACCAGGCAATGGTAGAGTGTATATGAAAGGACATTGAACAGTTAGGAGGAGAGTACGAGATAAATAAACTAGGATATATGAATGCGCACATAGAAAATATAGCATGGTATACTAAGCCGACAGGCAAAGTGATCATGGATATGTGTGAAAAGCATGATTTGATCATTTGCAACAGTACCGAGAAGCGTGAAGGGGAAATAATATGGGAGGTAAGAAGGCTGCAGTGGACGACAAATTACGCACTGATGTCAAATAAGGTGTATGATAAGTTCAAGGGAATGCACATAGATGAAAGTGGCTCCAGAAATCTGGGTAGTGATTACGAACGTATAAAGCGAAGTTTTGAAAGAGCAGTAAAAGCGGGAAAGAGACAAGTTGAGCAACTACAGAAAAATTTTTATTCAGAAAGGTAAACTGAAATAGCTACTAAACAAATTGAGAAAGTAATCACTGAGGATAATAAAACAGTGTGGACATACACGAATCTAATTAGACTGTTTGATCTAGAGCTTGCTAAGGCACGTGACAAGTCAACCCGAAAAGAAGACACAAACTGAAAAGTTGGTGGAATGATGAAGTTAAGAGAGCCATATCAAAACGTCAAGAAGTGTCTAGGGAACACAGACATGCTAAGCAGCGGGGTGAACCGACAGATGATACTGAAAGGAAATGGGAAATCTTTCTAAGCTGTAGAAGGCATGCATCCCTTCTGATCAATAAAAAATAATAGGAAACGGAGCTCAGTGGCTGGCAGAAGTACATACAAAAGACAGAAAGGCAGCTGCGAAAATTTGCAACCATCTAAACTCCATAAGAAATGAGACGAGCCTACAGCAGAGGCTTATAACGACAGCTCATGGGGCTAGGCTAGAAGGGAACGAAGCTATTGAATATATAAGAACAAGGGTGACAGAAAAATTTCAATAAAGAAGTGCTTCAGGCACCACAATAGACAAAGATGAATAGACATGGATGGAAACAAAAGGATGAACATGTACTATAAAGGAAAGGGGGACAAAGCTGACATAAACAACTACCGTCCTATAACTGTGACATCAGTGGTGTACAGGCTGGCGATGCAGATTATAAAGGAAATGCTGCAGGCATGAATAGAGGATGAGGGGGGATGCGTGAACTGCAGAATGGAATTCAGAAACACCGGAAATCGGAAGGCAAATTGTTCTCATAGACGCAGTGCATCGAAACGGCAGAAAATGAACACAGGCCCCTGTGGCTAGAACTTTTGGATATCAAGGGGACGTACGATAGCGTGGTTCAAGAGGAATTGTGGGAAATAATGGACACACTGGGCGTGGAAGTTGGAGTCACCAATCTTTTAAAGGATATCTATAAAAGTAGCGAGGTAGTTATAAAGTGCAAAAAACAGGGGTCCAGGCCTGCAGAGGTGAAACGGGGGCTTAGGCAGGGTGGTCGTCGTCTGTCACCCTTATTATTCATGATGTACCCACGAGGATTAGAGGCTAAAATAGAATAAAGTGGACTCGGCTTCAACCTCTCTTTCGTCAAACAAGAAAAAAACTTATTGAACAGGGAACACTTGCATTGATGCACGCAGATGATATAGTGCTAATGGCCGACAACAAGGGAGATTTGCAGAGGTTGATGGACATTTGCGGTAATGAGGGACATTCAGTAGGAAAAAATCAGGAGCCATAATTATTAATGACAATCAAGGTAGGAAGCTTATAATACAGGACGTCACGCTAGAGATAACACATAAATAAAATCTCTGGGCGTATGGATAAGCAATGGGGCCGAGTACCTAAGGGAACACGAAATATACGTGACGACTAGAGGTAACAGGAATGCAGCGGTAGTGGAAAACAGGGCACTTTGGAATTACAATAGGTATGATGTTGTAAGAGGAATATGAAAAGGGGTCATGGTTCCTGGTCTGACGTTCGGCAATGCGGTCTTGTGCATGAGATCAGATGTTCAAGCAAGATTAGAAATTAAGCAACGTGGAATAGGTAGGCTTGCCTTAGGAGCTCACGGGAATGCACCAAATCAGGGAGTACAAGATGATATAGAATGGACATCGTTCGAGGGCAGGGAAGCTAGCCGCAAGATAAAATTTGAGGAGCAATTGAGAGAAATGGGGGAGGAGCGTTGGGCTAGAAGGTATTCAGCTACTAGTACATAAAAAATGACGATACAGAATGGAAGAGGCGAATCAAAAAATTGACTGGTAAATACTTAGAAATTATCACGGGGCCAATTTGAAAAAAAATGATCGGTTAAGAAGAAGGTGAAGGAAGCTGAGACTGATATGGGGAGAATTGGCATAATTAAGAAGTCCTCACTAGAGATCTATCGAACTTTTAAGGAGGAATTTGCGAAAGAAAGGATCTTGATAGTTTTTGGGGTAGTTCTCTACTGTTTGAGGCCAGGACGGGAGTGTTGCGAACCATGAGATATCGGGCCAAATACGAAGGGGTAGGCATGGTATGCAGTGCGTGTGGGGAGGACGAGGAAAGTTCCAAACACTTGATAATAATCTGTAAAGGGCTTCACCCTATAGTTCAGGATGATGGCGCCGAGTTTTTTAAAGCACTTGGGTTAAAAGACAGGGAGGGCAAAATAGACTTTCACCGGGTAGAAATAACTAGGAGAAGGTTATCTGATTGGTGGCTAAAGACAAGGCACGAGTGAAAATTAAACACTTCACTGAAAAGTACGAATCCTCAACATCACTATGTAAGGGAAAAAAATAGTTTTTGATTCAATAATTATTACGGCTAGGTGGAGCTAACCACCGCCCGACCTAAATGGTACAGTCATATCCATCAATTCATCCGTCTATCCATCCAAAGCGGCGAGCCTCGGCAGGCAGGCGGCGAAATATTGCTCCGAGAGCGATCGCCTTTGCCGCCTGGTTTTTCTGCCGCTTTTGCCGTCTGGAGAGGAGGTTTCTCCCGCTTTCCGCGTTGCCGACTCGCCGCTTCGGCCGCCCCGTTTTTGGCGTGAGGAGCTGTGAAGGCTCCTCACACCGAATAATAATATTACTACTACTACTACTACTACTACTGCTACTACTACTACTACTACTACTACCACTACTACTACTACTACTAATATTATTAATAGTAATAACAATAATATTAATAATAATAATAACATTTTAATATTAATATTATTGGACACAATAAGATGACGATGACTGCGATCTCTAAGTGTTTTTACTCGGATACCTTGAAAAACCTCGATAAGGCAAAGAAACCATTAAATGAAGCAATGCACATGCAAAATAAACGAGAAATCGAATAGAACAAGGTGTAACATAGTTGTAAACAAAGGTGTCTGGCAAATGTTTAATTTCTCTAGCTTTTCAGCTGCGTTTAGTGATTCTGGTTCCGACGTGTCGGTCGGCTGGCGGTCAAATAATGCCGTTTAAAAAGAGTATGACTTCGATTGTAGATAAAAAAAGGAATGCAAGAAAGACACATCGCGACACCTGATGCAGTGTGCCTTTGTTGTGCCTTAATTATTGTGTATTTTGTCGTTTTACCTGAATAATCAGCAAATGCGATACAAACAAGCCCCATTGGCAACTTTAGCAATTAAAAAACTGCAACTGAGGATTTTCTGGATAATGCGTACAGAATAATAAATATAATTAACTTCCTTTGAGCCTCGTCAGACTACAAGTAAGAAAGTGCATCGTAAATATTGATTATTATCTTTGCGGTATTGAATATAAGGAATATGTACAGCTCGTCGCAGCGTACGTGAAGTAAACTTCTCATCTTACGGATAAACTGAATTGTAACTAAGCTTACCCATTCGCAGTGTCTTTCAGGTACTCAAGTTTGGCAACTGAAGCATCCTCAGTGATGACTAATCAATGAACACACATGACTGCTGTAGGTGCAGAGTAATCGCTTCCTTTTTGGCTGTAATCGAGGATTCCGGTGCTGTTGCAGCGTGTCTTGAATTCCATGCGGAATTTTTTGGGGGGTTTTGTGAGTATCGTGTTCGACTGGCACTTCAGCGATGCCTGTGGTCTGTTCGGAAGTGCACTACCGATGCACCTTAGCGCAGTCGACGCAGAGCACTAGTTGTAGAGAGTGAACTGAACGTGTACATGCATGGGTGGCTTTTGCCCGATGTACGAGGTGTAAGGAAGAAGGTGTAAAAGAAGAGAGCTTGACACAGAGCTTCTGACAAAACAGCAAGAAAAGGTGAACTCCACCAATATACCTTTCGCAAGTTCCCAAAGCCATTTTTTCTCATAATGCCATGGCGTCTTACTGAATACTTCTTCGCAACTGTAGGTTTTGCATGGCAGTCATGCTTGCTTGGGCACCCTGCTTGTGTGTGGTGCGGGGTGTCTGGTGACCATGCTGGCGGCAAACATGCTATAAGGTTTGCTCAGAAATGCAAGAACCACAGCGTACTTATGTGCCTAAACTAATATCGCGATGTGCTTCTGCAGCATAGCCTCCACGTTTTCTGGTCGCTTTGAAGAACGAGCCCCGCGCAAGGCCACCTTTCTTCTCACCACTCTAATGCTCATTGTACGTCCGCTGTCTAGGAGAAAATGCACGAACACCCTTCTTGAAACACCATTTGCCTGCGCAAGCCCAGAAAACACGTGTTTCTAATCGCCTTCTGATCTTTAGAACAATGAGTGGTCATCGTCCCGACGTTTCGGAATGCATACGGTCCCGTAGAATTCCAATGGGGAAAGCACAAACTACCTGCCTTTGTCCTCGGCTGTGGGCACCGCATTCGAAGTGTGAAGTCAGCGAGACTTTTTTGCTGCTTTTTTTTTCAGTAGCTAAGTAGGTAAGCAGTTCTTCGAACATGTGGTTTCACTTTGAAGACGCGTGCGCAGCATCGTTTTCGGTTCAGAACTGGCCCTAGCTCGGCCTTTATCCCTCATTCCCTTATGTTTCGGAGTTCCGAGTGTGTGTGGTCGCAGCGAAAGTGGATGGGCCAACCGCGTTCTTACAATCACCCGACTCAGCCTTCCACGAATGACACGTCGCCCGAGTTCCCTTCAAAGCGCGATGGCTTCACTGGCGCCTCGTAAAATGGAGATTGATTTGTTTCTGTTGAGTTATTGATAGGGGGAATACTGTTGCTGCATTTCTAAGATTGCTTGGTTGTGTTTTTGGTTTGAGTAAACTATCTTGGGTAACCGTATTTTGCAAGATGGCTAAATATATCGCGTTTTTTTCTTTTTTTAATTGTAGGCTGCATTGGATTGCGGCTCTTGATGATGTTTAGTACTTTGTGGTGCAAGGGTCATTTTATGGCCAAAGAGCGCGCCAGTTCATGGGATAAGAGATCTGAACAATGATTTTATTTGGCGGCTGCATAGGGACCTCAAATTCTTGGGCCTAAGGCGGGTGAAATCATAGAATAAAATCTTGACTATGCCATGAAAAGTTTGTGGTGGTATCGGAAGATGAAAGTTTGTGATAATAAAAATCATGGTGGACAAGTATGACATAAGCGCCAGTGCCTCGATCGTGCACATCCTTGCGTCCAAGGGCCGTGAGGCAAGTGCTTTGAAGAGTGTAGCCATCGCAGCGGAGACTTTTCTGGAGAGGTCGTCATACGGAATGTCCGTGTATATGATATAAAAAGTACAAACTTCTTTCAAAAAAGCAACAACGATTTGTGTGTGAATAAGTGTTCCCTACCGACAAACATTGCGGGATCAAGTGGTATCTGTTGTCGGTAGGGTAATAAAAAGTGTTGTCTTCTTAGCGTGTCTAATTCGTTGCTCTGAATCAGAATGTACGTAAAGTGATTCTCCACACCTATCACACAAAACTGGATTGACACCAGACAGAAAACAATGAATGTGTTGTGTGTCTATGTCCTGTTCTTAACCTCGTAAGTATTACTTCTGTGTGGAGTGATTTCAACACTGGTGGCCTAGTTGCGGCTTGATGACATGCAATTTATTACCTGTGTGTGTGTCCTATGTGCTCTGCAAGTAACGTCTGAGCTTTCGTTAAAAAAGGTTTCAAAACGAGTGCAGAAATTGTTATTGATGTATTGATAGCGATTTTATTGGCGGATCTTGCTAGGTGGTCCACCAAAACGTTCCCTTGTATTTCGTGGTGTACTGACACCAAACAGACTAAAAGATGCTGTTTCGTTGAGTAAACTGTGCATAAGAGCAAATAAAGAGAAACAAGGACAGGGTTTTTTTGCTGTTTAAGTGTTTTCGGACCTTTTACTACGCTTAGAGAATATTTATGTAGTATCGCCTTCTGTAGCTTTATTTGTTTAAAGTGTTTATGGCCACAAGTATCGCATAAGCTTCGCCGGTGAAAATGCTTGTATTAGAGTGCGGAACACCGACTTCCAAAAAGGATGGGGTCGACTCGCTTGCTGGATTCCGTGCCGACCGGTTGTGCCCTCGCGATCTCCGACGTCAGCGTAGCTCTGGCCGACTGGGCTCGCCCTGCGTCATCTCCGGACGCCGATGACCTTCGACGACCGTGTAGCTCTGACCGACTCGACTTCCTTTACGCCATCTACTGACGCCAACAAGAGCTCTCGGAAGTGATGCCCCGTCCTCGCACTCCTGTGAATGTTTCAATCTTTCCTTTCTCTCCTAACCCCTCGATTTGTCGTCACTCTCTCGGGCTTACTACCTCACGCCTCTTTCTCTTTTCGACACCTTTACTTTTACCCTTCTAATCTCTCCTCACCCCCATCCCTTGTGAGCTACTTTTGAGGTGTCGCTCGCTGAAGCAGACAGTTACAGGGCTCACTTTTCTCTTCATTTCTCTCTTAAGAACCACTTAGCAGGAAATGATGGGTCGACGGCTGCGTACCAGACGTGCCAGACAGAAGTGTTGGACTTTGAAGCATCCGTAACGAACTCGCAACATGTGTATTTCTGTTGTAGTCCTAGAAAGCATATCTGAATACGTGTAATTGGTGCGTGCTTCGTTAACTCCAAGAAAGACACGTCGCAATCTATCGCCTGCGACTGCCACAGTGCGGGAGCCACTGCGGGAGCCATCTGCGGGAGCCATCAAACGGGGTTCAAGTGGCAGACCGGTTTCCTTCGCTAGGCCCCTCACACGAAGCGAGTAGGGTTGTCTCATAGAAGGCCGTTTCTTAAACACACGAAGGCTTGATATGTCGGTAATAGTTGAATATGAAGGAAGTTCTTTGTCTGCGTTCACTTTAAGATAATATTGCTACATGCATGTTAACGTTTTGTTGGAGGTTGCGCGTGTGTGCCTTACGAGGAGGACGAAGAGTGGTCTCCGCTCGGTGTCTGGTCTACCGGTCATGCCGCTGCTGCTGGTTCGAAATATATTTAAACCACAGCCTCGTTGATACGGCGTCTATTTTCTTCCGTAACATTATTTAAAATACATGTAACAACTCTGTAGGTGGATCGATCATTCGTTCTATTCCACGTACAGCCTTTTCATGGGGCTAGTGCGAAACGCACCCGTAGAGAGACGGATGCCTAGATAATGAATAGGGTCAAGCATTTTAAGGGCAGTAGGTGTCGCACACTGATATGCTATTGCCGCGTATTCTAGGCATGCACGTATGAGGCTTTTACAAATTCATTAAACACTTCTTGTTACTTCCCCACATAGTGCGTGACAATACCTTTAAAATACCTTCAAAGGCTTCTATGCACTTGTTTTTTAAATACCTGATGCGTGGTATGAAGGTTAGCGTGGCGTCCACGTTTAGGTCTAAGAATTTGTCTTCAAAATGTATTGAAAGACGTCGTCCATGCAGTTGAATATGAATATGCGAAATATCGGGTTCCGAATCAATGCCTCTCTTCCTGGAGATCAAAACACTCTTGCTTTTCTGTATATTTCGTCGGAACCCGTTTTCTTCTGCACGAATGGAGACTTTGTTCAAACCAAGCCGAACCTGCCGCTCACACATGGCCAGATTACAAGAATTAAAACCAAGCTCGACCTTGTCGACATATATGCAGGACAACATATTCCGAGGGATGGAAAACCGCAAAGAATTCATTTTGATAATAAAACGTGTGCAGCTAAGTACACCACCTTGCGGCACTCCTGTTTCTTGGACAAATGTTAGGGAAAGAACGCTGCCAACTCGAATACAAAATGTCCGATTTGACAAGTAATTTTCGATTATGGTAAACATTCTTCCACGCACGCTAAGATGGGACAGTTTTCTTAATATTCCAAATCGCCATGTTGTATCGTAGGTCTTTTTGATATCGAGGAACACAGAGAAAATACTGTTTGTAGGCGAAAGCATCTCTGATCTGTGCCTCGAAACGAACAAGGTGGTCTGTGGTGGATCTACCTCTTTGAAACCCGCACTGAAGTGGGTCGAGTTATCATTTTTTCGAAGAGTTTGCACAAGCAGCTTTTAAGTGCAATAGACCCATAACTCGAAACTGAAGAAGAGTCTTTGCCGTCTTTCAAAATGGGAATAATTATAGCTTCTTTCCAGGAAGTAGAAATAGCGCCAGAAAACCAGATAGCACTTTACTAGCTAAGTAGGTTTTTCTTGCGTTTCCATGGGTAGGCTTTTCAACATATCATACACCCCTCTATTAGAACCTGGGGTGGAATTAATGCAGGACTTAAGTGATTTTCGAAGCTCAGCTTAGCTGGAAGCTTGGCTGTATGCTTCGTGTTTTGTACATTTGTATTCTAGTTTGTGCTTCTCAATTATTGTTTCGTGTTTTTGGAAAGCGTCAGTACCGTTTGACGAGCTGGACACCTGTTCGAAGTGTGCGCCGAGGAAGTTCGCCTGATCTTCCAAGCTGTCACCATCTGTGCTTACGAGTGGAAGTGAGTGTGCTTGTGTTTCTGCTACCCTACGGACCATGTTACAGACTTTAGCATCCTGTGTATAAGAGTTCATCCCTGTTAAAAACTTGTGCCAACTTTGCCTTCTGGCCTGCCGTCGCGTTCTCCCGCATTGAGTTTTTATTTTCGTGAAGCTATCAAGGTTTTTCGCTGTTGGTGAGTTCCGCAGCAACCTCCATGCCCTGTTATGCTCCTTTTGCTCATTTCGACTTTCAATGTTCCACCATGGCACGCGTCGTTTGCCAGGCAGTCCAGATGTTTGAGGGATGCACTTGGCTGCTGCGTCACAAGAAAAGCTGTGAAGTACTGCACAGGTCCATCTATGCCTAACCCACATATGTAAGTCCAACTTAAATTAGTAATGTTATAAAAGTACTTTCAGTCGGCTTTATTGATCAGGCATTTCGAAAAATGCAGAAAACTTTCATATAAAATTTGTGTACTAAAAGCGACAGGAAAATGATCACTTCAATAAAGATTATTTATAACTTTTCATTTCAGGAGGGGTAGAAGTGAAGGAGATACGATACTGAGATCTATAGACGAGCATATTTTGTTGGTGGTGTTATAGTACGTTGGTCCCTTCTTATTTAACAGACAGGCGCCGGAAGAGAAAAGAAGCTGTTCAATGAGACGACGTTGTGCATCACAGCGAGAATCACGTAGGCCGCGATGTGCGTTCAGGCCCCCGAGGACCAGATAGGGTTCATGTAGTTCATCTCTTAAAGACTGGTATTCACGTTTTTCAACACGATGGTGGGCGACGTGTACAAAGAGCAGACTCTGACGAGTTTGTTTAGAAGAACTGCTTACACAGCCACCACCTCGAGGGAAGTTTGAAGGGGCAATTGTGTACATGCTCCCTTGACTAACTATAACAGCTACAACACCGCATGGTTGCATGACATCTCTATCCTTTTGGAAGATTACGTAGTTACGTAGAAAGTTTGTGTGTGTTCGTTTTAGATGTGTCTCTCGTACACACGGCAGTCTTGGACTGTGTTTATGGAGGCATTCTTGTAAGTCATTGAGGTTTCGAAGAAGACCTCCAATGTTCCACTGTAATATTTCTCTGTGCATATTAAGAAGATATGCTGCTGTGGGTACACAGAGCATCCTGTGTTAGAATGAACTTGATGATTCAGGTGGCAGGATCGTCGTGCGGCACCATAATCGGCTTTTTATTTTCTTGGCGCGCTCCATGAAGCCACGGCACTCTTTCGGCAACAAGGGTACCATTGTTTCAATTGCCTCCTCGGAGGCACTGGCTGCTCGCACGTGTGCGCTGGTGGTTCGGATGTTGGGCCTCGCCTCGTGAGGCCTTGAGACCAGAGGACTCTAGAGTGTCTGGTCTCGATTTGCTAGCAGGCCAAGTAGACCAAACTACTACCGCCTTGGGGGCAGGCCCACAGCCGACGGCTCGCTCTGCGTTGGCCGAAGGAGTGGCGAAGGCTGGTGCGGCGTTGCCCCCTGATGCGCCACATCAGCATATGCAGCGCCATATAATTGCGACACTCTTCTTCTTGCTTTCTTGAATGTGATGTTTTCTTTAATCTTCAATATGATGATCTCGTTTTCTTTTTTCCAAAATGAACAAGAACGTGTGTATGTGGCATGATTTTCACCACAGCTTGGACAGTGTGACGGTTCTTTGCAGTTGTCGGAATTGTGGCCTGACACTCCACATTGTGCACAAGTTTGGTGATGACGACAGCTTTGTGAGCCATGGCCATTCCTCTGGCACTTAAAACAACGACGCGGGTTAGGTATGTATGGCCTGATAGAAGTTTTCGTGTACCCAGTTTGACTAGTTTCTGGATGATTACTGGAAGCGAACGTGACTATTAGGTGTTTTGTCGGTGTTGATTTGTTGTTTCTTCTGATGATGATCCTTAGTACACTGGCCACACTCTCAGCCTATTGTGGTTTCAACTTTTCGTATATCTGGATATATCCAGATTTGGTTCCGCAGTGATCAGCGTACGAGCAAAGTGCTCTTTTTGTATACGCCATGATTTGACGTTCTTGAGACATGCAGTCAAGGCGCATACCAGCAATGAATATGTGAGCCTGACTAAAACACATAAAGAGCGGACATTCTGAGCACTAGGAGGATACATACACCCAAGCGCACAGATAGACTGCTTCTACCTGGGGACCATTCTTCAAGCAGCACAAAGGCCACAAATTGTGATTGGCGATAATAATGCACATCATCCTCTCTGGGGTAGAACAAGAATGAATTATCGCGGAAGGAATTTGGCAAATTTTATATGTAACTATGAACAAAGCGTGCTCAACGATGAATCACCTACATACATTCGTGGCACATCCTACAGCAGCTGCCTCGACCTCTCTTTCGTTCACAGAAGCCTTCTCTCTTCCGCATGTTGGTGCACAGATTTGGACACTCGCGGCAGTGACCACCTTCCAACCTATGTTTAATTCAGGTGGTTTCACCGCACACACATACACACACGCTACATCCGTCAAGCCAACTGGATACTGTTCAAGGCATCTATCAAGTCCACTTGTGAGCACACGACTGATCCATCCGAGGTAGAGAACATCATTATTTCTTTTTTTAGATGCGGAAGCATCTTATACTCGCGCCTTGTAGTGCGCCGTCCACGCCGTCCGCACCGCTTCTCGAACATTCGACAGCTGACGCGCGCGCATGCGCCGTCGCGCCGTCGCCCACCATCTGTGCCGCGCGCTCTTCTCCTTCGAGAACATTCGACAGCTGACAGCGCATGCGCCGTTGCGCCGTCGCCATCTGTGCCGCGCGCGCGCTTCTCCTTCGAGAACATTCAACAGCTGACAGTGCATGCGCCGTCGCGCTGTATATATACTCAAGGTCGGCGCTCGCTCGCTCAGTTGCTGCTCGTCGGTTGGTTTGTACGGCGCGTCGACGTCCAAGGTCGCGTTGAAATGAATTCCAACGAATCCACAAACACAATGATCGACGTCCCTTCGACCAGCGCCGTCCTTTCGAATACGTGTGTACGTGTTCACTCATTTAACACCCCCTCCTACAACCACGTTAACCAATTTAGCCATCGACCCAAGTAATTCGCAATTTAACACCCCATTTCACAACCACGTTAACCAATTTAGCCATCGACCCAAGTAAGTCGCACTTTAACACCCCGTTAACCAATTATATGCTCCGCATCCTCCTCAGTGTTCCCCCGAGGGAAGCTGCGGGCAATTTTTATTAAATGTATGTAAGGAGAGGTTGGTGCCAATGCCATCATTGTTTCTTCACTGCGTGACACAATCAAACAGGTTAACCTACCAATGCAGAGATCAGCAGTTGACTCCCAATACGAGGCCTTTCGTTCAATCCGTCGCCGTGCAGAACGCCGATACGGACGAACGAAGTGGCCTTCAGGCCTTTCCACCTGTCGTCGAGCTCATTGACATAATCTTCGGCATCTTGACAAGACTGACAGGCAGCGTTGGAGAAAATTCTGTGAATCTCTGGACCATAGGACACCTCTAAGATCTGGTGGGTCATTTGAGGTTTGCAGACAACTCCCCAACAACTTGACCCATTTCAAGCTGTTGCTGTACACCAAGGGCGAACAGAAGTTGAGATAGCCAGTGGCTACTGTAGCCTCATCGTGGCCACCACTGATGGTGTTGCCACTAATGAGCCTCTTACTACCATTGCGCCTCCATCGTCTGACGAGCGCCTTGATGTGCGTTTTACAATGGATTAGCTTGACGCGGGGATGTCTGCCTTACGACGCTCATCGGCACCAGGGACCTGACGGAACCACGTATGCTGCACTCAACGATCTTGGTACAGAAGCACGACATATCCTGTTATCTCATTATAACACCTCATGGGAGTCAGGAGAAGTCCAAGTTAATTGGAAATGCAGTCGCATCATTGCATTGCTTAAGCCGGGGAAGTGTCCTTATGCACTATTCTACTACAGACCATTCGCCTTAGCCAGCTGTGTTGGGAAAGTAATAGAAAGAATGGAACTGTCAAGATTAGAGCGGCTGCTAGGGAGCAACAACTCTTTTCCTGCATTTCTGAACGGCTTCAGAAGAGGACGATCTGCCATTGACGGTGTGTTTGACATGATCACCAGCGTTGAAGAGGAAAGAAGCTGACGCAGACTAGTGGTCGCGGTCTTCCTTGACTTTAGGGGGCCTACGATAATGTGCCACATTATGCGATTTTTGTCGCACTGGAAGATTTTGACATCGGCGGACGTCTGTATGCTTGGATTTTTAGGTACCATAGGGACCACATCATTCACATAACGACAAATAACAGAGAGACCGATCGATATAAGGTTCATTGTGGTGTTCCCCAAGGAGGAGTTCTCCGCAGTTCTCCGCCCGATTCTATTCAAAGTCAGAATGATCGGCCTAGCAGCAGAACTTCCCAGCATGGTGAAGATCAGTGCATACGCTGACGACATATGCATATGGACATCCGGAAATACTCGTCCCCAATTGCGAGCTCGAATACAGCGTGCAGTGACGATCCCATACAATTATCTACGACGTCAGGAACTTACTATTCCAAATGACAAATGCGCAGTGCTTGCGTTCATGTGCAAGCATATGCCGAAGTACCCGATATTTATTAATGGGGCAGCGATACCTGCTGTAATACACAAGTTTTTCAAGGTTGTCGTACACAGAGATCTATCGTGGACGAGACATGTTACCGTAGTTAAATCTAAAATGAAGAGCTTTCTTGTTCTTCGCCACGTGGCAGGAGCAAGATGAGGCCCATCAGAATCATCGCTACTTTCATTGTACAATGCTCTATTTGTGGGATACGTTCGACAAAGCATGCCGGTGCTCTCCTATATGGGACCTAGTTGTACGAAGACGCTAGAGATTCTTTAGGCTCAATGCTTACGAAGATGCTTGGGTCTACCGTGCTGTACTTCAACAAACTGGACAATCGCAGAGGCTCGGGCTTGTCCCATCAGTGTATGCATGCTCTGCGAGCCACTTAGAGCTCACCTTTGATTGCTGAGCTGACACAGAGAGCAGCCACTGTCAGTACTACCCGCAAATCACCCAGAGTTCAGTTTCTCAAGAGTAATATTGCGGCATGAGAATATTAAACCATGAAATTTTTCCCAGCCAATTGTCCCTGCAGTGCCTCCTTGGGTCCTGCCTAAACCAGCTGTTTATTTTACGATACCTGGAATTACAAAAAAGTCACTCGTTTCTTTGTTGGCTTCAGACAACTGACCTGATTTCACATTTTTACAACGTACAGTGATTCTCTACACGTGTACACCGACGGCTCTACCACTTAAAACACCTCCGCCACAGCCTTTGTCATCCCAGACATGAATATCGCTCAACGATTTAAAGTGGACCATAAAACCACATCAACTACCGCAGAGCTTGTCGCTATACGGGAGGCAATAAGATTTATTTCCGTAAAGTGACCCCGTGCCTGGACGATTTTCGGTGATGCGAAACCCGCTTTGCAGACCATTAGTTCCATCGTGAAGCAAGCTCCGCATTTCTGCTTGGCAATGGAAATCGCAGAAATTATTCAGGTTGCTTCAACAAATGGCCATCTTATCACTTTTCAGTGGATTCCCGCGCATTGCGACGTGATGGGAAACAAAGAGGCAAACATTGAAGGTAAATATGCCTTAAGTAGTGCCCCTGAAGTACACATTGTGCTTTCACGAGCTGACACGAACGCCCTGCTTCGCTGCGTGATGCGCAGCTGCATATTTCAGCGCCGGACCAGACCGGGACGGAGACACCGGCGACTTCACAAATGGGACCCTGAAATGAAGTTCCACCTGCTCCCTAAAGTGAAACGGCAACTCACCAGTATGATCCACCGCATTCGTCTTGGTGTGGCGTACACCAGACTTTACGGACATTTCATCGGTCGCAGTAACACCGGTCCTAATTGTGAACACCGTGATGTGCAAGAAATACTTGAGCACATATTTTTTGTCTGCCCAGCATACGCACGTGAACGACAAACCCTGGTTTCTTCTACTGAACGATATTGCAGTAGGTTATTACCTGATGAGACCAAGTTGGGCCCTTGGCCAGACACCAGCAGTGCAATTGTGGTCATAAGAGCGGTTATAATCTTTTTGGAAGCAAATGAACTACATGCGCAGCTATAAAGCTTGTCTCAGCGAGAAAGAGTACTACATACTCACCTCTCTATCTCACCATCGTCCTCCATTATTATATTTCCCCTTTCTTCTCACCCAGTGTAGACTAGCAGGCTAGAGCAAGCTATGGCTCAGGCCTACCTCTCTGCCTTTCTGTAAATAAACCTATCTCTCTATATGGTCACACTCCGACTCTTCCACCCCTCCAATGTTTTGCTTCGATCAGGCCAAGCAAATCAGCATAAGATACAACTCCGCGAGTAGCGTTCATTGATATGTGTGGTGTTACAGTGATCTGAGTCTCACCAAAAGTTGAAAGATTGTGTAATTTCTCGGACAGTTCTTTTCCTCGCACTTCAAGAAAGAGGTCTCCGCTGGCAATCTTGGTAAATTTGTACCCGGCCCCAAGAGTTTCCGTAAGACACCTGGCTACTACAAAAAGGAAACAGTTCTGGCTTGCTTGCCACTTTTCCCACTATGTATGACATGAAAGTGGGGGAAGTTTTCATATGAATGGTTGAGAAAACCAGTCTTCGGTGCATGCGCACTTTGAGGTGGTACGATCACTTAACAGAAGAAAATCTCTATGCATCCCTGCTGAATTCTCTTCAGAAGCGTTGGCGGTCACCCACCACGGAGCCAAACAAGGTGATGCTACAAGTTTGCGGATGCTGAAACCTGGAGACACTAGCCATACAACGCTGCTATAGTTCAATGCGCCTAGACATAGGTAGGCTACTTGCACAGGGTTAACTCTAGCCTGCAGGAAGTTTGGAAGTAAATGCAATATAGTAGAAGAGAGGACAGATAAAAAGTGACACATAAAGACGAAGATGTACGGAGAGAGAGAGCGATGAAAGGTGGCTGCCAATTTCCCCTGGGTGGCTCAGCCTAGGGGTGCCGTCGACGTGAACGCGGGGCCAAAAGGGTGTGTTGCCTGTGCTGGGGGCCTTAAAGGTCCAATCACCCGGCGTCGGCTCAACCCCAGTATCCCCCTTTTCCCGGACACGGCTCAGCCACGCTAAGCTAGGCATCGGAGAGGTCGAAACCCTGCGCTAGCTAGGGTCATTGTTGTCGCTATACACCAAACGCCTGCTTTCACAGACGCCCCTGTGGGGTAGGGCGGATCTCCGTATTACTGTCTCTACTACTGAAGCATTGCGGATTTTCGGGTGGTGTGAAGTGAACTGAGGATATCACTTAGGGTAGGTGGGTTTGCAGTTTTACTTTCAGTTTGCGAGAATATCCAAAAGCGACAATGAGCCTCTGTTTTAAAAGGAACTGAATACTTGCTCAGCAAATGTAGATGAGAGAATATATGCGACCTAAGATCTCATGAAACGACAGTCCTTCAGATGAATCTGGTCTTTGAAAAGATACGGCTATGGTTGGAATGGAGTAAAAGCGTGTTCCTTGGCGTGTTTAATTGTGATGTTCGCGACGGCGATATGCAGACAGAGGCTTAGACTTCCTGAGAAAGTATGTATATTTGACAAACCTTATGCATTGTGATGAGGCAAAAAAAAGAAGGATCACACAATGTATCTGGAAAGGCAAGGGGCCTGAAATACTTTCCTTTTTTGTTTCAGGAAATTCATAGGTAACTTGATTTCAATCTGCAAATTCGAATTATACACCGTTTGAACGTCAACAGGGAAGCTAATTGGAACGGCTTTAATTCTAAAGAGCATTGTTGCGGCGACAGGCATTTGCCGTCGAATATGTACTTTCATTCTTCGTGTTTTAAGGAGCTAATTTATTATGCAAAAAGAATGTTTTTTGGCAAGTAGTGTGCTCATTGTTGACTATTTCAAGGAAAAGAAGCTACATGACGGACACAATTCATGTTCGCTATAAATTATTTAGAAAAAAGTAACAAAACTGCGACTGGCATTAAAATTAGAAATGGGCGCCACGCGTTTCACTTCTACAGCGAGTAAGGACATTAAACTAACTTACCTGTTATGTCTATATTATTAGCTTAATGACTTTTTTATTTGAAGAAAGTTTCACATTTAAAGCAACATTAGCGTAATGTTATTACTTTGCAGCTTCATCACATCACACACTTAGGGCCATTAAATCAAGCCTTGTGAGCCCGATAATTTAGTGGTAACTAGACACTTGAGATTTTCATCTCTAGTTGCATTAGAAGCATCTAAGTGAACCAGGTATTTGCATGTATGCAAGTCAGTGCAAAAAAATTGCCCGTGTGAACCGGATAATGTTATAAACGGTGAACAACACTGCGAACTCGTTTTCTGCACATACATGTATGATAGGGAAAGAAGACAACCATTCGTTTGAAGCACGAAGCCACAAGGAAATTCATACGGATTTCTCAGAAAGAAAGCCGCTTAGTTGCCGAAAAATTCGTCATGGTACGTAGTTCGAACCAGGACCACCACCTGTCTGGGGCAGTCACTCTGCCAATCGAGCTAAACAGAGAGCTAGCATTTGACAGCGCGAGCGTGTACTCAATGACAACTCAAAGCACATGGACACAAGGATTACAAGTGTATGTTGCAAATGTTTTTCATTTGCAACAAACTACGAAGTTGTGCCAACTGGGACATGACGCCACATTCGTCCACCACGTTCTTCTGATGTGGTTAACGTCACCAGGATGAAACCACAC
The DNA here is from genome assembly GCA_013436015.1 of Rhipicephalus annulatus. NCBI lineage: Eukaryota > Metazoa > Arthropoda > Arachnida > Ixodida > Ixodidae > Rhipicephalus > Rhipicephalus annulatus. The sequence goes on from WOVY01009598.1 coordinate 98,042, forward strand.
TATTCGCGCAGACGGCAAGCTACAAACTTTGCTGTGCTGCGCCGGCAGTCAAGCCCATTGTGTCTCTTTTGTTGTTTTCTTTAATTTGTCCTCCACTACTCAAGTCGTCACTTTCTCAGCTCAGGTTTTTTTTTTCGTTTCAAGTTATGGCGCCCAGCCGAAGCATTTTTGTTTTGCGGGGAGAGGGAAAAGCTTCGCGCTTTTTGCAGTCGAGGCTGATAAGGAAGAAGTTGTTGGCTGCTGGGATTGAAAGTAAACAACTTTTCGCTACGTTTTGATCTCTTTCGTCGTTTTCTCTCGCGACATTATTTAACATAGGTGTTTTATACGCATAAGATAAATAAATATGAAGCCATCGTCAAGCGCTTGCCTCAAAACTACAGCAATGCCTGGCCGAGGTGGAGCGCGGTAAAAGCTTTACACAGTGACATGTAGTGTAAAACGTTCGAATATACATACATGGTGGCTTTGTGGGTTGCGACAAAGCATTGGTGAGTGAGCTCAACGCCTTTTGGAAGACCCGTGGTACCAGATGTATACACAACAGCAAGAACAGCGTTCTGTGGATCCTCCATGGGTGGTTCCCGGAATACTGACGGGTTCAAGTCTTTGAAGCGCGTCGCAGAAACAAAGCCATCGGTAGTGCCCATTGCAAAGAATTCCTGCGTAAGTAGTCAGGCAAAAGATTTAAGCCTAAAAAGTTATTTGGAAAAATGTAAAAATTCAGTTTTTTCGGCCAGCTAGCACAAGTTGACGTACACTGACATGAATACAAATTTTGTGGAATATTGTTCGGAAAGAAATGAAATGAGAGGGCATAGGTTGGCGAAGTGTTCAGCTGAAAGAAACACGCAAAACAACTCATACGAAAAGCTTGATAGAGAATCAAAACAACACACTGATCAGAATTCAAACAAATTAAAGCACGGCGTTTTTCACGCCACCATATGGGAGCCTGAACTAGGTTCTTGTATGGGGACCGAAACGCCGTGCTTCTATATGCATATGTGTTGTTTCCATTGTCTCCAATGTCTGTTTCTTATTGGACGGGTTTCCATGCAACTGTTCATTAAAAAAAGCTTACAGAAAACAAAACAGGATGACGGACTCGCTAGCACTTTCTTTAGGCTGCACAATATTTAAATTGTCTCATTAATACTAACAATGGAGTGTCAGAGAGGCAGAAGTTTTTGAATGTACTGCATTTATAACGGGTGCGATCTGTTTCACTGTCTGCCTTGAAATTTCATAATGAGTATTTTGGATTACCTGCAAGTGTCACTATTTCCAGAAAATCGGGGCAAGCCATACATCGGCACGCAGCATCGCAATAAAATATAAAAACTGTGCGCAAGTGAATAGTTAAAGTTATTTCAATGTCTTTGTAACTGCGGCAAACATTTCCGCCTGAAGAGATGGTACGTTGTGAGTACAGATATATATATATATATATATATATATATATATATATATATATATATATATATATATATATATATATATATATATCTGTACTCACATACCATAATCCCAAAGTATAGGAGACGTAATTAGAAGTTTTTGTAATGTAAATATGAAAAAATAAAAGTTGACGAAAAGATGACTCCTCACGGGCAGGGTCTGAATGAAGCAACGATCTTCCTACAACACGTCTGACGCTCTACAACAGCTGTGGTGGTGGTCATTCCCCCTACCCCCCATCATTGTTATATGGTAAATATGTGCATTAGACGTGGAAGCGTCCTTCAGCCCCTCCTGTTGTCATTGCGGCGAGTGTGGAAGACTCCTTCTTGCCTGTTTGGCGGCACGTAGTACGTTATCCCATGGAAGATGGCAGCTGATTAATAATCGCTCGCATACCTTGTCAAGGCATGAAGTGTGTCAGAATTAGATCCTCACTATTTACGAATATTTACCGAGTGTAAGATCATAGTCTCCAAGAAGGCATGTGCGTGGCGTGTTCCTCTCCGGTTGTCCCAGTAGCCGCGCTCCTCAGCAAAAGGAACGAGCATCGCCTCGCGCGCCTGCTACCGCGAGAGGGCGTGGATTCTGGAGGTGGCACACACAGCGGCAGACAACAGAGTGCTTGGAATTCCAGCATGCCCATGTTTTTTTTTTTTGCGTACGAGCAAGATTCATTGTCATAATCTTCTGACCGGACTGAAGGAAAGTATTTTTTGGCCGACACCCGCGGCAGATAGCAGAGCGCATAGTATTTCAGCGTATGCATGATTTTTTTTTCGTCTTGCCTAGGAGCAAGAATCACCGTCAGAATCTTCTGGCTGAACTGAAAGAAAGTTTTTTTTTTGTTACTGCAATAATTTTGGTCCCATTTACGCCATAGGGCTATGTCTGCACGGACAGAAGGGTTGGCAAATATCTGACGGAGCTGCTGCTTAAAGGTAGGCAACCCTGGGAAATCCAACTCATGGTTGAGAATGTATGTCTTAGAGACCCCCATCAGATAGAACGGTACGCGGGACAGCTTCACAGCATTATGCCAATAGTTAAGTGTACTCACATGGTCGTACTCATCTAACCAGTCTTCAACATCTTCACCGCGAAGGCCGGCGAACATCCGGGGATCTTTTTAAGGGGCAGTTACAGTCCAAGAAGGCATGCTCAGTGGTGCAGGCGGGGTGGATGGAGCCATGTTGTAGTGCTCGTCTTGCGATATGACCGTGGGCTGACTGCGCAGATGGTGACGCGACCGGAGCTCCAGGGATGGTTTGTAGTCGAAGATAACAAAAAGCGTGGCAGGGAGAGGACCAGACGACCGGAATGCACTTTTCACCACGTGTAAGACAAAGTTTGGCTGCAAGACACTTCTTTTACTTGCCGAGCTTCTGTTGTTGTTGTTGTTGTTGCTGTTGTTGTTGGTTTGCCTCTGCAAATGGCTCGTACCCAAAGGAGGAAATTGGCTGATTATAAGGTGAATTTGCCCGATACTTTCAGCACTGCGTCATTCATCAGAAAACTTTTGTTATTTAATTGATTTAAAGTGCCACTTGCAAATTTGCAGAAAAAATAAAGAAAACATAGTGAGACCGTAATTTAGCAAGAAAATCGTTCAGTCGTAGTGATGTATTCCTGAACGGCGAATAAAACCTCCCTGTGGCTGCAACACAGTGCAGAAGCTCCAAATGAAAGAAGATCTGGTTGTGATAATAGCAAGCCCTAGTTTTTGAAGAGGTGGTGTGAGTATGCTTTTTGCCTGAATAAATCAAAACGGGGACAATGTAATAAAAAGGACTGATCGTTTCCTCTCGATTACAGTAAATGCACATTGGGAAAATCAATAAACTTGATCTATGCAAGTAAAAATTTAGGGAGGTAACGCGGCAACGAAGTTTTGTGATGACAACAGCCATCATCTTTGAATTAGACAGTTAACTGCGCCAGGGAAATAACAAGTGATTGTACTCCGGAGAAGCTGTCAGTACAGGGTTTGATAAATTTTGCCTGATTTTAAGTGTGCGAAGCAGCGCCACCGTAATGTGTAATGTATGAGGGAAAATAGGAATGATGGGTGTCGAAAGCGATGCCTTCGCAGAAGAATCAGCTATTTCGTTTAACAACAAACCTTTGTGTCCTGGTGCCCAGAATAAAGCAATACTTTTGAGATGACAGGGAGCCAATGATTTAAAAAGTTTCAGTAGTAGGGAGTGAACGGATGTGGAGAGAGAAGAGCACACTGATAATGGATCACTTATGACTGCTACGACTGGAATTGAAGTATTTAGTTTTCGCAAAGTTAACACTATTGCCATAAATTCAGCCAGAAAGACAGGAAAAACAATTTGGTAATCGAAGGGAAAATGACCAATTACGTACGGGGCAATATATTTCAACGCCTGATTTTTCATCTGATTGCGATGCTTCCGCTGCAATAATGACAATGGTTGGCGGAGTACTTAAATGGTCCTGCAATAAACCATTTAAAATGCCTCTAGGTAATAGCTTAGCGTGAGTTTGGAAGTTATCATGGAGAACAATTTCTGGAGAAATTTGTTGCTCAGTCAAAGGAAGCAGATCACGAACTTGTACATCTAGACGCTCAAGTAACGATAGAAGAAATACTATTTATGGTTTACGAAATCTGGGCTCATGCACGGAGAAGAATAGGTCAGAATTGGAAACAAAAATAATTTGTTCAGGGTTAAAAGGCGCTTCATATAGTCGTAAAAAGGTCTGCACAGAAAGAATGTTAAAGCGACATAATAGGGTTGGTATTCGTGCTTCAAGGTATAACACTGCAATAGTAGTATACTTTGGAAGTCCTAAGCAGAGCCGTAACACCTCTCTTTCCAATAGAACGAGCGGCCGAAGTTTGTAGGCTGGCACACCAGAAAAAAAACGCCGAAAAACTCTAACACAGGTCGGACATACATTTTATATATAATCAAAAGTGCCTTTTTTCTCATTATGTTCTAGAATTGCCTGTGACCCACAACACGCAAAACAGGTCAGAGTGGTGATGATTAGTATGTACATATGATAAGATGACGCGTATGAATAACGGTCACAGTATATATATATATATATATATATATATATTGAAATACAATGGTGCAGCTGACGCTTTATTGAAGCAACAGCAAAATGGCGCCGATCATGAAGAGGCACGGGCCGAAGACTGATGATGGTTATTGATAGATGAGGAAGATGACGTACAATGAATTCTCACAATATATATATATATTGACCCGTGTTTTCATGTGGACAAAAACAATGATGGGGGGATTTAGCGGACACCAGGCAGTGGGCCACTGGCTTGACGCGAGAACGAAGAAGATCTTGTGTCTCAGCTGTTGAGAACACGCTGATTTTGCTGCCTCAAGGCGTACTTGTGCTTTGTTCGCGTTGTACTGCGACACTGGTGAAGGTGCTGGCCCGCGACCCCGCCTGATGCTCCACACTCCCACGGGGAGCCGTTCATCCAGCCCAGAAGCACTTGTCGACACTCCTGTGCATCGCTTCAGTCGTCGCTTGCGAGGCCTCCTTCCAGAGTTCACTCTCTCACAGGAACACTCTACCAAGCACCGCTCAGATCTACCAATGGCCACCGCCAACCCACAACAGTTACTACGAGACAGTAGTTTGCCAACCCCATCTCAGGTAATCTTTTTTTCACCGCTGGTGCCTGATCGCTTTGGTGGTGGAGCACATGAAGACGTCGAAGAATGGCTTGATCACTATGAACGTGTCGCTTACATCAACCAGTGGTCCCTTGAACAAAGGCTTTCCCGCGCCTATTTTTATCTCGACGACAACGCTAAAACTTGGTACGAGAACAGAGAAGGCAGTTTGTCATCATGGAGCGACTTTAAAAGAGGGATGATTGACACATTTGCCGATGTCGACCGGCGCGAACGTGCGCAGCATTTACTCGAGCTACGGGTTCAGAAACCCAATGAAACGGTCGCAATGTTCGCTGAGGACATGACCCGTCTCTTCCGTAAAGCTGACCCGCACATGACCCACGACAAAAAGTTGCGCTACCTCATGCGCGGCGTTAAAGAGCAACTGTTCGCCGGACTTTTGTGGAACCCGCCAAGCACCGTGACAGACTTCATCAAAGAAGCTACGGCTATCGAACGGGCGCTTCACCTACGATGCCGACAATACGATCGCTTGTCCAGCAGCGCCCACATGCAAGTCACCGCTACGGCATCTGAAAATCAAAGCTCGTTGCGCGATTTGATAAGAGAGATTGTTCGCGAAGATCTGCTGAAGTTCCGGAATCTGGTCACGGAACCACCCATGGCGTCTGTCGCTGAAGTCGTCCGCGAAGAAATAGCCAAGCGTTTTCAACAGCTGATCCTACTGACGATCAGCGACCTATGAGCTACGCAGCCGCGCTTCGCCGCCCGCCGCCCGTTGCGCCGTCGTACCGCCAGCCATCGGCAGCCGTTCCTTGGTCGCCACAAGAACAGACACCGCGACGACCTGCCGTCATACCGCCGTACGAAATTCCGCCGTACCAAGAGCCGTCTCCCAACGAGACATGGCATTTGCCACATTACGAGCCGTTGCGGCGTCCACAGCTTCGTAAAACAGACGCCTGGCGCACTGTAGATAGGCGCCCGCTTTGTTTTACCTGCGGAGGTGTGGGCCACATTTCCCGCCATTGCTGGCACCGCGTAGATATGTTTCGACCTCTTCGGCAATGGTCTGACGATTGACGCGCCAACGACGGCTACGCACCACGCCGGGACACTCATTCTCAAGGACTCCCCTAGTCTCAGTCTCATTTTGACAACCGCCGTCCCAATAATGACGACAGTGTGCCTGATTACCAACCAGGTTTGAGACGTCGACCACGCTCTCCGTCTCCGGCATATTTGCCTTCGTAGCGCCACCGAACTTCAGCCGACGTCAGTGGAAGGAGGTCACCAAGTCCACGCCGGGGAAACTGAAGGCGGCGACCTCCGGGGGTGAGGTTGCAGGCCGTCAAGGCGACGAAAAAAAGCCCCCGTTACTTGTACCACAGGACGCCGTAAAGCCGAGAAGTTGTAACACCGACGAAACTGTGACTACAGATCTTACCGTTTCGGTAGACGGACAGCAAGTAACAGCCTTAGTTGACGCCGGCGCCGACTTTTCTATCATAAGTGAAAACCTTGCCGTACGCCTCAAAAAGTGAAGACTACGTGGACGGGACCTCACCTGAGGACAGCAGGCGGCCAGCTGTTGATGCCTGTCGGAAGGTGTACAGCAAGACTCGACATCGGTGGCTCTGCTTTCGTGGTGACGTTCGTCATCCTCACCTCGTGTTGCAAGGACTTGATCATAGGTATGGACTTCTTAAGAGATATGGTGCCGTCATCAACATCCCGGACCGTTCAATCACATTCCGCAACAGCCCTGGTTTAGTTGACTGTTCAGACGCAATACGCAACACTTTACGTATAATTGATGATGATGTGGTCGTCCCGCCCCGGTCATGCACCCTTGTTTCAGTAGAAGGCGACGAAGCGTTTGATGGCGAAGGCATTGCTGACCAAATTGGCTCGCTGCTATTTAGTCATGGCATTTTGGTCGCACGAGGTATCGTCCGTCTCACTCGTGGACGCCCGAGTTTACTTCTGACGAACTTTAGTGCTGAGCGCCGGCAACTTCCGAAGGGCACAGCTATCGCTTCGTACGACAATATTGTAGAAATGCGAGGCAGTTTATGTTTGTCGGTATTGGACGAAGAGCCTAATCCAGAACCAGACCCCATTCACGATGTTGGCACAACTCTGTCAAAGGACGAGCGACAGAGACTTCTTCAGCTGCTAGCCGAATTCCGCGACTGCTTTTCAACGATATCACGAGTTGGTCGAACACCTTTGACAAAGCACCGAATAATCACCGAGGACACGGTGAGACCTATCCACCAGAACCATTATCGTGTAGCTTCAAAGGAACGCGAAGCCATACAACAACAAGTTGCGAAAATGCTTGCAGATGACGTCATTCAACCGTCACAGAGCCCCTGGGCATCGCCTGTAGTGCTAGTAAAGAAAAAGGACGGCACCCTGTGTTTTTGCGTGGACTACAGGAAGCTGAATCGGGTGACCAAGAAAGATGTGTACCCGCTCCCACGTATTGATGACTCCCTTGACAGACTTCGGCACGCTCGCTACTTTTCTTCCATGGACTTGAGGAGTGGTTACAGGCAGATCGAGGTAGACCCAAGAGACCGAGAGAAAACCGCTTTTGTGACCCCAGATGGTTTATACGAATTTAAAGTCTTGCCTTTCGGTTTGTGCTCCACGCCCGCAACTTTTCAAAGGCTTATGGACACGGTACTTTCGGGTTTGAAGTGGAAGGCGTGCCCAGTCTATCTGGACGACGTTATAGTGTTTTCGACCACTTTTGACGAGCATCCCAAAAGGCTCGAAGTTGTTTTACGTGCTATACGGTTCGCGGGCCTAACATTGAAACCAGAAAAGTGTCATTTCTGTTTTCACGAACTTCAGTTTCTCGGTCACGTCGTCAGCAACGCAGGCGTCTGGCCCGATCCTGGAAAAATTGCCGCCGTCGCACAGTCCCCAGTACCCTCCAATAAGAAGGCTGTCAGACGCTTCCTAGGCCTTTGTGCCTATTATCGCCGGTTCATCGCAGACTTCGCCCGCATCGCGTCGCCCCTAACTCGTCTCACAAGAGATGATATTGCCTTTGAGTGGAAAGAAGAACAGGAGGCTGCCTTTAATGACCTGCGTCAACGTCTCCAAACGTCCCCTGTGCTCGCCCACTTCGACGAAGAAGCCTCAACGATGCTTCACACAGACGCTAGCAATGTAGGTCTTGGGGCTGTGCTGGTGCAACGGCAAGAGGGCACAGAAAGAGTGATCGCCTACGCAAGCCGAACGCTAACACGCGCAGAACCTAACTATTCAACAACAGAGAAAGACTGCCTCGCCGTAGTATGGGCAGTAATAAAATTTCGCCCGTACTTGTATGGCCGACACTTCAAAGTTATTAGTGACCATCACTCCCTTTGCTGGTTAACTAATCTAAAAGATCCCACCGGCCGATTAGCGCGTTGGAGCCTAAAACTGCAAGAGTTTTACATGACGGTCGTGCACAAGTCAGGCAAGCGACATATGGACGCTGACTGTCTGTCCCGTTCACCCATTGAGTCGGCAACCCTACCCGAGGAGGAGGAAATGGCATTTCTCGGTGTCCTCGACACGACCGCCATTGCGCAGCAACAACGTGACGACACTGAGTTGCTTGGCTTAATTAACTACTTGGAAGGCAGATCTCAGAAGGCGCCAAGAGTTTTCGCAAGAGTATTGTCATCGTTTTGTTTACGGAGTGGAGTACTTTACAAAAGAAACTTTTCGTCGACAGGATCCGCCTATCTGCTCGTCATACCAGCAGCCCTTCGTACCGAAATACTCAAAGCATGCCACAACGAGCTGACCTCTGGCCATTTGGGTTACATGAGAACGTTGGCCAGAGTACAGCAAAGGTATTACTGGCCGAGACTAACCACAGCCGTGAAGCACCACGTTCGTACCTGTCTCGACTGCCAGCGACGCTAGTCACCACCGACTAAACCAGCTGGCCTACTGCAACCCGTGCAGGTCCCAACAGCTCCATTCTACCAGATAGGCATGGACATTTTGGGCCCACTTCCTATGTCCACTGCAGGAAACCGCTGGGTTATCGTCGCGACGGATTATCTGACCCGTTATGCCGAGACAAAAGCTATTCAGAGAGGTACAGCAGCGGAGGTGGCCAGATTTTTCATCGAAAATATTGTACTGAGGCATGGTGCACCAACCGTCGTGATCACAGACAGAGGAACCGCATTTACGGCAGCTCTTTTGGATCACGTCCTGATGCTGAGTGGAACAACACATCGTAAGACCACTGCCTACCACCCACAAACAAACGGGCTGACGGAGCGTCTGAACAAAACCATTGAAGACATGCTTTCGATGTACGTAGACATAGAACACAAAAATTGGGATGAAATCTTGCCATACATAACGTTTGCGTACAACACGGCCAAGCAAGAAACTACCCGCATGACCCCGTTCAGCCTCGTTCATGGACGAGAAGTACGAACTATGTTAGATGCGGTGCTGCTGCACGAAAGTGAAGACATCGACCCAGACGCCAACACGTTTACGGAACGCGCGGAAGAAGCTAGACAACTGGCACGTTTACGGATCCGCCAGCAGCAAGAGTACAATGCAGGCCGCTACAATGCTCACCGCAGAGCAGTTGTCTATCAAACTGGCGACAAAGTATGGATTTGGACACCCGTACGGAAACGAGGACTATCAGAAAAGCTCTTAAGAAGATACTTTGGGCCATACCGAGTGCTACGACAACTGAGTGACGTCACTTACGAAGTTGTTCCCGACAATTCGTGTAGTACCAATCGTCGCAAGCACCATCCTGAACTCGTTCACGTAGTGCGCATGAAGCCTTACGTGAGCGAGTGATTGCGTCAGACTTATATTTTAACAAAAACTGCATTATTGACTTCGCATCGGGTCGATGCTCTTTGAGAGGGAGGCAAATGACCCGTGTCTACATGTGGACAAAAACGATGATGGGGGGATTTAGCGTACACCAGGTAGTGGACCTCTGGCTTGACGCGAGAACGAAGAAGATCTTGTGTCTCAGCTGTTGAGAACACGCTGCTTTTGCTGCCTCAAGGCGTACTTGTGCTTTGTTCGCGTTGTACTGCGACAATATATATATATATATATATATATATATATATATATATATATCTAAAATACTTTGTGTTTGTAAAGCCCCGCCGCGGTGGTCTAGTGGCTAAGGTACTCGGCTGCTGACCAGCAGGTCGCGGGTTCAAATCCCGGCTGCAGCGGCTGCATTTCCAATGGAGGCGGAAATGTTGTAGGCCCCTGTGCTCAGATTTGGGTGCACGTTAAAGAACCCCAGGTGGTCGAAATTTCCGGAGCCCTCCACTACGGCGTCTCTCATAATCATATGGTAATTTTGGGACGTTAACACCACAAATCAAATCAATCATCATTTGTGTTTGTAAAGCAATAAGCCTTTAACTTAAAGATCCTGCCACCCGGTTCTTGGCCGATCCCCTTTGTGGGTGTGCGCCACTATCACAAGCATCATCAGCATCACTTGTGATACTTGTGCGGTGGCACAAGCGACGCATTGCAGGAGTTCATCAAAAGGTCAAAGAGGTGTAAGTTTTGAAATCATTCTTCAGTAGATTTTGTCTTTTCCAAGTTCACAGTAAATGAAATGCCACTTTATTGCATTACACTAAAGATTATTTACTATTCAACCATCATATTCGCCTTGTTGCAACTTTCTCTTATTTCTCGTAAATAATTAATCTTTAGCTGTTATTAAGGAAGAAACTCATGAAAACTATCTAGTTATTGACCAAATTCCCAGCGTTGGTGTGCACCGCATTGTAAAGAATTGTGACTTGACAATTGAACAAAGGGGTGATTGGGGTGTTGCCCTTGTGCAGGGATTCACAGTTTATCAAAGCTTCAGCCACACGCACTGCCCGCGTTTTATGTTGAATTTGCTGTCTTTTCACGTAAGAGAAATCGTGTTTCGTTGGGCTCGACCTTCCTGTCTCCATTCAGAGCCACAAACGTCGACTTAGTTTCCGTTTCTTTAAGATCACTTCCGTCTTCACCAGCCTTTCTTATGCCGTTTCAAGAATGCAGGCGTCAACGGAATCTCATTCGTGGTCATCACGCTTGCCGATGGTTTCAGTGACCCCTGCTTTAGCATTGTGTTACTTGGCAACACGTGCAGGAACGGTGCTTGTGTCTTTTCACGGGTTATATCAAACCCATTTAATGCTCTTCGGCCTTTTTGGAGAATCATCGGCACCATTTCAGGGTAGTTATGTTGCACGCCTGCCTTTGCTGCTTAGGCGACGTATTGTTTTTTTTTTCTGAAAATCTTGAGACACATGTGCCCTGCTATTACCAAATAATTCAGTGCCTTGCGCCGACCTGGTTGAGGAAACGCCATTTGCGCATCTGCGAATTCACGATTTACATATCTCGTGCTGTTGACTTTTACAACAAGCCAATATACTGCTTTAAGGGAGCTCCATATTCAATTATAGTGTTAACAATAGCGCTAACGTTTAACGCTAACGCTAACGTTTACCGCTAACGTTAACGATAGCGCTAAATATAACGCTAGCAATAGCGTTAGAAAGCTCGTGTTGCAGCGATTCCGCCGGCAGCGCTGGCACCGCTAGTCTTGAGCGAAAGATCGCGCGTGAGCTAAAAATTGAGAAAGAAGCAAATAAAATACAGAATAAAGTGTTTGGTCCCGTTGAGGATCGAACACAGGTCGTTCGTGCGGCAAGCAGGTCTCCTATCACAAGGCCACGGTGTGCTTTTTGATTTTCTGGCTTTGTTAATCTACATATTAAGCCACCGACACAACAAAACCTCGCAAACTACAATGTACACATGATGACTGGTAAGTTAACCAGAGCTGTGCTGGTAAGGTAGGGTTAAAATTCGGCTAGAGGTGCAAGTGGCTTTGCGCTTTAGAACCAGTCTAGCGGTTTTGGCGCAGCTTGGTGGATATCTAGGAACCAATGAAATCTTTCGCGAAAATACGCCCTCGCAAGCCGTGCATCTTTGTCAAAATGGTAGCCTGCCATTCTTGATCTCCACAGAGAGTGGAGGCCCAGCAGAATAATGGCTACAAAAAATACCTCATGTTCATTGACAACATTTAGAAACTGACTTGGTATGGATCTAGAGGCAAACCTTCCTTTATGGCTCACTGCAGCACGTCCCAAAAATAAACCCCCTTCCAACAATGCAAAAATACATGACCAACAGTTTCCAGTAAATTGCAAATTAAATAGTGTGTTTCCGCTGGCATAAATGCCCCTTTTCTCCAAAAACAATTTTAATATCAGAGTGCCCAAACGTAATAATAAAAAGAAAGTTTTGGCACTAGTAGCAGATGCATTTTCTCAGCTCTCATTAAAACATTGCTATCTCGGCCTCCACTGTACAGGGACTGGTAAAGCGGCAGAGCAAAAACAGTATACCTTGGAGCAAAATAAAATTTTTGATGGCTAACACTAGATAAATATTCTCAAGAAAATCATACACGTAAAAACCTTCCACTGGACAATAATTCTTTGAAAAAGCCCAAAATCTTCGTTCGAGACGACCAAAACCGGGAGTGATCGCCGCAATCAAAAATGTATGAGTGTGCATAAGAATAGTCCTTTCGTGTGTCTAACCCCCGTAGTGAATAACCTAACTTAGCTTTATACTTATGACTTGAATCCACCGTAGCCATAAGTCCACCCAACACGCGTTTCAAGAACGTACCTTGTACTTATCCTGGAACTTTCCTCGCCCTTAAGTAAGGCAATGTAGCTTATGACCTACCTTAAGGTTTCCTGAATCAACATGGCGGGGGATGACAATTTTGCGTATTCCGTTTATTATGTGCACTGCAAAGAAGAAAGATTGAACGGCACAGCGAACACGTCACCGTTACGGCGAGTCCTCAACGATTGACGAAACCTGGTTGAGACGTATACGACAAGCAGGAATTTTCTTGCCACTCCACTCTAGAAAAAGTGGCTTGAAGAATATGCTTGCTGTGCTGTTTCTGCAGGAAAATATCCATCCGTGGTCGTAGGTTCCTTGCGCCCCGTTTCATTCAGCTGATATTCGCATCACACTCTTATGAACTCGGCCATTTCCAAAGTCGGAGTGATGGCCTTGTCGGTGTTTTGTAGCTGACCGTGTCATGAATATACAATCGAGCGGATACCCGCTACGGTTTCGAAAACACCTTTTCCCATATCAGTAAAATGTCTAGAACTGGCGCAAACCCTTTTCTAGTTGTTTAGTCGGCCTTTCACGAATGCACAATGGGTCGCCTGTAGAATTTTATTGCGAGCTGCTTCCAAGTTTTTCGTTTGCTCTGAAGACACACGGCGCCCATCTTGGTACTTGTTACATTATCCTACAACTACGTAGCCACTTCGTCGGTGAGGTTATCTGAAGTGCACTGTTCCATATTAATTGCAACTTCGTAAAGAAGCTGTAAAATGGCTGAAACTATCTAATAAATCTAGTGATATTCCCAAAACGTGAAGAAAACAGCAAACGCCGAAGCCAGCATCATAACACCACTGAAAATAGCAAAAAAAACATACAAGACGTCAAAACAACAAGTCACCTTCGTCGACAGGAGTTGCAGAACTGTGGCCATACGAAGAACGTGTTTTATCAAACATTGCCGGTGCCTAAACAAACATTTCTACTGTTTATGTTTGCCTGTTTCTGTGGATACTGTTGTTGGTTTCTTGCAGTGAAGCTAGCTTATTGCTGCTCGATGTATAGATTTTATAGCGAAAATTTACCTACACTCGGACCCAGGAGCTATACCAGAGGAGTTAAAGACGCTTTTCATAAGGCACCCTCATGACGCACTGTAAGCGAAAACTATCCGAGTTTGGGGTTTTTGCGGCTCATGACCTCTGAAAACTCTCTCGCGCTTAAAATTACTACCTCTTGCTGGAGTAAAAGATGATACATGACATAGTTTTACCACGTAGGAAGTTTTCTATCTGGTGATTTTCAACCTGCGTTTCAGAGTTTATTACCACGTGACTGCAAGGTGCAACTGCTTCGGCTGCTTTTGCCCCATACTGCTCTCAGTGAATCCTGAAGGTACTCGAGGACCACAGATGTTTATATTTTGTTTTTTTTGGGCATCGTCGTGACCTGACTTCGAGTCAACGCACTTTCAATAGAACTGGAACAGCATAAGCACCACGAGCGAGGACAGCTTTCTGTGAACGAAAAAAAATGGGGGAAGGGGGCTCTCAAAAAAAAGAAAACCTGCTGTGGAAAGTTGTCGTGCATATTTTCGCAAATTGTTGGCTTTCGCTCTGCGGTTGCCTTGGAGACAGACGGTGCAAGAAGTTCGGTATCTGTATGTATGGTTGGGCTGATGGATGTCACGTGTTTACTACATCATCGAGCGACCATGCGCTTCCGAGCACCTCCGAACGTGCACGTCGTGGATATCTCGCTTCCGGGCCAAATCGCAAAGATCTGCCAGTGGTAACAAAACAATCTGGTGTCATCGTCCGTGGTTGCTTCCTGGAGAAGCGATAAGCAAAACGCTTCACTACGTCGTTGGCACCAAGCCGCGGCCGCCAATGACCAGTGGGCTGCAAGGGGGGTAGTATTGGGGCATTCATTCATAAAAGTACAGACTGGGAAAGGGTTAAGCCGGTGTGCAAGGAACATTTATGGCTAAAAGGGAAAGTGCCAAGGCAAATAACACTCCTTGGTTTCGTGAACTTGTGGACGGGAACAAAGGCCAGCGAGGAAAACCAAGCAATAGCAGAGTGTATATCAAAGAACATTGAGGAGTTAGGAGGAGAATGCGAGATAATCATACTAGGACATATGAATGTGCACATTAAATATATAAATGGGTATACCAACCCGATAGGCAAAATGATCATTAGTATGTGTGATAGGCATGATTTAATCATTTGCAACAGTACCGAGAAGTGTGAAGGGCAAATAATATGGGAGGTACGAAGACTGCAGTCGACGATAGATTACGCACTGATGTCACAAAGGAGGTATGATTAGCTGAGGGGAATGTACATAGATGAAGTTGGCTCCAGAAGTCTGGTTAGTGATCTTAAACGTATCAAGCTAAGTTTTGGAAGAGCAGTGAAAGTGGGAAGGAGACAAGATGAGCCACGAGAGAAATATTTTTATTCAGAAAGGCAAATTGAAATAGCTACTAAACAAATCGAGAAAGTAATCACTGAGGATAATAAAACAGTGTGGACATACACGAATCTAATTAGAATGTTTGAGCCGGAGCTTGCTAAGGCACCTGACAAAACACCCCGGAAAAGAAGACACAAACCGAAAAGTTGGTGGAACGAGGAAGGTAAGAGAGCCTTAGCAAAACGTCAGGAAGCCTCTAAAGAACACAGACATGTTAAGCAGCGGGGTGAACTGACAGATGATATTGAAAGAACATGGGAAATCTTTCTAAGCCGTAGAAGGCATGCATTCATTCTGATCAATGACAAGATTCGAAAAAAGGCAGCTCAGTGGCTGACAGGAGTAAATAAAAATGGAAAGGCAGCTGCAAAATTGTGGAACCATCTCAAATCCATAAGAATGAGACAAACCTAGCAGAGAGGTTTATATCTAGAGCTCAAGGTGCTAGGCTAGAAGGGGACTAAGCTATTGAACATACAGTAAAAGGTGACAGAAAAAGTTTCCTTGAAGTGCTTTATGTACCACAATAGACAAGGTTGAATCAAGTGGCGCAACGACTCGATAGTCGCATCGAGAGTGGGAAAGGGCTGAGAAGAGTAGTAAATCAACAGGCCCAGATGGCATTCCAATTATGCTGATAAACCAATTGGGTCCGAAGTCTAAGAAGACATTGACAGAGGCAGTGAGCAAAATAATTATCGATGGTGAAGTCCCCGATGGATGGAAACTTAGCTGGATGAGCGTGATCTATAAAAGAAAGGGAGACAAATCTGACATTAAAAACTACAGTTCTATAACAGTGACATCAGTGGTCTACAGGCTGGCGATGCAGAATATAAAGGAAAGAGTGCAGGCGTGAATAGAGGATGAGGGGATGGGGGAACTGTACAATGGGTTTCGGAAACACAGGAGGTTGGAAGACAATCTGTTCTCACTGATGCAGTGCATCGAAATAGCAGAAAAGAAAATTGACGGGTAACCAGAAAATTTACTGGTAAATACCTAGAAAACACCGGGGGGCCAAACCAAAAAAAAATTATTGGTTAAGAAGAAGGTGAAGGAAGCTGAGACCGATGTGTGGAGAATCGGCAAGATTAAGAAGTCCGCACTAAAGATCTATCAAAACTTTAAGCAGGAAATTGCCAAGGAAAGATAATACTCGGTGTAGTTCTCTACTGTTTGAGGCCAGGACGGGAGTATTGCGAACCAAGACATATCGGGCCAAATGCGAAGGGGTAGACACGGTATGCAGTGCGTGTGGAGAGGAAGAGGAAAGTGTCGAACACTTTATAATGTTCTATAAAGGGCTTCACTCTATAGTTCAGGATCATGGCGCAGAGTTTTTCAATGCACTGGGGTTTAGAGACAAAGAAGACAAAATGGACTTTAAGCATGTAGATTTTACTGAAAGAATGTTATCTGATTGGTGCCTATTGTCAAGGCACGAGTGAAAATTGAACCATTCACTGCAAAATAGAAATTCTAAGCCTCACTAATTAAAGAAAAAAAATTACATCCAGTTTTTGGTTCTATATGTATTACGGTTTAGTGGCACTAGCCACAGCCCGATCTAAAGGGTACAGCCATATCCATTTATCCATACATCCATCCAACTGATAGAGCCATGTGCCGCGTGCAGGAACTGCTATGCACTCCAGCTCTTCCGTCGCACTTTCTTAATGCACATTTTTTGTACCTTCCCATCATTCATGTCTAGCACATGATGTCATAGCCCATGAAATATGACACGCCAACCTACTGAACTTGAGCTTCATAAAAGCCCCTGTGAGAGATAAAAAATGGCTCAGAAAGGGCGTGTATTATACTTAATTCTTCTGTGTTCACTCTTTGTTTCATGATTAGGCGTCTACGATATTTAGAAAAACTGAGCCAATTTATTGGAAGTTACCTGCGTTCAGTAAGCTGTGAAAGTGAAAAAAAAACAAATACCGAGTCAGAAGCACACAGAACTAGGAAGACATAATGAAAAAGGAGATAAGAAGGAAATTTGAACCCTCTACACCACGAACTTTTTTCGTAATTTAACTTTCCAGGGTATATTTAAAATATTTACACGCATTCACAGTGACCCCCAATTGCCAAAGTTAATCGTTCTGCGGTACCCCCCCCCCCCTCATAAAAAAATCTGGGCAGCCTTGTGCCGAACGTTCACAGTTCGGTGAAGCTGAATATTGCGTGCCTCTGTACAAATGCGCTCTATAAACTTAATCTTTTCAACAGTGTGATGTCTTAAAACTAGTTCCAGACTAACGCGGTCGGACGAAAATTGCACCGCCTAAAAATAGTAGCTGTGCTAATGGGCATGGCATGGATATGCATGCATATTGTTAATGCGGTGGTGACGCGTCACGTAAATACTTAAAAACAAAATATAAATATATTTTGTGCCAGAAAAAGAGAAAATAATAATAATGTTAGTCCATGGATTACTAAGCCAGTTGTTCGTTTGGGGTGAAAGGCAAAGAGGATAAGAAAATAGTATCGTCAGAACCCCACTCCATCGACCATGCATAAACACAACAACGTGCACAAAGAATTAGAACACAATATCAAGAAACCAAAAGATCAGTACTATAATGTCACTTTAGAAAACTTCTTGCTGTCATCACCAGTGAAATTCAGGCAGCAATTTGCCCAAAAAGAAACTTTTTCATAATATATGTCTGAATGGGGCTATCGTAACTAACAAAGAAACTATCGCAGAATTATTTAACACGTTTTTTTTTTGTTCAGTGTTTACTGATGACGATGGGACAACGCCATTTTCAAAAACGTTTCATGATATCCCACCAATAAGCGACCTTGCAATATCTGAGAAAGGAATGTTGTCTCTGCTTCTTAAGAAAGATCCACAAAAGACGCCTAGTATTGATAGCATACCCAACGCGTTAATTGTGAGGTATGCTGAATGGTGCTCGAACAATTTGTGCATAATTTTTCAGAAGTCACTGTCACAGCGCGCGCTTCCCGATGACTGGAAATTCGAAAAAATTATCCCTATACCCAAATCGCCTAACACATCTCTCGTCTCCACCGATAGACCAATTTCTCTGCTTTTTTCATGCGCGAAGGTGTTATAACATATCATATTCAAAGACCTCTCGGTTTTTCTCGAGGAAAATAATTTGATCAATGACCGACAACACTGCTTTCGAAAAGGATTCTCAACCGTCACACAACTGTTGGAAACCGTTCATGACATTGCAGCTATTCTAGATAGGCAAAGCCAGATTGACATGATTTTCCTAGACTTCAAAAAAGCATTTGATCGCGTGTCGCATTCAAAACTTCTCGCTATATTCAAACCTTTACTCAAAAACCATACATTAATTTCATAAATTGTGGTGTACCTTTGTTATCGAAATGAAATAATTTCTATAGATAACGTCCAGTCTGATTCACGACCGGTGAAATCGGGAATCCCTCAGGGCTCAGTGCTTGGGCCACTTCTTTTTAAATTTTTGTAGACGACATTGCCCGTGATATCCCGGTTTCTATTAAGTTATTTGCAGATGATTGCATTCTCTATCAGGAAATACGTAGTGCAGACGACCAGGGTTTTTGAAACGCAGCGTTCACAAAAATGTCTTGGTGTGCTGTTTGGCAAATGAAGAATAATGAAAAGAAAACGGTAGCTATGACCGTTGCGCGCAAGCGGCTTCCTTTGAAACACCCATATTCCATCAATAGTCAAAAGCTATCGTTTGTTAAAACCTATAAACCTAGAGAAGGCAGTTTGTCAACATGAAGTGACTTCAAAAGAGGGATGATTGACGCGTTTGCCGATGTCGACCGGCGCGAAAGGGCGCAGCATTTACTCGAGCTACGGGTTCAGAAACTTAATGAAGTGATCGCAATGTTCGCTGAGGACATGACCCGTCTCTTCCGTAGAGCTGACCCGCACATGACTGACCAGAAAAAGTTACGCTACGTCATGCGCGGCGTTAAAGAGCAATTGTTCGCCGGACTTTTGCGGAACCCGCCAAACACCGTGACAGACTTCATCAAACAAGCTATAGCGAACGGGCGCTTCACCTACGATGCCGCCAATACGATCGCTTGTCCAGTAGCGCCTACATTCAAGTCGCCGCTACGACATCTGACAATTAAAGCTCGTTGCGCGATTTAATACGAGAGATTGTTCGGCAAGGACTGCTGAAGCTGCGGGCTGTGGTCACGGAACCACCCACAGCGTCTGTCGCTGAAGTCGTCTGCGAAAAAATACGTCAAGCGTTTTTAACAGCTGATCCTACTCACGATGAGCGACTATAAGTTACGCAGCTCTGCTTCGCCGCCCGTCGCCTGTTGCACCATCGTACCGCCAGCCATTATCAGCCGTTCCTTGGTCGCCGTATCAAGAGCCGTCTCCCTACGAGACATAGAATTTGCCACATTATGAGCCGTTGCGGCGTCTACAGCTTCGTAAAACAGACCTCTGGTGCACTGTAGATAGGCGTCCGCTTTGGTTAACCAGCGGAGGTGTGGGCCACATTTATCGTCACTGCTGGCACCACGTCGATACGTTTCGACCTCTTTGGCAATGGTCTGACGATCGACACGCCAACTACGGCTACGCACCACGCCGGGACACTCATTCTCTAGGACCCCCCTTGTCTCAGTCCCATGTTGACAACCACCGTGCCAAAATGACGCCAGTGTGCCTGATTACCAGCTGATTAGCGCGTTGGAGCCTAAGACTGTAAGAATTTGATATGACGGTCGTACACAAGTCAGGCAAGTGACATATGAACACTGACTGTCTGTCCCGTTCACCCATTGAGCCGGCAACCCTACCTGAAGAAGAGGAAACGGCACTTATCGGTGTCCTCGACACGACCGCCATTGCGCAGCAACAACGTGACGACACTGAGTAGCTTGGGATAACTACCTACTTCAATGGCAGCTCTTGGAATGCGCCAAGTGTTTTCGCAAGAGTGTTGTCATATTTTAGTTTACGGGGCGGAGTACTCTACAAAAGAATTTTTTCGTAGACGGGATCTGCCTATCTACTTGTCATTCCAGTAGCCCTGCGCACAGAAGTACTGAAAGCATGCCACAACGAGGTTACCTCTGGTCACTCGGGTTACACAAGAACGTTGGCTAGGGTACAGCAAAGTTATTACTGGCCAAGACTAATCACAGCCGTGAAGAACCACATTCGTACCTGTCTCGACTGCCAGCGACGCAAGTCACCACCAACTAAACCAGCTGGCCTCCTGAAACCCGTACAGGTCCCAATGACTCCATTCCACCAGATTTGCATGGACATTTTGGGCCCACTCCCTACTTCTACTGCAGGCAACCGATGGGTTATCGTCGCGACGGATTATAAGTCCCGTTATGCCGAGACAAAGCCTATCCAGAGAGGTACATCAGCCGAAGAGGCAAGATTTTTCATTGGGGATGTTGTACTGAGACATGGTGCCACAACCGTCGTGATCACAGACAGAGGAACCGCATTCACGGCAGCTTTTTTGGATCACGTCCTGATGCAGAGTGGAACAACGCATCGTAAGACCACCGCCTACCACCCACAAACAAACGGGCTGACGGAGCGTCTGAACCAAATCATTGAAGACATGCTTTCGATGTACGTAGACGTTGAACACGAAAATCGGGATAAAATCTTGTACTATATAACGTTTGCGTACAACACGGCGAAGCAAGAAATGATCCGCATGACCCCGTTCGGCCTCGTTCATGGACGAGAAGTACGAACTATGTTAGATGCGATGCTACCGCACGAAAGTGACGACATCGACCCAGACGCCAACACGTTTACGGAACGCGCGGAAGAAGCAAGGCAACTTGCACATTTACCGATCCGTCAGCAGCAAGGGTAGGATGCAGGCCGCTACAATGCTCATCGCAGAACAGTTGTCTATGCAACTGGCGACAAAGTATGGGTTTTGACACCCATACGGAAACAAGGACTTTCCGAAAAACTCTTAAGAAGATACTTTGGGCAATACCGAGTGCTGCGACAACTGAGTGATGTCACTTATGAAGTTGTTCCCGACAGTTCGTGCAGTACCAAACGTCGCCAGCGCCATCCTAAACTAGTTCACGTAGTGCGAATCAAGC
The DNA here is from genome assembly GCA_013436015.1 of Rhipicephalus annulatus. Taxonomy (NCBI): domain Eukaryota; kingdom Metazoa; phylum Arthropoda; class Arachnida; order Ixodida; family Ixodidae; genus Rhipicephalus; species Rhipicephalus annulatus. The sequence goes on from WOVY01009598.1 coordinate 119,422, forward strand.
CTTACGTCAGCGAGTGATTGCATGAGACTTTTCTTAAAAAAAGAACTGCAATATTGACTTCGCATCGGGTCGATGCTCTTTGAGAGGGAGCCAAATGACCCGTGTCTACATGGGGACTAAAAACGATGATGGGGGGAGGGGGAGGCTTTAGCGGACACCAGGTAGTGGGCATCTGACTTGACTCGAAAACGAAGAAGACAATCTTGCGGCTAAGCTGTTGAGAACTTGCTGCTTTCGCTGTTTCAAGGCGTACCTGTGCTTTGTAAACGTTGTACCGCGACAATATATTTGGGGGTTGTAATAAGTGCTAATTTTAAGTGGAATGAGCATGTTGCCTACATTGGAAAGAACGCTTCAGAGAAACTAGCATTTCTAAGACGTTCTTTGTGCAAATCTACCCTAAAATTAAAATGAATTGCGTATATACCTTTTATCCGTCCGATGCTCGAGTACTCATGTGTGGTTTGGGACCCTCATAGCCAAGTAAATAATAAACACTTGAAATGCTTCAAAGAAAAGCAATCTGATTTGTATATAATCGCTACAGTGCTTTTATGACATCCAGTGAACTGTTAAAAAAAGCTGACCTGGATACATTGCAAGAAAGACGGCAACACGATCGATTGAAGTACATGTTTCTACTTTACCCCGAAAAGCTACGCACAGACAAGCACGTGTACATAAAAATGGTTCGCACCGATCAACGCGTTCCGAACATCCAGAAAAAAAAAACTGAAGGAGTATTCCTGTAAAACAAAAGCTTTTAAAAACTCACTTTTTCCGTGCACTGTCACTAATTGGAATGCTGTTTCTGGCGATCTGGAGAACTGCGAAACCGTTCAGGCATTCATGGGAAAACTTAAACTTCAGCAACCCACTTGACTTTGATCTTCCTTTGTGCTTCGCCTTCTTTTATTCCACCACGCATCCTTAACAGGCTTCCATTTATGTTCCACTTTCTATCACTTTTTTCATATCAATGCGCTGTATTTTGAAATGTTGCCGATTTTTGAACCGTTAAATGATGTTTGTTGTTTAGTTGTGTATGAACAGATGTTTTTTGCCATAGTTTTTTTATGTTTTCTTTCTGTACGTGTATGCGCAAACCACTACAATTGTGTAAGTACTGGCGTCTTACTTTGATGCACTAGTTCTTGGTGGTGTAGCTCTGCGTGACATGTTTTCTTTCCTGTTGTGATCACACACTTTACTGTTGTGATCACAGTATTTCCATATTCGTTTCCTTTTTTGTATCACCCACCCCTGCCTAAGGCCTCATGTGTAAGGCTGGCAGATCTTCTGAATTAAATAAATAAATGCTTGTACTATGCGGCCACTGATAAAGGATCAGAAACACATTAAACGCACTAAAAACGAGCAGTTACTTGTTTTCGCAGGCTGCGGCGCGCGTGCTCCCAATACAGACGCTCTTGAGATCTTCCGTACCATGGCACTACAGTGCCACCGCTACTCTCACCCGCCGGAGAATCGGCCGAGATGCGGGGCGGCCACCTCGTTCATTCCACTGCCCCCCTCTAGTACACTGTATCACAGGTGCGGTTGTTATGGTGGGCTGTTCATAAAATTGCCGAAATTCATAGGCACGTATGACTCTGCAAATCATAACTCTAAAGGCCGTACTCGTTTATAGCAGGGAACAGCGTTTGACGGTGCGGCAAACGAGTTTGAAAGAGTGCACACCGAGCTACAGAGTTTATTGAGGGCCTCGGGTGTCAGTCGTCAGGATGGAGATGAATTTGCTGGGCGTCAATGCGGATAATACTTTCTACATATTTAGGTCTACGTCGAACGGTGCTATAAAGATCAAGCATGATTGGACAATATAGCAACTACCATGTGTCAGCAAAGTGCAAACAAACAACAACTACCCATGTACAGACAGGTTAAAACTTTGCGGTATATATATTCCTCTATGACATGGGGATCAGCCATACTCTTTTGTGTGTGTGCGCCTAGCATACACGCGTCTACCAGTGACAACGGACACCACGGACGTAGACGGAGAACTAAAAGTTGCAGCTGGGCGAGCTGGTTCATATTTAAAGGTAAATTTGCTTGAGCAAGGAAAGACAAGGACACAAAAAAGGTTGAAAAATGACAAGCGCAAACTTTCAACTCGAATATAAAATCACGGAAAATACATAATCGCATGGTCACATGGCCTAAACCGAAGACACGCAAAAATTTACGCTCATGATCAAAGTCATCTTCTTGCAAGCTGTTTGGATGAGATCACGCGACTTACCTCACAATGTATTTTCCATGAGCATATATTTGAAGCGTGAAAATTAATAAAACTCTACTGAAAGTTTGCCCTTGTCCCTGTCCCATATTTTCTGTGTCCTTGTCTTCAATTGCTCACACCAGTTTACCTTCAAGTAAACGGAGAAGCCTCGTCTTAGCCCCTAAAGATAAAAAACACCGATACCATCAACAAAACTCCTCACGTATTGTGGTTAGCTCCTTTTCCTACATTATGAAGACGGAGTGCCCTGAAGGCATTGAGTGCACCGAAATTTGCATTGAAAGTGTGTTAAATTGGAAGGAAGTTTGTTGCAAACTATCGGATAATTCGTACTATCATTTTTAGTGATTTAGATATATGTAGGTTTGACTGAGCTAACAGCGCTATGAGAGTTTTGGAAAAATTTTTAAATATGCACATCTTTTACTGATTTTCAGGTGTCCAGGTTCTGGCATTGCCACTCTTCTAGCTCACAAACCTTTATAGAGAGGGTAGAAGTGACGCTCTTCACTTTCTCAGCGAGCTTTGCGTCGACCAACACGTGGGTGCTATCGCTGCTGAGGATTTGATGGCGCAGTTCACCTGCAGAGAGTGAAATAAACCGTTCATGAGATTGACTGTTGAGCATATCATGTTAGGAAGATCTTGATGGAATGACAGCGCAGCCGCACACGCACAAGTGAAAGAATGTACATAAAACACAGCGCTTACTCTCGACTGGGTCACTCTAATGACATAATCATTTTCTGAAGGAACATAAGGATCAGTTTGTTGGGAGGTAAAGGAGCCTTACTATATTGACAAATAATCTGGTTCAGTGACCACCAGTCACGTTACTTTTTGTTTGAATTTTAAACTAACACGTTACTTTGATGCACAACGTTTTTTTTTGTTGTTGTGATTAAATTCGCGATGTTCTGACACGCAGTGATTTGTGCTTTCCTTCAATGTGCTCAAGCGGGAAACTTGTGGTGGTTGCTCTGATAGGGGTCGTTCCTGATATAAAACATTCAGTTCCGGTTGAGCACTGTGTTTTGTTCGTGTACATTGGACGGTCAACCGTTCCCAGGCCCCTATCCCATTTATTGCTATGGAAGCGTGGCCTAGAAACTTTTGAGCGCGACAGTATCTTCTTTTATTAGTTCAAGTGTGGTTTATCTGCTGTTTTGATATGAACTAGCTCTACGAGCTGAAGTTTTAGTCCTATTACGTTCGGCAGAGTTTCACAACGTGCGCCGAAAGTGGTGTCACTGAATTTTATATATCGCAGTACGACAAGCCTTGTACTTTACTGCTGTTGAAAAGCAAACAATTCAAGCAGGTGATTTCCCTGTGAGGAAGATGAAGCAGGCGGCCTCAATATGTCAATGATTTTACCGATGATGTTGCCTCGAGTTCGTTTAGTCTGCATCCAGACATTGTTTTGAATATAGGCTCGTACAAATAGTGAGGAAAGTATTGAGGAATACAAATATCAAAATAATTTGATGTGGAGCCCAAAATATATATACTGAGATACGTGCTTTTGACGTAACGAGGTATTCCAGAGATACTTTGGGACGACGTATCTCTGGAATACTTCTAGAATACATAAGAGTTTGTTAAGCATGGTACCAATAGCATAATAAATCTTGCTAAACCCAACGTAAACACAAGTGTTCGCCTCACCAGGCACAAAAAAGTTTGGACTGTACCGACCCCTAAAACTTTCTATGACGAACAATCAATGTCCTACGGACTACGCTCTCTGTTAAACTTTCTAAGCCGCGAAAATTTTGTTCCGCCGTCTAAACAAAAATGTCACATTTAACACTTCGCCCAGCTGATAAATTTTCCTGATGATACATTGCTCAGAATTTATGGCGATTCTTTCCTTCCTATTATTGAATTTTCATGCTCATGCCACTTACACTACACATTTCGCTTATTCTCGTTTTTATTTTCAGCGCTTTTTCTCCAAACGTTATTGTATTATTTTTGCGATGTTGTTCGTATAAGTTACTTAATACTCGTTATGCACAATTGTGAGCCAATCCTGCTGCTTTGCCAACTTGTGAACGGGGTCAGGACCTCGTAAAGCTCTTGAGCTTTTAGTCCCGTACTCCTCCTAATCAAAAGGAAATAAAATCATTGATTGCTTGCAAATCACTTTTGGAAAAGCCCAAGCTTTCCGGAACACAGATTCAACAATACAGATATTGCTACACTTGTTTTCTATTTCACGGGTGCTCATATTTGCAAATGCATCATGTGCACCCTAATGTTGTGAATAAACTTGCAGCACATTGAAACTTTTCTTTGCTCATTTATTTATATCGAATGTTCAGCGCTATTACGAGATTGCTGAGGAGCGAGGGAGAGGGAGTTACTAGTACCTAACTGGTAAAGGGGGCCTGCAATGCATAGTCAGTCTGCCGCATTCATTCTAACTTCTGGAACTGCGTAATTCACTGATATTGTAATGGCTTGCTACGTGAAAGAAATGAGGTGTGCCTGCCTGGCCTTGAGAGATAGTGGCTTTCGTCGGCATCAGTCGATAACTCGGCCTCCACGACTCTGCGGTTAGCGGAATCGCACGTTTTACCATGTATAGGCTATTCTGTTCTTCTGTGGAAAACATCGCCGGCCCTCCTACTCCGCCGTCCGGCAGCACCTTTGCTTTACTTGGCACAGAAAAAACAGAACCTGGAATCTCTTTTGGGGGGGGGGGGGCATGCCTCAGGTCCTTTCCGTAAAAAACAAAAAGATATGACGAGACACAAATATCCTGCATATTATGGTGACTCAAACGATACATCGTAAATCTATTTCACCATAAAAGTGATACATTTTCAAATGTATTTCGATATAGAAATACGTATATAGAAAAGTATCTCTGAAACTTTATCGCAATACTGCCCAGCCCTGTTTTGAATTATGCACAACATGCCAGATATGAGGTTAGCTTAATTTGTATTCATACGATGTAATTCCAATTGCCAATGAGTTCAAAGGAGAGTTCACAGGAGAAACATGACGGTAATTACTCATGCTTGTACCATGTGGCCTGTACTATTTTCTGTAAATAAATATTAAATAAATAAATAAATAAATAACTCAAGTACCCAATTCTATTCAAAGGCCTGTCCTCACCTTTTTAAAAGGATAATGATGGTCACGCAGCTGATTGCTCATTTTGGCTTATTCCTGACTTGCACAAAGACCGCAACTTACCATAGGCGGCCGCCACATGGCGTACATTGTGCTATAGATTGCGCTATAATTGCGCAGTACCAACATGAGCATAATTAATATTTACACCCACGGAGAGCGATCGCATTTCATGATACGCGCTCACCAACATTATGGCCCATCAACCCCTTCTGTAGCTGCGAGTGTAATGGCCGGTGCGAAAGAAGCGAGAATGAAAGAGGTCCTTGGGACACCACAAGCCCTGCAAAAGTTTGAGAAAAAACTGTGGTATGATCAATCCTAGCGGCCGTCAACCCCGATACTCAGGATATTTGATGATGCTTTGAAGGTATGGTTAACCGCTTAATTATAAATAAATTTATTGCATTCTTTTGTACCTATATAACAGTAGATACATTAAGCATTTTAAATCCATGCTAGTACCCACCGACATGAATAAACGTGCCATCTTGCTAGGGTGATCCTTGCATACTTTACGGCATCGCAAAATTTTTCAGCCGAACGTGTGGAATGAAATTTAGACACCTATAGTTCATCGAGTGCTCATGAACTTGCTATCAAAATACGATCGGCACGATAAATAGCTTTGGTGGTAGCGGCCACAGCTGCTGTACTAACAGAACCTTACCGTACGAAAAGCCACATTAGCCAACGACGCGACAGGGTTGTCGTTGGGTAGGTTTGAAAATGAGCCGGAACTAGAAGCCAAAATAGCGAAAGTCCACTCATGGAATTGAACTTCCTCATAAAAGTTTTAGCCAAATATAAAAGGTATATTGTGAACAGAGCAATTTTCAAAAATTTTGGCTATTATTTTGTATAGGTCTCAGCCCAGAAAAGTCAGCTCTACTTTTTTTTTCGGTGTTTGAGCCGTAGACAGATCAAAACTATTCGAGAAAAAGCTTGCATGTTCTGTGCCCTTACGCAATGTCACTTACTATGTGTTGTCTTCTTTCCCAGAAAGAGCAGAAATTTTTAAAATTAGCGCCAACCACATAGAATTAGGACTAAGTACTGAGGCCATGTTTCCCCAAAGCCGCAGATCAAAATGTATTAGTAAAATCATCATTATACACTCCGCTTTCAATATGTTCTGAAATCTGGTTAAAGACGAACAGTTCAACTGACTTATCAGTTCTTAGATTTGTCCATTGTAGACGAGAGCATGTGCTCTGCATTATTATAAAAAATGGCGCACATTGAGAGGATAGAGGATAGGAAACCTGAGCAAGATGCTAGCCACGCATCATTGTACAACATGCGTGCACCTCGTTGCTCCGCCTTTATGGCGCGACACGCGTTGCGTTGGCCAACTGCCATGAACGCCATCGTGGTGGTGGAAGAAGGACATGAGCGTGCATTGGCTAACACCATAAAACCTCCGAAACAACGAAGTTCATCTAGAAACCCACGACCCCGACCTAAGTACATTTGCACGAAGTGCCTCATCTCGTCGGTGGCAGTGCGAGACCACCGTAACTGAAAGAAAAATAGGCGAAAAACATATCTCACACAAAATGCTACTTATCAAAAACGACTACCCGTTCTTTACGACTCCGACTTAAACATTCCGTTAATATCGCAGTGTTTGATTAAAAAGCAAGTGGCTTCTCGGAGTAATAATTTACGATGGGTCATCATGCATTTTCAATGGGCGGTCTTCAATTGCTTTGGAAAATCGCATGCTTTGTGATTTCAATTGAAATATCACTAAATAGTTCCAGAAGGTTTTGGTGGCATATATTCCAGATTTGTTTTTGAAAACTAGCATATTTCAAAAGGTATGCTTTGTTTCGTCACATTCTCGATCAGTATAGTGGTAAAATGCCAGCACCACGTACATATCAAGATGTCTCCTCGAATGCTGTGAGTGTATAAAATATGCCTACTGAATACAAAATATACGGCTATTAGAAGCCAGAAAGTGGCAATGAGTTCAATGCTAAGCAGCCAGTCTAGCAGAAGCTAGCGTCCATTGGCAGCGGCAGCATTCAGTAGTGTTTAAATACGCATTTTATACTAGGCGCCCAGGTCGCGAAGAAAGCAATGTGATGGTTCCGTCATTGTGGTATTTAACTTTTTGCCTCAACAAGACGAATAAATTCTGGAAAACTTACGTTCGGTAGCAGAAGTCTTCGCCAAGATCAAAGTTGCACCAGCGAAAGCGCATCCGTACAAGGCGGCGAGGTTTTCTAGGCTGTTAGAGAGCAGGGTGTACATTCTATCTCCGGGACCCACGCCGTGCTGCTGGAAGCCGACGGCGTAGCACTCCATCAGCGTCAGTAACTGCCCACGCGTAACACGTGCGGGCCCATCCACCTGTGAGCAGCACACCACTGATAATCGTCTATTTCTTTTCTTTCTTTTCATTATTTTGTTTAGCCTTTCCTTACACGGACACTCTGAACGCGACGGAGCAGTCGGCGACGCACATTAAAAGCACAAAGTTGTACCTCTGCTTCGCATCGTGCAGAGGCATTTGTAAATTATACCAAAATTTAACATTCAGAGTTTGTATTTAGAGGAAGCAGTGCACAGAAGGGCACAGGACACGCACAGTTAAAAATACACAGACACATATAAAAAAACCAAGCAGCGCTTTTGTTCGCATGTGGATGTGCACTGATTCTTCCAATTCATGGCTCACAAACAAGCCTATCACTACATTTTAAGCGAAAAATACGAAACGTTTTGTGACACGCAGAATGTGCGAAAAAAGGTATAAGATAAACACAGAATGCATAAGAAAGCACCATAAGGAATGATTGCAGCATCAACTTCTGAAACGACTTTAATTCTCATGTCTTATCTGACATGCACCGCATCTCACAAAATTGAAACAAGCACTACTTTTGTGAAGCCGGTTCACGCAAAAGAATATACTCTTCACGCCCCCAACATTCAAAACCAAGAGAGCGCTCGGGCTTCTCGACTCATGCCCGCCGTTAGGCAACGTGACTGCTCGCACGAGTCACTCAAGAATTCAGTGTGTGCGATTTACAGCATGTCCATGCGGTGATGTCGACAAACACGTTTATCACCTCGACAACTCGACTGCCCGACAAAACACACACCGCGATCAGAGCTAACATTATCACTATATCAAAAATCCTTCGCGCATCGTTGTTCAAACATTCATCATCAGACAAAAGAAATTTTTATTGCTACATTGTCATTCCTGATGAGTAATGGCACAACTATAAAAAGCGTGTGCATTGTGACCGTGTCTGCTACACAGTAAAATATATCACACCCGAATAGGTGTAAAAAGGGTGCTTTTACGAAAACGCATCCTTTGCAACACCCTTTACCACCCATAAATGGTCGATTTAAAAAAAGCACCCTTTTGTTTGCATGCTTGCCTCGATAGCACCCTAAAATAGGCTTCAAGGGTGCTTTTTTGTCTGAGAAGGGTGTAGGTGAAGATTCATGAGATGGTATATGCAGCAAAAAAAGGACACCTACTTATATTACTTGGGATTTTACGTCCCAAAAACATCGATATGATCATGAGGGTCGTAGTAGTGGAAAGCTCCAGATATTTTGACCATTTGGTGTTTTTTATTGGGCGCTGATATGGCAAAGTGCACAGGGTTCTACCTTTTCGCCTCCGTCTTAATTCGACTGCCACGGCCGGCATCGAACCGGCGACCTTCGGATTGGCGGCCGAGCAGCGTAGCTGATGCTCGAATATGTGGACCTTGCGTTAAATGACGGCCTAATTGATTTAGCATGTGTGAAGGTGCTCTCTGAATACAGCAGAATGCCAGCAAAACGAAAGCTTTCCTTAGGTTTGGTTATAAGCTACATGTGTGCTATGGATTATATACACAAACATAATGTTCGCCCGAGTATGGGTGTGTGTGCGTGAGCCTGCGCATGTGTTCGTGTGTAAGCGCGATTATGTGCACACCCGTGCATGTGTGCGTGCGCGTGTAGGTGCGACTCTGTGCTTGTGTTAAGCGTGCCTGTGGACATGTGTACGCCCATGCAAGCGTGCGTTTGCGGTCGCGCGTGTGTGTGGCCGTATGTGTGTGGCCGTATACGTGTGTGTGTGCGCGCCTGTGAATAAGTATACGTGTTTATCAGCCCGTGCGCCCTCGAATTTCGTGTGTGTGTGTGTGTGCAGAAGGGGAGAAGTACTTCTTAGTGTTTAAGGTCCCACGCCTTTTCAGACTGGGAGTCTATATGGGAGGTGGCTTAAGAAATGGTGGTGGTCAACGCACTGTACATGGACGATTCAGTACATGGAAAACAGCTCACATTCTCGTACCTTATCATTGCTTACGAACTTTCTGTGGTAGCTGATTTGGTATGCTGAGGTGCTTCTACGCTCGAAAACGTGGCTTATGACGAATTCACACGAAAAGCTGTCACTGCACTTATGCACAACCATCGTTTATATTAACATTTACCAGGAACGTGCCCTGCCTTTGCTACAGGTGTACAGGTGCTTAGCTAGCTCATTGGGCAACCATAAGAAATTATGTGCTGATCATGTGGTCACCAAGAAGTTTGTTATAACAACCTCGACACGTTTCGTGGTGCGTGACAAGCCTTCTAGACAATCGCGACTGTTAATTAAATTGTTCCAGCTTCGACTACGCATTCGGTGTTTGCGGTACCATATGCGGAATCGCAAGACACAGGCAATGCGAAAAAAATTCCTCTGAAAAGAGGTGAAGCGATGCTCTCCCGCTAATGCCACCGAGGACAAAATGATTATTGTTTCTGGTCATTCCAGGGTGCCCTTTGTTTTCTGCAAGTTTTGATTCACTATTTTTTGCCCACTGCAGTCGTATTCCATGAAAATACTCAAGGAACCCGAGGCTGGTAAATAACCTGCACCGCTGTGCGGCTGGGTGGAAGGAGATTTGGCATTTACAAGGAGTCATTCTTGAAGCGCGATTCGATTGCCTTCCGTGTCCAACCACCGCCCGCCGTGTGCTCCTTAGCGTTTGCCGTTCGGCGCCCTCTTGGCAGGTTCCCCGCTCATCCCCCTCACACCGGCCAAAGTTGCCCCCGCAACGGCGGTGTAGATAAGCAAATAGTTGCGTCAATGAACACCTGCGTTGACATCTGCGGCGCCGCCGCCAGTACCTCCTCCTTCTCTCTCTCAACGTTGCTCTCTCTGTCTCATCCGTCTTTCAAATGCGTTACGTTGGTCTTGGGTCTTGGTCGCTGTGTGAGTTCCAGCGAACAGGCCCATCTTCAATGGTGGTCACGCATGACACCGTATTCGAAGTGACGCTAGGATTAACGAATATTCATGGAGCAACGGACATGGACAACGTGGGCCTGTTAACGGTGAGTGTACTGTTTTCGTAGGTATTAATTATAGAGCGCTAGCTGGGCGCCTGCAGCCGCTCTGCCGAAGTAGGCTGCCAGCCATTTACAACAGCATGCGTTCGCGGGCCTGTTGCAGATGCCCGATCAAACGTGTCACTGAACGAGTTCACACTGCTATGCGCGATGTTGTGTAAGTGCCTGCATTACTCATACAGTGAGTGATGTGATCACTTAACAAAGGCGCGATTAGTTGCTGATTGCACATTGTCTCTGCACTGCTGAAACTGATTGATATTTTTTCAAGATGCGCTTTAAGCTACATCATAATAACATTTCATTTTATACTCAAATGTGCAACGTGCTTCTGTAGGTGTAAGCGTAAAAAAAGAAAGAAAAAGAAAAAGTTATGTACAGACGCGCACTGTACGAAATAGTTTTTTTAATTTTTGCTTGAAGGTAGTATAGTTTGAGGTGCTGATATGTCGCGATGCTCCCAGCACGTGCGCGTCGGTCTTTTAAAATATTCAGGACGCGTGTCACCAGCACCAGGGAAAGATCTAGTAAACTTCCAAAAGCGCGTTGTTGTAGCCATCGCCGTGCGTTGTTTTCTCTTGTATCTGTTTGCTGTTTCCGTGCTTTTCTTACATCTGCGACAACGTTCGGCACTTTGACGAAATTGAGAGTGTATACGTGACTGTGGGAGCTATGTGCAGTAGCTCTAGCATAAGCCATGGCTGCTGCAACGTAGACGGCGTCCGCGCATGTTGGTATCGTTCGAGCGCTCGTATTTGCTTGATTGTATTTAACTGAGTATTTAGGCACAGGTAATGTTTGTAAATCCCATGGTCAATAATCGCTAATAGCGTCCCTGATTGCCATCAGCGGATGGGATTGGTTGTCGAAATATGCCAGACGCTTTTTCTCAAAGCAAGCTTTGAAGAATTTTTTTAAAAAAGAAATACTTTCATACGTGCTAGGCAGTGCATATTGCAGTCCCAAAACTCTTGAAAAACAGGACGAGTTATCTCATCTTTAATTAAAACAATTATTTAATATGGTTAAATTATAGATGACGAATTTCTGTGCTAGATTAGGTCACACAATACGCAGCCCTACGTCTAGAAAACAGGGAAATAGGAAGCACAGCGGCAAATTTGGATTAGATGCCTTGGACGGAGCTTCTTGTGATGGTAGAAAGAACGAGAAAATTGTTCATATTTGATGCCCTTATAGAGGCAGCCAGAATTGCACTGATTGCTGAATTGTCACAATTACTCAAATTGTTAGAGGCATAATAAATGTCAGTATATCTTTTACTTTTTTGCAGACTCCTTCGCTAGTGCCACGCCCAAGATTATTTGTTCTCATGTAAAAGAGAAAGCAGAGATGCCTTCATTGTTTGTACATGAAGAGGTAGGTTTCTTGGGCGTTTCAACTAATGCTACATGTTCTGAACGTTGTACTTAAAATTTTTTTTTCGCACTGGCTGATTACACTATAAGAAATTTAATGTTTAAGTGAGTTCAGGCTTTCGCAAGTGCCATTTTTGAGCTGTAGTCTTACACTTCACCTCAATTCGGGAATTCGCTGTATGCTGCAAAACTATCTCATCTTTCACATACGAAATTATTGGAATGTATGGGTTGTATGCTTCTAGTTGAGTGTAATGTCAACTACACGCCATTTCAAGGATACACACTACACATTTTTATTATTTGGTTCTGCCGGAACAACACGAACATAATTTTATGAGAAAACATATTTTCTCTTATTACAGGTCGAGAGGGTGCCGCTGACACCCTGCGTAGTCTACCCCAGCCCCAGCCTAGAGCGAGCCTTGTTCCTGAACCTCCACGTAGATGACCGAAAAATCTTCCGTGTACGTAAAGCCGAAGAAGGAGTGACAGCACTGATGAGTTGATTTTTTTATTTTAAACATTGTCTACGACCGCAAGGCGTTTAGCAACCACTGTGATACAGCAGCTTTTTTCTCGGCGTGAGTTTGGAGTTTATCAAAAAAGTTATTCAGGCGGTACGACGTGAAAATTTTAGTGTTACAATGCCTGAACAACTTTTTCTAGTGTGGTCTTGGTAGTTGAACAAATATTGTTATTTGTGTAAGTTATTTTGCTTAAATATAACTGGACAATTCCATGCGAAAGGTCCCAGCCACTTTGGCGAGCATCTAAAGTGTATTTCAAAAAAAAAAACTGTGCTGACTTACTGCGCTGAAAACAGTGAACTGCTAGAATATTTCAGCGAGAAAAAATGTTTTTTTCATGTGACTTGCTTCTGAACTTCCTACCATAATGCCAGCTGGGTGCTGTTTGTGGAAAACTTCTTTTTAAATGTACAGCTTATTTTTTCTAAAGCGAATTTGGTCTACATGTTAAGTAAATGTGCTTGTGTGAGGTATTTAAAGCTCAAAAATATTATAGCAAATTTTTGCCACATTTGCTTCCAAGAATCAAGCCAAATATATTACGTTTGACTTTTTATTACACTTTGTATGAATATCTGAGCAGTGAATACTTACTCAACAGAAAGTATGTTTTGAGGAAGAAATATCTTTAGATCGCTCAAGCTGCCGAAATATACAAGAAAGTATCACGAACTTCACAAAATTGTGATTTTTGTCCATATTAAGATGCAATTTGCTCCATGTTGTGATACAATAAAAACTCATCGTTATACCTAAATTCTAAGAAAATTAAATTTTTTATATATATAAAATTTTATCACAAAAAGGACAGGAAAGAGTGCTGTCAACTGAATTTTATTGAAGGTGCTATGAGCGCTTTTATACTGAGCACAAGAACAGGGCTCATCTGCAACAACACATGTATGACCATGACAAAATAATCTTAACCAAGAAAAAAAATACTCTCTTTCGGATAAGAGTGAAGGTGTACTGATGCATTGATGCTTGGCCATTTTGATAAAAATTTCTAAGATGTCTCATTTTTTCTGCTTGCTTTTTTTCCAAAAAGCCACGTTTTATGTAACCTAGGACTGCAAATACATTCTTTACGGTGTTCGGCCACGAGACTACTATAGCCCTTCTTAACATTTGAAGCATGCTGTATTGCTCGAACAGTGAAGCATTGCCAAGTTTGTCCTATGTTTACTTTTCCACATGTTAGCGGTATCTTATACACATTAGATTGGCATTCAGTAAACCTATTCTAGTGACGAATGGTGCAAGATTCCTGTTGCTGTAAGTACATGCGCTTTTCAAAGCTTGCGAGGGGTGGAAAACAACAATATAATATCTGCTGGCTCTTTTCCTAAAATTGTGAGACACCTTATGTACGCAGTATCGTGTAACATGAAAATGTCATTGGTCATTCTGTTTTTCTTTTGGTCCTGTTTCCTTTAACTTTACTTTTGGCAGGAGGGTTTCGCAAACAAGTGTGATGATGCTGTTGGGGTATTGGCTGGTGCTATCAGCCCAGGAGTGCAAAGAATGTTATGCGTTTTGATTGTGGGCATTCAAAATTAGTAAAAAGAGGAATTGACACCACATGTATTCAGGCCACCTTTCGGAAGTCATGTTAGCACAAGGGTTAGGTCAGGCTCAAAAACCAGATTAAAAGACTAAATGATGCTGGATATCTCAACAGATTCATCACACCCGTTTGCAAAAAGCCGCTTTATTACAGTGGTTGTTAAAGGACTTGCGGTCGCAGACAATGTTTAAAATAAAAAAAACCAACTCATCAGTGCTGTCACTTCTTCGTCGGCATTACGTACACGGAAGATTTTTCGGTCCTCAACGTGGAGGTTCAGGAACTAGGCTTGCTCTAGGCTGGGGCTGGGGTAGACTACGCAGGGCATCAGGGGCATCCTCTCGACCTGTGATAACAGCAAATATGATTTCTCATAAAATAATGTTCGTGTTGTTCCGGCAGCACCAAATATTAAAAATGTGTAGTGTAAATCTTTTGAAATGGCATGTAATTGACATTACACTGAACTCGAAGCATACAACCCATACATTCCAATAATTTCGTATGGTAAAGATGAGATAGTTTTGCAGCATACAGCGAATTCCCGAATTGAGGTGAAGTGTAAGACTACAGCTCAAAAATGGCACTTACGAAAGCCTGAACTTACTTAAAAATCAAATTTATTATAGGGTATTGAGCCAGTGTGAAAAACAATTCCTAAAGTACAACGTTCAGAACATGTAGCATTCATAAAAACGCGCAAGAAACTTACCTGTTCATGTACAAACAGTGAAGGCATCTCTGCTTTGTATTTAACTTGAGAACAAATGATCTTGGCCGTGGCACTAGCGAAGAGGTCTGCAAAAAAATTAACAGATTTACTGACTTTAATCACGCCTCTAACAACTTGAGGAATGGTGACAATTCAGCAATCAGTGTATTTCTGACTGCCTCTATAAGGGCATCAAAATGAACAATTTTCTCGTTCTTTCTACCCTCACAAGAAGCTCCGTTCATGGCATATAATCCCAATTTGACGCTGTGCTGCCTATTTGCCTACTTTCTAGACCTACGGCTGCGAACATGTATTTTGTGCACCTAATCTAGCACAAAAATTCGTCATTTATAATTCAATAATCCTTATTCATTGTAATTTAATAAAGGATGTGATCGCTCGTCCAGTTTTCAAAGAGTTTCGGGCCTGCAATAGGCACTGCCGAGCACGTATGAAAGTATTTCTTTTTAAAAAAAATTCTTGAAAGCTTGCTTTCAGAAAATTGTCTGGCATATTTCGACAATCAAGCCCATCCTCTGTTAGCAATCAGGGGCACGCTATTAGCGATTATTGACCACGGGATTTACAAACGTAACCCGTGCCTAAATACTCAGTTAAACACAATCAAGCAAGTAGGAGGACTCGAACGACACCTATGCGCGCGGACGCCGCCTGCGTGTCATCAGCCATGGCTTATGCTAGAGCTACCACACATAGCTCCCACAGTCACGCATACACTCTCTCGATTCTGTTATAACGCCGAAAGTTATCACAGATGAAAGCAAAGCATGAAAACAGCAAACAGAAACGAGGGAAAACAACGCACGGCGATTGCCACAACAACGCGCCTTTGGAAGTCTACTAGATCTTTCCCTGCTGGTGACACGTGTCCTAAATATTTTAAAAGACCGACGCGCAAGTGCTGGGAGCATCGCGGCATATCAGCACCTCAAACTATACCGTATTCAAGCAAAAAAAAGTCATTTCGTACAGCGCGCCTCTGTACATAAATTTTCTTTTTCTTTCTTTTTTCTACGCTTACACCTACAGAAGCACGTTGCACATTTGAGTAATAATAGAAATGTTATTACGATGTATTCTAAAGCGCATTTTGAAACAATATCAATCACTTGAGCAGTGTAGAGACAATGTGCGATCAGCAACTAATCGCGCCCTTGTTAAGTGATCACATTTCTCACTGTATGAGTGATGCAGGCACTTACACAACATCGCGCATAGCAGTGTGAACTCGTTAAAGGTGCATTCAGACGACGGACCGAATCCGGATGTGGCGGGACGGATGGCGCGTCACGTGACCTCACATCAGCGATTTCCCTCGTCCGCCACTCGTCCGCGTGGCTCGCGGACGAATGAACCCAACCTGTTTCTCACATCGGCATTCTGACGGGAGAAAGCCGATACTTCAGCGGATTAGCTCGGGGTTTCTGGCAACCAGTACACTTTTCGTCTGCTCGCGGCATGTCCTCCATGGCTCGCGAATAGCTACATGACTGGTCGGCATCATCTAAGCTTGAGCCTGGTGTGCTTAGTTTCCGGGGGCTTTGTTCTCAGGTGATTAAATACGCAGAATTCACTTTTGGTGGTTCGGGAAATGTCGCCGCCGTCGTTTGACATGCGAGATTCTTAGCCGTCAGGATGGTGAAATTTTCTAACTTCTGCAACCGGCGACGCGCCGCTTTTAAAAAAGGATGGGAGACGCGTTCGGAAGTTCTACAAGTGGGGAACAGTGTAGTTGAAAGAACATTCTGCCAGCAACTCCCTTTTCTCCTGACAGAATAACACTCCTCGTTCATTTGTCACAACGCGACAGACATCGCAGTCAAGCGTCGCTTCTACGGGCATTCATGTTGAATACTCTCAAACCGGTCTGCTTTCAGCAGGCGCAGGTGAGCGGCGAACCTGCTGTCGAGGGTAATCCGGCTGTTTTCTCCTAGGAAACCGTCCGTCGTGTGGATGCGTCTGCAGGCGGATCATCCGCGGATTAGCCGTCCGCGTCCACGACAAATCCGCATTCGGTCCGTCGTCTGAATGCACCACAAGTGACACGTTTATTCGGGCATCTGCAACAGGCCCGCGAACGCATGCTCTTGTAATTGGCTGACAGCCTACTTCGGCAGAGCTGCTGCAGGCGCCCAGCTAGCGCTGTATGATTACTACCTATGAAAGCAGTACACTCACCGTTAACGAGCCCACGTTTTCCGTGTCTGTTTCTCCATGAATATTCGTTAATCCTAGCGTCAATTCGAATACGGTGTCATGCGTGACCACCATTGAAGATGGGCCTGTTCGCTAGAACTCACACAGCGACCAAGACCCAAGACCAACGCAACGCATTTGAAAGACGGATGAGACAGAGAGAGCAACGTTGAGAGAGAGAAGGAGGAGGTACTGGCGGCGGCGCCGCAGATGTCGACGCAGGTGTTCATTGACGCAACTATTTGCTTATCTACACCGCCTTTGCGGGGGCAACTTTGGCCGGTGTGAGGGGGATGAGCGGGAAACCCGCCAAGAGGGCGCCGAACGGCAAACGCTAAGGCGCACACGGCGGGCGGCGGTTCGACACGGAAGGCAATCGAATTGGGCTTCAAGAATGACTCCTTGTAAATGCCAAATCTCCTTCCACCCAGCCGCACAGCGGTGCAGGTTGATTACCAAACTCGGTTTCTTTGAGTATTTTTACGCAATGCGACGGCAGTGGTCGAAAAAAAGTGAAGCGAAACTTGCGGAAACAAAGTGCACCCTGGATTGACCAGAAACAATAATTATTTCGCCCTCGGTGGCATTAGCGGGAGAGCATCGCTACACCTTTTTTCAGAGGAATTTCTTTTTGCACTTTCCGTGTCTGGCAATTCCGCATATAGTGCCGGGAACACTGAATGCGTAGTCGAAGCTGGAACAAATTAATTCACAGTCGCGGATGTTTAGAAGGCTTGTCACGCACCACGATACGTGCCGAGGTTGTTATAACTATGACGATGTTTATTCGAGCAGAGAAGTCGGAACGAGTGCAACAAAAAATGGCCGTACGGCAAGTCTGGCAAAGGCAGCATAGGTTCTCGTGCAATCAGAGCACGGGGCTTTTCGTTATCTTCCGAAGGCGCATACGCATTGGTGCGTATGCTCCACTACATTACCCCCGGGGTGAAGAGTAGTCATTCTGGCGACTCAGGGAGTAGGCACGATGAGGGGGTCGTAGTAGGGCTTGAGACGGTCGACGTGTATGGTCTCGTGTCCTCGATGGCGCAAATCTGGTGATTGTGTTAGTGGCTCGATGATGTAATTCACCAGGGAAGTTACGTCAAAGACACGGTACGGACCGTGGTACCGGGCCAGAAGTTTAGAAGACAGGCCAGGAATGTTCGGGGGCACCCGAAGCCACACAAGGGAGCCAGCAGGAAACGTAGGAGCCATGTGGTGAACGTCGTCATGTCGAGTCTTTTGTAGACCTTGAGCCTCACTTGTCAGAGACCAAGCCAACTAACGGCAGTGTCCACTGTATCTGGTGACTTCCGAAAGCGGGGAGCACTCAGATGCATCAGGGCGGTACGGGAGTATAGTGTCAAGTGGGTGGGAATGTTCGCGGCCGTACAACAGAAAGAACGGGAAAAAACCGATGGTCGCTTGCGTCGCGGTGTTATAAGCGAATGTAACAAAAGGTAATACAGCGCCCCAATTAGTGTGGTAGGACAAGGTGTACATCTTCAGCATGTCGCCAAGTGTGCGGTTGAAGCGCTCAGTGAGACCATTTGTCTGCGGATGGTATGCGGTAGATTTCCGGTGGATGATGTTGCATTCAGCAAGGATAGCTTGGATGACCTCCGACAGGAACACTCTACCCCTATAACTGAGTAATTTCTGCGTAGCACCATGGCGTAGAATGAAGCTGCGGAGACTGAAGAGTGCAACTTCATGGGTGGTCGCTGCCGGTATAGCTGCAGTCTCAGGGTAGCGTGTCAGATGATCGACGCCGACAATAATCCACCGGTTTCCAGAGCCACTATATGAGAGGGGGCCATAGAGGTCAATACCCACGCAGTCGAATGGGCGATCCGGACAAGGGAGCGGCCGTAACATGCCAGTAAGGTGCCGTGGAGGTGTGCTGTTTTGTTGGCAAGTTGTGCAAGACTGAACGTATTTCTACACAACGCGATACATTCGTCGCCAGTAATATTGTTGGCGCAGCCTTTCATAGGCACTTTGGGGATCTACATGAAAATTCATGCAGATGTCAGAGTGCATATGAGTTGGGACAGCAAGGAGCCACTTCCGACCACCAGGCATGTAGTCGAGGCGGCACAGAATGTTGCCTCGTAAGGAAAAGTGGGCTGCTTGCCGGCGTAGTGCTCTCGTAGAAGGGACAGCAGATGGATCGGTAATAGTCGACTAACAAGGCAAGGTATGGGTCTTTACGCTGCTCCGAAAGCATGTAAGTGGTGTCGAGTGGTAACAAGGTGGTAAAAAGGGGTGACATAGAAGCCACATCTGGTGTTAATGGCGATCGGGAAACTGCATCGGCGTGCATGCTTTTGACCAGAACGATATACGACACGGATTTCGTATTCCTGCAATCGTAGTACCCAATGCCCCAGGCGTCTTGGCGGGTCTTTCAAGGTGAACAGCCAACATAGAGCGTGATGGTCTGTGACCACGTCGAAAGGATGGCCGTAAAGGTACGGGCGAATCTTCGTCAGCGCCCAGATTATGGCCAAACGCTTCTTCTCTGTCACGGAGTAATTCAATTCAGCCTTCTTGAGAGCGCGACTTGCATAAGCGACTACGTATTCGGTTTGGGTGCCTTTCCGTTGTGCAAAAACTGTGCCAAGACCGACGCCACTTGCATCGGTTCAAATTTCTGCGGAGGTAGTCGGGTCGTAGTGGCGAACAATAGGTGGTGAGGTCAGCAGGCGGCGCAGCTGGCGAAAGGCGTCGTCACATGCAGATGACCATGCAGATATACCTCTGCTGTTGGAAAGCAGACTCGTCAGAGGTGCGATGATGGACGTGAAGTTGCGCACAAAGTGACGAAAGTAGGAGCAGAGGCTGACGAAACTTCTTATGGCTTTCAGCGATGTGGGCTTTGGAAAGTCAGCGACAGCTCGAAGCTTATCGGGATCCGGAAAAACACAGTTTTTTGTGATGACATGTCCCAAGATGGTTAGTTTTTCTGCTGCGAAGGGGCACTTCTTGGTGTTAAGTTGTAGGCCTGCAGAAGTTGCACACGTCAGAATCTCGTGGAGACGACCAAGTTGTGTTGGGAAATCAGCTGAAAAGACTACGTTGTCATCCAGATAACACAAGCAAGTTTTCCAATTGTGGGCACGCAAGATGGTATCGATCATGCGTTCAAACGTCGCAGGTGCGTTGCAGAGCCCAAACCGCATGAATCTAAACTCAATAGGCCATCCGGCATTACAAAGGCTGTTTTAGGGCGATCACATTCAGCCATTTGTACCTCCCAATACCAAGAGCGCAGATCTAATAATGTAAAGTACTCGGCGCCTTGTAAACATTCAAGAGCATCGTCTCTTCATGGGAGCGGGTAGACATATTTCTTAGTAATCTTGTTTAAGCGGCGATAGTCCACGCGAAATCAAATGGTGCCCGTCTTTTTTCTTTACCAGAACCACAGGTGATGACCAAGTGCTTTGAGAAGGCTGTATGACTCCTTGTTTAAGCATGTCATCTACTTGCTGCGTAATGACGCGACGCTCTTCGGCGGAAACGCGGTAAAGACACTGTCGCAGAGACGAATGTGAGCCAGTGTCAATAGTATGAGTGACAGTCGTGGTGCGGCCCAAAGCAGGTTCTTGCAAGTCGAAAGAAGAGCGAAACTTGTTAAGGAGAGCAACAAGTTGGCGGCGATGCGAGGAAGAAAGGTCTGCGTCAATAGCATTGTCGAAGGCTAATGAACTTGATGGCTCTGACGCATGAGTTATTGTGGCAATGTGACATGGGGTTTCGTCGGGAAGAATAATATCATCGATATGGTCGACAGGCTGTACATATCCCAAGGTTTCACCACGCAGTAAGCCAACCAGTGGTTACCAGTGGTTGGTAACAAGCATTAGGGTTAAACCAGACTCAACTGTGAGAACATCAACTAGGAGAACGATACCCTTGCGTTCAGTAAAAACTGGAGATGACGTGAACACCACCGTGGGGTCAGGTCGCGCTACACATGAAATGCTACTAGTGACTGAAGCTTCCGGAGGCAAGGTGAAGTCGTCGTCAGGGATGAGTTTGCAGAGCAGAGGAGAATGGTCAGGCGATGGAAATTCACATATTGGCACAAGGAACACTTCCACACGGGAACAATTGATGATAGCTTCATGACGTGATAAGAAATCCCAACCCAGGATGTGGTCTTGAGAGCAAGATGGTAGAACAAAAAATTGGACGATGTACAAAACGTCTTGGATGATGACGCGCGCCGTACACACAGCCGAGGGATGAATGCGTTGTGCGCTAGCCGTGGACAGCACCATGCCACAGAGAAATGTGGTCATTCTTCAGTTTGCGACAAAAGTTTGCGTTCATCACAGAAGCGGCGGCCCCAGTATCAGCTACCGCTAGTGTGGTGACTCCCTCAACATCGAAGTCAACAACACTTTGCGGCGAAAATGAAGGCCTTGATGATTGCGCAGAAGTTGCAGTTCTTGCCTCCGGAACTGCACTGATTAGTTTCCCTCCTCAGGAAATGGTCGACGACGCATAGGCGATGGCGATCGGCGACGGGGAGATGGGAAACGAGCTGTTGATGGGCAACGATCCGAGTCGGAGTGCCTCTGTTCATATGCAGACGTGATGACCTGCTGCGACGCGTAGGTAGGAGTTCCAAAGGAGGCGTACGCAGGTGTGGAACGCTGGGGGCAGAAGCGTGCAACGTTGCCAGCGATGCCACACGCGAAGCAGATGGGACGGTTGTCATGGGTGCGCCACTCATTAGATGGACAGAAAAAGAGAGATGGGGGTCTGTATACCGGAGGCGAGGCCGGAGGAGGTGGAGCCGAGAAGGAGACTGGATGCGGTGGGGCCCGCGCGACCACAGCTGCATAGCTGAGAGGTGTAGGTGGCGCAGGTGGGGCGTAGTTGACAGTTGAGAGATCAGGTGCTACTGATGTGCGTGGGTAAGGCACCGACACTGCAGAGAGGACATCGAAAATTTCAGTTCGTATGGCCTGCTGAAGTGCCGAAGGCAGGCTTGCGGTGGGCGCGTCGTTATGCGGCAGCAGGGAGAGCTGTCGAGCGACTTCCTCTCTGATTAAGTCTTTGATCTGTTTGGACAGACTTTCGTGGTGAGCGTCGGCATTTGCGACTGCGACGGCCGAGATCGAATCTGGTGGTGGGACACTCTGTCGGGCGATGGAACGCTGACGGCGCAGATCCTTGAAGCTTTAGCACAGGCCTACGAAGATTGCCACCGTGGTCGGGCTTTACGCTAGTAACATCTGGAATACGCCATCCTCAATACTTTTGAGAATCTGCCGAATTTTCTCTTCTTCAGGCATAGATGAGTTAACATGCCTGCAGAGGTCGAGCACATTCTCAATGTAACTAGTAAACGTCTCGCCAAGCTCCTGGGCTCGGTGGCGTAGACGCTGGTCAGCACGGAGCTTCAAGACCTCTCGTCAGCCGAACGCTTCAGTCATGAGGGTCTTGAAACGAGGACCAGTTGGCGATGGCGATTTTGCGGTTAGTATACCAAAGCTTAGCTACGTCTTCCAAGTAAAAGATAACGTAGACGAGCTTAGAGTCGTTGTCCCACTTGTTCATCGCACTTACGCGTTCGTTCAAGGAGAGCTAGTCTTCGACGTCTTGCTCACCACTGCCGCTGATGATGTGTGGGTCCAGTTGGCGGGTCGCGCCGGGGCTGGTAGATGGGGCAGACGATGGTGCTGGCTGGGCTGGGATGGGCTGGTTGGTGACTGCGTTATTCATGTTTCGTGGTGGTCTCTCGGCCAACTTGCAAGAGCGGAGCTCCAGGTCTGCTTGGGGACCTCAGCAGTCTCTACCAAATGTGATGATGTTTATTCGAACAGAGAAGTCGCAACGAGGTTGCAAAAAAATGACCGTACGGCAAGTCTGGCAAAGGCGGCACGGGCTCTCGTGCAATCAGAGCAAGGGGCTTTTCGTTATCTTCCAAAGGCGCATACGCGTTGGTGCGTATGCTCCACTACATAACAAACTTCTTGCTGACCACGTGATGAGCACATAATTCCATATAGTTGCCCATTGAGCTAGCTAAGCACCTGTAGCAAAAGCAAGGCACGTTCTTGTTAAGTGTTGTTAATATAAACGATGGTTGTGCATAAGTGTAGTGAAGCTTTCCGTGTGAATTGGTCATAACCCATGTTTTCGAGCGTAGAAGCGCCTCAGCGTACCTAATCAACTACCACAGCAAGTTCGTTAGCAATGATGAGGTACGAGAATGTGCAGCTGTTTTTCATGTACTGAATAGTCCGTGTACAGTGAGTTGACCACCACCATTCCTTAAGCCACCTTGCACATAGACTCCCAGTCTGAAAAGGCGTGGGACTTGAAACACTAAGAAGTACTGCCCCCCTTCCGCACACACACACACACGAAATTCGAGGGCGCACGGGCTGATAAACACGCATACTTATTCAAAGGCGCACACACACACACGTATACGGCCACACACACGCGCGACCGTAAACGCACGCTTGCATGGGCGTACACATGTGCACAGGCACGCTTAACACAAGCACGGACTCACACCTTCACGCGCACGCACACATGCACGGGTGTGCACATAATCGCGCTTACCCACGAACACATGCGCAGGCTCCCGCACACACACCCATACTCGGGCGAACATTATGTTTGTGTATATAATCCATAGCACACATGTAGCTTATAATCAACCCTAAGGAAAGCTTTCGTAACATGGATTGCACTTAATTGCTATTATAAATGAAACGCAATTTGCTTATGCTGGCTTTCTGCTGTATTCAGAGAGCACCTTCACACATTCTAAATCAAATAGGCCGTCATTTAACGCAAGGCCCACATAGTCGTGCATTAGCTACGCTGCTCGGCCACCAATCCGAAGGTCGTGGGTTAGATGCCGGCCGTGGCAGTCGAATAAGATGGAGGCGAAAAGGTAGAAGCTTGTGCACTGTGCGATATCAGCGCTAATTGAAGATCACCATATGGTCAAAATCGCTAGAGCTTTCCACTACGATGACCTTCATCATATCGGGGTTTTTGAGACGTAAAATCCCAAATATTATAATTATGTATTCTTCTTTTGCTGCATATTACATTTGACGAGTCGTCACCTACACCCTTCTCAGGCACGAAAGCACCCTTAGAGCCTATTTTAGGGTGCTATCGAGGCCAGCACCCAAAAAAAGGGGTGCTTTTTTTCAATCGGCCATTTATGGGTGTTAGAGGGTGTCGCAAAAAATGCTTTCCCATAAAAGCACATTTTTTACACCCTTTTGGGTGTAAAATTTTATAGTGTGTGTACACAGATATTTTGCCTAGCTGTAAATGTTTCATTCTTTAGAAGCGCCAAAGAAACACGCATGCCAATCATTAGCGTACTTGCCAACCAAAAGCGGGCGGTGTTTAAATGAAATCCCTTCAACACAAACGTAATACTACATTATTCTTGGATAATATAATATTCTTTATAATCACATAAAAAACTTGTCGCTGAGACCAAGGAAACGACAACGGCTCCTCAATTTCTCGCTTTCCGAATGAAAGAGAAATGGCGAATAAATGGAGCGTCATAATTCCCCACACTCGCTCTAATGTAGCCTGGTTGCTGTGGAAATTCCCACATGTATCACTGCACTTGGGAGATTCCACAGCCACCGGGCATCTGCCATGTTCCTTCGTCAGGTTCCTCCTGTGCTGGGCAGTTCAGAGCCGCAAGAGCAGAGTCGGTTGATCCACCGGGCACGTGGTGTGGCGCGAGCCAACGGGGCCCTGGATTAAGGGCTCCAACAACGAGGACGATATTTTCTACCTGCTTCAATAGAAGTCTTCACTCTCACTCCAATAGTACAGAACCCAACTGTTCTGTGCAATGATACCCTTGCCAGCCAAATTTGGCAAACAAATCAAATCAAACCAAAGGTAATTTGTGTTCTGTAATGAAAAAAGATTAAAAAACAGTGTTTTGAAACAACTTGACCAGTTTTTAGACTCATGCATAAAAATAGCAAAAAAATAAATAAGATGTAAAAAGTTTCAGTGCTAGCAGCACCACCGTAAACATGGACATATACCACTTCACGGGTAACACACTACAACCGCGCGTACATATTGTAGTTATTCATACATGTGAAGCAGACTGAAAGTATCATTATTATGCTGTGTAGAGAAAGAAACATGGTAACGCGATTGTCATCCAGAAATCAAGTATAAGGCACATAATACGCCACGCAAAAAAAACGCCACTGTAAGCACAAACTATCCGAGTTTGGTGTTTTCGCGGTTCAGGACCTCTGAAAACTCTCTCGCGTTTAAAATTAGTACCTCGTGAAGGAATAAAAGTTGGTACATGACATAGCATTACCACCACCTCTCAGGCATGTAGTAAAAGGATAAATTCAGTTTTATCACGTAGGGAGATTTCTATCACGTGATTTTTAATCTGCGTTTCAGAGTTCGTTACCACGTGACTGCAAGGTGCAGCTGCTTCGGCGGCTTTTGCCCCATACCCCCCCCCCCCCCCCATGACGCCCTCAGTGAATCCTGAAGGTACGCGAGAACCACAGATGTTTGTTTGTTTTTTTGGCATCGCCGCTGTGCCTCAAGACTGACCTTGAGTCAACGCACTTTTACTGGAACTGTGGGCAGCATAAACACAAGCGAGAACAGCTTTCTGTGAACGAAAAAAAAGACGGTGGGGAGGGGGGCTCTCAAAAAGTTAAGAAAAGAAAAAAACCGTGCTGTGGAAAGTTGTCTTCCATAATTTCGCAAATTGTTGACTTTTGCTGGGTGGGGGCCTTTGAGACAGATGGTGCAAGAACCTCGGTATCTGTGTGTCTGGTTGGGCTGATAGATCTCACGTGTTTCCTACATCATCGAGCGACCGTGCGTTTCCGAGCGCTTCCGAACCTGCACGTCGCGGATATCTCGCTTCCGAGCCGAATCGCGAAGATCTGCCAGTGTTAACAAAATCAATCTGGTGTCATCGACCGTGCTTACCTACTGGAGAAGCAATAAGCAAAATGCTTCACTCTGTCGTCGGCACCGAGCCGTGGCCGCCAGTGACCAGTGGAAGTGTGTCGCCGGGGCAGGTGAAAGAAGCATTGCATATATTTTGTTCCACAGTAGGCGATGTCTGCATGAGTGCTGCCCTAATTGCCCACCGCATGCACAAACTGTTTTCAAACATGTAGCACGAAGCCAACAAGAGGCAGACGGAGCCAACAAGCGGCTGCCAGTGAGCACGAAGAAAACCCGGACGGGGGTCTTTCGTTAAAAGTATGCATACACCGCCCCGTCTCCGTAACATAGTGGTCACGTGTTCATTTTTGCCTGAAATGACGAAAAAATTCGCAGAGGATATGTGTTATGTGATCGCGAGCTGTGTTTCATCGGGTAGCCATGCTCCTCGAAAAGGCCTAGCACGCCATCGGTAAGCAGCTTGTATGCAGGCGTGGACCGCTCTTCTACGTCCGTTTTGATGAATACTTGCTGCTACTGTGTTTGTGCACCGTCGCTCAATAAAAACCATTGAGCTACCATGATTTGTGCATGCTTAGGTATATTTTATGGACTTGTGCATCAGCAGTGCTACCACGCGTGGGCCCATGAGCCCGGTGTGCCAAGTAATTATTGGACAATCAAAAAGGTTAGATTGGGCAGATATAAAATAAAAGGTCGGTGTGACATTTAGTGCCCTGCAGCCCACCTTCAGTTTACGCTTGCACCTTCAACCGTTGTTGTTAATAAAAAAAAACTCTCCTACCGGTACTACACGGCCGGTCAAAAAGGCGTGTCTATATATACAAGATTGTCGAGGTGTAGTCGAGCCACGCGCGTAGTCTGTTCGAGTGGTGTATCATTCTACATTTGCTGTGTGTGCGTGTTTGTCTGTATGTGAATCTATGTGTCACCAATTCTGCCGTTTGAGAAATTCAATCAATTCTTCTGTTTAATAAATTTGTCGACTCTGGGCGAATGCACCCGTCAATTTTTATTTTTTACCACCGGAATGAACTCCCAGAAATCACCTTAAAAACCTTGTGATGGCAGTAACAATTTACTTACTCTATTCTCGCTCAAAACCTCACTAGGGTAAATAATTAGTACTCTCCCTATGTTCAAAAACTCAGTGAGCACGAGAGTAAATTTTTACCTCGATAGTAGGTTGTCAAAAAAGCCCAAGAAAGGTAGTGCGCTAGAGGACAATTGGTTTACCCAGTTTTTGAGGTTATTTCTCGTCATTTTTGTTTAGTGCGCACTTATACACTGTATAGATCATAACCCCAGAAGGTTTACCCTACAGCCAAAAATGAAATTTATATTGAAGAACTTTATGTTGTGACTCAAAGTATATAACTGGATATGCTCTTGTTTTAGAGATCAAGTGCTACACATTTGCAAGTATAGCATGGATGTCGTGGTAAGAACAGTTGAATAAGTCAAAGCCTTTCAGGTTATATTGATTTGAAAGAGCTGAAAGCGTGCGAGATAAACGCTGTTCATCCAAGTTCAACCGCGTTATATCAGCCTCCCATTTTTTCTATGATGGTTGGGGTACTTTTGAGTGCCTGCACGCAGGTTTGCTAGACTGCAGAGATTTTTTTTATGCACCTGAACGTTTCTGATCTGAATTTCTAGCATAGGCATAACTATATAGTTGGTGCACCTTAATTATTTCTGAGCTACAAAATAAGGGTCTAGTTGATGCCACAAAATGAGCAATAAATATATGCCTACTTATTTTTTTCTGCAGTTTGTAAATTTAATGAACAATACTAGCCCCAATCCAATTGACACTACTTTAAATGAGCGTTAAAAAGTGAATGATATAGCAAAATCTTAGTTTTTTTGAAAGCAAATGCCGAATTCGACTCATTACACTTGACATCTGAGTTGATTCCTGCAAGACATTCTCAACATGATAATTCCAGTTCATGTTTTCTGAAAATTATGCACCAAGACATTTAAAATGAACAAACTTCTCAATTTTACGGGTACTCAGTATTATATCCAGGTGATATAGAATTATTTATTTCTTAGCTCAAAATATAACAGCTTTCATTTTGTTTTGGTTGATACGCACACGGTTTGCTGCTGACCATCTTTCTAGCGCTATCATTGTTTTGTTACAAGTTTTTATGAGTTCGTTAATGTCATGCCCTGAAATAAATATACTTGTATTATCAGCATATATGATATATTTGGCCTCGTTGGAAATAATTATGATATTGTTAAAATATATGTTAAATAACACTGGTCCTAATATGTTCCCTTGCGGCTCTCCGAATCGGGCATGCTGCGTACTGGGGGAAGGGTTTTTATGGATACAATTTTATGGATACGATAGAGCCCGCCCTCGAATATCATAGCAGTCTAAATTATTTAGCAATATTTATGGTTAACTGATTGAAACGCGCTAGAAAAATCAAGAAAAACGTCATGAACGAATGCCCTTTCTTCAATGAGTAAGTACTCTTTGTTCCAGAAGTGCTTGCTCAGCAGATTGCTTTTTTAAATGTATACTTAGAAGGGAAATAGTGATTTTCAATAAAAAGTGAAATTCAAGTATTTAGAAGTTCTTCAAGGACCTTTGAGAACACAGGTAAAATCGAAACAGTTGTATAGTTACCTCGATAATTTTGATCACCTTTTTTTACAATGTGCAGCCGAGTGCATAATTTTAGAGACCACGGGAGCGCGTGCCGAGGCGCGTCGCTGCGCCTTCTGGCGGCTGCACGGCTCTGTCCGGGAGCGCGTACTGCGCATGCTCGTCCCATATCACCCGGCAGCCTGCCCTTTCGCTCGTTTCAACGGCGCGCGTCTTGAAGCGATGCGGATGGCGCAAAGTGTCACTTCTGTAGTCGCTGTGCAAGAACCGGTACTCCCGAGTGATAATATAGCGGCGAAAATGCCTCTAATGTATTAGCATGGCTCTAGCGCGCCATGTAATACGCTTTCTTGCTTGATGCAGCTCGGAGAACATGCAGTTTTTCAGCTTTTCTCAAACGGAGTTGCGTGATATGCTCTTCTTGCAGTGATGAATTTTGTGCTCTGTCTCGGAGACGTTATGCCAGCTACATTTATTGGTGCGAATATCGCGCGTGCAGTGGTATGCAGTATACCATTGAATATCGCGCGTCCGGAATGAATAGCCAGGAAACGTGTTAAATAGCTTATTCTTATAAGCCAGAAAAAAAGAAAATGATAGTTATAACTGCTATCCAGGAAAGATCACTACTTTCAGTATTTAATCAAACGCCCATCAGCGGCAATCGCTTGCGCCACACGAGATGGCATCGGTTTGTAAAGCGCGGCCACGATCTCGGGGCGTGAACGAAGTTCTTCCCACTCCTCCTGTATGGCCGCGAAGAGGGTCTCCTTCGATGAACTTCCAAGATTCTGCGCCGCAAGTCGGCTTTTTACGAGACCCCAGACGTTTTCAAAGGGGTTCAGGTTCACTCTTACAGGTGGCCTTTCCAATGTGCGAACAGCAAGGCCTTCAAGCAAAGATTTGACACTGCGAGAAGTGTAAATGGGGCTCCTGTCATGCTGTTACACGAAACAAACATTTTTGAAATCCCATTCAAGAAATAAGGAGGCAATTCTTTCTCTATTATAAGGAAGTCCGTGGTGGCTGAAAGGTTCTCATCGATAAGAACCAGTGGTCCAAGCCCTTCCCTGGTCATGGCGGCTCAGACACTCACAGAGCATCGACCATTGGCAAAGACCGACTGCGTGTACTGTGGTGAATACCTGGCGAGGAAGGAAATGCTGAATTGGTTACACGAATTTATAAGAGTGGCAATGGCATGTTGGTAAGGCACTCTCAGTGCGTTCCAGAAGGCCTCGCAAGCTCAACTGCATTTTTCTAAGGTAATGAGGTACAATATACAAACATTGGCTAACGTGCTTAAGTTTGGCGAGCTGCTCACGATAAGAAGTAACGCAGCTTAAAGAGAATCAAAGCTAAGCAACGTTCTACAGCAAGTTCGAAGACAATAAAGTGCTGGGCTTTACTTGCCCTAACCACAACGTAATTAAGGCGCACTGTAGTGGGTGACCTGCCACTAATTTTTACCAACTGCGGTTAATTACCCTGTGCACTACTCTTTTTACACATTCAATGGTAAATAGTACAAGGATGTCATTAATGTGGAAGACAAATCGCAAATGTTACCTCGAGTTCATTGAACGCCATACTCGCCGTTCTTGATCTCAGCAACTTTAAAACGTTGATTCATCGCTGAACACAACCTTTCTCTACTCTTCTGATTCCCATGTCTGCACAGAACGCGCAAACTGCAGTCGCATGGATCTTTGCCTGTCCGTGATGTGGGGCTTCTGGGCCACGACGCAGTTAGCAAGGCCTGCTTTTGCCAACCTCCTACGGATAGTCCAGACGAACGCGTTGAGATGCCATGCATCTTTTATGCCTTTCGCTGTTATGTGGGGATCACCTACTATGACGGCGATAATTAGACTGTCCACTTCGTCATCTGTGCATCCTGACCTTCCAGCACGGTCTCTGTCACTGATCCCCCCTGTTTGTCGGTACGCTTGGATGGCACGACTCATAGCATTTCTTGACCTTTGAAGGAGCCGGCAGATGACCCGCTGAGAAAATGCCTTGGAAGCTTAAGTCTACGATGTGTCTCCTTCTATCAGCTGGTACTCGTGGCGACATTTTGAAGACGAATGTGGAGGCCTTAAAACCCACGATCTTATTTTCTTTCGAGATTGGCACTGTCCAATAGCTGTCTATTAGCTTGGCTGTGCCACGATATGCTGCCATTTAACATTTGCTGTACGAGATACTTTCTAATCGTCACCAAGCCCGAAAGACCACAAAAGAAGGCAAAGAATTGACAAAAATGACAAAATGGTACTGCGCCTGCGTCGCAAGCACGCGTGAACCATCTGAGTACCCAATTTTTTTGAGAGAGTTATAATAAAGACTCGCATTTCCACGCAGTGAGTAATGAGTACAAAAGGAGTGGTGTGCCGCCGTGCGAGGTATTTCGTCAAACAGCTTAAGAAATAAACTTTTGTTTCCTTGTGGGGCCTCCGAAATTGGAGCCCTTCGAACTGAAATGTGCTCGCCTGTCATTCACCGCAGTATTTTACAAAACAACGTGACCAGAATACCACAACACACGCTGATGATCAAGCGACGTTGTTAATGGAGGCAGTCTCAATTCCCGACTACTTCGCGTTCGAGAATGTTCCGTGCATATGTCATGGGTAGAGTCCTATTGAAATACTAAAAGCGGTGACGCCCCTTTCAACCTTCGTCATTTTCTCTGGTTTCCGGAAAAAAAGTACACTTACCCCCAAATATGAAAAGACTTGAAAACGAAAGCTTATGACTTCTCTTGCACGTCTCAATCCGCATTAATTCACGCTTACTTGTCTTAATTTACTATAATGCATCCAATTAATGAGTTGACTTCAATCGGGGTTTATGGTTCGAGTAGTAGAAGACGACACATGAATATCGAAAATTCGAATCGTAGAAGCTCTTGGGTCGAGGCTCGACTCCTACCAATAAGTGCGCCCTCTCGACGTGACAGAAGCACGATATAGAGAGAGAAATAAATTTTATTATATAGAGAAGACATTGAGCTCCACCAAAGTAACGTCTTGGGAATGTTGTCTTAATCGGGGTTGTTTAATGTCCACTCAGTATACTAGTTTCAAGTATCTCTCCGCTATCGAAATACGGCATGCATGACTGGACTTGAAGATGCGTCTTTCGGGTCAGCAGCTGAGCATCGAAACCACTGCACCACCTCTGTGGCCTTAATAAATAATTTATCCTTAATAAACCGAGTTTGTTTTCACCTATATTCCTCGGCTCTTTTCTGCAGCTGTTGGACGTTTGGTGGTTTCATACATGTTCACAGACACATGATATTTGGACAGAGTATTACTACGTGCGTTAGTTTGGCAAATGAGAGCGCAAAAGGCAACACTGCTGGCTGAGCTCATTGATTGCCTAACTCGACACTCAAAATGTGATCCCGCTGCGGATTGTCTAGGAGTAACGCGCACTATGTGCAGCACGCCGAAACCCGCAATTGATGTGCAGTCGTCACATTAGCGCTCGGCTTTTTTCATTGTCTTCAAAGCGACTACAGAAGTGACACCTTGCACCGTCCACATTGTTTCGAGGTGCGCGCCGTTGAAACGAGCGAAAGGCCAGGCTGCCGGGTGATATGGGAGGAGCGTGCGCAGTACGCGCTCCCGGACAGAGCCGCGCAGCCGCCAGAAGGCGCAGTGACGCGCCTCGGCACGCGCTCCCGTGGTCTCTAAAATTATGTAATCGACTGTACAGTCACTTTCGCCACTTGCAAGTTGACAGAAAAAATGAACTTCGTTGGGCACCCATAAAAATGTGTACCAAAACAGGAGCGATAACATCACAGACTTTTTAAACATGGCTTATTTGAAATTCGTTGACACCATAACTGGTACAATTTTTATACGTTTTCTCATTGAAGAAATTTTGTGGGTGGTGATAGAAGATAACTACAACCACTGAACATTTCGGTTTTTAATGTACTCACAAGCATCATCCGCACTTCCAGTTGTTGTCATGTGAGTGAAATTAATAATAGATGCGTCGGCCGATTCTGACCCATCCATATATTTGGCGTGATGTTTCAACTTAGAAACAGGGGAGGTAGCGTGACCACGATGAAGGAACACGATCAACCTAGCCCATAAAACATCGAAGCGATTACCAGTAACATCAAGATATGTAGATTGATAGCGTGTTCTCGCTAACCGTAAATATCTTGTAAGCCTGTAGTGATAACTCTTAAAGACCGCTAGGTCCTCCGGTAAACGTGTTTGCACAAAGGTTTGGTAAAATTTATCTCTTTTTTTAATTTGATCACGCAACTCGAGATTTACTCAAAGTTTTGATATTTCATGATTTTAATTACGTTCTTTTAGTGGGAATGTGCAAGATATATTCGTTTGATAATGAGAATAATTATATGGGAAGCGTCATTTGCAACTAAAACTTCGTTATTCGCAATGCTCATGGCCTATAGGTGGCACGCCACGCAATACAAGATGGCTGCCGAGGGATGATCAACCCGTGAACTCGCATAAAAGAAGATAAGACGCACAGACGCACTTTTCGTGCCGCTTTCACTGGATGAACTATGGATAGTCAAATGAATATATATCAAACCAAAGTGATTTCCAAAACTATAGGAACAGCTGAATGTTCGCTATACCTCATTTATCGCCGCTGTGCGAAGGGTGGTGGTGTCAGCTGATTGTTCGTGTATCAACAATACTTTGCGTAATCTTGTGCGTGGTACAGAAAACTGTACGAACCGGAATTCACGTATGAACTGAACGGCACTCCGAGACAATTTGTGACGAGCCTGCCTGGCGAATTAGACGCAGAAATAGGCCAGTAGCAACAAGCGCGCATTCGCTGCTGCAAAGGGCCGAATGTTTACCGTAGCGATGGTTTGCAAACATATTACGCCGTCATCATTACTTGCGCTGTAAGCATTATACAGCTGCTTCTTTAACAGAACACAAGCATTTAACTTCCCATAAAGTAGCGCTTTTGTCACAGCCAAGATCAGAAACAAACTGTGCGCAATTCGCTGTACTCGGATGTCGCAGGTTCCATCAGGGTGATCGATACAAGGATATCGAAAAGAATACACGCGTACGTTTTTCGCAACGGTAAAATTGTGAAATTTTGTCCAGCAACAACGTCATTCGGACGGAACCGGTGAAGTGCACAAGAAGGTAGCGTAGACTGTAGTAATAACTGCATATTTCGTTGCTCTGATCATTTCGCTTCACTTGTCGAGCTCGAGCGTATTGGTGGCACGCGGCATTTTGTAGTATTCACTGTAATCGGGCTACATGCAATGCACAAAAGAAACGATTTTTTTATTTTGTGATCGCCGAAGTATATTATACAATAAATACAACGGAAGTGACCTATGAGCATAAAAAACATTAACGGACGACTGAACTGGAAGTACAACTCACTCCTCGTGAGCTAGTAGCTGATCATTCGTCGGCGCTGTCACTCTCAGCGTGTTGCCAACCATCTACGTCCAGCGAAAAATCCTCGACGTCATGACGGTCTTTTTGAACACCACTGCTGAAAGTAATCTAAGGAATTCTCTCCACCGAACGACTGCGATAGCGCCAACAACGCGTCATTGCACAACTCCAACACGGCGTCGCTCACCACGTTTATCTGTGGTGCGGAAAACATTTCGCTCCAATACCAGCAAAGAAAAAAATTACTTGCAGTGTGCTCTCATCTATCAACAAACTTAAACAAAGAAGAGGCGCTGCGCTTGCAATGAATGTTGTGGAATTAAAGTAGTGCGAAAGCACTGACGGATGCTATACGCACGCAAAAACAAGGTGAATTTCAACTGCAAAGGTTAGACAATAACATTTACCTACAAGAATAGCAGAAGAGTTTCGTGGAAACCCGCTAGGTGGCGGAAGAGTAAAGAAAGAAAAAGAAGACAGCCCCCTTTTGTAGCACAACGCCATAAAGAAATCCCTACGGATATCTCAGAAAGAAAGCCTCTTCCACCTCTTTGCGGGTCTCCGTTGAACTGATTTGCGATATTTGTGTTCATGTGCTTCGAGTTGTCGATGAATTCGTCCTCGCGTTGTAAATTTCTAGCTTCCTGGTTAGTTCAATCGGCAGCGCGACCGCCCCTATTAGGCGTTGGTCCCGGGTTCAAATCCCGGACCAGGACGAAATTTTCGGCATCTAAGAAGTTTTCTTTCTTATAAATCCGTAGGGATTTTCTTGTGGCATTGAACCACAAACGAGTGGTTGTCTCCTGCATTTTCTTAACATTTAACTATTCAATGTGGCTGCAGAAATTCTCGCAATTTTGATATGTGTCCTCTGCGGGCTATAATCGAAAGTGCGAGTTGCCACGTATTTTCAAGAAAACTTCACCTCTCGCAAGAACGAGTCAGATTGATCATGTCAGGAATAGTTCGGTATAGTCACTGATGCAAACAGGAAAGTGGCTTGTGTTTGTTTCTTGCTAACGCGTTAACACTAAGGCAAGCGCCACCGAACAAGGGAGCGTTGGGAACGTCTTCCTACTGATCAACCTCGAGAGGACACTCCTGAATTCCGCTAGGTGGGGCGACAGTCTATGAACATTGCGAATATAGGTCCAGTCTATGTGCAACCGACTTTCACAAAATGCACCCAGTGCCTTTTTCGTAACTGATTGAAACATAATTTTCTAGAGCTATGTTGTGTGTTGTTTCATTTGCTCTGCACGTAAAAATACCTGAAGATGGTCACTTATAAAATACATACAACACCCGACCTAATATTTATTTCGAGCAAATTTATGATAAGAAGATGAGGAACTGACTCGCACTCAAGGGTCAGTTTGGGGTACTGTAATTGTTTTTTATGAAGCCATTGGACTTAATGACAGCATTAAAGTCATGGGATGTCGAAATCTCCTCAAGCAATATGTATATGCCTAATAATTATCTTAAATGCCTGGAAGTGATCAGAATAAAACCGAGAAAGGCGGCATTATCACCATGTGGTTGTCGATAGCAAACAGAAAACATGGCGTTGTCGGCACAAACACTAAGTCGTACTTGATATTGATGTAAACATTTATATGCTGGCTCTAATACAGTTTTACAATGAAGCTGTTGCAGTCCAGCCTGTGCCACAGTAGCAGCAATAGCAGCCATCATCTGCAGGAAACTTCTAATGAATACGTTTCATTGGCTAAGCCGACAAGACATGAATCTTTACTTCAACCTTTACGGTGTAGCTACTGCAATGCCTCTTTTGTTTTGTTTTTTTAATGCGGGTACAAACTCTTGCTTCTTATTGGTAGCCATCGGTTGACCTTAGTTTATTGAGTGGTAGGGGTGCGACGCCACGTAAAGGGTTAGGCTGCATGCATCACACGTGCGTCGGAGCACTTTTGCAGGGAAGTGTGATAAATTCACTCTCCCCATACATTATCTGTGGGGTTAGTTCCTTCGTGTTACATTTTTGTAGCTCGAAGCTATGCCGCTGCCTCATCAAAGCCCTTTTGTGGCTCCTCTTGAAGGCAGCGCATGCAGCATCGTCGCAGTTAAGCGTCCACATTGGTCACCCGCATAGCATCATGAATGGAGAGGCGTTATCTCAAATAATCATTTCTCAGCGCCAGCTTGATTGCTGATGCAGTTAACATAAGGCATGCAAGACACCGCCCCATGAAACAGTGCACAAACTGTACAAAAGTTTACGTCGATTGATTTTCGTCGTGAGGCACTATATTAGGCACTTTATTTTCACATGAACGTAAAGCCCACGCGTAGGCTAGGAGATGGGCGAGATTAGCAGGAGGCTTGAGAAGATGATGGTGAGTGGCTGGATATGTCGCAGCTGGCTGGCAATGAAAAAATAGTGTAGGCGCTGGCAGATCATAGAGCCTCGAGCACTACCTACCAGCGCGTCATGTCTCCAACCAAGTGGTGCTTAAATGGCGCGGGGGGGGGTCTCTTTTCTGTCACGGAGAAGGGGAACAATCTTCTGCAACGGAGAAGGGGGACAATTAAAGGGGACAATCTCACTATGCATGCTGTGACCCGTTTTTCTGAGTCGAAAGTGTGCCTTATGACGTCCACCGGTCCTTGTCATAAGGCACTTCTTTATACATTGCTCAGAACTAGCCAATCGCACAAACTAGCGCGTACAGTCATGGCCGTGCCTAAGGCGCAGTGTTATGAGTACGAGAAGCGAGAGCCAAGTGTCAGGGGAGAGCTCACGACCCGAATAGCGAACTCGCGAATATAATGCGGTGAAGCGTCAACTGAAGCCAGGCAGTAAGACCGCTGGAACGAATGCCATGGGGTAATCATCGTGCATAAACAGCTTCACTGCAAGACCATCTTGGCGGAGTGGATAAGGAGTAGATATTTTATTGGCGCAAGCGTAAACATATAGCCTGAGAGAGAGAAACGTCTTTATTCACAAAAGCATGGAGAAGGAGAGCGTGGAAGGAACCCCTACTCCGGGGTCCCTAGTCGGGCCCGCTGTATGCTAGAAATTTCCTAATGACAGAGCGTGCAAAAGACAAGAAGAATGCCCACTAACAACGCAAAAAGGAGCACAGCGGCTGAAAAGAAGGCAGGTACAAAAAGTCGTCAGGGCATGAGCAGGTAAGAAGCGACCATTATACAAAACATAAAGTGATAATTTAGAAATGATGAAGTTTTGCTTAGCGTCTTTTATAATAAATTAGTATCCAGTTCGAAAAGTGGCAAGTCTTTCCTACGGATAAGCGGCCGAGTTTACTCCGCACCACCACAACAACCAGTAAACTTGTTGGGGTGTTTTCCGAAACAAATGACAGTCCTCTTGTCTATAACTCGCTTACTCTTTCTCTTCCCTAATGTTTTTTTCGCAACTGCCCATTAGTACATATCTTGTCTTATTGACAGCCAAGGGATGAACAGTAGCGCCTGAGGTATTTCTCACTTTCTTAAGGCTGTGATATAAGCAAAGTAAGAGAGATATACGACACGCTTATTTTTACTAATTTCTGCCAGTGTGATCATATATAACAAGATGGGCTCCTTAAAACGCTAGGCGACAGTTGCAACTGAAAAGTGAGGATATATCAGAGTTAAAACAAAAAAAGAGTTCAAACAACAATAGACGAAGTACGAAAAATGACAGACAAGACGACCGCTTTTCCTGTCTGCTATTTTTTCGTGACTCCCCTCTTGTAGTTTGCATTGTTTTTACCTTTTCCCATGTCTGACCAACTAGCCCAATGAAACACACTTGTGGGATTTATACCGAAGTGAAGCAGCATGAAAAAAAGTGGGGAACCTGAAACAAACAGATGAGAACAAGCGGTGAACTATTAACCTTGATTTGGAGCCGGCAGACTTGCCGACATGCAGCCCACATCACTCGTGTTTGTGCAAATTTTTGCTGCCTTTTGGTCAATGCTGCTGCACGGTAGTGTAGACGAAAAGGTGTCGTTGCTTAGCATTCCTGAATGTTCGCCCACATCGATGGTCGAGTGGGACACGACAGCACGTGGTTGTCAATCGTAATGACGATAAATAGGCACAGCGTGTCTCCTGAGGACAGTGATGCTGATGAGAATGAGTGACCAATCAACTTCGGGCGAAAGGACACACGTGAAAGGAGACAAGGCTACGTGAGCAAGCAGCAGTACACCTTCGAAGGAATCAGAGCAGGTACGCATGACAACAAGCAGCTTACGTCACTGCTGTTCGTGCAGATTTTCGCTGTCCTTTGATGAACCATTCTGCCTGGTACTGCAGTAGTAAGTGGCGTTATTTCCGTGCATAGTGGCGTTGTCGCCCACATTGTCGTGGTGGTGCAATCGTAGTGCAGTAAATATGCACAGTTGATCTCCCAAGAATAGTTATGCTGACAAGGATAAACAATCAACTTCGGGTGAAATGACACACATGACAGGAGACATGGCTACGCGAGTGAGCAGCAGTGCACCTTCGGGATAATTGGAGCAGGCACGCTTGACAAGATGAAGCTCACATCAGTTCATTTGAAAGACTAACTTGCACAAACTCTCGTTCGTGCAAGTTAGGTTTTCAAATCGCATTCATCATCATCATCAGCCTGACTACGTCCACTGCAGGACAAAGGCCTCTCCCATGTTCCGCCAGTTAACCCGGTCCTGTGCTTGCTGCTGCCAATTTATACCCGCAAATTTCTTAATCTCATCTGCCCACCTAACCTTCTGTCTCCCCCGAACCCGCTTCCCTTCTCTGGGAATCCAGTCAGTTACCCTTAATGACCAGCGGTTATCCTGTCTACGCGCTACATGCCCTGCCCATGTCCATTTCTTCTTCTTGATTTCAGCTATGATATCCTTAACCCCCGTTTGTTCCCTAATCCACTCTGCTCTCTTCTTGTCTCTTAAGGTTACACCTACCATTTTTCTTTCCATTGCTCGCTGCGTCGTCCTCAATTTAAGCTGAACCCTCTTTGTGAGTCTCCAGGTTTCTGCTCCGTAGCTAAGTACCGGCAAGATACAGCTGTTATATACCTTCCTCTTGAGGGATAGTGGCAATTCGCCTGTCATAATTTGAGAGTGCTTGCCGAATGTGCTCCACCCCATTCTTATTCTTCTAGTTACTTCAATCTCGTGGTTCGGCTCTGCGGTTATTACCTGCCCTAAGTAGACATAGTCTTTTACAACTTCAAGTGCACTATTACCTATCTCGAAGCGCTGCTCCTTGCCGAGGTTGTTGTACATTACTTTCGTTTTCTGCAGATTAATTTTAAGACCCACCTTTCTGCTCTCCTTGTCTAACTCCGTAATCATGAGTTGCAATTCGTCCCCCGAGTTACTCAGCAATGCAATGTCATCGGCGAAGCGCAGGTTACTAAGGTATTCTCCATTGACTCTTATCCCTAACTGTTCCCATTCTAGGCTTCTGAAAACCTCCTGTAAGCACGCGGTAAATAGCATTGGGGAAATTTTGTCCCCCTGCCTTACACCCTTCTTGATTGGTATTCTGTTGCTTTCTTTATGAAGCACTATAGTAGCAGTTGACCCCATGTGGATTCCTGCAAGGATGTTTATGTATGCTTTGACGACGCCCCGATTTCGCATTGTCTGCATGACTGCTCAAATTTCCACTGAATCAAACGCCTTCTTGAAATCTATGAAGGTTGTGTGTAGTGGTTGGCTGTATTCTGAGCATTTCTCTATTACCTGACTGATAATATTGCTACATGCATGTATATTGATATTCTAGAGGGCGACGCGCGTGTGGCCTGACGAGGAAGACGAATAGTTGTCTCCGCTCGATCGCTGGTGAACCGGGCACGCCATTACCGATCGTTTTGAATACATATAATCCCCAGCCTCGTCGTTACGGCGTCTCTTCTTTTCTGTAACAATATGAATGTGGTCGATTGTCGAGTAGCCTGTTAGAAATCGTGCTTGTTTTTTTGGTTGATTGAATTGTAATGTTGCCTTAATTCTGTTAGCAATTTTTTTGTAAATAGCTGGTACACGTCGGAGAGCAAGCTGATTGGCCTGTAATTCGTCAAGTCCTTGTCATTTCCTTGCTCATGTATTGAGATGAATCTCCCCATTAGCATTCTTCCAAGATTCTGGTACTCTTCCCGTAAGAAGACACCTTGTAAACAGGGTGGCTAGTTCTTCTAACACAATATTTACCCCATCTATTAGCCTATTTGAATGATCCGTATTGGATGTCCAATAATTCCGTATGTTTCCGTAAGAATACATGTTTCCTATATATTTTCTATATATTTCCGCAAGATTCTTGCGGAAACATACGAAATAATTGGACATCGCAAACGGACCGTTTCAATAGCATGCAGCACTGATGTTACTTGATCCTCACCAGCAGCCTTGCTTCTTTGCATACTCTTCAAGGCTTTTCTGACTTTTTCGGTCATAACTGGTGGGGTGCCATCAGGGTTACTGCTAGTTCTCTTATCAAGGTCGTGGTTGTCCCGGCTACTATACAGATTTCTGTAAAACTCCTCCACTGTTTTACCTTACCTGTTTTGCCTTCCTTGTCTCTTTGTGCATAAATATGTTTTTTGCCTATACCAAGTTTCCTCGTAACTGCTTTTACGCTTACTTCGTTTTTAGAGCGTGTTGAATTCTCTCCTTGTTATACCATAATACATCACATACCTTACGTCTAATAATCAACTTCGAAAGCTCTGTCAACACTACTTTGTCAGTTGTACTTGAGGATTTCATGCTTTGACGCTTCTTAATGAGGTTCTTCGCTTCCTGGGACAGCTTGCCAGTGTCTAACAAACGTACCTCTCTAACAAACGTACCTTCAATTTCCACTCCACACTCCGTAATATTACATGTCAGATTATCATTCATTGCTTCAATACTAAGGCTGGTTTCCTCGATAAGAGTCGAAAACCTGTTCTGAAGCGACACTCTGACATACTGTACTTTTGTTATCAGTGGTAGCTCATTGATTTGCTTCTTGTGTATCTGTCACTCCTTCTTCATGTATAGGCGAATTCAAGACCGTGCAATGCTATGGCCACTGCACAGTACCTTGCAAAGCCTTCCACATCATGCATGGTGCCTGGGTGTGCACTCAGCATAAAGTCTATTTCGTTCCTATGTTCACCATTAGGGCTTCTCTGTGTCAACTTACGGTTTCCTCGTTTTCGGCAAAAAGTATCAAAATTCGTAAATTACTGGTTTCTGCAAATTCTACTAATATATCCCCGCTGGCATTTCTAGTACCGATGCCATAAACTCCTACTGCCTTGTTTCCAACCAGTTTCTTTTCTTCCTTGGCATTGAAGTCTCCCTTTAGTATAGTATACTGTGTTTTACCTTATCTTTACCAATTGCACGTCCTCATAGAAGCTCTCAACTGACGCATTGTCATGGCTGGATGTAGGCGCGGAAGCCTGTGCCATCTTGATCTTTTACCTCTCGTAGAGTTTAATTACGATACCTAGCTACCACCTTTTCAATTAGGCTACAATACACCTCTATGTTGCCAGAAATATTTATATGGTTAAGGAATCCCACACTCTGTGCTTTTCACTCAGCCAAGCCATTATAACACAGAACGTGCCCGTTCTGTAGCACTGTATAGGCCTCCTCTGTCCTCCTAACCTCACTGATCGAGTCCTATTTATCCCACTTAACACACTCTAGCTCCTCGAATAGTACAGCTAAACATGCCTTACTAGATAAGGTTTTAACGTTAAACGTTGCCAAGTTCAGGTTCCAATGGCGTCCTGTACGGAACCAAAGATTTTAAGCACCTTCTGCTGCGTTGCAGATCTGACCACCACCATAGTCAGTTCAGGGCCGTAAGTTATTTAACGTATGCATGTGGGAGGTAGTGGCCAGATACTGTACCAGGGTGGCCGATCCTTCTGTGGTGAAGGAGTGCGTTAGCGGCGGTGGTCATTGGTGGGGCCGCACTCTATGCATCCTAATGCAGTTCCAACACCACGCAGATTTTTTTAAAATCAAATTTAAAAAACACCAACATTGGAACCACCGACCTCTTGCAAGCGGCGCTGATGCTCTAACCACCACGTAATCACTGCTTGTTGACAACAATGCCGTCCGAAATGACTACAAGAGCCGTCTCGAATAAAACGTTCTTGTTCAGGCAGCTCTTCTGGTGTACTTCTTGGATACTGTCCGCCACACCCGTCGTTACGTTGTAGGAATGTCGACGAAAATGCAACAGAACTGCCCTATAACATGCGGAGAAGCATCGAGCTGCCTGAAGGACAAGTGGTCTTCGTACATCATCCGCATCGGGTATTACTTCCGAGGAAACAGCATTGAAGGCAACAACATAAAAGTCAATTGACATCGTCAGTGGGCGGTGCGCTCCTCGAAAGGTAAACCAGCTAACCTACAAATAAGCGGTGGATATTGCGCAATGCTATTATCATCTCCAGCTAGTGAACAAAATTGCGGAGGGCTTCAAATTTTTTACTCGTGTTCCGAATGGAGACGAGTTTGCGCAGCAGTTTATGGTCGAGCTCCGCCGACTCGCCGACAAGTGCAACATTGGCAGCATGTTAGACCGAATGCTGCGGGACAAGGTAGTATGCGAAATTCGAAACACAGAGCTACAAGAAACACTACTTTGTGCATAAAGTTTGACCTTGAAGGAAGCCGAGAGTGTACTAGAACTGTTGAGTGGCGTGAACAGGCCTCGCCACTTGATACCTCCCGCTTCGACCGTAGTGCTGGCGCTGCAGTCGAATAATACTCAAGCATCGCGTGCCAGAGCTGCTATCAGCCCTCAGAAGTTGGAGTGGCCAAAGCCTCTTAGTGAGAAGCTTTGGTAACGTCAGCGCATGGACTCTCCGAGCGCTGACGTCGACACAATGATGCGCTCTCTTCGTGCGCTGTTCTTCAGTTTGAGTCCACTTTCTGCTCGTCTCGAGCTGCACATGAGGGACGAAAACAGGATCAGTAATGCTCCTAGTTCAACAAACAATGTTTGTTTTTGGTTCGGCACA
This sequence comes from Rhipicephalus annulatus, assembly GCA_013436015.1. Classification (NCBI taxonomy): domain Eukaryota; kingdom Metazoa; phylum Arthropoda; class Arachnida; order Ixodida; family Ixodidae; genus Rhipicephalus; species Rhipicephalus annulatus. The sequence continues at coordinate 162,669 of WOVY01009598.1, forward strand.
ATCGCACGCTTGACCGCAGGCAGTGTGAAAGGAGTGAGAAGGTCTGTCTCACGCTCATAACCATTGTGATAGATTAAATTTCTGGCCATGGCAGCCGCATTCCTAAGGGTGTGAAAAGCAAAAGTACACTTCTGCTTCGATACAACACCAATTGGTGCATAATCAAGTCATTTTAGGACGCAAGAACCAATATTTACAAGTTCGGTGGAAGGGTTCATGGGTGATTTTTATCGAACATATGAGCTTTGACCCTCCTACAGGGTTGTTTGTATTGGAGGAGTCCACATATGTACGGACACTGCTTTCGCTAGTTAGTCAACACCCGTGCTCACTTGCATTATTGAGTCTCACAAAATATCTAAACGCGCTTACTATAGAATACCAATGCCATGGTTGTGGCTGTTTTTCGTGTTTATTTGCCCACTCATCAATTCCATCACGTTGTTCAGTTTTATGTTGCTCACGCAATGAGTTTAAAGCTTCATTTCACCAAAATTAGAGGTCAAATGCTGTTGAGATAATGTGCGAAATTGTAGCAACGGTGTTGTCACACTCGTAACTGCCAATTTAGATAGCTACATCACAGATTAATTTTCTTGCTGTTGATTACCTATGTGTGGACATAATGTAGGACACCATTCATCGCCTCATCGAGGCGAAGGTTGTTTAATTACGACTTGCCCCACCACGGTGATCTTGTGGCTAAGGTACTCGGCTGCTCACTCCCAGGTTGCAACAACTCGCCCAGTCAGCAGTACGCGGGATTGAATCCTGGCTGTGGCGGCTGCACTTTTGGCGGAGACGAAAATTCGGCAGCGCTGTGTGCTCAGATTTGGGTGCATGTTGAGGAATCTCAGGTGGCCGAAATTTCCGGAGCCCTCCACTACGTCGTTTCTCATATACATATGGTAGTTTTAGGATGTTAAACAACACATATTTATCATCATGTGCAACTATTACTTGGGCCACGTCGCTCACTGCGCCATCGAAGATGCTCGTTCAGCATTCCCGGCGTTTGTGTTGGAATTGTCAGCATTCCCGGCGTTTGTGTGTGTTGTTGGTGCTCCCACGTCAAGTAAATATTACTTTTCGTGACGCGGCAGTAGGCTAACCCAGCATGTCACGCAAATCAGGGTGTACGACTTCACATTCCCTGGCGACAGTTGAGAAGAAACATGTACTTTTAATTGCAATAATCAGACATCAATTTTCCTCAATTTCCTAGGTTTTACAAAATCGTTTTATGAGGCAGTACGACACTGCTTATTTTTTGAATACGTAAACTTTGCGTATAAGACGTCAGAAATCTCCCGTTGGAAAAAGCTGAATCCTTTCAAATTGTTTAAATTAGTCACAGATGCAGGCGAAAGTTACACAGTAAAGCGCAATGTACTTAGTGAATCGTAAACATGCCAATTTGATTTGTAATACTTTAGGACACATTTGTTCCATTACCGGAGTGTATGCCTAGTTGTGACCACGTTTCGGCTGCTGACCCGCAGGTCGTGGGATCAAATCTCGGCTGTGGCGGCTGCATTTTCGATGGAGGCGGAAATGTTGTAGGCCCGTGTGCTCAGATTTGGGCGCACGTTAAAGAACCCCAGGTGGTCAAAATTTCCGGAGCCCTCCACTACGGCGTCTCTCATAATCATATGGTAGTTTTAAACCCCACATATCACTCATTAGTTGTGACCACGTTTGCACCATTTAGCATATTTTCCTATAGCACGAATTTTATTTTATTTTATTTATTCACTACTGCCAGCTACCCTTTGGCAGCCAAGGCATGAGTGGTACAGTGTAGAGTTAGAATACAAAGTTTACATGCGACCTGTAACACGGTTCGCGGTACACAGGGAAGCAATGATGCAGTAAGCTTACAGATTGTCACGACACACAAGCGCGCGCAATCAGTAACACGGCCCACGAATTGCAATGCAGGTGTAATTCTCGTTACAAATAGCTACGTGAATATACAATAAACAGGCAATGCTAGTCTAATGCAAAACACACAAAGTGCATTACGCGCTTTGACCAGGAAGCGTGAAAAAAAAAAGCAGTTTGCGTTAGTGGCATGGAAGCAAGATAACGCGTTAAATACGTTAGTTCAATAGAACAGGGGAACATCACCAGCACTTCCAACCATACACAATTTTGAATAGCCGTTGAAGAAGCATTTTGATTAGCTGAGTTATTAATGTCGAATGGCAAAGTGTTCCATTCTGCTATCGTTCTCGGGAAAAAGGATAGACGGTAAGCGTGTGTTCTCGTGAAAGGTGTTAGGATTGTTTTGTTGTGCTTGTTCCGGGTGGGGCGTGACATGTCGAATTCGAGATAAGTATTGAAGTCAACCTTTGAATAACCATTGACTATGCTTTGTAATACTTTAGGTCGACGCAATTTACGGCGGGACTTTAGTGTTGGTAGGTCAGAATGCCTGCACAGCTCTGTCACAAATACTCGCCTGCTGTATGCGTTGTGAATAAATCGCAGTGCTTTCTTTTGTACCCGTTCGAGCATCACTGAATCCGTCTTTGTGTGTGGGTCCCAAACAACGTCTGCATATATGAGCAAGGGGCGGACCAGCGTAGTGTACGCAACGGTCTTCGTTTTGCTTGTACAGTGCTGAAGTCGGTGTCTTAGAAGCCAAAGTTTGCGCAGTGCTGATGTAATGTTTTGTAAGTGTTTGTTTCAGGTGAGGTTTTATGCCATGGTTACACCCAAAGAATTGAACTTGGTTACAACCTCTAATTCAACATCTTTAATTTTTAAGTATATTAAAGCGAACATTTTTTGCGTGTTATTGTCACTTGGCGAAATATGTTGTGTTGAGGCTCATGTTCAAATCGGCACACCAATTACTCACAGCTTTTAAGTATTTGTTGAGAATTTTCTGGTGATTTGCCCATTCAATAGGGACATAAACAACGCAGCCATCAGCAAATAGATGGAAACGCACCGGACAGTCGAACAGTAAATCGTTTAAATAGATAATGAAAAGCAACGGATCTAAGACAGAGCCCAGTGGGACTCCACAAACAACTGATGACAAATGCGAGGCAGAGTCACCTATTTGAACATACTGATACCGGCTTGATAAGTAGGAGTCTAACCACTGAGTTATTTTCTCATTTTTGACCAAGCTTCGAATTTTTAACATTAGGTTGCTATGGGCTACTCGATCGAAAGCTTTTTCGAATTCTAAGAATATAGCATCAATTTGCACCCCCCTTATCCAAAGCTGTTCAGACGTCGTTAGTCATGTGTATTAGTTGTGTAATTGTAGAAAATCCACGCCGAAAACCATGTTGATTGCTCGTAAAAACTTGTTGTTCTCAAGATATTTTATTAGGTGTTTAAATATAAAGTGCTTAAAAATTTTACCGACTGTACACACAAGGGATATGAGGCGGTAGTTTTTAACAGAACGTTTATCGCAGAATTTGTGCACAGGAGTAACTTTTGCAGTTTTCCAATCATCTGGAACCACACCGCTTAGTAGAGTTTTGTTAAATATAATGCAAAGGCATTTGAAGCACCACTACGTATACCGGTAAAAGAATGCGTTTGATATTCTGTCGGGACCTGCGGACTTTTCAGGGTCAAGGTTGAGCAAAGCCGAAAATATTCCCGGCTCGCTAATAGTTATATCGGGAATTTCAAAGCCAGGAATATTGATATTAGTGCAGCACTGGGTTGCACGTACAAATACAGACAAGTAAAATGCATTATAAAGCCCTTGCTATCGAGCAGGCATCGGACATTTTTCTGTCGTTTATTTTATTTTGGCAGCTGGGTCTTTCTTTTGTGTGATGTGAGCCCAGAACTTCTTAGGGTTAGTGACAAAAAAGCTGTGCATCTTAATATTAAAAAAGTGATGCTTTGATTCTTTGATTTTTTTTTCGTACATCGGCCCTTAGGGAAGGTAACACATTAGGCGTTTTGGGCGCTCGGGAAAGCCGCTTAACACGACGTTTAAAGTGAAATATGTGACATGTAATCCACGGGCTTTGGCAGTTATTCTTTCTTTGTTTTTGTAGAACATATTTGTTAATACAAGTATGCACGGCCGTGTTGATATGCAACCACAATCCGTTTACGTCGAGATATCCGTTATTGTATTTGCTCTTAAAAGTGTCAAAATCTAGTTCCAGGAAGTCCAAAATACTTTCATTATCAGTGCTGTTAAAATCTCTAAATGGCTTATTAATTGCCCGCGAAGTCAAAAGAAACAAATGGCTTTTAAAATGCATTATTTCGGGATCTGAGTTATGGGCAGAAGATTGACGTCAAAACCAAGCCGTTGAACGTATTCAGAAAGGAAGACAAGGTCGCCCCGCCGCGGTGGTCTAGTGGCTAAGGTACTCGGCTGCTGACCCGCACGGCGCGGGTTCAAATCCCGGCTGCGGCGGCTGCATTTCCGATGGAGGCGGAAATGTTGTAGGCCCGTGTGCTCAGATTTGGGTGCACGTTAAAGAACCCCAGGTGGTCTAAATTTTCGAAGCCCTCCACTACGGCGTCTCTCATAATCATATAGTGGTTTTGGGACGTTAAACCCCACATATCAATCAGGAAGACAAGGTCAAGTAGTGACCTTGAGTTTGTCGAAACACGAGCAGGTTCATGCACAATTTGGCCTAGTTAACATGAAAACGAAAACAATATCAAGCAGTAGTTCGGAGTGATCGAAGCTAGGGACGGCACACATCGAATCCCAGTCAATTCGGGGCAGATTGAAATCACCGCAGAGTACTATATGCGTGTAGCGCTTGGTATACACGCCTACATAATCTGCATATGCTTCAAGTTCTGTAACGTTGGAATTTGGTGGTCTATAAAATACACCGATAAAGATGTTGAGTTGCGGATGGTAAAGAACAATGCAAGCCGTTTCAATGTTTTAGCGTTGGGAGAGGGGTATAGTCCAGGCCTTTTTTTATTACTACCACACCCCCACCCTTTGAATCCCGGTCACAGTGAAAGATTTTGTGGGAGCTCGTTTTCGCTATTGAGTCTGGAATTTTGTCACTTAGCCACGTTTCTGTTGCAGCCATGACGTCGGGATTGTATACGATGAGAATACTTTCTAGGTCATCAGACTTGTTTAAAATACTTCGTGCATTTATATTCAAAAGAGAAAAGGGTTTGCAATTCGTAAGTGAAGGCACATCAGAGTCGCTCTTTCCTTTGCTATCAGCTCGGTCGTGGTTTGGTGGCAATCGTCACTGCGGAGCGAATGGGACTCTCGCTCCAAGAGTGTCGTCACACACAAAAAGCTTACCATCGACTTTGATCTTGTCGAACGACTGTATTACTTTTATCCCCTTCTTTCTTATTTCAGAAGTGCTATCCCAAAGTTTTTTCGGGCAGCCCGGACGCGAGACGAAAAGCCTTTCGATATGCCATATGCCATGTCTTTCAAGTTTTTACAGTTATTTCAGTATCCTCGGCTTGCCTCGGCCGTCCACCAGGTTGAAAATTACTGGTCTATATTTGTTTTCATTTTTTCTACCTATCCTGTGAATACCTTCTATTCCGACGTTCTTCTCTTTTAGTATTTCACCAAGAATGTCGTTCAATACTATCTGCTCTACAACTCCACCTTTTCATCTTTCATCTGTTTGATACCGTACACTATCAAGTTACCCCTCTGACTGCGGTTTTCTAAGTCGTCGATTTTACAAACGAGGCTATCCACTTGGTATTGTACTTTGTCTACAGTAGTGATGTAACTTGTTACGGTGCCATATAGTTAATCTAGCTGTCTCTCAATGGCTGAGAGCTTATCACAAGTTTCACTCAAGCGTTGTGAGGCGGTACATGAACTTTCTTTGAATAGACGAATTTCATCTAGAATCTTCTGATACTTTTCTTTCTTGGTGTACGCAACAAAAACAAAATTTTTAACAATAAATATATCATTCGGACGGAACCCTGCCTATACTAAGCAAAATTATGGAAACTCAATACAGCCTCGAAAACTTTCACTAGTAATAAAACATTCGACTTTGTATCTTAGAGACTAGGATCACGCAATCGAGGAGTAATCATCAACGTATCACTGAAGAGCGGGCACGCGGCGTGCACAGAGAAAGAGGGCAAACGGTGGCAAAAAAGGCAAGTCTTTGCCGTGACGTCACATCGCCGCGACCGAAGCGACGCCAGTGTTCGTTCTCGGGGTTAATGCACTCTAGCTCACCAGCTGTTTTTTTTATGAAACTTTATTTGTGCCTGCCCATAGTTCATGTCTAGCGCGTTTCTAACCCTTGAGGGATGGCTTGCCCAAGTACTCAATTTAAGGTCCATAGAAACACCTGTGAGAGATCAAACTTCTTTATTTGCTTAGGGTAAATCACTGACAAAGCAACTATAGGTGTGACAACTATGAGAAAAAAATAACGGGTCGGTGCTGATACGCGCTTTACCTGAAGGCAGATGTGCTTCAAATAAATTAGTACTGTGAACATCAGCAGAAGTGTGATCTAGGTAAAATAGGTACTAACACGTATATAAGCAGAACTTGACTTCGAAAAATTTAACAATATTATATATTCGAAAAAAATACTCTGTAGAAAGCACACCGAACAAGGAAGCCGGGTGTAGAAGAAGAAAATCTCAATTCCCTCCATCCAATTTTTTTCCTGCCTAAACTTTACAGAGGATTCTAAAGTATTTACAGGAATTCACAGTAACCACAAATTATCAAAGTTAGCCGACACATTTGCACAGCGGAATACTACGAATTGCTAAGCGTACCCACGAAAGAAGAGATAAGGACAGAAAAGAGCACTGATTTCAACTGAAATTTCATTCGTGAAAACGCTGGAAATGCACAATCATAACAGAAAGCCGCACAACAGTAAACTGTGCAGCCTATTGCGTCACAGCCACACAATCAATATCTCATCAAGTGAGTACACCACACCTCAGCACAAACTCACAACCTATAGCGTCACTTAGAAAGTGGCAGTTCGGGCTAGTTGGAATGACATGACAACAGTATAGCACGAAAAGAGAACGACGACAAAGTGTCCTTCTCGTCTTTTTGTCGTCGTTCTGTTCCGCGCTATAACTATTGTCACGCTGTAGCATCAAAGCCGTATATGATGATGATCAGTGGTAATAATAAGCGCAAGAGCCCATCGACTACCAAAGAGCGCCATTTCAGTAGACTAGATCTTGAACAATGATATGATGTGTGGCTGTACAGGACCCTTAAAATTCTTGCTAACGCGGGTAAAAACTTACAAGTAATAAAATTATGACAGTGGCGTGAAATATGTGCAGTTAAAGTGGATGGCAAATCGTTATGATAATAAAACCATGGCGGGAATAAAGTCACTGCAGTCACGCAGCCACGACCACGGAACACAGGTGGTGCCACGGATGACCTCGAAATATTGAGTGAAAACTGTGTACGTCATTTAAAAACGTGAACAGTGATTGAACTTTAAAAAGCGCATCCCTATCAATGAGCATCCCAGGGTGTAGTGGGAACTGCTGTTGGTATGCGGAGAACTATAGGTGGTTCTCCACATCTCTCCCACAATGGTGTTGCCCCGCCGCGGTGGTCTAGTGGCTAAGGTACTCGGCTGCTGACCCGCAGGTCGCGGGATCGAATCCCGGCTGCGGCGGCTGCATTTCCGATGGAGGCGGAAATGTTGTAGGCCCGTGTTCTCAGATTTGGGTGCACGTTAAAGAACCCCAGGTGGTCGAAATTTCCGGAGCCCTCCACTACGGCGTCTCTCATAATCATATGGTGGTTTTAGGACGTTAAACCCCACAAATCAATCAATTAATCAATCAATCCCACAATGGTGGATCGCCAGCAGACAAAAAGTATAAATATTTAGGGTGTGTATGCCTTATTCTTTGCCTTGTAAGTGTTACTTCTGTGTGCTGTGAGTTTGATAGGGACGGCCAATTACAAAGTTGCGGCTTAAAAGCATGAAGTTTTTTGCCTCTGTGCCTATCCCACAAGCTTTGCCAAAAGCGCCTGGGCTTTCGTTTTAGACACGGTTTCAAGTGAAGTGCCTGGATTCGTATTAATGCATTGGAAGTATGCTGTTGGTGGGTGCAGCCAGCTTGTCCGCCAAAACGCTTCCTTGCATCTCATGGTGCCCTGGAACTCAGCAGACAACGACATGCTGTTTCGATGTGTACAATATGCAAAAATGAAGAAAGCGACACTAAGACGGTTTTTTGTGTTTTTAGAAGTTTGCAGAGCTTTTACCACACTTATAGAATCAGTTTATATTACCGCCTTCTTTAGTTTTATCTGTTTGATGTGTTTTACGACCGCCAGTATTGTATAAGCTTCTCGGCGAAAACACCAGCCCCGGAAAAAGATTGGCGTACCGCTGCATATTACACAGAAATGGTGAGTTTTGTGGCATCGGTAAAGAACTGGAAGTATGTGTATTTATGTTGTAGTTCGGCGAAGTATGTATGAACGTGTGCAAGTGGCACGTGCTGTGTGACTTCCACAAAAGAGTCATCATAGTTTATAAGCTGCCGCTGCCACGATGGCAAATATAGAGCAGGAGCCATCAAACAGTGTTCTAGAACAGGCACACCTGTTTCATTGGCGAGGCCCCTTACACGGAGCGAGTAGGGCTGTCACAACAAAGGACAGTTCCCGAACAAGCTGGCACTAGACAAATCATTGATTGTAAAATGAGAAGGGTGCCGCCTTGTGCCTTTGCCGTCAGAAAGTACACAAAAGACACGTAACATCGCTTTAGGCAGAGCAACCATTTATTCAAATCCACGTACAGGCTTTCCACGGGGCTAGCTCGAAAAGCATCCATAGAGAGGTGAATGCCTAGATAGTGGACAGTGTGTGAATTTTTAGGGCTGATGGTGTCGCAGACTGATAGATCATAGCACCGTAATGTAAGCGCGTGTGAACGAGGCTCTAATATACATTCATCAGACATTTCCTGCCACTACCCACGTAGTGCGTGACAACACTTTCAAAATATTCAGTGTTTTTTAGGCGCCACTCTTTTAAATACTTCATTTCTGGGATGAAGATTAGTTCTGTGTGTAATATTAGTCCAGGAACCTTGTGCTAATGGACCATGTAGTATCATAGACCTATTCTATATTTTGCAACATCGAAACAAAAATGTTGTTATGAACAAAAGCGTCGCGAATTTGTGCCTCGTTACGGACAAGGTGGTCAGTGCTGGACCAAGCCTCTCGAAACCCACACTGGTATGAGTCAAGCAGGCCATTATTTCGAGGAAGTGCATGAAGCGCCTGTTAATTATTTTCTCAAAGACCTTGCGAATGCACCAGGTTAACGCTATTGGCCTGTCGCTGGAAACTGAGGCCAGGTCCTTGTCTTGTTTTAGAATTGGGATAACGATGGCTTCCTTCCAGGCTAAGGGCAGTTCGCCAGAAGACCATATCGCAATATAAAAGGAGAGGAGAACTTTCAGCGGGCAGGTGTTTTAACATTTCATTTGCCACACGCTCCGGGCCTGGGGTAGATTTATTGCAGAAAGTAAGTGAGGCTCGTAGTTCAGTGAAACAGAAAGGTTCATTGTATGTCCCATGTTTTGTGGGTTTGCGCTGTAACCTCTAATTTTCTCTTCTAGTTTTGTATCGCTGGAATGCTTCACTATAGTGTGATGAGCTACAGACCTGTTCGGAGTGCACCAAGGGAGTGTTCACCTGGTCTTCCAAACTATCCGCTTGTCTGTTCACTACAGGAAGTGACTGTGCTTGTTGTCCTGGCAACTTACGAACCATGTTCAGACTCTCGCCTAATCTGTGTAATATTTAATGCCTGATAAAATTTACGAGTACTCCTTCCTTGCGACTTGATGTTATTAAAATTTAAAAGATAGTATACTGTATGCGAGTCTTTAGGCAACTTCCATGCCTTATTTAGTTTTTTGCGTGCATTACGACACTCAGAATTCCACCATGGGACTCATCGTTCAGCTGAAATTCCACATATTTGAGGAAAACACTTCGTTGCTGCATCAACCAAGAATGCTGTAAAGCCGCACACAGCATCCTCTTCGCTTAACGCCCCCATGTCAGTTGAAGGTCATTGAGTCATTTTTTGAAACTGTGCCCGATCGGCTTTGTCGGTGAGCCATTTAAGAACCTGTGGAGGACATGTATTTGTTATTGATGTGCTGATAACTATACGAAAATAGCCACTACTATATGAATTTTTTATGATTTCCATTTAGGTAGAGCCAGGAGTGATAGAGTTGTATGCAAGTTGCAAGTTTGCAAGTATGCAAGTTAGCGACGATTGAAGATTGAGCGCGGAAACAAAATTCACTCAGATTAAATTTGGCCGTCCAAAAATGCCAAGTGCATCAAGTGCAAAAAAATGGCCCGTAACATGCAGTGCAAGTGGTAGGACACAGAGTACTTTTGCCCTGATCCAAAGCTCCGAAGGGAGTGAGGCGTGTACTGCTCAGCTGTTCACAATTAGTGAAAGCGAAGCGTCTGTGACAGACAACGAAATCGTCTATCCCGTACGACACAAATTATAACCTAATTATAGGAACTGAACACCGAATTGTCCACATACGTAATACCTTGGAACGTGCAAAACAGGCACCACTAAAGGTGGCCGAAAATCAAAGTGACAGACTTCAAGTTGTTGTGTTTGCTGGAACCATTTCCTAGTGCTGGTAAGGTTAAACTGCTAATTTCGTACAATGACAAGACCGTGACTGCCTTAATGACCATAGTTCGTCATTCAGGGCCTTGCTTATGTGATCGAGACGTCATTCAAGTTCTAAACAACATAGTTGCCCCTATTCTAAGTCTGAGCAGTGCCACCAGATGAGATGACAAAGAGCTCAAAGCAATTTTGTCTGAGTATGAAGACGTCTTTAAAGAAAGACTGAACTGAGCCTGTTCTAGGCTGCGCATGTGCATATTTACGTGAAAGTAGACGCCGTTACGAAGTTTCTGCAAGGTGAGACCTTTGTCGTATGCCTTAAGAGGCAAGGCCACGAAAGAGCATGAACGGCTAGGGAAGCGTGGCGTGCTTTCCCCTGTAGCTCACTATGATTAGGCGATGCCAATTGGGCTGGTGTTGAAAGACGGGTCTGTCAAGATCTGACGCGACTACAATGTAACTGAAAACGCAGCATGCGTCACTGAACAGTACCTGCTTCTAGTCATTGATGATTTTTGCGGCACTGCACAAAGGAGACATCTATAGCACGTTACACTTGCAGGAAGCCTATAACTAAATTTCATGGCATGACGAGTTAATACAGCCCAAATGGGGATAAATTGCGGCAACCGCTTACTTCAGGGGGCGTCGCCAGCATGGAACATTGTCCAGCGCACTAGGGAAAATGTGCTTGGTAGTCTAAATGGCGTATAGGCATATTTAGACGTCATTCTGGTGGCAGAAGGGAAAGCAGACATTGGTAGCCATCTCAAACCTGTGCTCCAGAGGTTCCGTGAATGCAGCCTAAAAGTACGGAATGATCGATGTTTCTTTAGGGAAGACCGAATTGAGTGTCTTGGAAATGAAATCATCAGTGATAGACTTCAGCCACTGGATAAGAGCCTGAAGGCTGTTATGAAAGAACCGAATTCAGGGAACGTGAGGAAGGTACTTTCTCAAACTGGTCTGCTCAGTTATTACAGCAAGTTCCTCCCGTGTATGACAACCGCATTTGCCTACTGTATGAACTTCTGAAGAAGAAATGCCAATTTAAGTGGACTTCAATTCAGCAACAAGCATATCAGTTACTAGTCTAAGGAAGCCTTCCGACCCGCCAAAGTGATAAAGCATTTTGACCCAACAAAGCCGATGTGGCTCGAGTGTGAAGCCTACCCGCATGGCACAGATACAGTTCTTTTCCATCGCATTATCGGCATCGACAAAGTGTTAGGATTCTGCTCATGAACACTGACCCAGGTGAAGTGGATTTATTCACAGCTCGAGGGGTAAGCCTTGGCATTAGTTTTTCGCGTATATAGAGAGAGAGAGGAAAAACGAAGGCTGGGAGGTTAACAAGATATTGGCTTCCGGTCCGCTACCCAAAACTGGGAGTGGGAAAATAGGGGCAAGAAAGAGGGGGTAGAGAGCCAGGCGAAAAAGTACTTGCATTTTTCAGAAAACGAAAATGCATACAGGAAGGGCGTTCCGACAACAACCATCCAGAAAGGTCAGTCGATCGCAGAAAGTCGCTTTGAGGGCCTTCTTCTGTGATGTTGAATGTTGTCGATAATGTGAAATTCTTGCCTCCGATTGAGGTCGATTATTTAAGTTGTTTAGTTCCATGCGAAGGTATAGTCGCTGTCTACTATACTCTAGCTAGTCAAAAAGGATATGTTCGATGGCTTCTTCTTTGCTACAGTGGTCACAGGCGGCTGTGTTGGCCATCTTAAAGCGCAATGCGTAGGCGTTGGGAAACGCAACGCCCAGCAACAGCCTACTAAAAAGGGTCTGGCTTGCTCGGAAAAGCCATGACGGCACTTGAAGACTTAACGCTGGGTTAAGCGAGTGATGTCAGGCATGCTTGAAATGTGGCTGATCCCATTGTGACGTGGTTTGCTGGCGAGGAAGCCAGGGGAGCTTTCATGCAGCACCTGTCCTGGAAAGTGGTAGTAGCAGTTCATGGCCTACTGCGTTGGCGGAGCGGGCAGCTTGATCAGCCCGTTCATTGCCGATGATTCCGCAGTGACTGAGTAACCATCGCAATGTAGTTTGGCGCCCTTTCTCAGTCAGGTGGTGTATAAACTCTGATATCTGTTGTACCAGCTGCTAGTGCGGTCCATGGCGTGAGGCAGATAGTAGAGGCTGCAGTACCACCTTCGAGTCACAGAAAATAGTCAACTTGCATGTAGGTCGCTCACTGACAACATGTAACGTGGTACGAAGGGCTGCCAATTCTGCTACCATTGATGTCGTTGCGTGGGATATCCGGAATTGATTCTTCGTGACAAACCTTGATAACATGACTGCTGCAGTTGAGCTGTTAAGCCGAGCCAAAGCGCCAGTGTATATGTATGGAGACTTGGTATGTTTCATACAATAAAGGTAGCGTGAGCTGCTTAAGAGCAGGTGAGGACATATCGGCTTTCTTTTCTGGGCGTCTGGTACGGTAAGATAATAATTGGCTAAGTGAGGCACCATGACGGAGTCACAGGTCTAGCGGCAGGAGAGAACGAAGTTGGGATCAACTCACCACGTGTGGTTACTGTTGTGCAGTAAGGTGTGCGTGGTCACTCCACTGGTAAAGAGGCTAGGCTATGTCGATGAGTTCGAGCGAAGTCATAAATGTGTACTCAGCTTTTCAACAGAAATGTGGGTCTTGATGAGGGGGTCCCTTGTGAAGGTGATAGTTGCCGCTGTTGATGTCGTTTGGGGCAAGCCTAGACAAATCGGGAGTGCTTGAACCTGGACACTTTGGAGCATTTGTGTATTTGTTTTACTTGCATTCGTTAACGCAGGCAGGCTGTGCCGAATAAATCCAATAAAAAGAAGCCTGCGTAGTCACAACACAGTGGCTGTGGACATTCCCCAGTTTTTTCCAGCAAAGAACTTGAACAAATGGTAGATACCTGTCACCCGCCTTTTCATGTAAGCTACGTGTGGGCTCCGTGGAATGTCTCCCTCAATTTTAATACCTAGTAACTTGTACGATCGGAGGTAAAGTATCCTTCAGCTGTTTATCAGAACGCTGTAGTACTGCACTGGTTTGCGCGTAACCAAATTCTGTGATTACCCGCTGAGGCGAATTTTCATTCTTATCATCAATCATGAACCATTTATTGGCTGTTTTTGCAAAGATTTCCGCACACCTGCCATGGCAGCTGCTCGTATCTAGCGCCGGTCTTTGCTACAGGGAGCCTACAAATAACAAATACGGTACAAGCCAGGAGGAGACAACCAAAACGCGATTCCCTCAGCTGGCTTTCTCTCACTGCTCCTAGCGATGCCGCTGAAAAATTACCAGAGTACGTGCACCCACTTCGGCAAGCGGATGACACCAGGGGGATTTCACACGAGCTTTGTCGATGAGCAGAAGCCGGCCAGGTATTGCGAACAGTCAAGTCGTTTACACTGAATGAATAGCCACAAAGAGAACGCGTCGAAGCATACTTTAAAGCATACGTGGCAAATGGTTGATAGATTGATTGAATGAATAATCGATATGTGGGGTTTAACGCCCCAAAACAACTATATGACTATGAGAGACGTCGTAGTGAAGGGCTCCGGAAGGTGAACCCAAATCTGACCACACGGGCCTACATCATTTCCGCCTCCATCGAAAATGCTGCCACTGCAGCCGGAATTCAATCTCGTGACCTGCTCGTCAGCAGCCGAGTACCTTATCTACTAGGCCACCACGGCAGGGCTACGTGGCAAGTAAGCTTTAGTTAACAGTTGCACACGACCTCGATATCTGGGGCCATAGAATGGTCATTCCCAAGGCTGCACGCCAGATCATGCTTCAAATTGTGCACGAGACGCAACAGGGAGCCTCGCAAATGAAAGTGGTTGCACGAAGAATTGTGTTGTGTGCAGGACTTGACCAAAAATTATAACACTTGAGGAAGAATTGTGACATGCGCGTAAGCAAGGGCGCTGACTCAGGCGATGACACCGCCGAACGTGCCGCGAACGCAAGAAAACTGGTCCCGCGTTAACTTCAATTTTGTCAGTGCACCTGATGATGATGATGAGTGCTTTTGTAATGGCGCAAGGGCCAATTGAAGGCCAAAGAGCACCATTTCAATAATCTAGAGATATGAACAATGATATGATGCGCGGCTTTAAAGGGGCCTTAAAATTCGTCGCGCTAACCCGGGTTAAAACATGGTAGTAATAAAAGCATGGCAGTGGTGTGAAATATGTGCTGCTAAAGTGGATGGCAAAATGTCATGATATTATATCATGGAGGAGATAAAGTCACCGCAGCCACGACCACGGTGCAGAAGTCGTGCTACGGATGACCTCGATATATCGGGTGAAAGCTATGCACATCTTTTAGGAACGTGAGAAGTGTATGCAGTTTAAAAATCGGATCCCCACCGATGAGCATCCCAGGGTGTAGTGGGAGTTGCTGTCGGTAGGGCCATAAAAATGCTTTTTCCTTTGAACATGAAGCTGATTGCACTGGACGAGAATGTGGAGAACCGTAAGTGGTTCTCTACATCTCTCACAATACGGTGGATTGCCGGTCGACAAAAAATATGAATGTTTAGAGTATGTATGTCCTGTTCTATGCCTTGTTACTGTTAATTCTGTGTGTCGTGACTTTGATAGTGGCGGCCAACAACCTAGTTGCGGCTTAAAAGCATGGAGTTTATAGTCTGCATGTTTATCCCACGTGCTCTGTCATTACCCCCTCAGATTTTGTTTTAGAGATGGTTTTAGGTCAAGTGGAGAAATTGGTATTCATGCATTGGGAGGGGTGTCGTTGACGGAATCAGTCAGCTTGTCGGCCAATACGTTCCCTTGTATCTCACGTTGCCCTGGAACCCAGCAGACAATGACGTGCTGTTTTGATGAGTACAGTGTGCACAGAAGTTAGTAAACTGACACCAGCACGGGGTTCTTGCGTTCTTAAAGACTTTTCAGGGCTTTGACCACGCTTAGAGATTCTGTGTATATTACCACCTCTTGTAATTTTATCTGTTTGACGTGTTTCACGACCGCCAGTATTGCGTAAGCTTCTCTTGTGAAAACGCTTGCATCAGGAGGAAGAACGCCGCCCTCGTAAGAAGATTGGTCTACCGCTGCATATAACACAGAAGTGTTTGACTTTGACACGTCGGTAAAGAAGTCATTGATTTGATTTGATTGATATGTGAGGTTTAACGTTCCAAAACCACCGTATGATTATGAGAGACGCCGTAGTGGAGGGCTTCGGAAATTTCGACCACCTGGGGTTCCTTAACGTGCACCCAAATCTAAGCACACGGGCCTACAACATTTCCGCCTCCATCGGAGAAGCAGCCGCCGCAGCCGGGATTCGAACCCACGGCCTGCTGGTCAGCAGCCGAGTACCTTAGCCACTACAGCACCGCGGCGGGGCGGTAAAGAAGTCAGGACATGTGTATTTATGTTGTAGTTCTAGGAAGTATGTATGTATGCGTGCAAGTGATGCGTGCTTTGTGACTGCCACAAAACAGATATCACAGTATATAAGCTGCCACTGCCATGGTGGCAGATTTGTTGCAGGAGCCATCAAACTGTGTTCAAAAAGAGGCACACCTGTTTCTTTGGCCAGGCCTATTACACGGAGTGCGTAAGGCTGCCTAAATGAAGGACGGTTTTCGAGGAAGCCAGAACAAGACAAATAAAATATTGTGAAATGGGAAGGGTGTTTGTTGTCTGTCTTCACCTTCAAAAAGTACAAAAAGGACAGGAAACATCTTTGTAGGTGGAGCGACCATTCATTCGAATCCACGTACAACGTACAAGCTCTCTACAGGGCTAGTTCAGAAAGCACCCGTAGAGAGGCGAATGCGTAGATGGTGAATGGGGTCGAGAATCTTCAAGGCTGATGGTGTTGCCGACTGAAAGATTATAGCACCGTAATCTCGGCGTCTGCGTATGAGGCTTTTATATAAATTCATTACACGTTTTGTGTCACTACCCCACGTAGTGCGTGACAACACTTTCAAAATGTTCATTGTTTCGAAGCACCTGTTCTCAAAATACTTGATGTGTGGGATAAAGGTTAGTTTAGTGCCTAATATGAGACCAAGAAACTTGTGTTCGGTCTTCACTGACAGAGGTTGACCATGCAGGTCGATGTCGGGGTCAGGATGGAGGCCCCTCTTTCGGCTGAACAAGACACAAGTGCTTTTTTGCGCGTTGAGTATAAAACCATTCTGATTTGCCCATTGAGATACCTTGTTCAACCCTAGTTGAACTTGGCGTTGGCGAGTTGAGACGTTGCACGATTTGTAACCAATATGCACATCATCGACATATATGCAGTAAAAAATATTACGTGGGAGAGACGGATGCAAATAATTAATTTTAACTATGAAAAGTGTGCAGCTCAATACACCTCCTTGTGGTCCTACTGTTTCTTGGACAAATACTCGAGATAGGACAGTGCCAACTCGCACACGGAATGTACGGTTGGACAGGTAGCTTTCGATAATTGTCAGCATTCTACCCCGCACACCTAAATGTGGCGGGTCTCGCAATATGCCAAAGCGCCATGTAGTGTCATATGCCTTTTCCATATCGAGGAACACAGAAAGAAAAAAACTGCTTATGAACAAAAACGTCGCAAATTTGTGCCTCGATACAAACAAGGTGGTCAGTGGTGGACCGAGCCTCTCGAAAACCACACTGGTATATCGGTCAAGTATGCCATTAATTTCGAAGAAGTGCATCAGGTGCCTGTTAAACATTTTCTCAAAGACCTTGCAAAGACAGCTGGTTAACCATCCTTCCTTGCGCCTTGATCTTCCTAAAGTTTATAAGATTCTTGGCTGTAGGAGAGCCCCTAAGCAACTTCCATGCCCTATTTTATTCTTTGCGCACATTACGGCACTCATTATTCCACCAAGGGACTCGTCTTTTGCCTGAAGGTCCACACATTTGTGGTATACAACCCGTTGCAGCATCCATCTAAAATGCTGTTAGGTATCTCACAGCAGCTTGTACACTTAAACCCTCCATTTCAGTCCTAGTTGGTAGAGTCATTTTCATATACTGTTCCCAATCGGCTTTGTCGGTGGGCCATTTGGAAACCTGTGCAGAACATATTGTAGGCATTTATTAAGCACATCTACTATTTTTACACATATTCATCATCATGAGTAGTCGTCATCTTCATCTGCTGTGGGGACTTGGCTTGTCTGAGTTCTGTGCCTTGGGCGTGGTCGCTTCATCGTGTCTTCTGAGCCTAATAAAGGTTGCCTTCACCGTTACATCACAAGTGGTGGAGTGTTCTCTACGATCTTCCGTCCTCTCCCAGCCTGATCTGCCTCTTGGAGTTCCGCTCAGGTCGTCGTTTGTGCCAGGTGTCCGGTAACATGCCTCAGGACGAGCCGACTGGCGCTTCTGCGTCTACCTTTACGGCCCCGGTTACCGCAGCCTATTCATCGCGGATTATCACCGCGCACCAGCGTGAGCCACCCTCGTTCGCCGGACTTGGAGAAGAAGATCTGAAATATTGATTGGACCAGTTCAATCGTGCGAGTTCCACTAACAACTGGGATGATCCTACCAAGCTTCGCCGTGTTTCGTTCTATCTGACAGGCGTAGCGAAAACATGGTTTTTCAATCATGAAAGGGGCCTTATGGACTGGACACGTTTCAAGCAACAGCTTCGCCTAATTTTCGTCACCCCGGTGGTTCGTTCAGCTCTCGCAAAGAACTGGATGCTCGCAAGCAACAATGCGGTGAGTCCTACACATTGTACATAGAGAATGTGCTTGCTCTCTGTCACCGTTTCAGCACGTGCATGTCTCAATCAGCGAGAGTTCGTCATCTATTGAAAGGGATCGGCACGGTCGCGTTCAATGCCTTGGTCATTCAAAACCCGACTACAGTCGCGGATGTTGTTGCCACGTGCCAACGCCTAGAGAAACTTGAATCCTAACGGTTACTGCCGGACAGCGCTGAAAATACCACCATGACTGATGCCTCATTGCGTGCCATGAACAGGGCAATTGTACGGGAAGATCTGCAATCTTTCGGCCTCTGAATGACGCCGAGTCCACCTCCTCCCTCCAACACTGTGTTGCGCGACGTTATCAAAGAGGATATGGCGTCCATGACCAGGCCAGCGTATCTAGACTCTCCAGTACCTCGACTCCAGCCGACGTACGCACAAGTCCTCACTGGCTCACCACCCGTCGTACAACCGATGCCCGCACTCACGACGTCTGTCCCGCTGGCTTCATTGACTCCGAGTGCGCCTAGCTAGCCCTTTCACCCACCGTGGCGGCCGCGTCATCCGATCTGTTATTACTGCGGCTATCGGGGCCACATTGCACGCGTCTGTCGGAAGCGTCAGCAGGACGAGCGTCGTGGATTCGACACCTACGGACGGGATGATGGGACAAGCTGGTATGCTTTCCAACGTCGTCCTTATGATCCGCCGCTACGTCGCTCACCGTCTCCAACTGCGACATCTGAGCCAACCAGTTCTTACCGCTCTACTAGACGCCACTCACCATCACCCCTCCACCGCTCCACTTCTTCAGTGCGACCTGTCTCGCAATTCACCAACCAACGCCCG
This sequence comes from Rhipicephalus annulatus, assembly GCA_013436015.1. Taxonomy (NCBI): domain Eukaryota; kingdom Metazoa; phylum Arthropoda; class Arachnida; order Ixodida; family Ixodidae; genus Rhipicephalus; species Rhipicephalus annulatus. Next base: position 181,886 of record WOVY01009598.1, read on the forward strand.
GAAAACTAACCTCTGCAGCTTTTGGGGGAAAAGCTGCATCGAACGAAAAGACAGAAATTCCTCCAGTGCGTCCATATAATACGATATCTGTTTTAATAGAAGGTGTGTACGTGGACGCTTTAATAGACACTGGTGCTTGTTTGTCTGTGATTGATCGTTCTTTGTGCTCACGTCTGCGATACGTCACCACCCCTTATGATGGACCTACACTGCACGCTGTTCAAGGGGACGCCATTAGACCTGCCGCTATGTGCACCGCTCGTGTTTTCACAGCTGGTGTTCTTCATTTTGTGCAATTTGCTGCGCTGAGTTCGTGTGCCCACCAGCTTATATTTGGCTGGGATTTTCTGTCTACGATGAACGCTTCCATCTGCTGTTGAGAAAATGTTGTTCATATTATGGAAACTGACTATGCCCTGTATGCGGATGACAAGCCAGTTCACTTGCTCGCTGCTGAAGATACCGAGCTACCACGTGGTCAACAGCGGATAGTTGATATCACTTCTAATATGATCGACTCTGGTGATGTGTTTGTCCAACCATCTGCACGCTGTCTCGCAAGAGGTATAGCCCTTGCTTCGGTTTTAGCGCGGTTCCACAATGGCACTGGACTTCTCTACGCTACAAACCAGACTTCTGAGGAAATTCTCATTCCTAAAGGCACCACAATGACTTGCGTTTCTGAATATCAACCTGTCTCTGTTGTCCCGCTTATGCCAGCGTGTTCTGACCTTCTTTCTATTGTACGCTCATCAAGCGTTTCTGTTCTTGCTGCGACTATTAGTCCAGAACTGACCTCTTCACAGACAGATGAGTTGCTTGCCTTGCCACAAAAGCATAGGAGATTGTTTGATATCCATTCCTCATCTCTGGGACAGACGTCCATTTTTTAGGCATTGTATCCAGACCGATGGCACTTCAATCGTACGCCGGCGACCATATCGCGTATCTTCGTCCGAGCGTGAGATCATCGAACAAAATGTAGCCGATATGCTGCAACGAAACATTATACGTCCCTCCGCGAGTCCTTGGTCATCCCCTGTTGTTTTAGTAAGGAAAAAAGATGGCTCCGTGCGATTTTGCGTGGACTACAGAGCACTTAATAAGATTACCCGCAAGGATGTTTACCCCATGCCGCACATAGACGATGCTTTGGATTCACTGCAAAGGGCTGAGTACTTGTCAAGCCTGGACCTGTGTTCAGGTTACTGGCAATTACCCATGCGCAAGAATGACAAAGAAAAGACAGCGTTTGCAACACCAGATGGGCTGTACGAATTCAACGTCATGCCATTCACCCTTTGCAATGCTCCAGCAACATTCGAGCGGATGATCGACACAGTTTTACGAGGCTTGAAAAGGAAGACTTGCTTGTGCTATTTAGACGATATAGTTATTTTCTCGTCAACCTTTCCTCAGCACTTGCAATGACTGGATGAAGTTCTTACGTGCCTTGCAAACGCAAGCCTTCAGCTGAACACCAAGAACTGCCGCTTTGTGAGCAAGATGATTAAAGTGTTAGGCCACATCGTAAGCAAGGACGGTATTCGTCCCGATCCTGACAAGATTTCCGCGGTCCAACACTTCCCGCATCCTGAAAAAGCCAAAGATTTGCGCAGTTTCCTCGGCCTCGCTTCTTATTTTCGCCGATTCATTCGAGACTTCGCCTCAATAGCTTCACAATTGCACAAGTTGCTCGGATCGAGCGTCGCCTTTGTGTGATCTCCTGATTGTGAAGCGGCGTTTGCCCAACTGAAGTGTGCACTCACATCCGAACCAGTCATCTGCCATTTCGACGAAACCGCGCCTACGCTCATGCATTACAGACGCGAGTGGTCAAGGCATTGGTGGAATTCTCCTACAGCGAGACAAATATTCACGTGAGAAAGTCGTCGCATACGCGAGCCATGCACTGACCCCTGCCGAAAAGAATTATACCATTACCGAACAGGAGTGCCTAGCGGTCGTATGGTCGATACAAATGTTTCAACCTTATCTCCACGGCCGCCACTTTACTGTGGTTACGGATCATCACACCTTGTGCTGGCGCTCGACAATCAAGAACTTGTCCAGCCGCCTTGACTGCTGGATTGTTCGCTTACAAGAATACGACTTCACGATCACATACAATTCGGGAAACAAGCATAAAGACGCCGACGCACTTTCGCGTTGCCCGCTCTCTTCGGAGCCGGTTAACAAACCCGCAAATGCCGCACTCGAGGAGCTTTCGGCCGTCTCTCCCCTACATGTTTCGTCATTAGCTTTTGTGGACCCAACTTCTCCAAGCGAGTGTGGCTATTTCTTATCTCACTAACGTGCTGACCCTTACTTTCGCCGCATCATGGACCGTCTTGACGGGACTTGCCGGCCCCCTAACGCCCGTCTTCGGCGACAGCTGATGCAATTCAAGCTCAACAACCACATCCTGTACCGTCATATCTACCACCCTGATGGTCAACGCTGGGTGCCCGTTCTACCTCGCTCTCTTCGGGCTCAAGTCCTGAAGACATATCACGATGCCATGTCTGCTGGACACATGGGCTTCCAGAAAACGTATGACCACATAAGATGTCACTACTACTGGCCGGGCTTGTTCACCTGTGTCGCGAAGTACGTTGCCTCATGCGCCCTTTGTTAGCGTCGCAAGCTACCTACATCAACTCGAAGTGGACATTTACAACCACTCCCTGTCCCCTGCAACCATTCGAGGTAGTTGGCATTAACCTGTATGGTCCGCTTCCTATGACTGTCACGGGCAATTGATGGATAGTTACAGCTTTCCACCACCTGACCCGCTACGCCGAAATAGCTCCCGTGCCTTCTGCATCAGTTTCGGAAGTTGCCGACTTCATCCTTCGAGCAATAATTTTTCGACATGGAGCTCCTCGTGTAATCCTGAGCGATCGCGGAAGAGTATTTCTTTGAGAACTCGTCGATGAAGTGCTCAAGGCATCCGGCACTGCACACAAAACAAGCTCCAGTTACCATCCTCAGACAAACGGCCTGACTGAGCGCTTTCATCGTACACTGTCAGATATGATAGCGATGTATATCGAACCCGACCACAAAAACTGGGACACCATTTTGCCATTTGTCCCTTTTACGTATAATACCTCTGTACAGCGCACAACCAGTTATTCGCCGTTCTACCTCGTCCACGGTCGCTTCCCCTCTTCTTTCCTCGATGTTTCGTTCTTCTCTGCGCCTGTCAAACCATGTTCATCTTCAAGTGAAGAATACGTTGCTCGTCTACTTCATTGCAGCCACCTGGCTTGCGTCAACACTGAAGCCAAGCAACATGATCGCAAGCTTGAATATTATGCCTCTCATCGTGCCGTGTCTTTCAGCCCTGGCAACGAAGTCCTCCTTCTTACACACATTTGCACTCCCGGACTGTGCGAGAAGTTTCAATTACGTTTTAATGGCCCCTACACTGTCTTGGAGCAAACGTCTCCTGTGAATTATCGCGTGGCACCTGTTCTTCCGAGGGACCACCGCTACAGGGCAGCAGAAATAGTCCACGTATCCCGCATGAAGCCTTTCATACGGCGTTATCTTCGCCTTAAACTGCGGCCAAGATCTGCGGTCAGGATGACCGCTTTTGCGTGGGGGAAGTTAGTGTAGGCATTCATTAGGCACATCTACTATCTTTGCACATATTCATCTTCATGAGTGGTCGTCATCTTCATCTGTTGTGGGGACTTGGCTTGTCTGAGTTCTGTGCCTTGGGCGTGGTCGCTTTATCGTGTCTTCTGGGCCTAATAAAGGTCGCCTTCACCGTTACATCACAGTATAGTTGTTATTGATGTGCTGATAACGATAGAAAAATGGCCACTGCCCTATGGATTATTAATGACTTTCCATTTAGGTAGAGACAGGAGTGATGGGGATGTCATGCTCAGGTCTATGGCTGTGTACGTATTGTTTGCGCTGTTGTAATATGTTGGCTCTTTCCGATTTCTACGGCACGCACCGTAAGAAAAAAGAAACTGTTCAATCAGGCGACCTCGCGCATCGTAGCGAGAGTCACCCCATAAGCTACTATGAGCATTCAAGTCCCCTAGAACGAGATACGGTTCTGGAAGTTCAGCTATCATCGACTGAAGCCTGTGTTTAGTCAGTTGATGGTGTGGCGGTATGTATATACTGCAAATTGTAACCAATTTCTTGAAGATGGCAGCTCGGACAGCTACTGCTTCCTAGGATGACTGAAGGGGTAAAAGTGTACAGGCTGTTCCTTGATTAACAATTACGGCAACACCACTGGATGAAGCAACAGCTTCATCTCGCTCTTTTCAAAAGACAACGTAATTTCGAAGAAATTAGTGTGTCTTGATTTTAAGTGTGTTTCTTGCACACATACCACTTTTGGTGTATGTTTGTGTAAAAGTTCTTGAACATCGTCGTTGTTCCTCAGTAGGCCTCTCACGTTCCACTGTATTATATGTGTCATTTTAAAGATGTGTGGTGCTGTGTGTACAAAAAGTTTCACTTCAGGTTACAGAATCTTTTAGGGCCCTGTAATACGTCGTTTTTCTTTCTGGGCGCGCTCCAAAAAAGTTGCGTCTATCCTTCGGCGTCTGAGGCTCCGGAGCAGTGGGACTTGTATCCATAACCTCCTGCGAGGTGGCAGATGGTGCCTGATGAGCAGGCACATTCACAGAAGTTTCGGACGCAAATGCAGGGTCCGGCAGACTCTGAAGTCTGCTGAACCTGTTTGGCAGGAGGCGGAGCAGCACAGGCTACTCCAGCCTTGGGCGCAGATGCCGCGACCGTAGTCACACTTCGTGTGACATTCGCAGACGCGGAACGATGTGGCGCGGCGCCTTGGCGCGTCACATCTACAAAAGAAGGAGAGTGCTTGTTATTGAGGGAGAAGCGCTGGCACGCCTCTTGAAAAGACAGATTGAATTTAACTTTGAGTTGAAGAATTTGTTTTTCCCTTTTCCAGGATGGGCACGTTCGTGAGTAGGCGGGATGGTCTTCTTCGCCATTTACACAGTGGGCTGCAGCAGTACAATTGTTCGATGGGTGTTCGTTGGAGCTACAGTTTGCTTAAGTCGCACGCCCTCTGCAGTTTTGCAAGCCGTGTCGAAAGCGCTGACATTTGAAACACCTACGAGGATTTGGTATGTTGGGCCTGAATCGAAGCTTGCAGTAGCCGGTTTTGATTTAATCGGTTAAATCGCTAGTACCAAAGGTGATAATTATATGTTTGTTCGGTGTTTCTTTTTTGTCTAGTCGTGTTAATATTCCTTGAACCTTCACTACATTCTGGTCTTGCCAGCCATTCAATAACTCACTCTCTGATAATCCAAGAAGGTCGTCATCAAAGATGACACCGCGGACTGTGTTGAAGGGCCTGTGGGGGCCTACGGAAACTGGGACATCCCCAAATGCTACCAGTTTAGGCAAATTGTCATATTGCAGCTTGTCGCGAACCTCCAAAAGGAGGTCGCCGCTTCCCAACTTCGTTACCCGACATCCTGGGCAGATTTCTTCTGTGAGTGTTTTTGAGATAAGAAAGCGTGAGATTGCTGGGACTGTTTTGTTTCTTTCTGGCTATGTATGACATGAAACTTGGGGAAAGCCTGCTTTGGTTTTGAAAGGAGGAACGGGTCTTCGGTGCGCTACCTTTTTGGGCGGCGATCAGGGAGAGGGGGAGGGAAGTTAGCCATACAGATTGTTTAAAGTTTGGTGGCGTTGGTGGCCACCCACCACCGAGCCCAACAAGGGGACGCTACAAGGTTGAATAGTAAACACTTGGAGACACCAGCCATGCATTGCCGCTATATTCGATTATAACTACCCAAGGTTGGATAATTACTCAAGGTTAACCCTTTCCTGCTAGAGGATGGAAGTAAACAGAAGTGAGGAGATGGCAGGAAAGACTGAAAGGGATAAAAAACCGAAGATCAGGGGAGAGAGAGAGACAGGAAAAGGCGACTACCGATTTCCCCTGGATGGGTCAGCCCAGGGCTGCCGTTACCCAGCGTCAGCTCAACCCCCAGGATCCCCTTTTCCCCGGACACGGGAAAGCCATGCACAGCAAGGCGTGGGAGGGGGTCGACCCCTCCCCCCCCGTTAGCTCGGGTCCGTGGTGTCGCTGCACACCAAACGTCTGCTTGCGCAGACGCCCCTGCGGGGTGTAGGTGCACCTAATGGTGGGTGATATTAGTGGCAAAATTCTCATTCCGAATAGAAAGATGTTTTTTTGCCTACAACAGTACACGGTGACACCAACATCAGAATTTATGCGAAACACGATCTGTACCGCTGTGGCGTTCAAATGACTTAAAGCGCATGTTTACAAATGCAGGTGAAGATCGAGTCGTTAATCCGACAACGTAATTTGAGACCATGATCAAGGCACACACTGAAAAGTTGTGGTACCTCCAACAAAAATGAGAGTGACCGGATGAGCGAAACAAATTGAGACCATGTGAATATAGTCGAGGTTTCAAATCTGCCATGGTGAAGTAAACCATTTCATGCAATTATTGGTACTTGATTGGGGTGTAAATCAATTCCTTTGTAGTTCGTGACAGGTATCCAAGAAACAAAATTGTGAGTTGGGCAAATTGGTGGATGTTCATCGTATAACATTGTCACTTTCCGTCCGCAAGTTTTGTTGTTACAATGTCAGTATTCTTCAAGCCCACTTCGCAAACACTTCAGATTATTGTGGAACGAACGTGGCTGCTAGTGAGAACGCTAGAATATTCGACGGAGAGTGCATGAATGCTGACGCGCTTTATCGCTTGTCAGTTGATCGCCGGCTGACGCCCTGCTCGCGGCTTTCAGGGCCCGTGTGTTGCTGTAATCTGACCTTCAGTTTCTTGCCCACTATTTCGGCCTGATAAGCAGTTTAGTCTAGAGATCGAGTGTGATCCGTTTTGATGTCACAACCCTGTGACAATATTTTACAGCGCTACGGGTTATAGACGGATTCCGACGCAAATCACAATGTGGGAGCAAGACCTTCAAGGTGGCGGGCGTGCAGCGGGACGCGCGCCCACCATCTCAGAGGCTACAGTGGGAGCAAGTTTTGCATTTCAAAGACACGAACCACTGACAAACACAGAGACCATGACGTTCACTTCGAGAATGACTACATCGTAATGCACTACCATTAAGTGTTTCAAAAAAATTGTGATTTCACGCGGGAAATGGGAGCTGGCTCGGGGTACCCTTCCGCGATTGGACACATTTTCACGACAGAAGTCGAAGCCAAATATCCATAAGCAATACGAAAATTCTCTACAAATTGCATGGAGCTCCTAGAATGTCCAGTGCCGAGTTCGGAGGAGCCGTCAGATACAGAGCAGTAAGACGAATGGCACCCGATGAACAACGCTGTCGATTCTCAGAGTTGCATCCCAGTGACATTCGACTGTACTGGCAGGTTTTTTCAGTAAGCTTTCCAATATGACTACACCTCACTAGCTCAAAATTCGGATATTGTACGTTAGATCAATTGTTAACTGTCACGCTGCCTTGAAACCAGCAATTATGTTTGCTTGATTATATACTGCTTCAACACAATCATTCTTGTTTTACGAGTTAACAGTGTTTTAAATATTAATTTTTTGAATACACAATACTACAGATCTCAATCAAGTTCATGCCGGAGAGCAGTACGTACTTGCTTACATTCATTAGTAAAGGCAGTAACAACAACATAAAAAGAGCTATATGGAAAAATCACAAAGAAATGAGGGAAGGTTTTAAAGTACCCTGAAAAAGAAATAGAAATAACTTCAGAAACAAAAAAAACAAAATATCATTAGAGAACACAATGCGCACGCGTAAACATTAAATAGTATTCTTACAAAATTGAAGACAACAGTAAGACTTTTCGAACTACTCAAAAATAGTAACACCAACTTCAAGAAACAATGGTTTAATTGACGCGACATTGCCCCGCCGCGTTGGTCTAGTGGTTAAGGTACTCGGCTACTGACCCACAGGTCACAGGTTTGAATCCCGGCTGCGGTGGCTGCATTTTCGATGTAGGTGGTAGAGTTGCAAGCCCGTGTGCTCAGATTTCGGGGCATGTAAAAAAATCCCGATGGTTGAAATTTCTGGAGCCCTCCACTATGGTGTCTCTCATAATCGTATGGTGGTTTTGGGACGTTAAGCCCGACATATCAATCAATCAATTGACGCGACATTGTCGATAACATAAAATAGATATACGTTAAATACAATCTGCGTTAAATATTTGTGATACCTCTAGCTTTTTCCATCGTTTACAGTCCGCAAAATGAAGGAAAGTTCTGGTTATGTATGGCGTAAAAGAAAGATCATGACGATGCCTTCTTTGACGTGCTGTATTTAGGGACAGATAAGTCTGTGAGTTAAGAGAGAGAAAGCAATTGTTTTTATGTCGGAAAAGAAATGGTAACCTCTAAACTTTCCTTCGAAGTTGAGAGTCTGAATGCTATGCTGTTTTGTTCGAGCTATGGGAGAGTCTTGTATACTATAATGAGAAAAAATAAACTTAACTGCTCGGCGCTGAATTATTTCTAATGCAATTACATTAGACAGTTTTGGTGTAGGAGTCCCATACGATGCAAGCATAGGTCGAGTTTTGGTCGCATTAGTGACGTGTCATCCAGAAATCTTGTATCACATAGAGCATGTTTTAGTTCATGCCTAAGAATACAAAGTTTCTTAAAATAAGTCTTGCAAATGTTGAAAATATGGCGATTTCGTCCGAGGTTATTAGTTATTGTTATTCCAAGATATTTATAGTAGTTTAGTTTGGTGAGCAGTGTAGGTCCTAGGTTGTAAAGGAATGGCAATTTGTTAACTTGTAATTTATAGACATGTAAACAGTTTTCTCCGCTTTCCGCCCCATGCCACACCGCTTACACCACGACAAAATATTTTGAAGGTTAGCGTTGAGCATTAACTGATCATCAAGGGAACAAAGTTCAATAAACAAAACAATCGTCTGCTAATAGCCTAACTTGTAGGAGGGACAGATTTTGTTAACGATGTCGTTCATATATATTGGAAAGAGTAAATACCCCAATACACTACTTTGAGGAACCCTAGAGGTTACAGAAAGTTCATTAAAAAATATTAATGAAACGACACAAACTGCTTGCGATGAGCTAGATAGGCTGCAACCAAGCTAAGGGTGTATGCTGGCCGGTGAATTGGCTCAACTTTTTTTTGAGTTTGCTGTGGGGAAGAAGGGCGTAATTTTTTAATCCAAAAATACAACGTCGATTTGTCCTGACTTGTCAGAAGTACTAGCACGGTAGTTAATTATTGTCACTACTTGTGTTACACTGGATAAATCTTTCTGAAAACCATGCTGGTGAGGAGACACAGTACCGTGTTATCATTCAGAAATGTCGTTATTTTATTTGCAATAATATGTTCGACTAACTTGCAGCATGTAGGCGTCATTGAAATGGGGCGAAAATTGGTTACTTGGGATGTGTTACCTTTCTTCGAAATGGGAAGGACCTGTGCTGTTAGCCAGTCAGTAGGAAAAGTAGCTGAGGACAGCGATGAACTAAAAATTGCCCGCAGCTTCCCTTGGGGGAACACTGAGGAGGATGCGGAGCATATAATTGGTTAACGGGGTGTTAAAGTGCGACTTACTTGGGTCGATGGCTAAATTGGTTAACGTGGTTGTGAAATGGGGTGTTAAATTGCGACTTACTTGGGTCGATGGCTAAATTGGTTAACGTGGTTGTAGGAGGGGGTGTTAAATGAGTGAACACGTACACACGTATGCGAAAGGGCGGCGCTGGTCGAAGGGACGTCGATCATTGTGTTTGTGGATTCGTTGGTATTCATTTCACGGCGACTTCGGACGTCGACGCGCCGTACAAACCAACGGACGAGCGGCAACTGAGCGAGCGAGCGCCGACCTTGAGTATATATACAGCGCGACGGCGCATGCGCTGTCAGCTGTCGAATGTTCTCGAAGGAGAAGCGCGCGCGCGGCACAGATGGCGACGGCGCGACGGCGCGACGGCGCATGCGCTGTCAGCTGTCGAATGTTCTCGAAGGAGAAGCGCGCGCGGCACAGATGGTGGGCGACGGCGCGACGGCGCATGCGCGCGCGTCAGCTGTCGAATGTTCGAGAAGCGGTGCGGACGGTGCGGACGGCGCACTACAAGGCGCGAGTATAAGATGCTTCCGCATCTAAATTGAATACCAGAAAGAGGGCCAACGCATCCGCATACCTGTGCATAAAGGTATTCGGTACGTTGTCTGGTACAGGAGAGGAATTGACTTTAAAGTTCAACAGCATTGACACAACGCAAAGCTCTGATAAGATATTAAAGTTTGAGTGACATGGCAAGCGATCACGGTTTGAAGTGTTATTGGAATGGAAAAACAAACTTTAAAAATAATGAATAAAGCACTTCGCAATACATTTCTTATCAACGACAACGAGGCCTTTCTGAACGATTTGGTCGGCTCAACTTGTTTTCTTGTTCAATAAGCACAGAAATTTTCGGGGTGCCGTGCAGGTGAAGTTTGGCAGCGTGTGCTTAAAATACCAGCGCCTAGCTAACCGTACTTCTTTATTTAGTTGGTTTTGCATTTGTTGAATACGAACACGTGATGCTCGTTGTTGCATCAGGTGCTTTAACTTTTTTTTAAATGCAGGATGTCTCTCACTAGCCAAGGAGTTGTCAAAGATGCTTTCTTAGCTTTGTTTGGAATGGAGATGCTGAGACAGTGAGCAATAAGTTGTTGAAACAGGTTCCAAATAACAGTAACATTGTTGCTACAAAAAATGCCTAGACTAAGTTCAAGATACTCTAAGACACTTTCATCTCTGCACGAAGCAAATATTTAACCATGATATTTCTGCATCACAAAACATTTCATTCATATTTCTGCGTTGTTACATTTTCTTCACAATGAAGGAGTAGATACTTTTCTCTATAACAGTGTTGCCCCTTGTGCACCTTGGAAAAGGTTACGGAGCACATGTCAGTATCACTGCTTCCCGGCGCAGCGTAGAGCACCAAGAAGTAACACACCATAAGTGTGCTATCTCTGCTTGTTTGGGTGCAGGAAAATAGAACAAGTAGCATTGTGTAAAGAGTGCCTAGCAACTCACAAAAGTACCCGAGGAGCAGCCACTCCCAGACTACACAAAAATGCACTCACTTACATTAGGCGTTTTCAAAAAGTCTGCCTACGTCATCCCTATACGACATTTTTCTACACTAAAAGCTATATAAAAACGTTTCTAGAGGTATTTGACGAAAACATTGTAGTTAGTGACCTCTCTCGGATTGTGCTGAAAAGCTGGAGTCGTTGCCACTGCATCGTTTGAGTTTAACCGCTCATGATCAGAACGTGATGGCTAAAGTGAAGATATTTGAAATTTATGGGGAATGTTCTCTCTTTTTTTTTGTCTGCGCCAGAAAACCAATCGGGCACGACAGCTTTCTGAAAAGGTGGAAAATGTCAGAAAGAACGTGAAGTTACTGTCTATTTTAGCACTCAGCTCTCGGTTGATAGCCATTGCGATGACTTGTCTGACGAACAGAATAAAGCGTGGGTAGTTTTTTTGAGAACGCCTTTTTTACTTCTCAAAATTTGATTGCTGTTTTTTTACAGAGACTTTGACGGAAGTCAACTTGTTAAGGCTTTCACAAACGTTTCAGTTCGTTTTTTGTCTAGGCAAGACGACTATGCCTAAAATGGTAGTGGTCTTCATAAAAACTACATCAGCAACTCTGATTCGTTGAGAACGTTTATACTTGTATGTTATACTAGATGCAGAGAGCTAAAATACAGGCCAGCAATTGATTTTTACCAAACTTGCAATAAGCAACGCTTCTGGGGCCAATGTATGCAGGCGACCATGTGCATATGTAAATAAGTAGTCTGCAAATGCTACGCGAAACCGTTGACTGGAACCATGATAATTGTTTAAAATTGATAATGGTACAAGAAAGCCGCTGCGAGCGACAGCGCAGCGGACCGCCGTAAAGGACGCGCCGAGAGCACCGCAAAATCTAACTTCAGCGCCGCTGCCTTCGTTTTAAATACTGTCCTCCGATGATAGATATACGGAGATTTGAAACTGAGTTCAATCCTGAGTTCAATCCTGAGTTCAACTGAGTTCAATCCTGAGTTCAACTGAGTTCAATCCGTGTTTTTCGAGCACTGCGACTGGCTTTCAAACCATGGGGTAGAGATCCTAGACCATCATTGGCTGCTGTGCGGTATATTCCGATGTGAAGCCTACTTGAAGGGTGCGTGACTCGTCGAGCAGCACAGCCGAACAAGACGTATTGGTGTGTTGCGCGTGATTTAGGGTTACCGCGTGACAGGTTGGGGCCCGTCCGAGATGGCTTCAGGCCCGACAACAGCAGCGGACGACATGCCTAGGCTCCAAGGTGTCGTTCGGCCTGGTTGGGGAGAGTGGCAAGACGTAGCGATGTGTTGTGCGCGATTTAGGGGTAGCGTTTGTTTAATTCTATTATGGGCGAAAAAAGGAGTAGCTCGTGCGATAGCTTTTATATGAATTTGAAGGCTGTCGTGGCGGCGTGCTCTGTAGAAAGCAGCTGGTGCGATTTGCTGCAATTATGGTCTTGCAAAAGCCGGTGCATCATACGTCATTCATGCCATCAACCGGAAAGTTCATGATCCGGCAATGAGTGCCACCTGCGCTAATCTTGCGAGGTCGAGGAAGCTCACAGTGAGAGAAGTTAGCGGGAATGACGTTGGGGTTTCGTACGACGGCACGTGACATAGACGCGGCTACAACAACCGCGTCTGTTGTAGCCGCGTCTCGGACACAACAATGCAATCGGCATAGTTGTGTCCCTCAACACTGGATATTGTTTGAATTTGGAAGCCCTGTAAAAAATCTGCCTAGCTTGCGGTCGGAACAAGGCTCAGAAAGATAGAGCGAAAAAGTTACGAAAACGGTTTTTGGCCCTGTCTGTGAAGAGTGAACTGGAAAGTGCCGTCAAGGACGAAATTTTGGTTCTGGTGCATTTTAGTGGCCACTACAAGAAGGACTGTTTTTTGCGTGTGTGAACACACGTTTCTTCGCATTTGTTGGCGTCTTTCATAAACAAAGACTTTTTGAAAGTTTAAAGCTATTTTTTCTCAAACCACAGGATTTCTTCTTCGGCGACTTTGGCAAGCGTTGCGTCGAGCGTCGTTGCCGAGTTTTTTCCGTAGACTAACTTGTACGGTGGCATATGCATCTTCTGCCCGACCGTGTTGTATGCGCAGGTACCGTACGGAGGGATGGTGTCCCATGTCTTCTGTTCGACGTCGACGTACATAGCAGCATGTCGGCGATTGTCTTGTTTAGCCGCTCGGTGAGAACGTTCGTCTGTGGGTGGTAGGCGGTGGTGTGGCGGTTGCTCGTCTTGTTATGTCTCAAGATAGTCTGAGTCAAATCAGTAGTAAAGGCCGTACTTCTATTAATGAGGACGACCTCTGGGGCACCATGATGAAGGACGATGTTCTTAACGGAGAAGTTGGCCCCCTCTTCGGCATTACCTTAAGGAAGGGCCTTTTTTAGGCGTAGTGGGCGAGGTAGTCAGTAGGTACAACTATCCTCTTGTTTCCGGAATTCAACGTCGCAAATGGCACCAGCAGGTACACCCCGTTTTGTTGAAATGCTCGGCAAAGTGGTTATATAGGCAGCCTGCTGGCCTTGCAAGCGGTGTCTTGCTTCGCTGGCAGTCTCGGCAGGTTTGTACATTGTGGGTTACGTAAGCATGGAGGTGGGGCTTTTAGTATTTCCGTTGTATTCTCGCCAATGTACGGAAAAACCCAAAGTGACCCACTGTCGGGTCATCATGCAGAACATCCAGAACTTCTGCACAGAACGCCGAACATACTACCACGAGGTATTTGGAAAGATGTGGTGAGAAGTTTTTCTTGACAAAGATGCATGTACCTGACGTGCAAATGACGTGCTTATGCGTCTACGTAATGTGATTGATCTTCAAGCTCTGAGGTGCTCCGAAACCAAATAGGGCAGGGAACAAAGTGGACTCGCGGGCTACATCGAGTGAGTGACGAAGGTTTCAAGCTCACGTCCTCACATCTTGTTTTCGCAGTTTGTAATCAACTAATTAAAGATATCTATAGATATAAAGCTTTTTTGGGCACGCAGCAACTTACACTGTCTAAGTAAAACTTCCCATGTGACCTAGTGAACCGCCGTTTAAGAAATAAATCACAAATGAAAGAAAAAAAACAACATCGTTTCTTTTATGTGAAGTTTACTTTCCCCTGATGTCGCCCGACGGCTTTGCATTTGTTCTTCATCGTCCTGCCGCTGCACAAAAACACCTCCTGCTCCCTACGCAAGCGAGCAGACGCCAGAGAGACACCGAGCAGACGAAGCGACGCGGATTAATACATTTGTAGAGGACACAGTGTGAGACACAAACAAATTGTTTGCACCTTACACTACAGTAGGGTCTAATCGACCTTCTTATTAGCTAAAAGCCCTTGTAAGTTTGTCAGTACCGAAAGTAACTTATGAGATGAAGTATAGGTTGCATGTCAAGTGTTCTGAAAGCTCAATTTTGCCGGGTAACATAAATACCGCACTCCAGCGGTACACGAAAGTAAAAGTTGAGGTTAAATAGCATTTCTATAGGCACCTATTTTGAAAACAGGCATTCATAGGCACTTATAGAAATTTAGGCACCAACGTTAGAAATAGACAGTTGTACGCACTGTAAAACAGTATAAACGCTATTCTTACCCTCTAATTTGTGCTACCTCAAAATACCACAATCGCAACTCAAGAAGCAAAAACAGCAGTCTCCTAAATTTTGGTCTCTTCTGACAACCCTTTCTTCTCTGTTATTTTTCTGCACGAAAGCAGTGCCGAGGCTCTACGCAGCTTGCGTCAAAGTGGATCTCTGTATCGGCGAATTCGTGGAAATGCCTAAGTATCAGAGGGGCTGCAGGCGTCGTTTCAGTTTCTGAATTGTTTTAGTCGGTGAAGTTGCCCACTTGAAATCAACGTTGGCCTTCGTGAGCTGCGTTAGTGGCTCGGCGATTTATTAAAGGTCTTCGATGAAGCGTCTGTAACAGGCGCTCAAGCCGAGAAATTGGCACAGGGCCTTCTTGCTGGTGGGTTGCAGAAAGACAGCTATAGCAGCTGTTTTCGGCGGGTCTGCGCACATTCCCGCCTTGCTGATCACGTTACTCAAATATATGAGCTCCTTGTACACCAAGCGGCATTTCGCTAGCTGTAGGTTGAGTGCAGAAGTCCTAATGGCTTCAAGTACAGAATCAAGGCGCTGGGGGTGTTCTTGGAAGCTCGAGGAAAACACAATGACGTCTTACAAGTGAACGAGGCAAGTATATCACTTCAAACCAGCAAGAATTGTATTCATGACTCGTTGAAAAGTCACAAGTGCCTAATAAAGGCCAAAGCGCATGACCTCAAACTCGAACAGGTTGTCCGGTGCTAGGGAGGCTGTCTTTTTTCGGTACCTCTCGTTGACCTCGATTTGCCAATGGTCAGTCTTCAGGTACATCGAAGAAAAGTATCTCGCATTGTATAGCTGGTCAAGGACGTCGTGTATTCGTGGGAGCGGGTGCACGTCCTTCTTGGTGATTTTTGACGCAATAGCGTTAGAGGGCTCGTGTCGCGGAAATCCCGCCGTCGGTGTTGACCCCGTTGGTTGTGAGCGAAAACTCGTCTGTGCATCTGTGACAGAAAAATCAAGATACTGAGATCGCCGCGGGAGGCAGCCTCTCTTCCAGGGGTGCGCGCGCGATTACACTGAAAAAGCCGCGTATTAGAAGAAAAAAAGTGCTTAAGGTCATGAGGTGCGGTAGTTTCTTTGCCCCTGCCACCCCTCCTTGCTCAGCTTCCTGTGCTTTCATCGGGACGAGAAGAGATATTGCAAATGCAGCATGCGACAAACCTTTGTAACTGCACTCGCACTAGACGGATTCCTAATAATTGCGGCGTTGAATTCGTGATGCAATAAGTTCTTCTAGTGAATTCACTCTATGGTTACTTGAAAAAGTGTTTCTGGGACCATTTAAAGCATTTCGTTCGACAGGTGTCTCGACGAAAACAAGCCCATTCGGCAATTTGTAGGCGCATTTGGGAAGCCTCAAACTACGTCAGAAAAGGTGGGGCTAGTGCAGCCATTGCCGCTAAAAACACACGGGAACCTCGAAAAAGCTTTAAAAATGGACAACTATGTCCATCTAGCGGAAAACATATCATGCCTTTTCAGAGGCGTTGATCAAAGGGGCGATAGTCGACACAGAAGCGTAGAGTTCCGCCCTTCTTCACTAGGACCGCCAGTGTGGCCCGTAGACTCTTTCGCGGGTGGATGATGTCGTCGCGTAACATTACGTCGACTTGTTTCTTGATGGCTTCGCGTTATGGTGGCCGAATTCTGTAAAGGTTCTGACGTAGTGCTCTGGAAGTTTTCTCTGTTACGATTCATCTTTCCGCGACATGAGTCTGTCGAATTCTCGATGATGAGGAAAAACAGTTTTTGCATTTCAGGAGCAGATTTGAGTTGTCTGGTTTATACATCGTTAAGCTTAGAATAACGTCAAAAGCTGTCTGAAGGCGTTGAGGTGTCGTAGGAGGTTCTGTAGACTCAGCGAAAGTGTTGCTGGCTTCCAGTATTTCTTTGATGTACACAACCTTCATGACTTTGCTCACGTGCTTGTACTCGTTGTTGAGCATCATGAGCATCACGTTTGCGTTGTTTCCACGCAGCTCGCCTATTCAGCGACGCAAATTTTGTGGCTAATCAGCAGGCACTCGTCGCTTTTAACAATGATTTGCATGTCTCTTGATTCTTGAGAGCCAATAGAAATGCCTAGGAGGGAGTGAGGAGGAGCGGTGACATGGTCTGCCAGCACATTCAAGGCGTGCCTTTCTGATGGCGTGTGCAGCTGCAGTGCATCTTCTGTGGATAGCATTGTTCACTCTCACCTCAGATTGATAATAGCGCAGTAGTGACTCAAGAGGCCCTTCCCGATTATCACATTCTTGGAGCAATGTTGTAGAATTATGAAGCTCGCCGTATAGATTCGGCTATTGAGGGTGACTTTTCCTGTGCAAACTCCTGCCAGCGTAACTAGGTGACCTCCAGCAGTACGGACTCTGGGGTTTCCAAGGTGGTCCTTCATTTCTTCAGCTTGGTGGCAAACGGCCCACTGATGACGGAACAGCCGGCTCTGGTGTTAAGGAGAGCTGGGACGCTGTGGCAATCAATGGAAACGTCGAGGTCACTAGTTCGTCGCCTCGTGTTGCAGTTGGGTCGTGGCATCGGATCACGGCTACGACAATTTGTTCCGCTGCTTCGACGCTGTGTCGTCAGGTCTTCTGATGGTCGCGTAGTATCGACGACGTAGCTACGTTTGGGGTGCGGCAGGTTCTCGAGGCGTTGTCGCGTCGTCGTCTGCGGTGGAGGATCTTCGGCAGTTCATCGTACAGCAACCACAACTCAATAGGAGTCTGCCCTTAGTTTTCCTGGTAAGGGCTCGGAGATCAGGCCCGAGCAGGGCTGGCGTTTCTGCGATACGGCGAAGTGTACCGGCCAGGTAACGGCGAACGGTGAAGTCGTCGGGTTGTCTGCTGTGCTCCTGCGAGGTAGTAATCGATGTCAGTTGGTCAACGTGCCGTTGGGGACACGACACGTTGACATCGATATGCCTAAATCCATCTGCCGGTACTGGCTACGACGGCAGGTGTTGCCGGCTTCCCCGCAGTGTTAACAGAGCAGGCGGTTGTCAGCGGCGCGCAAAACATCAGTTTTTCTCGGCGCGTAGTGCTGACCTATGGGATGATGATAGGACGTCGATCATGGAGGCGGTGGTGGTGTCCGACGGTGGATCTGCGGTGGGGCTGCGTCTTGGCGTGCGCTAGGAGGATGGTTGCTGCGCACTGCAGTGGCGTAGCTCATAGCTTCTGCCTCGGGCAGCGGTGCTTGGGGAATTCGAAGCGATTGCTGAACTTCTCTTCGCACAATATTGGCGATCATGCGAACTTGAGGCTGTGCTGATGGTAACAGTTTTGCCACTCTTCCCGCACGATCCTTCGGATGGTCTCGCACAAATCATCGAAGTAGAGCGGTTGAACTTGTGCGTACTCTGGTGGCGAACGGTGACAAAATTGTCGGGTGTGCATCTCCAGCGTCTTTTGAATTGCCGTCGCTTCGGAGATGAATTCTTCGACAGTGCTTGATGGGTTGCGCATCGGACCCGTGAACAGCTTTTGCTTTACTTGTCGCATGGGAAAACGAACTTTCTTATCTTCAGGTATTTCGAAGTTTGCTTGGCGGAATAGTTTGGACATCTTATCGAAGAAGAGCGTCACATTTTTGTTTGAAAGATGCGAATGGGTTTCGAGCAGCGCTTTTGGCCTCCCTTTGCAAATGACGCTCGTGAATGTAGCAAGTAATCTGGTGTGTAATATTTCCCAGGTTGTCAGGGTTTGCTCCTGGTTCTCAAACGACGCACGAGCGGCGTGTTGTAATGCGAAGTAAATGTGACGAAGGTTACCTTCGCTGGCCTAGGTATTGAAAGCGGTGACTCGATCGAATGATTCGACCCCGCCATCCGGGTCCTCGATTGGCGATCTGTAGAAGGTTAGTGGCTCCTTGGGCTGCCGGAGAACAATTAGGACAGGCTGCTCGGGGGTGGTCACCGTTGCTGCTGTAGATGTCGTAATCCAGAGCTGCCTGTGTGTTTTTTGGGAAGGGGCTAGTACTTTGGCTGCAGTCCGCTCTACCTGGGACTTGCTCGCTGTTCAGTGTTGGCGTTTTCTTGGCCATTTGGGCTGTATTCGCGGCTTGGCGGGGTCATCCGGAACATTCAAAGAAGCAGCTCGTGCGCCATATGCCACGGGGTCGTGACGTAGCCGAAGGGAGCAGAGTGCAGGTTGAAGATAAAACTCTTTTTTTTTGGGTCAAACTTGTGGCCAGGAAACTGAAAATCAAATTACAGGAATGCAAGGATGAAGTTTGAGTGATACAAATTGAAGAAAAAAAGACACAGTTTAACACTCTCTCATTTTGCAGAACTAAACAAATTGAACTTGCAAAAAATCATATGATTAAAATTAGCATGAAAACTTTTATTCACCACTCGTTTTTTATTGCTCCCGTGTAAATATTAAAAAAGTTTGTACATGTAGCATCTCCCCTCAAGTCAGTCTTTTTGCCTCGTCCCCCCATACAAGATTCATTCTTTCTGTGAACGCCATTAGGATGTCTCCAATGAACCCATATGGTATTAGTGTAATTTGTATAAAAAAGCTGATAAATTAAATAGAGGAAACAAAAGAAATTGACACAGATACTATCTTTTTCAGGTATTTTGTGAAGCTGTGCTTAACCCGATACTGCATTAGGCGAGCCACCCTTTTGCCACGGCCGCCAGAACCGAAGGAGGGCTGCCGCATCATTTTTTTGAGATCAGGAGCAGCAGGAAGACGTCCGGCTGTTTTTATGTACTGGGTTGTGCGTGGCTGAAATTTCTTGACGGAGCACTGCTGTCGTTAAGGCCAGCGCTGAGATGCGACACGTGGCGTCTTCGTGCCCTGATACAAGCTACAATGCCGAGCTTCTGTCGATTACGGACGTCGGGCCACCATGCCTCGCGTCTCTGACTGATAAGCCGCCGACGCTCAAACCAGTACCAGATGTCCAGGCATGGCACCTTGGAGGTGCCTAGACTGCGATCACCGTTCGACAAAGCATGGGTGGTCGGCTCGAGCGGCGAGATCACATACTCGTTTCACCCCACTCGCTTGAAGCAAGATTCGCCTGAGCAGGCAGCATCACCGGGATCATACGCGTGTTTTGTTTTGTGTATGTGTGTTGTATGCGTATGTGACGAAGGTGGTATGCTGTCCGAATTGGTGTGGTCAGGTGAAACGTACATGGACAGCATATCGTCAAGAATACAATTGAAATGCTCTGTCATCCCATTATTTTGGGGACGACATGCCGTCGTATTGCGGTGTATGATGCGGCACTGCTTTAGCAAGGCTGTAATGGCATCGCATAGAAAACTACGGCCATAGTCACTGACTGACGATCAAGGCGCTTCATGTCTTGAGATGAGACTTCGGAGTATGAAGCTGGCAACGTCGTTTGCAGTAGCAGAAATTAGCGCTGATGTTTCAGCATACTGCGTATAGTGACCGATGGCTACTACAACCCAGTGGTTGCAAGAAGCGGACCATATAGGTCATTTCCCAAGCGTTTAAAAGGTCGAGCTGGACAAGGTAGGGGTTGCAACGTGCCGGCGATATGTTGAGGTGACGTGTTGCGTCGTTGGCACGTAGAACACGACCGGATGTACTGGCGAACTTAACGGTAGTAGAACCGAAGGTACAGGCGTGTGCATGTCTTTAGGACACCAGCGTGACCGCATTGTGCATCATCGTGAACCATTGCACATATGTCGGAGCGCAGTTGCCGAGGAATAACCAGCACTCACTTTCAGTCAATAGAGATGTACCTGCGGCGGTAGAGCAGGTTGTCTCTAACGGCGAAGTGTTGGGCTTGGCACCGAGCATCGTCAAATGCTTCTGATCATGCTGAGATATCACAACTGCCGGCGAGAAGTTTGTGCAAAGGGGCCATGATAGAAGCGAAATTGCGCACGAAGCATCAGAAATATATGAACAATCCGGTAAATCTAGCAAGCTTTTTAACTGTGGTTGGTTTAGGGATTGCGGCAGCTTCAATACGTTTCGCAGAATCCGGAAGCATACCGTCTTTATAACTACATGACCGAGGATGGTAAGCTTGCGGGCAGTGAAGTGACATTTACTCAAATCAGGTTGAAGACCCACCATGGCGAGGCACGTGAGGACTTGCTCTAGGTGAGTAAGATGGAACGATAAGCCGGTTAGGAATACCACAATGTCATTTAAGTAGCATAGACAGGTGTTCCATTTCATACCGCGAAGTGTACCGCCCATCAATCTTTTGAAGGTGGCTGGTGCACTGGAGAGGCCGAAGGGCGTGGCGGTGAATTCCTAGAGTCCGTCAGGTGTGACAAATACCGTCTTCGGGTGGTCTGGCTCTGCCATCGGCACCTGCCATTAGGCAGAATGCAAGTTCAATAAAGAAAAGAACTCTGTTCCCTGAAGGCAGTCCGATGCGTAATCTATACGGGGTAGAGGGTCGATGGCTTTACGCGTCATTTTATGGAGCCTGCGGTAGTCAACGCAGAACCTGATGGACTCTTTTTTTTCTTAACGGGGACTACCGGCGAAGCGGAAGGACTGTTGAATGGCTTGATGATGCCACAATTTATCATGTAATCCACTCTGGTTCATTATATGGTGTTCAGCTGTCACATGGTGTGAACGATTTTGTAGTGGGACTTGCTGGCGGTGTCAAAAATGTTGACGACTGTAGATGCTTGGCCTAAAGATGCCTCATCGCAATTGAAAGAAGCGCGAAAACGCAGCAGAGCATTAACAATTTTTTTGTGTTGGTTGGGCGTGAGCTCACAATTAATAGCGTTGAGGCAAACGTCAGAGTTGTCAGCAGCCGCAGTAGGTGGTGTGACGGCACAAATCGAGGCTGTTATCGCAGGGTCGGGCATACACGCAAGGAAATTTCTGTTGAAATATACTTACTCTCCGAGACATTCCACAAGGAGTACTAATGAATCGCTAGCAAAAGAATTACGTGAATACTTTGTCAATATGGTTGATTGAGCGAGTTGGTGATACATGACTGTTTTGAATGAGATTATTAGAAGAAACGGTTATTTTGAGGTGCACGTTCGTACACCTCAGAATAACCGTTGTGGAATGCGACAATAGCGAACGAAAGCAAGACGTTCCGACAGCGCGCTGAACGGGTGATGACGTAAAAAGAACACATGGTGTGGCAACAGGGGCACATGACTCCGGAATGAGAGCGGCGGAGAACGGTGCAATGGTGACGTTCAAAGCCTAACACACTTTACTGATTGGCAGTCTTCAGGGTCAAAGCAAGGTACGGACAATGTTAGCTCAAAGCAGGTGCAATCAACTAGAGCAGAATTGGACGACAGCAAATCCCAATTAAGAATAACTTCATGCGATGAACGAAACAGGAAGACAAATACGACAACCTACAAGGTACTTCGAATAACTCGCGAGGTGTGTAATGCTGACGGCTGAATGTGATGTGACGTAGCCTTTCGCAAAGAGATGTTGTTAAGGGGAGTGGTCACCTTATTTAAATGGCATAGACATTTTCGCTTATGACGGGAACAGCTGCACCCGTGTCAACAAAGGCACGTACATGAACGCCATCGTTAGATAGTTCAATTTTGTTCGGAGGACAATGATTAGGTCTTGAAACGTTTGACAGTAACGAAGCTCTTGCCTCCGGAACTAAGGCTGTCAGTTCTCGCCTCGTGGTGGGTTGCGATGAAGTCGCCTTGGGGAGATATATCGGCGGCGAGGAGTAGTTTACCGGCGTGTGTTGGACCGGTGGTGACTGGTAGTTGGGTCCGGAAGAGGATCAGCAGGAATGGCATAGACAGGTTGAGCGTGAAAGTATGTGCAAGCGGCGGCATGTGTGATGGCTGTGGCTGAAAATACTTGGAGGCCCCTCCATTGTCACGACACAGAAAGCTGTGGCGGCGGCAGTGGCGAGCGACTTGACTTGGAATGGCAAAGAAACATACGGGCTAATTATCCTGCATGTGCCATGGGCTGAGGGCGGGTTCGCCGTTTGCTGAATGAGAAACTGAAGGTGGACGTGTTGGTAGTGGCAGAGACATGGAAACTCTGCCAGTAGTTTGAAAGGCGGCATTGGGCAGCTGAGGACACGCTCGAGCCAGAACAGCAGCGTTGGTGAGTGAAGCAGCAATAGGCAACAGAGTCGCACTAGATGGCAATGCTTCGGGAAGTTGCTTCTCGATTACTTGACGAAAAGAAGGTGTCAAGGACGTCATCGACTCCGATCTGCTAACAATGGTAAAGAGTTGCCGTGCCACTTCGCGAATGAACTGCGTTATCACTGGGAGCATAGCCATATAATCGGCGCTGTCACGGCCATGCTCAAGCATGAAATGTCTCCGCTACCTTGAGCAGCGCCACGTGTGGAAGCGTGCTGCCTACGCAGCTAATCATAACTCTGGCAAAGCAGAATGGCATTGGCGACAGTTTAAAGAAAGTACCTGGAATGAATCATCATCAATGCCTTGCAAGATGTGCTTAATCTTACCCACTTAGTAAAGGAATGAGTCGACGAGCTGGTAAAGCGAGAGAACATCCTGAGTGTGGCTCCTGAACGTTGATTGATTGATATGTGGGGTTTAATGTCCCAACACCACGTTATGATTATGACAGATGCTGTAGTGGAGGGCCCCGCAAAATTCGGTCACCTGGGGCTCTTTAACGAGCACCCAAATTTGAGCACACAGGTCCACAACATTTCTGCCTCTATGAGAAATGCGTCCGCTAAAGCCGGGTTTTAATCCCGGGACCTGCGGGTCAGCAGCCGAGTACCTTAGCCAGTAGACCAATGCGATGAGGTGGCTCGTGCACGTTTCACCCTGTGTTTTCGCTTTGCCACGCAAGCGTTGTTCAGCTTGCAGCCGGCGCACAGCAGCGTGTTCAAAGAGCTCCATGAACTTTGTCGTAAAAATTGACCAGGTGGTGCAATCGTTTTGGTGATTCTCGAAGCAGCGTTTTGACACGTTGGTAAAGTAGAAGTTTAGATTATTCAGTTTAGATTATTCAGCTTAGGTAGCGATCACTCGTTTCTGTTTTTCTTGTCTTCTTTGGTCAAGCCGCATGTCCACTACCTTCACTAAGTTCGTATAAAACGATATTTTAGTAGGTATGTCATCACAGGTCAAATTGTTTGCAGATGATTGCATTGTGTATAGATAAGTAAAAAGCGACAATGGCCTTACCCAACTGCATACTGATTTGGAACATGTTCGAGGTTGGTGCTCTATGTGCAAAATGAATTTTGATAATAAAGTGTGTGCACGTTTTCTTTTACAAAGAAGCGGAAACTAATAGAGGCAGGGCATGTTTTAATCAATAAAAACAGTTGTCGAATATAAATATCTATGTGCAGTTTTTTTATCCGTATGATCATGGAATGCGCATGTGAATGATGTCGTTAATAAAGCTGAAGTGGCAGTAAAAATTATTCAAGGCAATTTAAAAAGTTCTGAACTCAGCCTAAAAAAGTGCAGCCATTTAACAGGTGTTTGACCTCTACTAGGCTATACTCGTGCAGTGAAATCTTTCGCAAGCCACATTGATTGATGAAGTTAAGAAAATTTCAAATGGAGTGGCGAGGTTCGCTTCGAACGGTACGAGAGAGGGGAGAGCTGCACTAAAATGAAAAATCAGCTTGGGTGGGAACTGCTGTCCTCGCGTCTGGAAGAACTGCGATTGAAGATCTATTTTCAGATATGTTTTAACAATAAAGCAGGAGTTATTAAGAAAATATGGCTTAAGGAACCTCACTGATATTTATCTATAACTAACCATGCTTGCAAAGTACAATAATTGCGTACCAAGACAAACTTATTCGCAGAGTATTTTTTGTTGGAACCATTGATGATGTGTGGTGTTTTGTGGCGCAAGACCCATTTGGTGGCCAGAGGGCACAAGGTCTTAAGACACGATGTGAACAATGAATATGTTTGGTGGCTGTATAAGGGCCTTGATATTCCTCGCGCTAAAGTGGGTAAACTATAGAAGTAATAAAACAATGACAGTGCACGACGTGATATGTATAGTAAAAATGAGCGACGAATGGTTCTGATAATAAAAGCATTTGTAAAAATATTTGGCACTAGCACAAGTGCCTTACACATTGAAAAGCACTTGCCTCGCGGCCCTTGTGTCCAAGGGCCACGAGGCAAGTGCTTTTCAATGTAGCTACCGCAGCAGCAACCTCTCTTGAGAGGTCGTGATACGCAATGCCTGCGTAATTTACAAGGTAGAAGCGGAAATCTCTTTAAAAAGCTAGCAACAATTTATGAGTGAAAAGTGGTTCCCTACCGACAAAAATTGCAGGGTATAATTGTACTTGTTGTTGTAGGATAATAGAAAGTGTTTACACTTTTAGAGTGTCTAATTGTTCACACTGGATTAAAATGTGAAGATTTGTTAGTGCTTCACCACATCCATAACACAATGATGGATCGCAACAAGACAAAAGGTTTGAGTGTGTCGTGTATGTGTGTCTTATCCTGAGCCTCGTTAGTGTTACCTCTGTACGACATGATTTGGATACTGGCGGCCAATGACCAAGGTGTGGCATAATAAAGTGTAGTTTGCTTTGTGTGTGTCTGTCTCACGTGCTCTGCCAGTAGTCCCTGATCTTTTGTTCGAGAGACGGTTTAAGATCAAGGGCCAGGATAGATAAGGGTGTAGGTGTAGGAACACTACGTATTTTGTAGTGTTCTAGTTTGTGCTTTTCAATTCTTTCTATACATCTTTGGAAAGCTTCAGTATAGTGTGACGAGCTAGACAGCTGCTCGTAGTGTGCACCGAGGACGTTCGCCTGGTCTTCCAGGCTGTCAGCTTGTGTGTTTACGAGTGGGAGTGAGTGTACTTTCCTAGCTGTTACCCTACAAACCATGTTACAGACTTTAGCATCTTGTCTATACGATTTGATTCCTGATAAATACTTGCGCCGGCTTTCTCTTTTAGCCTGCCGACGAGTTCTTCTGCCTCGAGACTTTGTTTTCTTAAAGCTGTCAAGATTTGCGGCTGTCGGTGAATTCCAAAGCAACCTCCATGCCTTGTTCCGCTGCTTTCGCGCATTATGACACTCTGTGTTCCACCATTGGACGTGTCGCTTGCTGGGCAGTCCAGATGTTTGCGGGATACACTTGGCTGCTGCATCAATATGGAAAGCTGTGAAGTACTGCACAGCTTCATCTATTCTTGAGCCACATGTGTCAGTCCAACTTCAATGAGTAATGTTATGAAACTGTTCCCAGTCAGCTTTGTATGTCAGCCAATTAGGAACACACGAAGGATATTCGTATGTTATTGGTGTATTCAAAACATGAAACTAGTCACTTCCGTAAGGATTATTGAAAACTTTACATTGGAGTAATGGTACAAGTGAAGGAGATGCGGTACTGAGGTTTATGGAGGAGTAAGGTTTGTTGGCAAGGTTATTATATGTTGCCTCTTTCCTATTCAACAGACAGACACCAGAAGAGAAAAGAAACTGTTCAATGAGACGACCTCGTGCGTCGCAGCGAGAATCACCCAACAGACTACTATGAGCATTCACGTTCCCAAGCACAGATAGGGTTCGGTAGTTCATCTATCATAGACTATCATCTATCATAGACATCTATCATAGACTATCATCTATCATAGCCAGTCCGGAAGGATGCGCACGGCGCCTTCCGTTTGGGTCAGCTAAACGGAAGGATAGCTAAACGGGTCAACCAAATTGGTTTGTTATTCGATAAATTTGGGTTTCTTTACATATTCCTTACTTTGTTTGCTATAAACTCAGTGCTGCAGAGAGGTCTGTACTTGAAGTGGTCATTTAACGTTTTTCAATAAGTTCTTTTAAAAATTTTGTAAATGTGGCTGCTTCTTTGTTAAAACATTTTAATTATGTGTACGTTACTGCTTTTTTGCGTTTTATATTGTGGGACGGGTTGCGGCACTTTGTCCGGCAATAATTTGGCTTTTTGCCAACCCTGCATCTTACTTGTGTCTACTGTACTTTGTGTACTGTACTTGGTAAACAATAAAATCTTATGTGTGAGGTCGAGGGGATCTCCTTTGCCTCTGGGTTACCCTGGCTGCTGCAAGCGCTGTAGTGGCCGCTTGTGTGCCTGTGGGGACAAGTGACAGGGCAGCCTTGGCTGTTCCCACCATGGGAGAGGGAGCATTGGTAACCGCCTGGGCACACTGCGCCTGGCATGGGCAGCTGCCGCAGGCCGTTGTAGTGCTGGTCCCTGTCGTACTACATCGACAAACGATGGTTTATTTGTGAAAAAAAAAAACTATGTACCTGTTGTCGGGATTCTCGAAATGTTATGTTTTGTGTGACTTTAATTGTAACTATTTCTATTTCCTTTTTCTATGTTGGACAGGTTCAGGAGTAAGTGGGGTGGGCACCATTCCAGTTTGTGCAGTGGGCCCCACCCTCCACCTTACAATCGTCTGTGGCGTGCCCTGTGGTGGTGCACTTTGCACAGGTGAGTTGGCCACTGTAACTCTGAGAGCCGTGACCATATATTTGGTCGGCACTTCCGTGTTATCACGCCTGAATTTGATTCTTTGTACTTGTGTTTCCTGCTGGTCCTTTCAGCCCTCGAGGAGCTCACCTTCAGCCTGGCGTATCAAGTCTTAAAGGACACAACCCCTATGGGAATGTTGAGTGAGTGGTGTGGTTTATTTGAGATAGGAATGCTTCCAAACGACTCTAGTTTCAAGAGCTTTTCATACTGGATCTGTTTTTTACCTCACGTAGAAGATCCTCACTGGCCATTCTTGTAGCCAGGTTACCTGGGCCAAGTGCAGTGGTGAGGCATTTGGAGACAACAAAAAGCGAGATCGTTCTGGCGTTCTTTTCAGCAGTTTCACAGTGATTTACAAAGTAGCGGGGAAAAGTTTCTTTGGGTTTTCTAAAGTAATTGCAAATGTCTTCGATGCGCCCTCTCTTCGTGAGAAAATGATCAAGCAGTGAATGGCGAGAAGTAAAAGCCATAAAATGAATGTAAGTTCGGCAGCCATGCAAGTCGCCCACCATGGAGTCTAACGCGGTACGTTACAGGTTCTAAAATATTATGAGGAATGTAAACGTCAGCTGTACATAGCCGCTATAACCAAATATAATGTTCCCAAAACAGAGCACATACACGAGGTTAACCCTTGCCGCCGAAAAAAATCGGAAGTTAACACAAGGGAGAAGTACACAAGAAAGATAAAACCGTGAGAGTTAGAGACGAATTTGTTAGAGAGAAAGATGGCAAAAAGCGACTGCTGATTTCCCCTGGATGGGTCAGCACAGGGGTTCCGTCTACGTGAAGCCGGGGCCAAAGGGGTGTGTTGGCTCTGTCGGGGGGCTTTAAAGGTCCAATCACCGGGTGTCGGCTTCACCCCCGAGATTCCCTTTTCCCCGGACACGGCTTAGCCACGCACAGCTAGGCATGGGAGAGGTCGAAATTCCTCGTTAGCTCTGGTCCGTGGTGTCGCTACGCACCAAACGCCTGCTTGCACAGACGCCCCTGCGGGGTTGTTAGAATCATTAAAGAGTGTAATAAGTTGTCTGAAATACAAGTGTGCAGTGAGAACAAATATTTGTTCGTGTCACTGCTGTGAACTCCTGATATAACACCATCGGACAAAGTGGGGTACACTTTAAATCAAGCAAAACAGGTAATAGGCGTTTTTATGCAAAAAGCTTGCTTATTCGTAGGAGCACGAAGAAATAAACTTGCTTACCTTCAGGAAGTTTCCATAAAAAGACGCGTGTGGCCTTGTCTCTACATCGCATCTACTTAACGGTGCAGATAGCGAATCTTCGTGTAACACTATCATGGGTGCACTGACACATGCTGACCCCGTATGACGCACATGGAAGGCTTCATGCGCTCCTAGAGCTCGGGAACCTCGAAATCGGCGATGTGCGTCTGCGGAAAATAGGGGCTACAGCTGCACCTAAAGACATGAAGTGCCAAAATACTGGCTGTCTTCATTCCAAGATTGCTGGAAAATTCTCATAGGCGGTCACTACCACAACAGCCCGTCTGACCGATGTACAAGCCTCCACACCATTTTTTTCTGCTTTCTATAACATAGTTTAGGAGTGGATAGGTTCTAAGGCATAAATAATTGTCGCTCACCAGTGCCGTCTTGTAGGGGTTTTCACGAAGGTTATTCTTTACTAACGCATAGAAAGAGCACGATGGAATGTCGATGTTCGGATACGGTGAATGCACGACGCCATCTTCAATGGGAGCCTTCGTAACCTCAAAGGACGTGATCTGTGGCACTGCAAGAGAATCACGGATGTCTTGGTCATGAAGTAACTGTAATTGATGATTGGTCATGAGAAAACCGCATAGCATTGTGCAACACAACTGGTGATAACACCACCTCACTGGGTTTGAATTTCGCGCTATCGCTACGTTCACGTACGAAAGGCAGCAGAGCACAATGAGAGTGATCTGCCGCTTTTCGTGACTGCGCAGAATCCCATAAGAGCGCAGTTTTTGACTAAAGGAGGGCGCCATGGATGAGAACAGCTTTAGGACCACCATACTGCTTAGTACAGTTCTCCCCGAAAAGCTCGCATTTAGTACTAGTCTGTTGTGTCTTGCACGCTAATTTAAATTGGTCGTGAACAACACTTAGAGCTTTCAAGAAATCACATGCTGCCGATAGCAGACCACTCAGCCAGATGTACCACGCGAGCGCGGCAATAGTAGATAAGTTGGGGAGGCGGGCCAAGTTGCCAATTTCTCACGTGCGCTGTTTTCATAAACAGGTATGTCAGTCGGCACCCCCGGCGCCCCTTTTTGATGTCGACCTCTTAGTCTGCTATAGCGTTCACACACTCAGCCACATTTGCACTCAGGATGAGCAACGAAATTATTAGGCGCCACATAAACTGTGTTACGAAAAACATACAAGTGATATAGTTGTACGGAATGGTCCATTCTGCCTAATCCCACTGAATCGTTCAGGATACTTGTCATGGCACGGCCCCCTGGATTGGGTGCGCGGCGGTGTTCCTCTGTCCGTCTCATTCAGACGGAAGAGGCCTAATTGCAAGAGTGGGCGTGGCCTCTCCGTTTGCTGCATGGTGGCGTGCGCCTACTACCCTTTCTTTCCTTTGCTGTCTTTGCAGGCTGGTTTGCGGTGCTTGAAAATGTCACTACACCTTATCTTTCCTGCCCCCAAAATGACCTCATTCAAGACAAGTAGAAGAATTCCTCTTTTTCTGCGTGCTCCAGCTGCTGTCGTTATGCTAGTGACTGAGGCGAACACATCCGTGCGCTAGTTTTTGAGAAAATTGCGGTGCCCTCCTGTGCAGCACATGAGTAGCGAGTACAAAGGAGAGCGAACTCACCAGATTTATTTATTAAAAATGCTTTGTTTACCGCTTTCAGGAGAGGGTAAAAATCCGAGGAACAGCAGAGCTGCATCGTGAATGTTGGCAGAAATACCTTGAGGTACTGAGGCTTTGCATTGCACAAGCCTAACTGCTTTACTCGTAGGCAACATTTTTCGGCAATGAAGGGAAAGCTACGGGAGTGGAGGTTCCTGAAAATGTGCTCCTACGCGAAGCAGTGTGGTTTGGCACGTGTCTCGAAACTCTGTGGAAAGTGATAGTTTAGCGCAAGCAGCGTTTGTTTGCATAGAGACACAGACGACGCTTAGCGTTTAAGGTACACGTAGAAGGCGTTTTTATTTCACACGTGAAAAATTGCAGTGGCACAAGAACACGCACAAAAAACATGCACAAAAACACCCGCAAACGAACACACGCACACAGACAGACGAGCGCGCTCCCATAAAAATACATTCGCACACACTCACTCACAAATGAGCGCAGACAGACACACATTTGCACCCACAAAAGAACATACACGTGTGAGCGTTTGCACTCGCCCACACACACAAGCGCGCGCGCACATTCGTACAAACGCACATCCACACGCACTCACGCTGAAAATAACGCGCACACACGCGCGCACTTGACCACACACACAAGTGCAACCACGCAGGCAAACGAGCGCGCGCTCTGACATACACAAACATTCGCACTCACTCACGCACAGAACACACACACGGCGTGCGCTCAAACACACGCACATACACATACGCTCTCACGCACATACACATACACTCTCACGCACGGAAGAACACACACACAATCTTCTCCCCAATCGCTAGCACTTCTCGATGGAGACCTACACTTTACCGTAAGAAAGGCTGTAGTGCAAACACTGTCTTCATTTGAATGAATGTGAATGTGAACATTCGACAGAAGTCTGTCTGGTTGGGTATGAAACTGGGAGATGACTCAGACTCCAACAAAAAGTTATGAAGAAACCCGACGTTTCGAAAACGACTTGGTTCCTTCCTCTGGGGTGACTGGGGGTAGTGGTTAGAAGATGAGAAAAGGCACCTAATTTCTGCAACCACGTCGGGAGCAGGCGCAGTGCCTAAGTGACTGCAGAGACTACGTAGGAACGGCGTCTTCAAAGCACACGCGGGGCGGATAATGACCACCCCCCTCCATCTCTCTCTCTCTCTCGTTTTGCCGTGGAGCGCAGTCCTTGTGTATACAATGGGGGAAGTGTTCCGAGAGAGCGGTTCATGTTATGGGCTGTCGTCTGTATGTGCCACGACTGGAGTAAGAACCTTCTCCTCCAGTTCGGGTCGCTTTGAAGGATGGCCCTCACTTCTAAATATATCTGGTGATCCAACGTGTCAGCGTGTTCGGCGACTGCGCTGCGCTGTTTGTAGAACTTCCGCACATCGTTGGCGTGTTGCTTCAGTCGTTCCGTTAGGGTTTTTGTCTCGCCGATATAGGAAGAGGGGATATACGTTTTGTATGACTGGAGCCGACACGGAATGCCGGGGAAAAAAGTGCCGCTCCTACGGATCTGTTTTTTAGGATACGTTGCAGCGGCACTTTATTCCCGGGCGTTTCGTGTCTGCTCCAGCCCTACAAAATAAATGCGAGAACTGCAGTGAGTAAGAAGGAGCCTGCTAATGAACGGTTACCCTAAGCAACTTTTCAGGAGTCAGGAGCGTAGTGCAGCTGAGCTCCACCGTGAAACGGCCAATACAAAAAAGAAAGGACGAAGCACGCAGCAATTCCTTACGCAGTAGTAACAAGCGAGGCGCTCGCAAAAATTGTTAAAGGCTATGGTGTTAAAATAGCCCACGTGCTTACTGGAAAACTCCGACAACAGTTTGTTCATGCAAAGGATCCTTTGAAGCGCATGGATTTCCCGGGAGTTATTTACAGGATACCGTGCGGGGGATGTGACGTGTGGTACATCAGCTCGAGTGGGAATTTCAAACGGCGTTTGAAACAACACCAAAATGAAATTGCCAAGAACCACACAACTGCGAATGCCTTGGTGGAACACCACAATCAAACTGGCCACAATATTTGCTGTGACGCAGCAGAAATCATCGCAACGAAAATACACTTATCTGAGAATCTTCTTTTAGAATCTTTTTTATCGTGTGGTTCTTTTTTAGAACCACACGATAAACAGGACAAAAGGGAATCGATTAGAGATATACAATCGTATGTTGCGCCACCTGATTTATAAATAGCCGCATGCCCATGCTCGCATCCTTATTGTGATCAAGGAACCCGTATGGGGCCCGAAACGTCAATGCCTGCTTACTTTCATTTTTACCTTGGTGAGTGTAAGTTTATCTCACAATTATGTTTCCTCGCCAGAAGATGCTTTGTCAAGCGCTTGATTATATCAGTCTTCGAGAAAAGTGTGGGTTTGCTGTCATAACCGAGACTCGTAATTTTATCAGCTTAAAAAGGAGACTTGCTTCATTTGAGTGTCAATTAAAGTTTAACTCGCACTGCAAGATGCATGGCTTCACTCCGAAATCCTTGCAGATGCCGGTTTTTGTAAATACCGTCACGGGGAAACAGACTATTGCCTAAGCAAAACACCTCGAGAACGACATCTTAACTCAGCGCCGAATTGAGCACCGCCTTCCTGTCAAGTGTTATGGCATTTTTTTACGCCAACAGCAAGGCTAGTGCTACGCGTCATAACAGGTTAGCCTTCCAGGATTCGAAGTTCTCCTTTCTCTTGGAAAGGGATTCTCATACTTCGACTTTGCTGGGTGTTCAAAACCTTTCTTCGCACAAACTCGATATGGTAGAGGAAAGGCGCCT
The DNA here is from genome assembly GCA_013436015.1 of Rhipicephalus annulatus. NCBI lineage: Eukaryota > Metazoa > Arthropoda > Arachnida > Ixodida > Ixodidae > Rhipicephalus > Rhipicephalus annulatus. The sequence continues at coordinate 214,759 of WOVY01009598.1, forward strand.
CAGCCGCGGCCTTAATTACAATATCGGAGCACGACCAAACATAGGATGGTTGACGTGTGCGGATGAACAATCAGTGCTTCTTGTTGAATCAAGTCTACGGAACGAAGCTTGCTTAAGGGCTCTTGGGATCGTCTCAAAGGCAACGTGAAAAGACGCTAGGACGCTTTTGGCAGCAGAAAATAACGCGTTGAATTGACTAAACGACAGCGAGAACATAGTCATCCTCACCGAAGACTAGGGAAATGCCACTGTAATCTTGGACCATGGTGAATACTTTAACAAAGTGAACAGGCTTTCCAAAGATACAATGACATATTCAAAGATGACGAGAGATCCTACAAAGAAAGTAGAATTCCAACTACAAAAAATGCTCGTTGAAGTATTCCAGTTTGTTTCGCCTGAAAACAAGAACCTTTACTACAATTTACTTTGCCACAACAGTTCAGCCCCGGCCCTGTACGGGCTCCTTAAAGCTCACAAGCCCGACGTCCCAGGTTGCGACCGGGGTTTTCAGGCACCGGAGATTTAGTATGAAGTTGTCGAAGCAGGAGGAAGAGAGACTTGAAGAGGGTTTATTTACATTATTTACAAAGTGAGCTCTCGTACATGACAAGCTCTTTCTTATATGGCCAGCTTTCAATTCTCGTGTTCCTCTACATGGCGCTCCTTCAAATGAGCCGGGTGGCTCATAATAAAGGGTATGTGCTCCCCAGATCCCTAAATCAGGGAACACGTGCAGATGGTACTGTCCAATCACAGATCACACATAACAGGTGAGAGGGACGAGCATTCACGGCCCACGTGAACGTCCAATATTGAGTCGTGATAACTGCACTCTAAGGTGGCGCCAGCGGGGCTCTTCCTCGTTGTGCGTGTGCCGCTGGTCGAGGTGTCTCAAGCTCATGACAGCATACATCAAAGCGGCCGCCTATCTGTTCGCTCAATTAGCGGGGTGATTTGCGGCGGCGGTCGCGGTCTCTTCCAAGCAAGATGCTGTATTTGCTGTCCTCTCTCGAACGGCTTACGGCGTCGTGGCGACACGACGTCGCACCCTCCGGCTAAGAGAGACAATGCCTGGCGGTCATAGGCAGCCGGCCAGTTGGCTACTTGTTTCAGGATTAAAAGAGTGCCGCTCCCTCGTCAGCTATGGCGTCGGCACAATAATCAACACAGCCGATTGTTGACTACAAATGCTCCCCACTGTGCGAACTCGCGTTACCTGCACCCTATTCAGCGACCGCTTGCGGGGATAATTGAAGCATGTCATCGAAGAGCCCGTTCACTTCATTGAGCAGTTAAGAGTTGTGCGCCTTCACAACGATGAGGTCAAGATATCCTGCTACGTGAAGTCAATGTTTACCCTTGTGCCCGTTGACTATTTATTTATTTATTTGTTTATTTATTTATTTATTCATGTTACCCTACAGGCCCAAGAGGAGCATTGAGTAGGGGGGATTACAGAAAAATCACAACACATAAAGCATAAAAAGAAATATATCGAAGAAAACAAAGGAAATCGTACAATGGAAGGGAGAAGAAAAAACACTATAAGCAAATGCAGCAAAATACAAAATGAAAACAAAATAAAGCATCTTTATACAAAATCAAGAGATCATATATATTTGCAGTAGCTCACGAAATTTGGCTGGATCTTTCAAAGAAACTATTTCATCCGGAAGGCTGATGATGATGATAATGATATAAGGTGTTTTTTGGCGCAAGGGCCATTTGATGGCCAAAGAGCACCAGTTCATGGGACAAGGAATGTGGACAATGATTGTGATTAGCGGCTGTATAAGGGCCATAATATTATTCGCAGTAAGGCGGGTAAAAACATACAAGTAATAAAATCAGGACCATGCCGTGAAAGGTGTGTGTGGTGTGAATAGGTGACAAACGTTGGTGATAATGAAAAACGATGGTGGACATGTAAGGCATTAGCACAAGTACCTCACTCGTTCATACCCTTGCGTCCAAGGGCCGTGAGGCACGTGCTTTCCTCTGTAGCCACCGCAGCAAAAACCTCTCTGGAAAGGTCGTGCTACGGAATGCCCGGGTACATGATATGAAAATTATGAATTTCTTTTAAAAACGCTAACAATGATTTATTACTAAAAAGTGGTTCCCTACCAACGAACATTAAAGGGTGTAAAGGTATATGATGTCGGTAGGGTAATGGAAAATGTTGTTTTCTTTAAGTGTTTGCACTGGATTAACATGTGAAGGACTGTTAATGCTTCATCACATCTGTCACACAATGGTGGATCGCCACCGGACAAAAGATATGTGTGTGTCGGGTATGTGTGTCCTATCCAAGTCTCGTTAGTATTACCTCTGTATGACGCGATTTCAATACGGACAGCCAATGACCAAGGTGTGGCTTAATAATATGTAGTTTGTTTTGTGTGTGTGTATCTTGCTCTGCCAGTAGTCCCTGAGGTTTCGTTTGAGAGACGGCTTAAGATCAAGGGCTGGGATTCATATGGGAGTAGGGGCAGTGCTTTTGTGGACGGATGCAGTGAGATGATCCGCCCTCACGTTGCCGTCGATCTCACGGTGCCCTGGCACCCAGCACACTACAACATGTTGTTTGAGTGTGTGTGCACAAAATGAAGTAATGTGAGACAAGGACTGTTTTCTTTGTTTTTTAAGAGTGTGCAGAGCCGTTACCACACTGAGGGAGTCTGTATAAATTACTGCTTTTTGTATTTCTAATTGCTTGATGTGTTTAGCCGCCACAAGTATCGCATAAGCTTCCGCTGTGAAGATACTTGTGCCTGGATGTAGAGGGCCAGCATCCAAAAAGGATGGGCCCACAGCAGCGTAGGACACAGAGGAGTTAGACTTGGAGACATCTGTGAAGAACTCAGGACGTGTGTATTTGTGTTAAAGTTCCAGGAAGTATGTTCGAATATGGGCAATAGGCGCACGTTTTGTAACTTCTAGAAAAGACACATCGCAGTCAATAGTCTGCCACTGCCACGGTGGCGGGTATGGTACAGGAGCCATTAAACTGTGTTCGAGTGACATTCCAGTTTCCTCAGCTGGACCCTTCAGGCGAATTGAAAAGGGCTGCTTCATCGAAGGCCTGTTTTGAAACAGAATGGAGCTCGACAAATCATCAATAGTAGAGTATGAGGGGTGCTTCTTGTCTGCTTTCACCTTAAGGAAATAAACAAAGGACATGTAAGTTCACTGAAAATGAAGTGACCACTCAGTTGACTCAACATAAAGGCTTTTTACGGGGCTGGTGTGAAAAGCACCCGTAGAAAGGCGGATGCCCAAATGGTGCACGGGATCCAGCATCTTCAAAGCACTTTGAGTCGCAGACTGATAAACAACGGCCCCATAATTTAAGCGGGTGCGAATGAGGCTTCTATACAGGTTCATCAGACATTGCCTGTCACTACCCCACATAGTACGTGACAACACTTTTTTAAAACATTCATGGCTTTTAAATATGTTAATTTTAAATACTTGATGTGCGGTACGAAGATCAGCTTGTTGTCCAATATTAATCCCAAGAATTTATGCTCCGCATTAACAGACAAACGCTGACTGTTAAGTTCAATGTCAGGTTCTAAGTGCATGCCTCTCTTTTGGGAGAACAAGACACACGTGCTTTTTTGTGGGTTCAGTCGGAATCCGTTTTCCTTTGCCCATTTGGAGACCTTGTTTAAACCTACGTGAACCTGCCGCTCACACATTTCCAGATTGCAAGACCAAAAGCCAAGCTGGGCGTCATCGACATATGTACAATAAAACTTATTGAAGGAATGGTCAAGCACGAGGAATTCATTTTTGTGAGAAAAAGTGTGCAGCTAAGTACACCAGCTTGTGGCACGCCTGTTTCCTGGACAAATGTTTGGGAAAGAACCATGCCCACTCGGACACGGAATGTCCGGTTTGACAGGTAACTTTTGATTATGTGAAACATTCTTCCGCGCACGCCAAGGTGGAACAGGTCTCTTAGAATTCCAAAACGCCATGTTGTATCATAAGCCTTTTCGATATCGAGGAACACAGAGAGAAAATATTGTTTATGGACGAATTCGTCTCTGATCTGTACCTCAATACGAACAAGGTGGTCTGTGGTGAATCTACTTTCTCGAAACCCGCACTGAAATGGGTCGAGCAAATTGTTTGTTTCCAGAAAATGTACAAGTCGGCAGTTTATCATTTTTTTGAAGACTTTGCACAAGCAGCTTGGAATTGCAATATTCCTATATCTCGAAGCTAAAGAAGGGTCCTTGCCCTCTTTCAAAATGGAAATAAAAATAGCCTCTTTCCAGGAGGTAAGAATAGTGCCAGAAAACCAGATAGCATTGTAGAAACAAAGTAAGGTTTTTCGTGTTACGATTGGTAGGTTTTTTTAACAATTCATACACCACACGGTCAGAACCTGGAGCAGAAGTACTGCATGAGTTTAGAGACATTTGGAGCTCAGCTAGACTGAAAGCTTGGTTATATGCCTCGTATCTAGTGCATTTGTGGTCGAGTTTTTGCTTTTCTAATCTTGTTCTGTATTTTTGGAAAGTGTCAGTATGGTGGGATGAGCTGGACACCTGTTCGAAGTGTGCACCGAGGAAGTTTGCCTGATCTGCCAAGGTATCACCCTGAGTGTTTACGAGTGGAAGTGTGTGTACTTGTTCTCCTGCAAATCTACCGACCATGTTCCAGACTTTAGCCTCCTGTGTGTATGAATTGATCCCTGACAAAAACTTCTGCCAGCTTTCTCTTCTGGCCTGCCGACGCGTTCTCCTGCCTTGAGACTTTATTTTCTTGCAGGTGTCAAGATTTTCGGCTGTCGGTGAGTTCCGAAGCAGCCTCCAAGCTCTGTTTTGCTGTTTGCGCGCGTTTCGGCATTCAGAGTTTCACCATGGCACACACCGTTTTCCTGGCTGTCCATTTGTTTCTGGGATGCATTTCGTTGCAGCATCAATCAAAAAAGCTGTGAAGTAGTCGACAGCAACATCAATGCTTAAAGTACATATTTCACTCCAATCTATCCGCGTGATGGTATAAAACTGTTCCCAGTCGGCTCTGTTTATGAGCCATTTGGGAACACGGGGTGTACACTCAGTTGATGTAGTGGTACTCAAAACTACGGGGAAGTGGTCACTTCCGTACATATTACTGACGACTTTCCACTAGAGTAGAGGCACAAGAGATGAAGATACTATGCTTAGGTCTATGGAGGAGTAGGTGTTATGTGCGAGGGTTCTTTTCTATTTAGGAGACATGCGCTCGACGAGAGAAGGAACTGTTCAATCAGTCGACCTCGCGCGTCGTAACGAGAGGCTCCCCATAGCCTGCTATGCGCACTGAAGTCTCCAAGGAGAACATAAGACTCCGGAATTTCATCAATTAAAGAATGTAAATCACGTTTTTGCAGCTGATAGCTAGGAGGAATGTAAATAGTGCAGATTGTGATCAGTTTATCAAAAAGAACCGCTCGAACAGCCACTGCCTCAAGAGATGTTTGGAGTTGTAAGTGTGTGCATGCAATTTCTTGATTCACTATGATGGCAACACTTCCGGATGATGTCAGGGCATCATCACGGTCCTTTCGAAAAATAACGTATTTACGAAGAAAGTTTGTGTGTTTTGAATTAAGGTGTGTTTCTTGTACACACAGCACTTTTGGTGAGTGTTCGTGTAGGAGTTCTTGGATATCATAAAGGTTTTTTAGAAGGCCCCTGACGTTCCATTGTTAAATTTGAGTGTTCATGGTGAATGTAAAATAGTGCTGTGTGTGCGAGAAGCGAGTGGCTGTTTAGACGGAGAATTTGAGTTCACTTAACAGGGCCGTCACCGGGCCCTGTTATTTGCTTTTTTGTTTTTTGGCGCGCTCCAAGGAGCCACGCCGCTCTTTCGGCACCAAGGGTACCGTCGTATTCATTGCTTCTTCGGAGGCACTGGGTGCCCGCACATGCGGGCTGTTAGTTCGGATTTCGGGCCTCGCCTGGTGAGCGGAGGCCTGGAGACCCGAGGACTCTGGAACCTCCAGTCTCTGTTTAGGAGGAGGCGGTGTAGCCTGGGCTACAGCCGCCTTGGGGGCAGGTGCCACAACCGCCGGCTCGGTATGCGCGGGCCGAAGGAGGGGCGAAGGCAGGTGCGGCGGTGCCCCCTGACGCGCCGCATCAGCGTATGTAGGTCCATAGAATGGAGCGAATCTTCGCCGTGCTTCCTTAAATGATATGTTCTCCTTCACCTTTAATGTAATTATTTCTTTTTCTTTTTTCCAGTATGTGCAGGAGCGTGATAATGCGGCATGGTTTCCTTCGCAGTTTACACAGTGTGACGGTTGTTTGCAGTTCTCAGACACGTGGCCTAGGACTCCACATTGTGCACAAGTCTGACGACCACGAAGGTTTCAGAGCCATGGCCATACCTCTGGCATTGGAAGCAACGACGAGGGTTTGGTATATACGGCCTGATAGATGTCTTCATGTACCCTGTTTGAATGGAATCTGGTAGTTTATTGGATGCAAACGTGAGTATTAAGTGTTTCGTCGGTATTTCCTTATTATCTCTTCTCTTCTTATTATCTCACATTTCGGGCAGCAGTGGCGGCAGACGGTTCAGCGGAGCACGGTCCTAACTATCTTCTTGCCCATGCGCAGAAACCCCGCAAAGTGGACGTCATCCGCGCATCCATACCAGCCTGCATTGCCCCGGGAATGACCAACTGAAACCAAGGAAAGTTGGTACTATCCGCATATCCACCACAGCGCTGCGCGGGCACTTGACGGACCAGCTGGTGATACGCCCCCCGCCCTTTATATACTCGGTCGCATCGTGGGACTCAACCACATTTCGGGCAGCAGTGGCGGCAGACGGTTCAGCGGAGCACGGTCCTAACTATCTTCTTGCCCATGCGCAGAAACCCCGCAAAGTGGACGTCATCCGCGCATCCATACCAGCCTGCATTGCCCCGGGAATGACCAACTGAAACCAAGGAAAGTTGGTACTATCCGCATATCCACCACAGCGCTGCGCGGGCACTTGACGGACCAGCTGGTGATACGCCCCCCGCCCTTTATATACTCGGTCGCATCGTGGGACTCAACCACATTTCGGGCAGCAGTGGCGGCAGACGGTTCAGCGGAGCACGGTCCTAACTATCGTCTTGCCCATGCGCAGGTTGGTTAGTTTTGGTACGTTATTTATCGCTTGCAACTGCTCCTGCTGCTACTGCTGTCCTCGAGTTTTGTATTTTGTGACTAGACAAGTGCTGCAATGAGTGACGTATGTGAATCCTGTAAACAATACTTTTCTGAAGATGAGGATGTCATAGCATGTGCAGAATGCCGGCAATGCTATCACATCGGAGAATGTATCGGAATAAGTGAACGTACCTATAAAAAGAAAGGGAAAGAGGCAAAGAAAGCCTTAAAATGTCAGACTTGCCGTGTGCCTTCATCTAGGAACACTCGGATGAATAATAACGCTGATCAATCAGCTTTAACGGAAGCCTTGAGCCAGCAACTTGCGGAAATTAACAAATCCTTGGCGCACTTGACAACTAAGGTCGATGACCTTACAGAATTAAAGCAAACAGTCACCAGCATTGAACAATCCATTCAGCACATGTCAGATACGCATGACAAGCTTCTTGAAATCAGCGCAAGGCACGATAGAGACATAGAAAGCCTCCGCAACAGAGTAGAAGCTGTGGAACAAAATTTTGATGAAAAAGAAATTCGCAAGCTAAACCTAGAACTAAATGACCTTCAGCAATATAGTCGCCGCCAGAATCTGGAAATTCATGGCATGCCGTTTATTGAAAAAGAGGATACCCTGTCACGAGTTAACGACCTTGCGAAGAGGCTTGACCTGCAGACACTATCTGACTGTGACGTTGAAAGCATGCATCGCTTGCCACCCCGTAAAGGGAAACCCCCAGTTATACTGATAAGATTCACTCGACTGAGCTTGAAGGCAGCATGGCTTGCTAAACGTGCCGAACTAAGAGAAAAAAACAGTAATATTCAGCTATTTGATAACTTAACTCCTGCAAATAAGAAGCTCCTTTGGATGGCAAGGACTAGAGCCACCGAGATGAACTATCGATTCACTTGGTCTTCACAGGGAAAGATTTTTGTCAGAAGGAATTCAGAAGCACGCGCAATCCGAATTGCATCTGAAGATGATCTAAACAAGATTGTTTAAACACTTACTGTACCTATCGCCTTTTATGGCTTTTTTCTGTTTTGATGATCAAGTCGATGCATTACAATGCTGTCTCTTTCAAGAATTTGATTAAGGACTCGAACTTTCTTTCTGAACGTGGTCTTTCCCTTTATCATATTAATGCACAGAGTATGAGGAACAAGGGTGAGGAAATTGAAAGCGAATTAGTACACCTCAACTATGACTTTGATATCATGGGCTTCTCGGAGACATGGTTTTCTTCACAGTCAGACGTGGTCAGTTTGGGAAATTACAATATGGAATCAGTATTCAGAACTGGAAAACGCGGTGGCGGTGTATCTTTGTATATCAAACAAAATTTGCCCTATGAGGTGTGGCCCGACTATTGTGTTGTGTGTAGTGATTTTGAAGCAGTTACTGTGATACACAACAAGGTTGTAATAGTACTGATCTACCGCCCCCCGGATGGTAATACTGACTCACTTCTTGAGTTTTTAGAGAAGCTTCAACATCATGCTAATTCTAATCGATGGTTCATGATATCATTTGGTGATTTTAATATAGATATATCAAAAGATGGTCCTATTAAGCTAAAACTAATGGAGTTAATGTTGTCTCATGGCTGCGAAAACATCATTAGCACTCCTACCAGAATAACAAGCACATCAGAAACGATCATTGATCTCTGTTTCACTAATTTATCCCCTGACAGTGCATTAGCCGGAGTATTCAGCTCTGGTATAAGTGACCACTTACCTTTTTTTGCACTATTAACAATGCCAGAACTGCAGAATTCTCCAAAATACATGCATAGAGATATAAACGATCCAAATATTCTCCGTTTTCGCTCTCTAATGTTTAACTGCAAGTGGGATGACCTGTACCGAGAACCTGATCCGTCTAAGGCATACAACCTGTTTATGTCAAAAATGGTTAGTAACTACAATACTGCTTTTCCGTACGTTGTTGTAAAGAAACACAAGAGAGCGAGAAAGGAGTGGATTACGCCGGCACTTCTTAAGCGGATAAATGAAAAAAACAAACTTTTCCAGCACTTTTTGAAAACAAAAGAACAAACTGACCTCATTGAGTTTAAAAATTTTAGAAACAAAGTAAACAAAGACCTCAAGAAGGCGAAAATAGATTTCTATGCCTACAAGTTTTCTACAGTGATTAACAACTCAAAAATGGTTTGGAGCTCGGTTAATAAATTGATAGGAAGAAAACAAGCCACTGTCCCTAGCTATATAAAGATAAACAATATTCACTTCAGTGGCAAGGCACTGGCAGACAAATTTAACCTTCATTTCCTTGAGGCAGGATCCTCAAGTAATATAACACAAGCGACTGACCTTAAACCGGCTGAATGCTATATTGAAAGCTCTTCCACTAATTCTTTGTTTTTATTACCCGTTACCGAGGAGGAAGTAGCCACTGCCATATGCTCACTAAAGAACAGCTCACCAGGAGAAGATGGCATTTCCGCAGCACCTATCAAGGCAGTTGCTGATTTGATTGTCGCCCCATTCACTTACATATGCAACAGACTCTTCTTGACGGGAATTTTTCCATGTGCCATGAAAATAGCTCGCGTAACAATAATTTTTAAAGGAGGTGATAAAAATGAACTTCAAAATTATCGCCCAATCTCTATTCTGCCGCTTTTCTCTAAGGTCGCGGAACGCCTGATATATAAGAGGGTATTTTCTTTTATAGCAAACAGAAATGTCATTTGTGAAGAACAGTGTGGATTCCAACCAGGTAGATCAACTCAGTCTGCTTTACTCCGTATTAAGGACAGCCTACTTCATAACTTTGAAAAAAAATTTTACACTGTGGGAATATTTCTCGATTTCCGTAAGGCTTTTGACTCGATAAAGCATGATATATTAATTAGGAAACTTCAACTGTATGGAATACGCGGGATTGCGCTTGATCTAATGAAAAGCTATCTTTGGGCCAGGAAACAATATGTACAGCTCCACAATTATAAATCTGATTTGGGCGTAATTAAGTATGGGGTTCCCCAAGGATCGATACTTGGTCCTCTACTTTTTATACTTTATATCAATGACATAGTAAACATTCAGTTCACACCAAACATAGTCATGTACGCCGACGATACCAATGCCTTCTTTTCTGGTTTAGATCTTCGCGATATTGAAATAACTGCAAATTCTTGGTTGGATAAACTAAAATCATGGCTTACAGTCAATCAGCTAGAACTAAACATAAAAAAACTAAATTTATGCTCTTCAAGCAAAAAAATAGGCCTGTAGATTATGCTATCTCTCTGATTTTTAATGGAGAAAATATTGCGCAGGTAAATAAAATTCAGTTTCTGGGTGTGTGTTTTCAAAGTGACCTTAGTTGGTCCCACCATGTGGACAACCTGCGAATAAAAATATCAAGATCGATCGGTCTAATTCGACGCTTACAGCATCTCCTTCCAGGGAGAGTTAAACGGCAGCTTTACTTTTCTTTTATCTACTCGCAAATCATTTATTGCATTTTAGTCTGGGGTACGTGTAACAAAACAAATACAGAAAGTATAATTCTTCTTCAAAAACGCGCACTAGGTTTGATAAATACCTCGGTCCCCACTAATATGTCTCTTTTTTATATGTATAATGTACTCCCGTTCCCAGAGTGCTATATGATGCAACTAGCCATGTTAATCTTCAAAAAATCAAAGATAATTTCCAGATTTTTTCTGATGTGTACTTAAGCAGAGATCTTACGTATAATCTGCGTACTGTTGCGTTGGTCGGGCCAATGTGCCGGACTAACTATGGTGTACAGTCAATTAATAACCAAATCATTCTACTGTGCAACAGGATTCCTGAAATAATTGAATACGCTAAGGAGGCTAAAAACATAACACAATTTAAGAAGCGTATTTACGATGTAATAAACAGAACACAAGTCTACAGTGTATGTAAAGGAAATATGTAATGTATGTAATATTTATAGTATTCACTGTTTTTCAACTTGTATTGTATTTCAAAATATGTTATGGTGTTTTGTACTGTCCTGCTCTACCTGCCCGAGGTGCCTCACGAAGAGGGGCCAAGTCAGGAGACACACTCTCCTTTTGCCCCCTTCGTGGGCATTTCTGCGGAAATGTCCGAATAAAATAAAATGAAAATGAAAATGAAAATGATAATTCTCTGTACATTATTGACATTTCGGCTCTTCCACCCTTCCCAAAAGTTCAGTTTCGGTCAGGTCAAGTAAGTCTGCGTCAGATACCACTCCGCGAGTGATGTTCATAGATCTGTGTGGTATTACGGTGATCGTTACGTCACCATACGTTGAGAGGCTGTCTAGCTTTACAAATTGTGCTTTGTCCCGAATTTTGAGAGAATGGTCTCCGCTAGCCATTTTGGTTACTTTGTATCCAGCCCCAATAGTTTCAGTGAGACACCTGGCAACTACGAAAGGAGATACGGTCCTGGCTTGCTTTCCGGTTTTTTCACAATGAATGACGTGAAAGTGGGGAAAAGTTTCTATTGGCTGGTTGAAGAAATTTAGGTCATCGGTGCTTACCCGCTTTAGGCCGGTACGATCAGACAGTAGAGGGAATGCTCCATGCATGCCGGTCTTATTTTTGTTCAGCAGCGTTGGCGGCCACCCACCACGGAGCCCAACAAGGGGACGCTGCAAGTTTGCATGTGCTGAAAGCTTGCAGACGTCAACCGTACAACACTGCCATAACCCAATGCGCCTAGACCAAGGTAAGCCATTTGAACAGGGTTAACCCTAGCCGCCAAGAAATTTGGAAGTAAACGGAAGAGAGTAGAAGACAGGACAGATAAATAGTTAGAGATAAAGACGAAGATATAGGGAGAGAGAGATAGAGAAAGGCGACTGCCGATTTCCCCTGGGTGGGTCAGCCCAGGGGTGCCGTCTACGTGAAGCCGGGGCCAAAGGAGTGTGTTGCCTCTGCCGGGGGGCCTTAACGGTCCAATCACCCCGCGTCGGCTCAACCCCCAGGATCTCCTTTTCCCCGGACGCGGCAATGCCACGCACGGCTAAGCGTGGGTGGGAGTAGAAACTCCCCCGTTAGCTCGCGTCCGTGGTGTCGCTACACACCAAACGCCAACTTGCGCAGGCGTTCCTGCGGGAGATTCGGAAGGCTAATCCAAGCTGCGATGGCGTTTGGCAATGCAGAATTATTGAATGACTGTGTGTTGCCGAAGATTCGTCTGAAACTGAGATGATTATGAAGTCGACTAGATGTACGCGAAGGAATGTCAAGCAATAGACGACTGGTCCACGAGTTGTAGTAGTACTTATGGAGGAGGCATAGACAGGTGACAGAGCGGCGGGAATCCAAGCGGGACTACGCTGTGTGATGCTGTGAGAAACTTCTCGAAACAGACTTTTATTTAGCCCATCATAAACCTTTCGAAGCCCAGGATGTCTATCACCTTCTGAGGTTTTGTCTTGACAACACATATTTCGTGTTCGAAAAGCAATATTTCAAGCTAGTTTTCGGCACAGCAATGGGCGCGTTTGTGTTCATCGTGGGCGCCAACATAGCACTGGAGGATCTGGAATGCGCCGCTCTTTCCTCATTTGCGACGCGACCAAGGTTTGTTTTTTTCTAAGATACTTGTACGATTGCTTCTGTATCATCCGTCGCCAACACACAGCACAGTTTTTCCAGCACCTGAACTCTTCAAAGGCGAGCATGCAGTTCATAGTGCAAGAGTAAATCGATAGACGAAATCTTTTGCTTCATGTCCTTAAGGAGAGAACCTTCAGTGCGTTGAAAACAAACGTGTTCAGAAAGCCAATGCACACGAAAACGTAACTCAGCTTCAACTCAGCACATCCCTTCGGACAAAATAGATTCGTTGTAGCGGCACTTCACTGCCGGGCGTTCCGTGTCTGCTCCAGCCTTACAAAAACGTAAGAAAGAACGCAGATGGTGAGAAGAGACCTGTTAATGAACGGTTGCCCTAACCAACTTATCAAGACTCAGTAGCGTAATGCACAAAGCCGCGCCGTGAAATGGCCATAAAAAAAGAATGAGCGAAGCGTGCAGTGTTTTCTCACGCAGCGGGAACAATCGAGGCGCTTAAACAAATTTTTAAAGGCTATGGTGGTAAAATAGCCCAGATGCTTACAGCAAAACTCCGACAACAGCTTGTTGATGCAAAGAACCCATTGAAGTGCCCGGGGAATGTGACGTGCCGTACATCAGCACGAGTAGGAATTCAAACGGCATTTGAAACAACACCAAAATGATATCGCTCAGAGCTACACAACTGCGAATGCCTTGGTGGAACGCCACACTCAAACCGGCCACAGTTTTGACTGGATGCAGCACAAATCATCGCAACAAAAAGACATTTATCTGCCCGTCTTCCTTCAGAATCATTTTACATTCATTCGACTAACCGCACGATAAAGAGGACATACGGCAATATACAAGCGACATACACCCGTACGTTGTGCTACCTGACCTATAAATAGCCGCATGCTCATGCTGGCATATTCATTGTGATCAAAGGACCCGTACGGGACCCCAAACATCAATGCCTGTTTACATAAATTTTCACCTTGGCGAGTGTGTATTTAATGCACAATTTTTGTAATAATAAAAAATAGCAGATCCCACGTACAATGGGAATCGATGATATGTGAAGCACGAAAGAGAAAGGCTGATAAGTCGCTCTAAATTCAGCACAGCCTTACTAGGTAGAGGGGCCGTACATGACTTCGGTGTCATGATTATCACGTTTGGGTGTGTTTACCTTCGTCATCTATTCGCGTGTGCTGATACCAAGTTTAGTATATGTTGAGCGAGTGAAACGACTGTGAGCACGCTGTAGGCGTTGTATGTTGTCATGTTCTTACATGACACGCATGAAAGGACTATAATGTTAGCACCAGTCATATACTTTCGTCATCCATTGACGTCACATAACAAGTTTGCCATATGTGGAGCTAGCAAAACGGCCGTGAGCGCATCTTGAGGGGCCCACTAATATCCAATCTATCCAACGCGTGCGCTCGTTGGGCACAGTGAAGATATGCAAGCAAAACGCGAGAACTCCATAGTCTGACATTAGGCGCGACCAGCGTCTGTCAGCGCGGCCCGACGGCAACCGGTGCGAACTGCGACATGCAGCATTTCATGCCGATGCGTTACCCAGACAACACTACGTCTCCCTGTTTTCGTGATGGAGGGACGCTGGACGTGCTGAAATGTGCATGCGAGTACATTGCAGGACCAGTACCTCGAGTGGAAACGCCTGCCTGAACCAACGAAATGAACACCGGTGAGCATCCGCACCGTATCATGTCGAAACATATTGGCGATTTGACTGTGGCATGTAGTCAAGTTCTCACATGCCACTAGTTTCATGATTATTATGTTTGCATCAGTCACACACCTTAGCCATCCATAGACGTCCCGTAATACAAAATTTGGCACATGTAAAGGTACCGAAATGGCCGCGAGTGCAACATGAGTGTGGCATTGTGATAATATGGGCAGAAGAGTGAAGACGACAAAGAAGAGCGCACGGGATCGAGAAGCGCGTGAAAACGTTCGAAGCAGCGAAGCGGGCAAGGACAGACGGTTCTTGGCTGGACGACCGGTCCGGGGAACTAGGAGACGTCCTGTAGGTGCTGTACTGTCCTGGACTTCGGCTGGGTGACACTGGCCCAGGGACCAGGCGATCCGCTGCTGTTACGGCTGCCGTTCCTGACAGCTGGACAACCGGTGAACGAGGTCTCGACTCCGGCTGGGTGACAGGCCCAGGGACCAGGCGAGGTTCCGCTGTTCCGGCTGCCGTGCCGATTCGTTACGAGTTCCGGTTTGTTAGGGGCCGCTGGTTCTGCTGCCGTTCCGGGTGGCTGGCACGACCCAGGTGTGCTACTGGGACTAACGCGGCGGCTGAGAGCTGTTGCCCCAGGGCGGAGCTTCCGAGCGACCGCTACCCTCCTGCTGCTACTGCGGCAGAAGGCTGTGAGGTGGTGTGGGCCAACTCACGTTGAAGACGCCAACGGGACAGACGGCACGTCACCCTGAGCGATCAGCATCCAAGCCCAAACTAAAAACGGCGAAAGACTTTTAACTAGTGAGAGATTTTCCGTAGAACTGCATGTGACAGACTTTGTTTGGAAATGCTCCATTAATAGTTGCTTTTCCCGTGTAAATATATTTTGTTTGTGTGTGTGTGCACTCGTTGCTCGATTGTTCCTTGGCTAGCGGTCCTGGGCCCGAAACCTGACACTACGTCACTATCTGGCGAGCCTATGCCAGAATACCGCTGTTAAAAGCATTGAAGGAAAATATCTTCCCTCGAGGACACCATCACAGGAATTCACTCGGACATGGCTACTGAGAGATTAGCTGCGGTAGGGTCACAGCTAGGCTTGTCCGGCCCAGAATTGCTTAAGTGGATTGAGAGCGAACAGGCAAGGCAAAGGGATAAACGTGATGCCGAAAGAGAAGCGAGCAAAGAAGTGGATGAAAGAGCTCGACAAATTCTTGAGCTGAAGTTCAAGCTTCAAGGAGGAGCTAGTGGAGCCCAGCACCTAACTCTATGCCTATGCCTCTGCAGAATCATGCCTCTTCCGTTCTCAACCCACAAAAACTACTGCCATTGTATGACGAGCGACGCGATGACCTGCATGCATACTTGCAAAGGTTCGAGCACGTGGCAATAGGGCAGGAATGGCTACAAGATAAATGGACCCTCGCAGTGAGCATGTGCTTAACTGGCGAAGCAATAAGAGTGATCGGTCGCATGACTGCAGCTGATTCTCTGGATTATGACAAAGAGAAAAAGGCGTTGCTGCATAGATTCCGGTTTACCACGCAAGGCTATCGTGAGAAATTCCGAAAAGCACAACCGGAGGAAGGAGAAACTGGAAGACAGCTAGATGCAAGACTTTCAGGATACTTTGATCACTGAATTGATATGGCCGATGTTCCCAGTACGTTCGACAACTTCCGTGACCACATGATCGCTGAACCATTTCTTCAGTGTTGCCATCCGAAGCTGACCGTATTCCTAAAGGAACGCGACTGCAAGTCCCTTCATAAGCTCGCTGACGCTACTGACCGCTATCTTGAAGCGCAGACCCTCTCCAATCTAGGAAAAGTGCCGGATGACGTGAAGGAGTACAACAAGGCTATTTCAGATGCACAAAAAAGACAACTCCTGAGGTGCATGTTGTGCGACCATATCGGCCATCAAGCTCATGAATGTCGCCGCCCAGCAAAGGAAGGGACGAAGTGCAACATATGCGGGAAAATTGGTAATAAGAGTGAGAACTGTTGGCACGCGAATGCACAGAAGGGACAGAGTTCTGCATGCGTTCATAAGGCCACAGCCAACCAGCGTAGTCATCCTCCACGTGACAAAGTTGTACGACGCTAAGAAAGTAGACGTGACTTGAAGTTACGGAAACCTGTTTTACTGCTGAAGGAAATGCCAGTGGTAGAAGGACAAGTCTTGGCTCGAAGAGTAAGAGTTCTCAGAGATACAGGCAGCAATACAGCAATTATACGAAGAGACTTAGTTCCAGACCATTGCTTGACTGGAACACTAAGCCGAGTGGTGTTAACGGATGGATCCGGTAAAGAGATTCCGGCGGCAAGAATGAATATCTATACGCCATATTTTAGTGGAGAAATCAAAACATTATGTATGAACAATCCTTTCTATGATGTTATTTTAGGCAACCTTCCTGGCGTCAGAGAACCGCTCGAGCCAGATCCCAATTAGAGACGCGCTGTGGTCGATGAGGCGACGACACATCGGCAAACTTCCGTGTAGAAGAGATGCCGCACAACCTTTCCGCCACCATCAAGCCATAAGAAGGCAAGATAACTTCATTATGTGTACCATCCATAAAGATTGGTGATGTAAATAAAGAGAAGCTCACCGAACAACAGCAGAACGACAAGACGCTGAAGTCACTGTTTGCTAAAGTGAGCAGAAACTTCAAGTCGCAAAAAGGACACTCTTATTTGTTTTTGGAAAAAGGTGGACTTTTGTACCGCAAGTATGAACTTGCTACAGAAAGGACATTCAATCAGCTCGTCTTGCCAAAGTTTTTCGGAAGATCAATACTGAAGTACGCACGAAGGTCTTATGGCCGCACATCAAGGCATACGGCGAACAACAGATCGTATATTGACAGGTTTTTACTGGCCAGATCTGCATGGGGACGTCAAAAGATTTGTGAAATCCTGCGATCTGTGCCAGAAGACAACACCAAGAGGTAAAGTTGGTGTTGCGCCATTGGGCCATATGCCTCTCATACGTACGCCTTTTGAGCATGTCGCAGTCGATCTTATTGGTACGTTATCGCCGAAGTCGGAATGGGGAAACCGAAATGTACTCACGCTCACAGACTTTGCCACTCGATATGCAGATGCAATAGCACTCCCTCCAATCGATGCAGTGCACGCGGCAGAAGCAATTATTGAGATTTTTTCTCGTGTTGGTCTACCGGAAGAGATTGTCACTGAACAAGGGACAAGCTTTACATCAGAGCTCATGAAACAGGTTGGTCGCCTATTAGCTATCAGGTTTCTGCGGACGATACCATACCTTGCAATGGCGAATGGACTAGTTGAAAAGTTCAACGGAACCTTGAAGACAATGTTGAAAAGGATGTGCCAGGAGAAACCAGATATCTTGCACCCCTACTCTTCGCCTACAGAGAGGTACCGCAAACGAGTCTGGGCATCTCACCGTTCCAGTTGATTTATGGTTGGCACGCCCAAGGTCCACTGACTGTCCTGAAGGAACTATAAACCAACGAAAACATCGATGACGAAATTCGCACCACGTATACGTACCTCGTTGATCTGAGGAATCGTCTTGAAGATACGTGCAAGATTGCCCATGAGGAACTGGACAAGGCGCGAGCAAAACAGAAATCTTACTATGACCGAAAGAGCCGTCCGCGCAAGTAAAATGTGGGTGATAAATTCCTAATCTTGCTGCCTACTGACACAAACAAATTGTTATTCTAATGGAAAGGTTCATTTGAAATCATTGACCCAAAAAATGACGTCGACTATGTATTTAACTTAAGCAGGAAGATGAAGATATTCCAGATAAACATGCTGAAGAAATATGAGGAACGCGAGTCCATTCCCCCGCAGCAGGTCTCAGTGGTCACTGAGATTAATAAAGATTCTTCGAATCTAGAGGAGTCGTCGTCAGGCGACAATATTTAACTTCGTCCAGTGACAAGAGTACACTCTTATCATTAACTATCTTAAGAGCTGTGATAACGTTAGCGCCGATTATTTAAGCTGTGTATAACGGTGCTGGACATCGCGTTGTGTAGTACACAGATGTTTTCTACGTGCCGTATTATGATGGAACATTGTGTGTACATCTAACAGGACATTTCCCTTTCGTGAACTCTTCAGGTACACTGACTTTCAGTCCACACCCCTGTAACATTTGCTCTTCTCTTCTGCCCTTCAGAAAAGTTGTAAACAACTTTCTTAAAACCCGGGGTATCGTGATATGATGAGCAGAAGAGTGAAGACGACAAAGAAGAGCGCCCGGGATCGAGAAGCGCGTGACAGCGTTCGAATCAGCGAAGCGGGCAAGGACAGACGGTTCTTGGCAGGACGACCAGTCTGGGTAACTAGGAGACATCCTCTAGGCGCTGTGCCGTCCTGGACTCTGGCTGGGTGACTGGCTCAGGGACCAGGCGATCCGCTGCTGTTCGGGCTGCCGTTCCTGACAGCTGGACAACCGGTGCACGAGGCCTCGACTCCGGCTGGGTGACTGGCCCAGGGACCAGGCGAGGTTCCGCTGTTCCGGCTGCCATCCCGATTCGTTACGAGTTTCGCTTTGCTGTGGGCCGCTGGTCCTGCTGCCGTTCCGGGTGGCTGGCACAACCCAGGTGTGCTACTGGGACGAACGCGGCGGCTGAGAGCCGTTGCGCCAGGGCGGAGCTTCCGAGCGACCGCTACCCTCCTGCTGCTACTGCGGCAGAAGGCCGTGAGGTGGCGTGGACTAACTCCCGTTGAAGACGCCAACGGGACAGACGGCACGTCACTGTGAGCGATCAGCGTCCAAGCCCAAGCAAAAATTGGTGAGAGACTTTTAATTAGTGAGAGATTTTCCATAGAACTGCATGTGACAGACTTTGTTTAGAAATGCTTCACTAATAGTTGCTTTTCCCGTGTAAATGTATTGTGTTTGTATGTGTGCGCACTCATGGCTCGATTGTTTCTTCGCTAGTGGTCCTGGGCCCAAAACGTGACACTACGTCACAGGCATGTAATCAAGTTCTTACATCACACTCATGCCGTGATTATCATGTATGTGTCATTTACCTATGTCATTCATTCGTTGGCGTCACGTAATACCGAGTTTGGTACACGTGAAGCTATCGAAACGGCTGCGAGCACATCATAAACGTAGCATGTAGTCATGTTGTTACATGACATGCATCTCAAGTTTATCGTGTTCGCACCAGTATCATACCTTCGTCATTTATTCACGTGCCGTAATACGAAATTTGGTATAAGTGAAGCTAGCGAAGCGGCCGACCGCGCATCATGAGCGTGCCATGTACTCATGTTGCTACATCACACGCATCTCACGTTTATCATGTTCGCACGAGCCACACACCTTCGTCATTCATTCCCGTACCGTAATACGAAATTTGGTATATGTGACGCTGTCGAAATGGCCACGAGCGCATCAGGAGCTTGGCATGCAGTCATGTTGTTAGATGACACGCATGTCATGATCTTTGTGTTAGGTTCTGTCGCTTTTGTTCGTCTTGCAATCATATCATACCTAACCAGTTTGGCAACATGTCATGTGGACGAAATCACTGCAAGAGCTGCAGGACAGTGAAATGTAATTCATGACATGACATTCATGTCACCATTTTTATTTTATGACTAGTCAAATATGTTCTTCATACAGCCATGGTATGTCATACCTAGTTTGGCATTGTTACGCCTGGAAGTCCCCACCGAACGTCAAGACGTCTGCAAAGAAAATCTGTGTCAAGGCCAGCGATCGAGCCCGCCTGACGCGATCAACTCAACGACGTCATCAAGTAGCGGTGCCGGTCTGTCACGCAACACACGGCGAGGTCCCTCACCCCACGAGCCTGATGAAGCAATCGGCACCTTCGAGTCTGGCTAGTCTTGCGCAATGCGTGGCAACATCTCTTCTCTTTGGGTGCAACCACGCGCCGCGGCAGGCCCCCGTTGGAGGATTCTGACATCACGCCCAGCGGCACTTATGGTTGGACGTTGGTGACTCAAAATATCCACTCGGTGCCTATAAAAAAGCCCAGCGTCGCGTCGCCAGAGTTGACCTATGGCGTCAGAGAGAAGCCGATGTATGCGTGCAAGAGAAAACGTCTCGTTGCTTCGAGCCCTTTCGCTGTCAGAGCAGCCGGTGTCCTTCTAAGTGGCGAGTTTCGTAGTGGGCATCGTAACGTCGTCAGTGGTGCGGCTTGATAACAGTCGATGGCAGCTGCGGTATTGGCCGGCGTCAGCGACATCGATGCGATGAGTGCCTGATGTTTCCCCCTCAGTTCACCAGACTACTCTAGCACAGGTTATAGTGTTAGAAAAGGGCTGTGTGGAGCAACTTTGATCGTTTGAAGCTAAACCAAAGTTAATGCGGAGGGTGTAAACAAGGCAGTGTTGAAAATTGCTTGCGTGTCTTGCCCGTACACGTATAGTTGGCACGGTGATAAAATTCTCAACAGGGGCAATAACTAGAGGCTAGTGTAAACGATGGAGAAATTTATTGTGAAGGAACTAATCGAAATTTGTAAGGAACGTGGCCTTACTTTGGGCCGTGCGAAAAGAAAGCAAGTGATCCTTAAGATCATAAAGAATGAAGAAGTGTCGGCTGTGGAGTTTGATAAGGCCCGGGCGGACATCAAAGCACGCCGCGAGGAGGCTGAAAGGCGAGAAGTAGAAGTTCGCGAACGTGAAGAAGCTGAAAGACGCGAACGCCGCGAGCGTGAGGAGGCCGAGAGACAGGAGCGCCTCGAGTTGAAACGAATAGAATCGGCAATCCTACAGTGTTAACAGGCGCCGTGTAGCTTCTGCGACAGTTAAGGTCAGCGGTTATAAAATTTTGAACCAACTGCCACCGTTCGTAGGAGGCGAGGACATTGCAAAGTATTTCGTCAAGTGGGAACACGTCCGTGAGCAAAATGCTTTGGAGTGGTCTAGTTGGGCGCAGAGCCTTTTAGCTCTTCTTCCCTGCGAAGCGTCCGACGCGATAATGTGCTTGTCGAGGGAAGAGTTTCAGAACTATGACGAGGTTCAGGAAGTGCTTTTGAGACGTTATAGGCTACCACCCCAGGCTTTCAGGCAAAGGTTCTGGTATGTTAAAAAGGGCAAAGAGTCACACGTCAACTTCGCGTTCCGTCTTAAAGTCAACTTTTTGAATGGCTCAAAGGCGAAGGTATTTATGACGATCACGATAAAGTTGTAGAATGCATTGCATTAGAGCAATTCTACCGCTGCATCGACGAGAATGTCAAGCTGTGGCTGCAGGAAAAACTTGGTGAAGTACAGCTAAAGAAGGCAGCAGAGTTAGCTGAGGAGCAATATATTCGCCGAAAGTTGCATAGCAGAGCCGAGCGCGTTGAAAAGGATAGAAGGAAAGAAGGATTTTCAAAGAAACCTGATCAACAGAAACCCGCTCTGCACCGTAATTTCAGGAAGGACCCATCTCTTACGAAGGACACTGTAGGGGAAGGGCAAAGAGAAGTAGAGAAATAGACCAAGGTTCCTAAACAACGCACTTATACCACACGGGCGTTTCAATCACGGAAGCCGATAATCTGCTACAACTGCAAAAAGCAAGGGCACATCGCGATAAACTGTAAGCAAAAGTTTCCTTTCGCAACAATCCGAGAATCGAAAAGAATATGACGTTGTTAGAGACGTATCTTTAAGAAATTTGTTTGAATGGGAAAACGTGTCGAGCACTTCGAGACTCAGCGGCAACCATGGACGTTTTGCATCCTTTGTTTGTGTCTTCGCATGACTTTACAAGAGAATGCGCGTGAATCAGACATGTCGCCGAGGAGCAGAGTGCTTGCTTACCAATCGCTACGGTTGTCATTGAAGGCCCGTTCGGCAAGCTTCGCACCGTAGCGGGTGTGTCTGCCGTGCTTTCCGATCGTTTTCTTTATCTTTTCTGTATTAACTCAAAAGAGCTTCTCAAAGAGCAGCGTAAATCGTTCTTCTCTAACTTAGCGTACATCGCCCTCACGCGATCGCAAGCACAGAAGCTTTCGCAGGAACTTGATCTTGTTCAGAGTGGTCAAACACCACCTGCAAATCCTGATGATCTGAGTGACCTTGGGGGCGAGTTGACGAAACCTTAGGCAGGAAATTCTTCGTGTGAGTCATTTGACTACACACCCGAGCGCGCCATCGCCGAAGCAACTGGCGTGGTCTCTGCGCAGGAAACGACATGGCGCCATTGAGTCAGAGTGAGAGGAGTGCAACGCTCTTGCCTGTAGCAGAAAGTTGGAGTGAGCTATCGAGGGTTGATCGAGAAACGCTCATTTGAAAGCAGCGTGAGCACCTCTTGAATAAAGCTCTAATGGAAAGCGTGAACTTGGGAAAAAGAAAAAGAATGTTTTCTTTCTTTTGAGAAAGCTGGGCTCCTGTATCGGAGCTAAACAAATGCGCAAAGTCGCAAGTATGAGCAGCTCTTGGGGCCACAAACGTACCATCGCCAAATATTGGAACTGGCTCATGAAAACGAGTGGGCAGAGCATCTCGGCATGAAAAGACCAAGGCAAGAGATTCCTTTGAGTTTTATTAACCGAAACGCTTGAAGAATATTGAAGACTTTGTACGCTCATGCGAAACTTTTCAGAGAGCGGGGAAATCCAAGGACAAGTGGAAGGCACCCATGAAGTTTGTGCAAATCATTGTAGAAATTTTTCGGCGCGTAGAAATTGATATTGTCGGGCCATTGCCAGAGTCAAGGCAAGGTTGTCGGTACATCCTGATAGCCCTCTGTGTAGCCACAAAATTTTTGAGGCGATACCACTTAAGGAGCTCAATTCCCCTCATGTCGTGAATGCACTGCTATCGATATTTGATATTTGCACGCGTCGTATTTCCTTCTGAAATCTAATGCGACTATAGTAGCGTCTTCACCAGCTGCCTTACCTCTACCTTTTTAATAATTGCGGAATAAAAGTTGTGGAAAGCTCGACCCATCACCCGCAATCTAATCCGGTAGAGCGTATGCATTTAGTTCTGAAAAGGATACTCAGATCTCTTTGCTACGAGCAGAAATACGACTGGGAGGCGTGTATTCCTCGCGCTATGTTCGCTTTAGGATCAGCTCCTCATGAGAGCAATGGTTTTAGCCCCGCAGAGCTTGTTTATGGCAGAATTTTGAGAACACCTTTGCGAATGTTACACGAGTCCTGCGAGGGATTCGTTGAGGACCCTAACGTAGTTGCGTATGTTCTAGACCTCCTTCAGGGGCTTGGAAAAACAAAAGATCTTGTGGAAAGCCACATGAAGGCTGCACAAGCGTTGTCGAAGGAATACTACGACAACTCGGCGAACAAGCGCACCTTTGACGTAAGTAGTCAGGTAGCGCTGCGACGGCCGTTCGAAAAGAAGAAGCTTTAGGTTCGTTGGAAAAGGCCCGCCGAAATAATATCGAAGTTTTCTGATACCTATTATGAAGTGAAATTAGGAAGGCAGCCAAACGAAATGTACCACAGTAACTTGATAACTTGATGAAACCATACGTTCAATGTCAAGCAGTCGTAAATCTGCTTTTGAATGCTTCTGAGGATGAGGGAGCAGAAATTTTGACCTCTAGTAATGTAATCGAAAGGGGATCAAAGGTAATCTTGAAGCAGTTGAACCTAGAACCTGGAAAAAGTGAAGTCCAAAAGGAGAACCTGAAAAAGATGGTTTCCGAGTTTGAAGGCGTGTTTTCGGACCGTCCCGGAAACACGACGCTGTTTGAACACAATATAGAGCTAACTTGTGAGGAGCCAATCTGTAGCAAGCCATATCGGTGTTCCGCTGTACAAAATAAGATCATCAAAGAAGAGATCAATAAAATGCTGGAGTTGGGAGTCATAGTGCCGGCGGAGAGTGACTATACATACCCTCTAATATTGGTTAAATTTCCGGGAAAAGATCCGTGGCCAAGCATCTATTATCGGCGTCTTAACGCCATAACTCGATACCAAAATTACCCGATAGCAAACCTAAAGGAGAGTATAGAAACTGTTTCACAGTCTATCTATATTTCCACGTTATACCTCGTGCGAGGGTATTGGCAAGTCTCCCTTACGGAGCACGCTAGCCGCTATGCCACATTTGTTTCTCATTTCGGAACGTATCATGCACTTGAGCTAAGCTTTAGAATGAAAAATGCGCCCTTTTGTTTTTCTGGCTTAATGGACGGCGTTCTTATTGGCCTCCCTGAGTTCACTTGGCCGTATCTTGACGGTGTCGCCATCTTCTCAAACAACTGAGAAGAACATGTCGAGCTTTTACGCGTCGTACAGAACAGAATGAAAGAAGCTGGCCTTACCGCGAAACCTACTAAATGTCACCTATATGGTGTGGTGAGGTGTCGTATCACGGACACGTTGTGGGGCGTGGTCGACGTAGACCTTCATAAATTAAAGTAGCCACCGTCGTGAACTATCCATGAACAACCACAAAATCTGAGATAAGGGCATTCTTGGACCTAGCTGGATACTATCAGCATTACGTGCAAAACTACTCTGCCATTGCTAGCCCTCTAACTGACTCACTTCAAAAGTCCGAGCCTATTAAAGTAGTATGCGACTCGGAAAAAAGGAATGTGTTTTGCAGTCTGAAACAGGCTCTAAGCGAAAAGCCCGTTCTCATGGCACTCGAATTCTCGTTCAATGTCGTTCAATGCGACGCGAGTGATCGCGGCATGGGAGCTATGTTGTGCCAGGAAGACAGTGCTGGTAACGAAAGGCCAGTTTTGTATTTAGGTTGAAAACTCAGCTGCAGGGAAGAGGCGTACATTACCTCTGAATATGAATGCGCTTGCCTCGTGTGGGCTGTTCAAACGCTAGCCTGTTATGTCTCCACTTCGAGGTTTATAGTCGAAACGGACCACTGTCTCTATCCTAGTTAAATAACATGTCGCCTAAATTTGGCCGGTTACTGAGGCGGAACATGATACTCCAGCAGCACAAATTTGACGTTCTCTACAAAAAAAGAAAGCTAAACGCTAA
The DNA here is from genome assembly GCA_013436015.1 of Rhipicephalus annulatus. NCBI lineage: Eukaryota > Metazoa > Arthropoda > Arachnida > Ixodida > Ixodidae > Rhipicephalus > Rhipicephalus annulatus. The sequence goes on from WOVY01009598.1 coordinate 240,172, forward strand.
TGCACACGCACTGAGCCGTGCGTTTTAGTTAGTACCTTCCCCACATTTTGGTCTCACGCTGGTGATTCTGAGCAAAATTTTGTCTTAATCACGGCTTTAACTGAGCGCTCTCGTCCAGGTTGGTCTCAAGGAGCCAACTTTATGTTGTATTCTCTTTCGTTAAGTTGTTGCACGTTAAAAATTTTGAGTTCTCATTTTTAGGAGTCTTGTGTCCCACATGTGGCTCTTGATGTAGCGGGAACGAAATTCCGATAGATACGTAGCTAGGTATATGTATATGTATGTACTAGGTATAGTATATGTATTGTCTAATGTCGAACCGTTCTTGACAAGTTTCAGAACCATCGACAAGTGCTGAAACCAAAAACCGCCAGAAGAGACGAGCGAAGCTGGCCGACAAGATGTGCCGACAAGCCAGTGGAGCTGGAATCACTCCTCAAGAATGTGATGGGTTGACGGAACTGAGCCTAGAGCTAAATTCTCCCTATGGCCCTGGAGGCAAACGTGGAGAGATCTGGCGAGCGAAAGCGCGCGACATGCGAACGACGTTGAAGCAGCTCGTCTTTTCCGTGCATTGTCTGGCGGTGGGGGTGCTGTTGCGCCGGAGAGTCCAAAACGAACGTCAATGCCTCTGCAAAGAAGATCTGTGTCAAAGACAGCGATCGAGCCCGCCTGACGCGATTAACTCAACGACGTCATGAAGTGGCGGCGCCGGTCTGTCACGCAACGGACAGCGAGATACCTTACCCACGAGCCCGAGTAAGCAATCGGCGTCTTCCAGTCTGGCGAGTCTTACGCAATGCGTGGAAACATCTCTCGTCCTTCGTTGAAACCACGTGCAGCGGCGGGTCCCCGTTGGCAGATTCTGACATCACGGCCAGCGGCGCTTCTAGTTGGACGTTGGTCACTCAAATGATCTACCCCGTGCCTATAAAGAAAAAGCCCAGCGTCGCGTCGCCAGAGCTGGCCTATGGCGTCAGAAATAAGCCTACGTATACTTGCGAGAGAAGACACCTCGTCACTTCGAGCCTTTTCGCTGTCGGCGCAGCCGGTGTCCTTGTAAGCGGCGACTTTCGTGGCGCGCATCATAACCTCGTGGGCGGTGCGGCTTGGTAACAGTACCGATACTGTTACTGAAATAACCAGGAGAGCTAAAAGTCGTAAACGGCTAGATAGATAGATAGATGAAAAGATAGATAGATAGATATAGATAGATAGATAGATAGATAGATAGATAGATGCAAAGTCACAGACATTCGCTAAGAAATGCGGTGCATTTATTGAGCACTAAGGGAAAATAGAGAAAGAGGAGCTCAGGAGGAAGGTCGAACTCGGCGAGAAGGTCGAGCCAGTCCAGTTTATGCAGGCACGTGTGCCATAAACTTGCTTTCTTTCTCAAAGATTTTCTTCTTCATAAGAAATCGTTTGCATTTTAAATGCGGAGCATTTTTAGCAAACTTCGACGTCTTTGAGCGTATCTATATACTTATCTATCTAGCCGCTGACGTTTGGACGCTCTCGTGGTCATCCCCTATTGTGACGTGAACCAAAATTACCATGGGTGGGTAAGATCGTTTGACGAATGTAATGCGCTTGTCAAGACATAAATATTATCACGATCCCGTCGCGTGCGTCATCAAACACTTTCCGTCAGACAATGGCACATACTCAGGGGCGGGTATGTGCCACTGGTATGCAGGTATGGACCACAGGTAATTCACATATAGAATCTACCCAGGAAGGAACTAACCATACATGAACAATTTTAACGCATGAGCGTCAAGAAATACCCGACATCGGTAGCGTTGACGCAACGAATGCAAAGAGTAAATGTCAGGGTCCTAGCGGGAATCGAACCCAAGCTTCTGCGTGGCAATGAAGCATTTTACCACACACCTACGCCAGGTCTCGGAACTACTTTTCACATAGATGCCAATCTTCGTGATACGTCAATAGTGGTGGCAGTGATGCCTACTAAATGTCGTAAACATTTTATAAGCACTCCTTCGATACAGCCGTCACGTCGGCTTAACGTCATTTGTGGTTAGTTGCCATATGCGCTGAAGTTGATTTATGTAGCAGTGTTCAGGGCCACCATCCTCGCGAGCATGAGTCTTTCTTATCAGCTTCTGGTGTTTCTAATACGCATGTTCCAGTTGGCACCGTTGCGCAAGTGCAATCAACTGCTTATGTGACCATCTGCAACTCTTCAACTTACGTCTGTGCGTGCAACACTTGTACCTACATTTAGCGTCATTTCTTGACGTGTCGCTTAATAAAAAAACTGCAACACGGTCACCTTCACTCCGCATGCTTCGCATAACGTTGGTTCCCAAGTGCGTGGGATCTGCCGAATTTTTCATTGCAGCATGATTCATTCAGAATGGAATGGATTCTTGTGCACCACCCTTGTGTGTAGTTCAATCTGCAGTGTCGGGATGTTCGTTGCCCAATATACCGTGGTCTCTCGGAAGGCACTGAAACGTGATTTCTTGTCTAACAATAAACAACATAACTAACAAACAATGACGACAAGTATAAGGAATGTTATTTAATGTAATTCCAATGTAACCGGGAAGAAAGAAAGGTGGACGAAGACAGAACTTGCGACCGGCTGGAACAAAACCAGTGACCTTACAATAAAGCGTCCAATTATCTACCATGTGAGCTGCCAGGGCGGTAATCACCCATCTGCACAAGTTTTAAGGTGTATGTCACGTGCTACAAAAGGTCTTCCACTCGGAAGAACTGAGCTGGCGGGGAGACGCACCAAAAACTGGCAAGATGGCTGCTTCAATAATCAACAACCAGAGCGCGCGCTGCCCCAGAACATTGTCCTAAATTCTAGCGGGCAGCCATGGCTTGCACTCGCAGTACCTAGCGGCCAAGCGGCATAATTCCCCCTCTGAAAATAAATGGGCGTCACTCTGCTGCTCGGAAAGTACAAAGGCAAATTCGAGGCGAATCAACAGAAAAAACGAATACAAAAAATGGCCCCGTATCTGCTTGTAATCTGCAAATGTCGTCGAAAGACGATAGTCTTGCGTTAGAGAGAGCGAATAATTTACTTGATGTTCTGCGCAAGAAAATCGGAGAATGGTATTTTGAAGACGCTGCGTTAGAGTGCCTCGAGCGTGCAGCGGAGGCGAACCAGTGCATCAAGTCACGTCACACGTAAGACATGAGCGCCACCTGGCAGTCTTCTTAGAAAACGAAGCACGTGGCTGTGAGACGGGTGTGCGCACCCGTCTCAGAGATGATAAGGTGTACAACGCAAGGCGACAGGTAGGTGCCTCCACCATCGCGTCTCAGCAAAGCGTTGCAAACACTCACCTTTTGGTGCATGAGTTGCATGGTCAGCGCAGCATGATAAGCGCTACGGTGCCTAAAATTACTAATGTATGCCTTTTCTAGTAAAAATGCACATGCAGAACATATACGTGTCGTTATGGTGCCTGAGACTTGCGCAAATAATTGCTTATTAATTGACAATTGCACAAGTATGAACACTAAACCTTGAGCAACATTGATGGTCACTGTTGATGGGGTTGACCGTTCCAAGTACCCGGTGCCGTTAGGATTGGACAAACAGACAAATATGTACAGACAGACAGACAGACAGACAGACAGACAGACAGACAGACAGACAGACAGACAGACAGACAGACCTACATTTTTGCGTCGAAGGTTCTCAAGAAAGACTATCATATTTAAAAACAGCAATAAGGTTTATGCGTAGACGCACTACCGCGTGAACTACGGCTTTTATCGCATACGTGCACAATCTCCGAGGAGGGCCTTCCACGCCGTGGCGAGAAGGCGCCGTCAGGGACTACCTCGTAGTTCACATCACTCACGCGTTGGAACATTTTGTCCGGTTCGAAGTAGCGACTGAGCAGTTTATATGACGATCCCTGGCGTCAGGCTGGAATACACACCCAAACTTGATCTCCTGGATTGTATCCAATTTGTCGATGGCGAGCGTTGTAGCGGTATGCGTCTGTACTCTGCTGGTGCGTAATGTGTAGGCGTGCTAACTGGCATGCTTGTTCGGCCTACTGGGTGAGCTGCACAGTGTCAGGAGTGATCAAAGCGTCGCAATTGTGTTGAAGCATCGCATCCAGCACGGTCTGGACCTCACGTCTATTGACAAGACGGAAAGGCGTCAGTCACGTGGTTTACTAAATGGCAGTATTGTACGCAAAGGAGACGTACTGTAGCACCTTGTCCAAGGTCTTATGCTGGACATCTACGTACATAGATAACATGTCAGTGGTGGTCTTAATGAGTCGCTCTGTCAAGCCGTTTCTCTGTGGATGATATGCCGTGGTCTTGCGATCGCTCGTGTAGCTGAGCTTGAATACTTCATGAATGAGCTGGGCCGTGAATGCTCTTCCTCTGTCTGAGATTATGCATGACGGGGCACCATGTCGAAGAACGATCCAGTCCATATAGAATTGGGCGATGCCGGAAGCTGCAGCGCGTTGTAGTGCCTTTATTTTGGCGTACTTCGTCAAAAAGTCGGCGGCTACTGCTATCCACTTGTCACCGGCAGATGATAGCGGAAAGGGCCCCAGTACATCCATTCATATTTGATCGAATGGTGCTCTAGGTGATTCTATAGGTTGAAGAAGCCCCGCGAGCTTCAGCGGCGAGGATTTACGGCGTTGACATTCCTGGCCGCTTTTCACATATTTCCTAACAAATGCGGAAAGCTTAGGCAAGTAGCACGCTTGTCTAACTCAAGCGAGAGTTCGAGAGGAACCTAAGCGACCAGATGTGGGCTTGTCGAGGCAGGCGAGAAAAATGTCGTAATGCATGCCAGTTGGCACAACTAGAAGATTGGTTCTCTCATTGCCATTGGAGTTTTTTTATACAGGACGCCATGTCACAAACAGAACGACGAACGACCTCGAGAAATAAATCGAGGTATGGAAGAGTTGCGTCCTTCAATGTTTTCGATAACTGCGCGAATTTCTTCGTCCGCACACTGTCGTGTAATAAGATCCGGTATATTAATGACCCAAAGAAAACCACCGTCATCCTCGATGTCGTGGACACAAACTTCGACAGGTGCACGGGACAATGAATCAGCATCTTCGTGCTTACAAACTGATCAGCATCTTCGTGCTTGTAAGTAATCGTGAATTTGTATTCCTGCAGACGAAGATTTCATTGCGCCAGTCGTCCACACGGGTCCAAAAGGTTGGCTAATCAGCACAACGAATGATGGTCGGTCACTACCTTCAAGTGGCGTCCGTAAAGGTAAGGCCTAATTTCATCGTGATCCATACAACAGCGAGGCACTATTACTCTGACGTGGAGTAGTTGACTTCGGCGCGGGAAAGAGTGCGGCTAATGTACGCTATCATTCGCTCTGTGCCCTCTTGTTGTTGGACGAGGGCAGCACTAAGACCGACGTTGCTGACGTCAGTATGAATTTCAGTATTAGCTTCTTGGTCAAAGTGAGGGAGGACTGGTGGTGTCTGCAAATGCTCCCGTAGTTCAGAGAAAGCTGCGTCTCGTTCTTCCTCTCACACTAACAGAACATCTTCACGAGTGAGTCGAGTCGAATGAGTCGAGCAATCCTAGAAAACTTGGTTATAAAGTGGCGATAGCACGCACAGAGCCCTAGAAAGCGGCGTACTGCCTTTTTATCACGTGAAACAGGGAACGAGACCCCGACAGTACTTTTGTCAGGGTCTGGTCGAATACCATCAGCCCTGACAACATGGCCGAAAAGCTTAAGTTCCTTGCAACAGAAGTGGCATTTTTCTGGCTTCAGTTTCAGGTTAGGAAAGTGGAGCGCTGCCAGCACATTCTGCAGACGCTTCAGGTGCTCCTCGAAGGTTTCAGAAAACACGACATCATCCAGATAAACTAGGCACGTGTGCTACTTTAGACTGGTAAGAAAAGTGTCCGCCATTCTCTGGAATGTCGCGGGTGCAGAACAGTGGCCGAAGCGAAGCATTTGGAATTCATATAGGCCATACGGCGTCACGAAGGTGGTTTTTTCACGATCTCATTCATCAACTTTGATCTGCCAGTAGCCGCTTTTCAAGTCTATCAAAGAAAAATACTTGGCCCGCTGCAGTCTGTCGAGGGAATCATCAATGCGGGCAGCGGATACAGGTCTTTTTTGGTCACGCTGTAATTCCCTTTAGTTCATGCAGAAGCGTAGTGGTCTACCTTTTTTCTTTACAAGCACCACCGTAGATGACCAGGTACTCTTCGAAATCTGGATAACGTCAACTTGGAACATCTCTTCGACTTGAGCATTTATCACGTCACGTTCCTTTGCCAAAAGACGGTAAGGGTGTTGTTTTATGAGTAAGGCGTCGATATGCGTAATTATTTGGTGTTTGGTGATTGGTGTCTGACAAACCTTCGAGGTAGACGTGAAGCGCTCTTTAAATCGATATAGCAGTTAACGTAGCTCGGACTGTTCTTGTTCCGAGAGGGTTGAGTTGACATCAACATTTGCAAGTAGTGAAGTCATGTCGCTTGGTGTCGGTTGAAACCCGTCGTTGGCTGATCTAAATGCGAAGCATTCAGAAACGTCTGCGAAAGAGTAGGCGAAAGCGATGGCGGTGTCAAGAAACAGGTGCCGGTACTCGTTACTCAAGTTAGTCACAAGTAAGGCACAGTGTCCGCCGTAAAGCGTAATGAGGCTGCGTGCACCGCAGACGCCTCGCGTGAACAAAAGCGCCAAGTTGCCTTCGGTGACAACCTCACCATTCCGTAACTTCTCGGACACCTCATAAACTAGGACGCTTGTACACGGAGGCAGCGTGATGTCGGCATAAACGTGAAACGTGCTGTCACGGATGTCGTCATATTTGTCGGAGGATTCAGCTGTCGAGAACTTCATGGCACGCTCTCGAATATCGATAAAGCACCGTGCTCCCACAAAAAGTCGACTCCCAGGACTAGGTTTTGGGAACAGTCAAGAAGTACGAGGCCGCTGGCGAGAAACGTACGCCTCTGAATTCTCACTCTAATAGTGCACACGCCGATTGGGGTGACTACGTGCCCGCTGGCAGTACAAATTTGTGCTTCGTACCAAGGCATAACGACTTTATTTGTGTGCGCTGCAAGTTTTCCGCTCATGATCGAATAGTCCGCACCTGTGTCCAATAATGCACTAACGTCGTCATGACTGTCAACTATATTCAAGGAAAATCTGCTTCTGGCTTTCATCGCTGTCGTAAAAGAATCGCTCCGGGTCCGTGCTTGCGTCGGTGGGAGTCCTTACTTGCGTTGAGTGTCAGCGGCCTCGTTCCCGAAGGTCGCTGTCGTTAGTTTTCCCGCCTAGGGCTTACCGAGCACGCCACGCCGCCCCTGGGAGGCTACGAAAATTTGGAGAAGATCGCTTCAGGGATGGAAACCACGACTGCCGCCGCAGTGGCATGCACTGTTGCAAAAGGTAATCTTCAATAGCTTCCGGTCTTTCGCCTAATCTTGGTTGTGGCGAGCCGACGGCAAAACGCTATAGCCCGAAGCGACAATAGGTACATTCCAGGTACACATGTCCAGCTTCACCCCAGTGATAACACAGGGATCATTTGTCCGGTGTGCGCCATACGTCAGATTTTCCGGGAAGCGGCTGTCGATTTTCGAAACGCTAATTTGGCTGCAGCGAAGGAAGTGCATCCTTGGGCATAGGATTATCGAAACGAGGGAAAGCAGGAATATATTGACTGACAGCTTCTGCGTATGATGCACGATATGGCTTCGTCGGGAAAGGTGGGACATAGTTGGAAGGTGGCACATGGAGAACATGTCGTACTTTGTTTCTGACGAGGCTGCAAGTACGCGCACGCTGCAATAGATTCAAAGCTCCTACTACTGGCCACGTCTCGCAAAGACTGTGAAGCACTACGTTCGCACATGTCATGACTGTCAGCGACGTAAGATTCCACCTTATACGACCAGTGGCACTACTACAACCAAGAGGCCCACCGAAGGCACTTTTTATCAGTTGGCATGAACTTGCAGGGGTCATTCGCCACGTCTTCGTCTGGAAACCGGTTGTTTGTGGTCGCTTCTGACTACTTAACCTGCTACTTTGAAACAAAGGCACTTCCAAAAGTGGTGAATTTGAGGCGTTAAACCCCACATATTAATCAATTGTTTCGAATGGAGAAGAGGAGAACATTTTCGTTGGTCTGGTTTTGGTGAACTCCTGGCTGTATGTCTTGTTCTGGTCGGGACAATATATATATATATATATATATATATATATATATATATATATATATATATATATATATATATATATATATATTGTAAATGCAAGGTCAAAAGCAGTAGCGGCGTCGGTACAGAAGCAGCAAGAGCAGGCCGAGTATGCGTGCAGCGTCGCAGCAGCAACCAGGCAGTCTCAGCTCGCCCCTCATGCCAACGTGTCAATGTCGCTGTGGTAGTGGGCATTCCTCGTCACTACATATCGTCCCCCGTCGGAAAAAGAGCGATCCTGGCGACTCATGGAGAACAGATTATGAGCGGATTGTAATATGGTTTCAACCACTGTGAATGGTTTCACGACCCTGAAAGCGCTGGTCTGTGGATGGCATCACGGGTTCGACAATGTAGTTAACACGTGAAGTCTGAGAGACAAGGCGGTAGGGTCTCTGGTATTTTGAAACAAGTTTCGAAGAAAGGTCTGTAGAAACAGCGGGAACCGAAAGCCACACAAGGGTGTCTGGAACAAAGTTGGCGTATGGGTGGTAATCGTCACGCCGAAATTTTTGTCTCCATTGGTCGGTGGTTGTGAGCTACTGGGCGCACTTACGACATTCCTCGTCGCGGCGGGAAGCTTCAGAGATGAGCGTGGACTCAGAGGAATCGGGGTGGTAGGGCAAAATGTTACCTAGTGTGGTCAGAATATGAATCGAATTTTATTGTTACTATGAAATAAAGTCATTACAGACAGTACACAGACGGAGTTCCCGTAGTCGGAGACTGAATTGGGACCTCCTGTACATGATAAAAATAAAAACAAATAAAACATATCTTCAACAGGAAGGAAAAAAGTACAATAATCATAATGATATGGGTGATCAAGCACATTTCATAATATAAAGAAACCATGTAAACACGAGATGTAAAAAGAAAAAAGAAAACAAATATATATATACAAACATATATACACACATACATATATACACACATATATATACACATATATATACACGCATATATATACCCACATATATACATGTGAGAGAGCATGCTTTAGGGGCTATGAGAATGAAGTGCTACGTGTTGTATTGGTTGACAAAGAGCTTTTTAATTCTTTTACAAATGAGTGTGGATTCATTACTTTTAAGATGGATGGAAGTGAATTCCATATGGAAAGTGAGCTAAAATGAGCGGTTTGTTTGCCATAGTTAGTCCGGGCTTTCGGTAAGATGAAGTTTTTGTGTTAAGCAAATCTAGTGTTGTTGGTGTTGAGAAGTGAGGAGGATGGGATGATGGAAATGGGAAATAGCTCATTGATATGCTTGAATAAACATATGACTAGATTATACTTAACCATATCGCGCACTGTAAGGATGTTGTAGCTGTAGAATAGTTGTTTTGAATTGTTGTAATGTGAACTAGAAGTGACTATTTTAATTGCTTTGTTTTGAACAGTCTGTAACGGTGCGAGGTGAGTGTTGTAGGTAGTGCCCCAGATAGTTATACAGTAGTTGATGTGAGAATGAATAAATGCGTAGTATAGTGACAAGAGAAGAGAACGTGAAAAAAAGTGCGAGGCCGAATGAGGATGCGTATACCATAAGACAGCTTTTTCTTGACATCTGCAATATGAGAGTGAAATTTTAAGTTTCTATCTAGTTTGACGCCCAAGTAAACACAATCATTACTAGCGTGGATCGAATGATTTGGGATACTAATTGTGGGATCCGTTACTAGCGATCGCTGATGTGATGATAAGAGAATGAATTCGGTTTTTTTGAGGATTGAACTGTAATTTGTTTAGCTTACACCAGTGTAGTATATTGCGAAGATCTGTGCTCAGTGTATTTATTAAACAGTCTATGCTATTATCGGAACTAAAAATCGTCGTATCATCAGCGTAGAGCAAATATTCACAGTGTATGATAAAATTAGGTAGATCGTTGATATAAACTAAAAGCAAAAGTGGGCCCAGAATGGACCCTTGTGGTACTCCTATGTTCGTTGTTGTTTGTTTGGAGTAGGTACCGGAAATACTGACCGTTTGGTTTCGATTAAGGACATAACTGCGAATAAATAACAGAGCAGGACCACATATTCCCATTGCTTCTAGTTTTATGAAGAGTATCTGATGGTTAATAGTATCAAAGGCTTTTGTTATGTCAACAAAAACAGATCAAGCTAAACTGCCATTGTCATTCGCCTGCTTTAGAAATTCAGTAAGATATAATAAAGCGAGATCAGTAAAATATCCTGTTCGAAAACCAAACTGAAAATCAGTAAGAATGCTAAACTTTCGGAGGTAATTAGTTAGGTGCTTTTCAAATAATATCTCAATTACTTTGCTGAGAAACGGGAGCACACATATAGGCCGGTAGTTCGTTACCAATGATCGGTTTCCTTTTTTAAATACTGGGGTAACTCTGGCACGCTTAAGTTCGCGAGGAAAAGTCCCCTTTTTAAATATTAGAATAATGACATCTGCAAGAATGTCAGATATAGATAGAGCAATCAGCTTTATGTGTGATGGACTGTTGTCGTCCTGACCAGCGCTAGTGGTTTTTAGATTCCGAAATACCGCGGTTACATCATCGTCAGAAGTGGGGAACAAATAGAAGGACTGGGGTAAGCGAGTGATTTTTTAATTTAAAACTTGGTCCGATGGCAGATTGTTCGAAAAAAAGAAGTCACTGAATGTATCAGCAATGTCACGCGGATTTGAGTGCACAATGCCGTTATGAATTATTGAAGTAATGCTTCCTCGGTCGCCGTTTCTATTTAGAAAGGAATTTACTAATTTCCATTTTTTATCGGAGTTACTTCCACATTCCAATATTTTCTGTTCGAGGTATTTTCTTTTTGCTCTTTTTAAGTGCGCACAGAGATTATTACAGTATTTCTTGTACCTTTCTCTTAGCTTAACATTGAAAGGCTGTTTCTTGGTTTTTTTGTAAAGATTCTCGCGTCTGCGCATTGCTTTAAGTAATTTATCAGTTAGCCATGGGTTTTGAGGTGACGCAATGATCTTCTTGCATTTTTTCTATGCGAGTGGGAATTGAAGTAATGTAAAAGTAAAGAAAAAAAGCGCGAGAATGCTTCTTGAGGGTCGTTGGTTTCCCTTACAGCAAGCCAGTCTGATTTCGTAATGTTCTCGATAAGTGCTTCCTTATCCAAAACAAGTTTATGAAAGCATGCGGAACGACAAATAGGAGTTGAAATAGTTTTAAGAATAATGGGATATTGGTCGGTGATATCACTGGTAAGAATGCCTGCTTCAGGAGCGACCAGAAGGTTTCATAGCGCATGATCAATCAGTGAGCATCCGCCGTCACGAGAAAGACGTGTAGCTTGGGTAATTAGGCATTCAAAATCATAACTGTGATAGCAGGTAGAATATGTCGGGAAGTTAGCGGACGAGGTATCAAGCAGGTTGACATTCATGTCACCAACGATGACTACATTTTTATTTTCTGATGATATTGATTCAAGCACATTGTCTAAAGCGTTGCAAAAATCAGTAATGGAGGTAGAGAGCGAACGATAAATACAACCCAAAATAAAATTTTTGTTGTCGATGTTAAGCAACAAATGATCAAATTCTACCCATACAGCTTCACAATTAGGTAAATTTAGTGCAAGGTCATGCCGTCGTTTGAACGCCAGGTTTGATAATACATAGATGGCCTCTCCACCATGATTGATTGATGGTCTGTGTGCGTATTCAGATGAGTAGTTGGGGAAGCCGAAAAGATTTTTATCAGCGTCTGAAAGCCAAGTTTCGGTGATACAAATGATAGGAAAGGGCTTTGTGATTGTAGAGAGAAGACTTTGAATGTCGTCGTAATGTTTCCGCATACTACGAGCATTGAAATGAATAAGCGAACATGAGCTGGTAAAAAGAAAATGATCCAACTCCGAAGTGTTTAGGTAAACTGACATGGTGAATCAGATACAGCGATGGTGAAAAAAACAACAGCGTATGCGTGAAAAAACAGGGATATCTAGATTATAAAAGAGAGATCAGATTCCTTAGCAATGCTTTTGGTGGAAGGGTTTCGGTCATAACACAGAAAAAATGGCGAAAAGCCCGTAGTCGCCTGTGAAGCAGTATTGTAGGTGCAAATCAAAAAAGGCAGAATGAGGTCCCATTCGGAGTGGGCTTAGGCAACATACTTAGATATCTTGTCGCGAAAAGTACGGTTAAATCTTTCCGTCAAGCCATTTGTTTGGGAATGGTAGGCCGTGGTAGTCCGGTGAATGATAAGGCATTCGGCGAGGAGTGCGTTGACGACTTCAGAGAGGAACACAAGTCTTCTGTCGCTGTGAAGTTTATGCGGTGCGCCTTGACGGAGAAGAAGTTCTGCAGGAGAAAAGATGATACGTCACATGCTGTGGCTGCAGGAATAGCAGCTGTTTCTGCGTATCGCGTCGAGTAGTCTACAGCAACAACAATCCAACGGTTTCCGGAAGCCGTGAATGGAAGAGGCCCGTACAAACCGAATCCAATGCGGTCGAACAGCCTGGCTGGGCAAAAGATTGGCTGAATCGGACAAGAGGTGTGATGAGGCAGAGGTTTTCTTCGTTGGCACCGCGGGCAAGACTGAATGTACTTGCGCACAAAGGTGTACATGCCTCGCCAATAAAACCGGGAGGAAAGCCGAGCTTATGTTCTGAAACCGCCCGCATGTGCGCACTGAGGGTCAGTGTGGAGAGCTGAACATATCGCCGCAGAGATATGGCGAGGTATGACGAGCAACCATTTTGGGCTTTCGGACTTGTAATTCCTGCGATAAAAGAGGCCATCGCGGACCTGTATCCGTAGGCAGTCTGGAATCCTTAGTCTCACTTTTGCTGGCGTTGCTGCCGTTGCATCGGAACGGGCTGAGGCGATTGCGCTTCTTGAACATCATGCCATTTTTCTTGACAACTTGATGTGGTGTCCAGTCGGCAGCTAGTAATGTGTGGGCTGTTGTCATTCTGTCGGGCAGTGAAGATAATGCTTCAGAGTTGTTAGAAAGCTCTTAAGAGGCTTCTTCTGCACTACTCACTACGAACGCCTCTTGCACTTGGCAGCGTGGGATGTTCGATTCGTCTAAGCCTTCTGCTTTGCTTCGACTGTCCAGTGGGTGTGCACAGGACGGTGATTCATGAGCCCGTGCGAAAGGAGCATAGCTCGACAGGGTATTTTTTCGATGCGTCAGATTGTGTATCGCGAACACAGCGTCCTTATGAGGCAACCGGTGAGCGTAAGGAGCGCTTGAAGAGCACCGTGAAGGAAAACCGGGTGGTGGACAACGTATGCCACACGAAGAATTAAGGGCATCAGGTGGGTGAGCAACGTCTCGCGTTGTATGATGAAGCGACTTTGACAACACCTCCTTTCGGGAAGACAAACCTGATGGACAGCTATGTCTCTTGAGTAAAGATCGTAGACTATGACAGCTGAGTGTGACTGTCTCCAGACGGTTGGTAATGAGGAAGTCCTTGTCGTAGTGGTTAAAGTGGGCAGTCATCTCTTCTCTGTTATTTTGCCACGATTGGTCGTTTTCGAATATGTGTGTCAAGTAAAAGCCTCACCGGAGATGTAGTCAGTGAAGTTGATGATCATCTCCCATTCCGAACATAATGCAGCGGTAGCGTGAAGCTCGAACAGGTCGAACCAGTCCTGTATAGGTCCATCGTCCAGTGTACTTGGTGATGGGAAGGTCAGTTGATGGTTCTGTCATCATGCCAGTAACTGCATGCGCCTGAGATCACCTCTCCCGTGGTCTATATTCAGATGAGGCTTATTGCCAGTGGCTACGTGAATGATGTGAAGCTGATGATTGGCGCCCAGGTCTTCATCCTGTCTACTCGTGTCACACTACAATGAATGGGCGACGTGGCCCGGCTCATACGAAATGTTTATTCCAAAGCACTTGCTCATCCTCTGTCTCTACCATCAGTGACTGCTTTCCTACGTCATATATATATATATATATATATATATATATATATATATATATATATATATATATATATATATATATATATATATATAGAGACTGTGGGCATTTCGTATACCCATCCTCTTCATCTGTACATTATCACCATCATCATGCGTCGCTCATGCATCCTCATTGTTGTCGCGTAGCAACATCATCTTAGTTCGTTCATCGTAGTGGTCGGCTGCGGGTTCCTCGGGCCTAATAAAGGTCTTCCAAACCAGGACTTCATACGTGGTGGAGGGTGCTGTTAGGTGCCCCATCGTCCTCTCGACCGGTCTAACCCCTGGAGCTACGTTCAGGTCGCCGCCTGGGCTAGGTGTCCAGAAATATGTCGCAACAAGCTGAGGTTGGTACTGCAGCCGTTCCCGTTCCGCCACCGCGTGCCGCGCCTTGTCACGTCATGAACAGCAGGCAGCGTGAGCCCCAACCCTTTCGCTGGTATGCACGGGAAAGATGTGGAGGAATGGCTGGACGATTTCGAACGTGTCGTTGCTGCTAACCGGTAAAATAACAATTACAAAATCGCTCACGTTTCATTATACCTCGCGGGTGTCACAAAAGTGTGGTTCCACCACTTCACCTACATCCCCGACTGGTCAGCCTTCAAAGATCAGCTTCGCCATGTCTTTGGCACACCAGCTGTTCTTTCGGCTCTCGCAAAGAAAGCTCTCGCGGCTTAAAAACGGCTCATCGGGGAGTCGTATACATCCTTCTTTCACTTTGCCACCGGCTTGACACATCAATGACAGAGTCAGAGAAGGTACGCCAACTTCTTTAGGGAATTGCACTCGTTGCATTCAATGCCCTTGCAATCCAGAATCCGGCTACCATTGCTGACGTTGCGACAACCTTTCAGTGCCTCGAGGAACCTCAGCCTATAAGCCTACAAGCGGAAAGTGACGCGGCCCATATTACGGTGCACCCAAACCTACGTGACCCGATAAGGGCGAATATACGCAAAAAATTAAAATCAATGGGGTTCGCGCTACCTTCAAGGTGTCCCATTCAGTATTTTTCAACGTCAGTGCGGGATGTCATCAGGGAGGAGCTCACGTCTATGGCCCAAATGACCCACCTGCAGCCCACTGTCGCTCGCTCTCTTCCTTCGTTCTCGCATGCCGCCACCGCACCATAAGGCAACGTCAGCTCCACGTCACCGCCACGAACGTACGTGTCAGTTGCTGCCGCGCCTCCCACAAGCTTTCCCATTACCTTTCCATCACCACCGCCTGAGCCGTTATCTGTGCTCCTCACTGCTCTCTCTCTCTCAGTGCAATTAACGCAAACTGTTACCCTCTTTATGGATGGACTCGCCCTACGTGCAATTATCGCTGCTATCGCGGTCACATTTCACGCTTTTGGCGCAAGTGCCAGCAAGACGAGCGTTGAGGGTACGACATTTGCGAACGGGACTATACCGGCAGAGCCTTGTACCGGGCCACCGTTATTCGTCACCGCCGCGTCGGTCTACATCTCCGCCAGCATCGGGTGAACTGCGTGCCGTTCACCGTCGCCCTACCGTCGCTCCTCTTCTCCAGTTCAGCCTGCCTCCCTCGCTTCTGAACGTTGTCCGGAAAACTACGCGATGCAGTTTTTGGAAGACAAAATGCATTCCAACACAGGACTAAAATTTCTCCCGCGCACCGTTACAATATGAATTCAGTCAGAGTGGAGGCAGTGGGCATTGATGATTTGGTGGACACCGTGGTTACATTTTCTATTCAGGCTCATTTGTGTGCCCATCTTCAAAAAGTCATGACGCCTTATGATGGACCAACACTCGGTACAGCCCAGGGAATGACTAGTCGCCCTGCCGCTCTCTGTACTGCCCGTGTGCTAATCGACGACATTCTACATCATATAGAATTCGCTGTGCTATCCCTGTGCTCCCACCAACTCATTTTAGGCTGGGATTTTCTTTGCTCTGCTTCCGCGGCTATTTGTTGTGCACAACGTGTCGTCCATCTGAATGACATAGACCACTTGCTCAGCAACGAAACATACAGGCCACTTCGACTGATCGCTGCTGTGTACATCAACCTACCACCACAAGAACAGTAATTAGTCTCAGTTTTGTCCAACGACATCGACTCTGGTGACATTTTGGTTACTTTGTCGCCCCGGCATAGCTCTCGCATCAAGTGTGGCTCGCTTCAACAATGAGTCAGCTGTCCTCGCTGCCACGAACACCACATCAGATGAAGTTTTACTGCCGCGGGGCACTACTGTCACCTGTGTTACAATTCTAGAGCCTATGTGCGTCGTGAATTTTACCTCTGTCTCCTTCAAAGGCCATCCTGCTGGTCATGCTGTTTCCTCGGCCTTTACAGGAGCCATCAGATGAGACTGGACAAAATCACAGATGCAGCAGCTGCTTGATTTGTTAGAGAAGCATGCAAGCTCTTTCGACGTTTATTCCTCCACCCTGAGGCAGACTCTGCTACAGCACATCGTATTCAGACCAACGGAATATCCAACGTGCACCGTCGTCCGTACCGCGCCTCTCAAGCCGAACACAAATATCATTGAGGAAGACATAGACGTCATGCTACAACAGAAGATAATCCGACCGTAAAACAGTCTTTGGTCGTCTCCCATCGTTCTGGTGCGTAAAAAAGAGGGTTCAGTACAATTTTACGTTGATTACCGGGCTCTCAATAAGATCACTAGGAAGGACGTATAGCCCATGCCACGCATCGACGACGCATTCGATTTCTTACATGGTGCTGAATTCTTTTCAAGCATCGACTTGCGTTCCGGCTATTGGCGAATTACAATGCAAAAGATGAGAATGAAAAAAAAATCTGCCTTTGCAGCCCCATACAGCGTATATAAATTCAATGTTCTGCCGTTCAGTCTATGCAATGCGCCCGAAACTTTTGAGCGCATGATTGACACCATGCTGCGTGGTCTGAAATGGAAGACTTGTCTATGTTATCTCGATGACATTTTTATTCTTTAATCAACCTTTCATCAGCATCTGGAGCGCTTGGATGAGGTCCTGACTTGTTTGGCGGGCGCTCGTCTTCACACTAACACCAAGAATTGCCATTTAGCCAGTACAGCTATCAAGGTCGATTGATTGATTGATTTGTGGGGTTTAACGTCCCAAAACTACCATATGATTATGAGAGACGCCGTAGTGTAGGGTTTCGGAAATTTCGACTACCTGGGGTTTTTTAACCTGCACCCAAATCTGAGCACACGGGCCTACGACATTTCCGCCTTCATCGGAAATACAGCAGCCGCAGCCGGGATGTGAACCCGTGACCTGCGCGTCAGCAGCCGAGTACCTTAGCCACTAGACCACCGCGGCGGGGCTACAGCTATCAAGGTCCTCGGTCATGTCGTGAGCAAGGACGTATTTTGTCCAGACCCCAATTAAGCTGCTGTGGTGCTTCGCTTCGCTTCCCTCGCCCTGACAAACCAAAAGATATGCGATGTTTCCTTGGTCTCATCTCTTACTTTCGGCAATTCATACAAAAGTGCCTCCATAGGAGCACCACTCCATAAGCTACTTGCTTCCGGTATGCCCTTTCAGTGGTCTCAAGAATGTGAATTGGCTTTCGACATATTGAAGATCGCCCCTCATGACTGACCCTGTACTTTCCTATCTTCATGATGATCCACCGACCTCTCTCCACACTGATGCCAGCGGCCAGAGTTTACAAGCCGTGCTCCTGGAACGCGACAACTCTTCACGAGAGCGAGTCGCTGCATACGCCAGCCGCGTCCTCCCCCCATATGAGAGGAACTACGCAATCACCAAGCAGGAGTTCCTCGCCATCGCGTGGTCAGTGCAGAAATTCTGTCTTTACTTGCACATCCGCATTTTCACCAATGTGACCAACCACCACGTTTCATGTTGGCTTTTGGCAATGAAGAACTTGTCGAAACGCTTCGGCCGCTGGATTTTACGCGGAAAGGAGTATGATTTTGACATCGTATACAATTGTGGCAGAAAGCACAGTGACGCCGGCGTTCTTTCTCGCTGTCCGCTACCAGCGGCTCCACTCGGCGTTTCCGCTATCACTTTGCGCAACACACCCTCAGAGTCCACATCTATGGCGGTTACCTTTCCGCCTTTATAAACTAGCTGCCTTCGGACGACCCCCACAATTTTCCTTCTCGATAGCTGGTTGACCCATTCTGTTAGCGTAATATAGGCTACTTCACTGGCAGTTTCCAATCACTTAATGCGAGGCTCCATTGCCAACTTTAGCAATTTAAGCTGAATAACTCATTGCTGTACCGGAAAATTGACCATCCTGACGGTCAACGCTGCGTTCCCATTCTATCCCGTTTGCTTTGGTCTGAAGTCTTCAAAGTCTTCTTGACAATCCGACTGCTGGTTACCTTGGTAAAACCTACGATCGCCTTCGAAGTCGGTTTTATTGGTCAGGCATTACCACTAGCGTAGCTCAGTACGTCGGGTCTTGCACTACCTGCCAATGCAGAAAACTATCAACATCTGCTCGAGCCGGTGCACTACAGCCTCTTCCGTGCCCAGCCACACCATTTGAAGTTCTAGGCATCGATAAATACGGCCCCTTTCTAGTCAGTGCTGCTTGAAACCGGTGGATTCTGACAGCCATTGACCATTTGACGTGCTACGCCGAGACGAATTCCATCACTACTAGTTCAATTTCTGAAATTTCCGAGCTCATCTTCCGAGCCGTTATACTGCGCATGGTGCTCCACGTGTATTGCCTAGTGACCATGGAAGGGCGCTCCTTTTACTACTAGTGAAAGAACTTGCTCACGCATCTGGCACAACTCACAAGAGTGCCTCTAGTTATCGTCTCCAGACTAACGGCCTCAGTGAGCAATTCCACCACAATCTTGTTGACAAGATGACCACCTACATTCAACCAGACTACAAGAATGGGAACGTAGTTCTACTAATCCTCACTTTCGCCTAGAATACGTTTATTAGGTGGACAACCGGCTACTTACCATTTTATCTAGTTTACGGACGCTCCCCTACTTCTTTACTGGACGTCTCTTTCTTCATCTGCCACGTGAATTTATCTCCATCCTCTTTAGAGGAATACGTTTTACGACTCGCGCGGTGTCGCCAACGTGCTCGTATACACACTGAAGCCCGAAAGCAAGAGAGAAAGCTAGTTTGCGATGAATCGCATCCTGCTGTATTCTTTGAACCTGGAGACGAAGTGCCCCTCTTGATTCGCACACCTGGTTTGTGCGACAAATTTTAGCCACGGTTTATAGGGCCGTACACAGTTCCTGGGGAGACTTCACCAGTGAATTATCTCGTGACGCCACTTGCAGCCACAGCAGATTCCCGTTATCGAACTATTGAGGTCATACATGTCTACCGTATGAAACCCTTCATGCGACATTCATTGTCCTCTTGACTTACCGCGGCCAGGCAGGCCGCTTTCACGTGGCGTAATGTAGTGTGGACATTTTTTATACAAATCCTCTGCATCTGTGCACTATCATCATTAACATGTGTTGCTCATGCATCCAGATTATTATCGCATAGCCCCAACATCTTGGTTTGTTCATCGTAGCTGTCGACTCTCGGTTCCTCGGGCCCAATAAAAAACTGCCAAAGCAAGGCTTCATATTTATCTCTTGCGATGCAGATATGATCTCTGCCTTGGCTCATGCGCCTACCACATCGGCCCGACGCACTGATCGACCACTTGCCAAGCCCCTACCAACCAGCACTACGAGTAGCGTGGTTCCACGAGCACGGCGTTTGCACACATCTCTTACTCGGCTACCTGTGCCAGCAGGACGGCCGCGATGAAATGCCGAAGTCGGCGTTGCGCCCACACCTACATCTACACAAGCACAATAAACCTACTGCTCTCTGTCGAGATTTGTGTCGGCGCAGTGCATGCAATAGGAGAAACCATCGCGCCTCTTACATCTCCATACTCGGTCTTCATGGCTCCACAGCGCCACAATCTTTTGTTTCGCACCCGTCGCTTACAGGGGCCCTCACGTCGCTCCACTCCATTTTCTGGCACCTTTGTCAGCTGAGCCAATGTGCGTCACTAGCGGCCCTCTCAAAAGGCCTTATCCAGTCCTCGCGGAATCCTCTTGAGCACGTGTACAGCGTCTCAGATTTTACTTCCTCGGCCTTTGCGCTACTCGTTGTGCCACACACTGGAAGAATCGTAGCCACCCCTTGCCTTTCGTGACGTAGACCTGGACTTTTCACGGACCCCTTTGTCTCAAATCAAGAACCCTCTTGTACATTGGACCTCATAGCTTTCATTTTGGGCTCACTTACACGACGCAGGGGTGTAGCCAGGGCATTATATAATATGCCCATTTCCTCTCCTCCCCACCCACCATTTTTTCACCATGGTATAGAGAAGAAAAAAGGCCCATTTCATGGAGGTGCCGTCCTGAAATAAAGGATGTGCCTTTCTCCCGAAAAAATTTCTGGCTACGAAGAGAAGGGGGGGGGAGTAGGCTGTAAGATTGCCATCCTCACCATTTATCAATATCATTATTCTACTAACCACGCCTCTCGCGCAGCTCATGCTAGGGCTCGAGGCGCAGACCAGGCATGAACAACCTCATGATTTTGGTAATCTGACGCCGGAATCCATGACCGCTTCGCTTTGGCAGTTCGTAAGAAAGTGGCGAGAAGCCCCCGGTCACGTCGGTCGCTTTGGAGTCTCTCATGTTTTTCGCTACAACGGCATTTATGCCCCCAACGTTTTGTTATTTGTAGAATAGTGATAGACGTGTGTTGGGCGCATTCAGTCAGTCGCACATGCCACAGGAAATTCCAGCGTCAGAGTTAGAAATGGAATGCCTTTGATCTAGCTAATCTTATTACTCCGAGTAGACGCAAAGGAAGCACTCCACCTCCCCTTGGTGATATTTTCCGGGAGCTCATCAGCAAGCAGAAGATCTCGACCAACGAGTTGATTATGAGCATACAAATGTGAAAGACTTAATAGGGGTAGTATCTCCTATTACCTCTTTCATCTATCGTTGGTGATCAGTTCGAATATCTATTCAAATAAATCACCGGCGATCAACGCTTTGGATCTTGATTTCAGCATGTTAAATTTGTTTCTAGTACATTGAGTACTTTCTAGTAGTTAGTGTAGCCACTCAGCTGTCAGAATCAATGTAAATTTGCCCATCTAGCCAACATAGGGATTTTTGACAGACCTATGCGTTAACAAAGTGCGTGTTTGATTAAAAATTTGCACTAGGCTGGCAAACTTAAAAAAAATGGTCGTGCCTCTCTTCAATATTCTGCAGTAACATCAATGTTCCTCAATGAAAGGAACCCTTGCAAGCCAAATATCAAACAAAAGTGTCAGAGTCACAATTTGTTAGGTTTTAGCAATATTTTTCCAAAAGTCTATGTCAGCTATTTATTAGACAGCTGTTGCTAGGAGTCAGGGAAAACGTATTCTACACAACATAATTCAGATGGCCCGCCGCATTTAGAAAGTGTGGAGATGGCCTTCTAAGCCAGTTTCCCGGAGCTTTGGTTTTGTTTGTATTGTTATATTAGACACAGTGTCGCATACAGTGTCACTACTCGCTCTGTGGCGTTGTCGTTGCACGCTCATGGGTGCGCATCAGCGCTGCAATACACAAGAGCCGTTGGAAACTCTGTTGCAACCTCACCGGAATTGAGCGATGATGAGTTCAAGGATTACAGCACCTCAACTTCCAATTTTATAGAGACGATGTTTTGCGTCAGCCTAAGACATCCACAGCCATTCATGACTTTGTTTTGTTGACGGCCTCAAGTTGTCTCCTCCACGGCAAGTGCGCAGCTGCCGACGTTTGTGCACAATCTTTTAGCTACTCTGATTACCTGCAAGGACCACACTTCACTGAGGCGCGGTGTGCTGGTGCCGGCGGTAGATCTTCTCCCAACGCTAAGGATGTTCCGAAAGCACTTCTTGGCCCTGACTACAGAGCAGGGTGGAAGGTTTTAGAACTGCGCACGACATCCTTATTTTTGTAATAGGTTGTGCAAAATTCTAAAAAAATATGTTTGTATTGAATTGAATTGAAGTTTACATCATCCTGAAATTCTTACAGGATCGGGAGCAGAGGCCAAAGGTTGTATAGCCTGACATGGGGCCTCTGCTCCTAAATACAGTTTGGCACGCAGGCCGATCAATCTGTCGCATTTGTTTTCAGAAAGAAATATATAACACGACAAGTAACACACAGAAATAAATAAATAACACAATATATAAACCATAACACAACGAAATTTAGCATGATATTGTCACACTATTTTAGGGAAAACATTAGAAAAATCACTTTATCACAAAAGCGTCATCTGAAAAGAAACTTCAATACAGAATATAAATAAAGCTTAAGAACAGCAACTACAACACATAACTCAAATTGATAGATATAGTGTAACAAGTCAAGTACAGAAACTTTCATAAACATACTCAATATCATGGTTCATTAGGATGGACTTGATGAAGGTGTTCGAAGGTAGGGAATTAAAATCTATGAGACCGTGTAACCGATTTAACATTGTGGCTATTTGATACGGAACGTGTTGCTTGCCATAACTTGTCGTTATTGCTGGTATTTTTAAGCGTTGCTGACGCATAGTATAATCAGTGTTGTCAGGCGGGTTCTGAAGGCACTGTGGCTTGTTTTGTTTAATCCACTGAAGATGTTTGAAATAATACAGTTTTGTTATTGTTAGTAATGCGTATTTTTTAAAGAGTGGTTTGGTTTTCAAATCCCTGATAATACCACGGTATTGCTCGAATGCTCGCAAAACTCTTTTTTGCAGAACTAGTAATTTTTGATAGCTTGTTTGTGTAGTAGCACCCCATACCAAAATACCGTAAGTCATTTTAGAGTAGAAAAGGGCGTAATATAGTTCTATTTGTAACCATTTTGGTAAGACTGGGCTGAGCCTATATAAACATCCAATGGTTTTACTGAGTTCTACCGTTAGTTTTTCTATATGTGTGTTCCATGTCAATCCTTCAGAAAACCATACACCCAGGATCTTCTGGCTGGTGACTTGCTCCATGTCTTTGTCCCCAAATAAAACAGTTGAACTATAATTTCGCGGCTTATTAGGTGGGGCAAAGACAATGTATTTCGTTTTACTAACATTTAGTTGCAGTTTATTCAAACTAATATACGCGGACAACATTCGTAGGTAGTTATTAACCCGGTGTTCAAGCTCTAGAATGGATGTGCCGCTAAAGAATATGTTGGTGTCATCTGCATACATTATTAACTTGGGAGAACATGGGATATCACACAGGTCGTTTATATAAATTATGAACAATAGAGGACCGAGAAACGACCCTTGTGGTACTCCTCTTGTTATGTTTAAGTAAGTGGGCGCACTTTTGTTTATGCAAACATAATGATGGCGGTTGGTTAGATAGTTTTTCATTAACTCAAGAACCACACCACGTACACCATACTTGCTAAGTTTAGCCGTTAGTACTTCATGACATACCGAATCAAACGTCTTTCTAAAGTCTATGAACAAACCTAGTGAGTACAGTCTATGTTCAATGTTTGTGATCAGTTCATGTTTAATATTAAGCAAAGCTGCTTCACAAAATTTATTTTTTTGAAAACCATACTGAGCCTCACTGATCACATTGTACTTGTCTAAAAAATTCTACAAGTGTCCGTTTATTGCATTCTCAAATACCTTAAATAAAACAGGAAGAACGGATATAGGCCTGTAGTTTGTGAATAGCCGTTTATCACCACCCTTGAAGACTGGGCATACTCTCGCTATTTTTTGGCTGTCTGGGATAATACCAGTTTCAAACATTCTATATATCATATCAACAATTATTGGAGCTATTATATCAGCTACGTATTTTAGCGGAGTCGCCTTGATCTCATCAAAGCCAGCGGCTACGTTATTTTTAATCTGGTTTATCAATTGTATTACTTCCTTTGATGTGACTGGGGATAGTGACACGGAGTTTATAAGCCCACACTCTTTTAATGTAACACAGCGAGCTATATTGCAATCGTTTTTACATTCTGCACTGGTGACAAAGTAATCATTCATCTTATTCGCTGCGTTACTATCAGATAAGGTACCTGCGTTAGTATGAAAACATAGCAGTAATGGCTCTTTTTTCTCTGACATTAGATTCTTAACCTCCTCCCACACCTTCCAAGAGTCATTTTTTATTTTCGTAAATAACTTTTCATAATATGTTTCCCTCGCACGCTTTAAGTCGGTGTACAACATATTTCGGTATTTTTTAAACTCTGTCAACGCCTCCAAGTTCCGTGACCGAACAAATGTGTGGTACATTTTATTTTTTGTTTCAATCATTTTCAATAGCTTTTCATCAATCCACGGCTTCCTTGCACGTTTGGGTTTTGGTTTTCGCAAGGTCATTGGAAATGCTTGATTATAACATAGTCTAAGTTTTTCGAAAAATGCCTCGTATGCTGCACTCGGATTTCTTTTCTCAAACACGCATGTTCAATCGACTGATTGAATATGTGAGCGAAACACTTCCAAGCCTGCAGCACTAATGCTGCGAGATAAGGCTTTCCACTGTGGTTTCGCGTTTGACTTGCATATTCGGCAGTAAACAAAAAATTGGTAAATGGTCGCTTACGTCAGCTGTTAGCAGTCCAGAAAAACATTCTCGGGAATAAATGTTCTTACACATATGTCGAGTGAAGTGCACTTTTTTCTGTTAATCTTGTGGCTTCCATGATGAGAATGGTGCATGCAAAGGAGTGTATGATTTCAATAGACTTTTTAGCTGCAGTGTTACTCGATAACATATCTATGTTGACGTCCCCCATTATTACAAAAGGCATCAAAAATCGACATAGAAAAGAAAGCATACGCTTTAAATACTCAAAAAATTCTATTTTGGTGCCCATTGGTGGTCGATATATTACTACAACTATTAATTTCTGTAAACGAATCGACATACATTCAACGCTGCTGTTTGTTACTGAACACTCAGAAATAATTTCATGCCTTAATGACGTTTTAACATAAATTGCTATGCCACCACCTCTACCGCTTGTCCGCACAAAAGCATTATATAAGTAACCATATAAATTTGGCGGTTTTTCCGTTTCTGTTAGCCAGGTTTCCGTGTACATTAGAATATCAAAGCTGTGGGTGATCGAGGCATACAAGTCACTAAGTTGTTGCTCCTTATTTCTAATGCTACGCGTGTTTAGGTGTAGGATTTTAAACGGTTTAGAATCACATGAGAAGGTTTCGTTAAAAGTGGCAACATCGTAATAGCTACATGCTTCAGGTCTGTCCGTTACATATCTGGCACTCTACAAGTACACCCGGAAGACCACGCACTACGTTCCTTCGTTCATCTTTTCAGTGTGTCCAATGCATGCGATCCTCAACACTGGTGAGTTTTCATCTTTCCTTGCAAACACTTTGCCTCCTGCAGTCCACACGAATTTACAACACGAATTTCCAATAATAAGAATGCCGACCTCGGGGGAGCATCCTGGCTCATAGAAAAAGATTAGGCTGATTGATTTATATGTGGGCTTTAACGTCCCAAAACAGACATATGATTGTGAGAAACGCCGTAGTGGAGGTCTCCAGGAATTTTGACCACCTGGGGTTCTTTAACGTGCACCCAAATCTGAGCACACGGGCCTACAGCATTTTTCGCTTCCACAAGAAATGCAGCCGCCGCAGCCAAAAAGATGACGCTAGACGCAATAGAAAAGTTTATGAGACCTGTGATTCAAAGTCGGAATATTCGCATCATGGGCATTCATCCACATTGCAACGCCTGGAGGCTCTTATGCCGATAAAACAAAAAAAGAATACTGAAAAATGTGTACGAGTTAACTTGTGTTCAAGGAACAAAGCCGCACCTCGGTTCTGATTTTCTTTGTGTACTTGAATAAGAACTTTTTGTACACTTCTTAATTGTTCAGTTCTTGGCCCAATTTTCTTCAAAATGTATATTCTGAATTTTCTTTGTTTTGATTACTTTTGAACATATTGTCACGGGGTCGTGACGCGTCCGAAGACAGGAGACTTTGCGTTGGAATTTAACTGTTTATTTGGGCGAACTTGCGCCCGGTAAACGGAAATTCCGATTACAGTAGCAGTCTTGGACTGATAGCCGCAAACGGAGCATCGGCCGTCGATCAACTACTGACAAGCGGCAAAGTGCGTCGGCATTTATACTCTTGCATCGAATGTCCTAGCATTATTGCTGGTGGTGGCATAGGTTCCAGAATAATCTGTACAGTTCGCAGAGTGGGCGGGATCTTATCGAAATGATCTACTAAAGTCCGGAAGCTTCTCGAAAACTGCACGCGCGTTTTCCGCTGAGAATTGTGTAGTGTTTTGGGGCGATAACAAAACTTGATAAATTGAACGTGGCATTGCTCTCCTCTGAAAAAGGCATCGTACCGACGCTTTAACTAAAGATGATGGTAGAATAATAACGCAAGAAAGTACAATAAATAAATTACGATACAATATTAATAGAAAAAACACTGTTTCAGTTTGTTAACGCGCATGAAACGGCTTGAGGCGCGCGACATGGACGACTTCAGGTCGCGATCGGCGTCGTTGAAAGTTGGTGATGCCGTCGGGGACAACCTCGTAATCAAGTGGGCCGAGAAGTAGAACCACCCTGTATGGTCCGAAGTACCGTCGCAGAAGCTTTTCACTTAGTCCACATCGGCGTATTGGTGTCCACATCCAAACACGTTCACCTGGCTGGTATTCCACGAAGCGTCGTCGAAGATTGTAACGGCGGCTGTCGTTCGTCTGTTTATTCTTGATGCGGAGACGCGCGAGTGGTCGGGCTTCTTCGGCGCGTTGAAGGTACTCACTCACATCGAGGTTTTCTTCGTCGGTTACCTTGGGTAACACGGCATCGAGTGTCGTTGCCGGGCTTTTTCCGTAGACCTATTTGTATGAAGATATCTTCGTCATCTCCTGCACCGCCATGTTGTATGCGAAGGTCACGTACAGAAGAATGGCGTCCCACATCTTGTGTTCGACATCGACGTACATTTCCAGCATGTCGGCGATCGTCTTGTTTAGCCGCTCGGTGAGGCCGTTGGTCTGTGAGTGGTACGCTGTCGTCCGGCGGTGGTTTGTCTTGCTGTATGCCAAGATCGCTTGAGTTAGGTCAGCAGTAAGTGCCGTTCGTCTGTCGGTGATAAGGACCTCCAGGGCACCATGACGTAGGACGATATTTTCGACGAAGAACTTAGCTACCTCGGATGCACTGCCTTTTGACAGGGCTTTTGTCTCGGCGTAGCGTGTGAGGTAGCCGGTAGCTACCACGATCCATTTGTTTCCGGAAGCCGACGTCGGGAACGGACCCAGTAGGTTCATACCAATCTGCAGGAAAGGTCGGTGAGGTGGTTCGATTGGCTGAAGAAGTCCCGCCGGTCTTGTCGGTGGTGTCTTGCGTCGTTGACAGTCCCGGCATGTCCTCACATAATGAGTGACGTCGGTGGTAAGACGTGGCCAATAGTACCTTTCTTGTATCCTCGCGAGCGTGCGAGAAACACCAAGCTGCCCTGCTGTTGGATCGTCGTGCAGGGGCTGCAGGAGTTCTGGTCGCAGAGGTGAAGGCACCACAAGGAGATACTTGGCTCGAAGCGGTGAAAACTTTTTCTTTTGGAGAAGACCATTTCGAAGGAAGAACGACGCATGTGCGCACTTGATACCTTCGGGACTTCGGCGGTCCTGCCTTCAAGGTATTCTATTAGGGCTTTAAGTTCCGCGGCGGCCCGCTGTCTTTCAGCGAAGTCGTTGGTGGTTATTGTTCCCAAGAAGTAGTCGTCATACGGGTCGTCGGGTGGTGGTTGGTCGACAGGCGCACGAGAGAGACAGTCGGCGTCGGAATGTTTCTTGCCGGACTTGTAAACGTCGGTAATGTCATATTCTTGAACTCTCAGGCTCCATCGTGCGAGGTGACCTAAAGTGTCCTTCAAGGTGGCTAGCCAAAACAAGGCGTGGTGGTCGCTCACTACTTCGAAGGGCCTGCCGTAGAGGTAGGGGCGAAATTTCGACGTAGCCCAGATTATGGCGAGGCACTCCTTTTCGGTTGTGGAATCATTGGCTTCTGCTTTGGATAGCGATCGGCTGGCGTAACTAATAACCCTTTCAACTCCGTCAGCCCTCTGCACAAGAATGGCGCCAAGACCTGCGCTGCTTGCGTCAGTGTGTATTTCTGTCTTGGCGAATTCGTCGAAATGAGCAAGTGACGGAAGCGTCTGGAGGCGATGTTTAAGCTCCTGGAAATCGTGTTCCTCGGCGTTTCCCACTTGAACTCCACGTCGGCCTTGGTAAGGTTAGTGAGTGGATTGGCGATGCGGGCAAAGTTTTTCACGAACCGCCTATAATAGGCGCACAGGCCCAGAAATCGGCGTACCGCCTTCTTGTCAGTGGGCGGCGGGAAATCGGCGATGGCGGCTGTTTTCCGTGGACCGGGACGGACTTAAGAATTTGCAATCACGTGCCCAAGAAACAAGAGCTCTTCGTACGCCAATCCGCGCTTTTCTGGCTTCAGTGTGTGTCCGGACAACTTGATGGCTTGAAGTACAGCTTCAAGGCGCCGAAGATGCTCGTCAAAGCTCAAGGAAAGCACAACGACGTCGTCCAAGTACACAAGGCAAGTCGGCCACTTCAATCCTGCCAGTACTGTTTCCATAACGCGTTGAAAAGTTGCTGGCACTGAGCAAAGGCCAAAGGACATCACCTTAAACTCGAA
This sequence comes from Rhipicephalus annulatus, assembly GCA_013436015.1. Taxonomy (NCBI): domain Eukaryota; kingdom Metazoa; phylum Arthropoda; class Arachnida; order Ixodida; family Ixodidae; genus Rhipicephalus; species Rhipicephalus annulatus. Next base: position 269,069 of record WOVY01009598.1, read on the forward strand.
GATGCCGTCGGGTGTTACAAACGCCGTCTTCTCTCGGTCTCTTTTGTGGACTTGGATTTGCCAAAAGCCAGTCATGAGGTCCATTGACAAAAAGTATTCAGCGTTATGGAGCCGATCATGTGCGTCGTCTATTCGTGGGAGAGGATACACATCTTTTCTTGTGACTTTGTTCAGGTGGCGATGATCGACGTAGAAACGTAGGGTCCCATCTTTTTTCGTCACTAACACCACGGGGGACGCCCATGCACTCTTGAACGGCTGGATGATGCCATCCCGCAGCATTTCATCAACTTGTCTCTTCATGGCCTCACGTTCTCGCGTCGAGACCCAGTACGGACTCTGACGGAGTGGTCTAGAATTTTCTTCGGTTAGGATGCGATGTTTCGTGATTGGGGCCTGCCGAATTTTTGATGACGATGAAAAGCAATCTTCGTATTGCAGGAGCAGGGCCTTGAACTGTTCTTGCTAATGGTTCGGAGGTCTGGGATTGACGCCGAAAGCTGTGAGAGGGGCTTGGTTCCTCTGAGCAGGTTCCGCAGAATCCGCGAGGGTGAGCGAAAGCACTGATGACATCCACAATTTCTTCGATGTATGTGACCGTTGTTCCTTTGTTCACATGTTTGCACTCATTGCTGAAATTCATGAGCATAACCGTTGCTTTGCCTCCCCGACGCTCTGCAATTCTTCTTGCGACGCAAATAGTTCGGGTGACCAACAGATGCTGACTGCCTTCAACGACGCCTTCCAGGTCAGGTGATTTAGGAGCGCCGACTGAAATAACGAGGCTAGAGCGAGGCGGAATGGTGACTTGTTTTTCCAGCACATTTAAGGCATGGTTCCCTGACGGCGTGTGTGGCTTTAGTGCTTCTTCCGTGGATAACGTTATCGACTTTGTTCTTAGGTTGATGACATAACCATGGAGGCATAAGAAGTCCATACCAAGGATGACATCTCTCGAGCAACGCTGTAGAACTACGAAGTCTGTAGGATAAATACGGCCGTTAATGGTGACTCTCGCTGTGCCGATTCCTGCAGGCGTTACGAGATGACCTCCAGCTGTGCAGATTTCAGGGCCTTCCCAAGCTGTCCTAACTTTCTTTAACTTCGCGGTGAACGACCCACTGATGACGGAATAGTCGGCTCCCGTATCGACGAGAGCGGTCACACTGTGGCCGCCGATAAGAACGTCGAGGTCGCTAGATCGCCGTCCTGCATTACAGTTAGGGCGTGGCGTCGGGTCACGGCTACGTCGGCTTGTTCCGCTGCTTCCATGTTGCGTTGTCCGGCCACCTTCGGTAAGTGAGCTTTTGCCGTCAGGGCTTTGCGTGGTTGGCTTTGTGTTCGAAAAGCTCCAATGCGGTGGCGTCGTCGTCGTCGGATCTTCGGTAGTTCGTGGCACAGCAACCACACCTCCAAATGGTTGCTGCCCTTAGTTTCTCGGATACGGGCTAGGAGACCGGCCGCGCGTTGGGCCAAGGTATTGCCGGGGGTGCGGTGACATGCGGCTGCTGGGCGACGGCAAACGGGAAGGACTTTGTGGTGTCCATTGAGTTCCTGTCAGGTAGTCGGTGATGCCACGTGTCTGATGTTCTGGCTGCGGACGCGGTGCATTGACGGCGAAGCCACGCAGTCCCATCTGTCGGTACTGGCAATGGCGGTATGTGTGCCCGGCCTCGCCGCAGTGGTAGCAGAGCGGGCGGTTGTCAGGTGCACGCCAAATGTCCGTTTTCCTCGGCGCGCTGCGCTGGCCCGATGGGGAACGGTAGGACGTCGGTAAAGGGTGGTGGCGGCGGTGGCGTCTGGCGGCGAAAGTGTGACGGGGCGGGATTTTGGCGTGGACGGGGAGGAGCATTGTGGCGCACTGCAGCAACGTAGCTCATACTTTCTGGCTCGGGCAGCGGTGTTTGGGAAATCAAAAGCGATTGCCGAACTTTTCACACAATGTCGGCGATTGAATCCACTTGAGGCTGCGCCGAAGGTAAGAGTTTGCACAGCTCTTCCCGCACGATCCCTCGGTTCGTTTCCCGCAGGTCTTCGGAGTCACTGGCTTGAGCAGCAGCGCATTCTGGAGTCAGGCGACGATTATACTGTCTGGTGCGCGTGTCCAGGGTTTTTTCGATGGTGGTCGCCTCGGATACAATTTCTTGGACGGTGTTCGGTGGATTCCTCCTTAGTCCTGCGAAGAGCTTCTGTTTGACCCCTCACATGAGGAAACGAACTTTCTTCTCCTCAGGCATGTCTTGGTCAGCGTGACGGAATAGGCGGGTCATCTCCTCTGTGACAATTCCGACCTTTTCATTTGGTAGCTGAACCCGGGTCTCTAGTAAAGCAGCGGCTCCCTTTTTGTGAGCAACGCTCACGAACGTTTGCAGAAATGCGCCGCAGAAGACATTCCATGTTCGGAGCGTGGACTCTCGATTCTCTAGCCAGGTCGTTGCGGCGTCTTCCAGGTAGAAGTACACATGAAAGAGCTTTTCTTCGTTGTCCCAGTGGTTGAGGGCAGCCACACGGCCGTATGTTTCTAGCCAGGCTTCCGGGTCTTCAAATGATGACCCATGGAACGTTGGTGGTTCCCTGGGTTGTTGAATTACGATCGCGGGCTGGGACGCTCCGGTTGTCATTGTCGCTGCAGGTCGAGGTCATGGCCTTGGTCTTCCGCGCCTTGTCTTGTAGAAGCCCGTACTCCGGTGGGAGACCTTGCTTTCGGCGACTTGTTCGCTGCTCTTGGTTGGCGTCGGCGTCTTCTCCGCGACGTGGGCTGGGTTCACGGCTTGACGGGGGCGTCCGGTACATGAACAAAGCAGCACCTCCACGAGATGTCACGGGGTCGTGACGTGGCTGAAGACAGGAGACTTTGCGTTGGAATTTAACTGTATATTTGGGCGAACCTGTGTCTGGTAAACAGAAAGTCCGATTACTGTAGCAGTCTTGGACTGAGAGCGTTTAAGAAAATTTCATTTCCGCATATATCTTACACAGCTTATGTGCACTCATAAAAATGAACAATGGTGAACATTGCGTATCTACAATGCAAGCTGTTATATACAGCGAAAAGAATTTATTGCACATGCAGTGACGTACAATGCGAAATTGTACAACAGAGACAGGACATTCATGGCATCGAGATGATTAAACTTAAATAAACAGTAAAGCTATATGAACAAACAAGGGAAAGTCATTCACAGTGTAGCGTGATATTTTGCATTCACCTGTGAGGACAATTTGCTCTCGCGCTCAAGAACAATATTGCACAAAATGACATGTTTCTAAAGAAGAAAAGAAAAATACACACTGTAATGTCACAGTGGTACAAGCTCTAGCCCACCTCCTCAATAGGGGAGGAAAGGCATGGACACTCTGTTTGTCTTTTATGATAATAAATCGCGTAGACCGCCGTCGGAGGAAAGCCTCCTCTCCCAGCATGACTAGTTCTGCGTTAAGATGCATAAGCATTATGTTTCTTAGCCGATGTTGTAGGGGAAACATGGCTCTCTGAGTGCGTCCCCTCAGGCAGGCCAGTCCCCTTCGTTTCCATAAGACGAAGGCTCCGGTAGCCATTACGAGTACGACAAAGTTATCATGTGGCTAGACTTCCACTGCATACTTGTGTGGAACATCCTGGTAACCATGCGCCAAGCGTTGCGCGCTACTATACATTCATTGAAGATATGGTTTAGTGTTTCGACGTGACCGCATTGCAGGCATGTGGCGAAGGGCGCTACGCCCCACGCCACAAGGCGTGGGGCGTAGCGCCCTTCGGGGGCCGTTGGTAAAGCCCCCCCTTCCCCGAGCCAGTTTAGGTCACGGACCTCGGAGGGGAGAGACGTGTTTGTAAGAGTCCAGTGTCTTTTCGCGCGCCGTTTCCGGCGTTGTTCTTCAGATAGGCTTTTAAATGCTATTAATTCGCTCATGTCGGTGGGGGACATTTCTATAAGTTCTTGAGTTGGAAAATCGTTTCGCCATTGTTGCAAAGATTTTATAACATGTGTGTAATACGCTGGTGGCTGCTCAGCAGCTGGTCCTGTGTCGTTTGCTAAACCAAAAAGTCTTCTAGAGGTTCCTAGCAGATACACTACAAGTTGCTTGCCTCAATACGACGAGTTCTCTAACAGTGCCCAGGTGTTTTTGAGAGTGAACATGCGGCACATTACATCAAGGTTGGGTACACTGAGCCCTCCCCATTTTACTGGTAGGCGGCCCAAGGCTCTGGCAACAGCTTCGGCGTGGCCGTCCCAGAAAAAGAAGCCGCACGCAGTAGCCACTCTCAACAAAACCCGTCGAGGTGGTCGGGCAATTCTGGCTACATAAAGCCGTGGCGCTGTTATGCTGGATTTAATTAGGTAAGCTCTTTCAGTAAAAGGTAGTTGAAATGTTCTGGCGACTTCAATGCGTCTGTCCACTTAGTGTTGGATTTCTTTCCATGTTGTGCGGGCTACCTCACCAGTCGAAAGGAAAGTTACAACCAAGACTTTAACGCCTTGGACAATTTGGACGCCATCTGAGAACTCTTCACTGTGCATCCCAAAGCACAATGCCTTGCTTTTTTCAGGAATAAGACGTGCTCCCGACAGGTAACTATACGTGTGGATTATTCGCAAAAAGGCGCTGTAGCTATCTATGTTCCGAATAAACAACGAGATATAATCTTCGTATACCGCTACTTATACTTCGCCCAAGCCTGGAAGAGAGAAATTGCGTATTGAAGTGAATTTCTGGATTTGTTTCAATAATGAATCGATGCATTATACAAAGAGAAGTGCGGAGAGGAGACAGCCTTGTCGAATGCCCCTACTTACTGCAATGGGTTCAGATGTATAGCCATTCACTACTAATGACGTTTCTAAGTCTGTGTATAGTAAGCGGAGGGTGTCGGATAAATGTGCTGGGAAGCCATAACACTCAAGCACAGCGAAGAGATAGTTCCATTCTACGCGATCAAAAGCTTTGTCCTGGTTCAAGGAAACAAAAATGCCAGATATTTGTGTTCTTGTAGCGTACGTGAGTAAATCGCGAGTCAGCGCAAGCGAGAAATAAATCGTACGACCTGGGACACAGCATGTTTGTATGTCGCTTACTATTTCCGGTAGAATGGTTATGCTGTTTGCAAGGATGGCTGTCAATATCTTATAATCCGAGTTAAGTAGGGAAATGGGCCTCCACGCCCTTGGATCGGACGGCTCACCCTCGCTTTTAAGCAAAAGCATAACTCTACTCTCACGAAACGTATTCGGTCTGATTCCATGAGCAAGAAGCCCATTTAGCATTGTCAAAAGGTGGTCTTGTATGATTTCAAGGAAGGTTTTGTAGAAACTCAAAGGTATCTGGTCAGAGCCGGCGGCGGCGGTTGTGTTCATGCGCTGAAGCACGATGCGTAATTCATCCAGCGTCACTGGGTGGCAAAGACCATCGCGGAGCTCCTCCGGTACGCGGGAAATTCCCTCGCAAAACTCATTAACTATGGTGGTATAGTTCACGTCGTTTGCGTTCTCTGCCCTGAAAAGATTTGAAAAATGTGCTTCAAAGACCCTCATTATGTCTTCTGCTCGTGTAGACTGTTCGCCGTTCGGCAACTGAACGAAAGGGACATGCATTTGTTCACCCAAGGAGCCATTTCGAACACTTAGAAGAACAGCTGGATCTGAAACTGGTCGTCCATTGATAAAAGACTGCGCAGCCGTGCACGAACTAAGACGTAGCAAAAGTTCGTACCGCACCTTTAACTGATCGAGATAGTCGTGCATTGCGAACGTCAGCGTCTCGCCTCTGCGTACAGTGCGCGCTTTTCGTAGCGTGTCGTTCATCTCTGCGTCAGGCGCGCTTTCCTTTCACGCCCTGCTTTGATAAGCTCGGCGCGCCAACTGTGTTTCAATGCGTCCCAGTTACGGGGTTCAGGCGGCCTTTTGCATGCTTGCTCTAGTGCAATGCGCAGTAATACTACGCTTTCCGGGTCGTGCACGAGTGTGGTGTCTATTAGATGCGGAAGCATCTTATACTCGCGCCTTGTAGTGCGCCGTCGCCCACCATTTGTGCCGCGCGCGCTTCTCCTTCGACAACATTCGACAGCTGACAGCGCATGCGCTGTCGCGCCGTCGCCATCTGTGCCGCGCGCGCGCTTCTCCTTCGAGAACATTCAACAGCTGACAGTGCATGCGCCATCGCGCTGTATATATACTCAAGGTCGGCGCTCGCTCGCTCAGTTGCCGCTCGTCGGTCGGTTTGTACGGCGCGTCGACGTCCAAGGTCGCGGTGAAATGAATTCCAACGAATCCACAAACACAATGATCGACGTCCCTTCGACCAGCGCCGTCCTTTCGCATACGTGTGTACGTGTTCACTTATTTAACACCCCCTCCTACAACCACGTTAACCAATTTAGCCATCGACCCAAGTAAGTCGCAATTTAACACCCCATTTCACAACCACGTTAACCAATTTAGCCATCGACCCAAGTAAGTCGCACTTTAACACCCCGGTAACCAATTATATGCTCCGCATCCTCCTCAGTGTTCCCCCGAGGGAAGCTGCGGGCAATTTTTTTTCCAATGGTTTCTAGATGTGGTGGATTGTTCAAAGAAAAGTTTTACAGACACTGGAAAGTGGTCTGTAATGCATGGAACGTCCGGTGAGAAATGTAGGACCTCGCAACTAAAGGTATGTGTGGCTAGCACTTCTGGAAAATAGAAGTGGTCTAGCCGGGTCATGTTGGGACACCGTTGCGATGTTGCAACGAAGTCATTTCCGTGAGTGTCGACCCACGCATCCTTGAGCTTGAAATTGCGGATTAGTTGTCGCAATGCGCTAACTCCTCTATATTGTCTGCGTCTGTGTGCATCTCTGTCGGTGTCCTCAACACAGTTAAAATCCCCTACTAAGAAAGTAGGGTAGCTCTCAAACATAAATCAGTCGAGTGAATTGAAAAAATCGACCGTGACCCCACGTTGAGCTGGGGCATATATTACGAGCACCCTTACTCGTCTGCCGTGGAGGTCAAAGTCTACTGCTAGTGTGCGGCCGTCAAAACCATAAACACAGTGTGCTCTTCGACGTAACGCTGGTGTCAAGAAAACAACTCCAACTGCACACATCTTTGAATCAGTCAGCGAAAAAAAGGCTTCGACTCCAAAATATGAACAAAAGGATTGCACATCAAAAGGGGTTCTAAAATTACATTCCTGTAAGAAGAGGATGTCGACATGACATGACCTTATGAAGTGCATGACTTCTCTCTGCTTATTTCGGCATCTGAAACCCCTGATTTTTAAGAAAAGGAAATGAACCGTAGCCATTTTCAAAAAGGAGAGTGCGCGCAAACTTCAAAGAAAGCCCTTGCAGGGTGTGGGGAGAGCGCTCAACGAATGAACATGACTAAAGAGAGAAATGCTCTGACGTCGTCAGAGCATTAGCGAATTTTTCGGGCTTACTACGGCTGAACGGTCTATTTCCATGGCGCTGGCACCGACACTCGCACCGGCGGCCGCACCTGTAATCTGGTAAATGGGGTTCGACAGGCTCAGTTTGCGGGTCTGAGCCGAGTACTTGCTGGCTCGGGCGCTCATCGTTGTCGGTTGCATAATCACTGTTGTGGTTTTGTCTGAACCGATCATCGGAGCGTCTGCACGTCCCGTCGTTCGGGTGCAGCGTCCCATCGAAGCTCTCGGCACCTCGGAGCTAATGGTGGTGCCAACTGTGTCAGAGCTGTAGCTCTCGTGGTCTCTGCTAAGTGCGGGCACTCGGGCTTCGGCTTTGGATGAGCTGTGTTCTTTATAGGCGTCCGGCGAGAAGTCGCTGGTCTCGGACGGGGTGTGAAGGGCTGACGAGGCTTTCTCAGACAGGGGAGGCAGGTCTCCTGCGTCTTGTGGTTCAGCATGGACGTCAGTGTCGCTTGTGTCAGTGTCGCTCGCAGGCTCGAGCGCCAGATAGTCATCTTGCAATGTGGGCGTGAAATCGGTGCACGCTTGTTCTTCGGTTGCCGCTGCTGCAGCCGCTGCGAAGGACTTCGAACGTACGCAGTCAGCTGTTGCATAACTGCCCGAGCACTTGCGGCACGGTTCTGCGCATCCCTCTGTGGCATGTTCAAACACGTTGCAGCGCGTGCAACGGGTTGTGGAACAATCTTTGGCGATATGACCAGCATTCCTGCACTTAGAGCACGCTTTCTTGACACCACGGTATTCACACATGACGTTGTAGCCTTGGACTGTCAGAAAGTTCGGTATTTGGCTTTTCATTTCCACTCGCGCCACACGGACACCTCTGCCAAACCCAGGGTGGCCCTTGAACATTGGCTCGTGGATATGTTGCACGCTGCCGTAGGCGGAGAGAGCAGTCGCTAGGGCTGCGTCGCTTACCCACAGCGGTACCCTGAAGACTGACGTGGACCATTTCAGGACCTACGCTGACTAGTGGAACAGATTCGCCGTTCAAAAGAATGGCGCCCCGGCTCTTCAGCTTGGTGGCTGCATGGACGTTTGCGCCTGCGGTGCCGAACTTTGCACCTCCCGTGTGCTGGAGGGACTTGATGCCGGCTGGGCTGGTTACTGCTTCGAGGACATCTATGATGTCATCAACGGTGCTCCCCTCTGGAGCGCTGAAGTTAAAGCAATGAGCTTTCGGTGGTGGCGCTGCGAAAGCCATCACACTTTCGTCCTGGCCCTGGCTCCCACGGCTTGCGCTGTTGTGCCCGGGAGATGACTCACGATGAAGGCCTGGACAGAGCCGGGGGGGTTGTCCAGGCGCTCGCTTGATGCTCGATAAGATGGGGTCGACGACTGGCAGTGTGCCTGGTCGCGGGAATTCCGGTGCCAGGTAAGCAGTGAATGAAGCGTCGGCCGTCGATGAACTTTTGACAAGCGGCGAAGTGCGTCGGCATTTATACTCTTGCCATCGAATGTTCTAGCGTTATCGCTGGTGGTGGCATAGGTTCCAGAATAATATGTACAGTTCGCAGAGTGGGCGTGATCTTATTGAAATGATCTACTAAAGTCCGGAAGCTTCTCGAAAACTGCACCCCGTTTTGTGCTGAGAATCGTGTAGTGTTTTGGGGCGATAACAAAACTTGAGAAATGGAACGTTGCAATATAGTGTATTTTAGGCACTGTTTGTCAGGTAGCAACCACAAATTACACACTTCTCGCATTTTCATTCATTCCAAAACAGTTTTGTTGCTCTACAACATATATGTTTAGAAAGATAGCTTTATTGCACAATAATTAGTATACTGCAATGCGTGCTGAAGTATTTAACGAATTGGTGAAAACGATCTTCAGTAGACAAATTAAAAATAATAATTTTTGCGTGGTAACCGAACAGTTGGAATGAGCAATAATAATATCATTTCCTGGTACTTTACACTTTAATTCATTCCTTGACGTCTTTTCTGTTCAGCTTGCACAGTTCACAACGCAACAGCGAGGCATCGATAAAAAGTTGTGCGCAACCTAAGTGAATAAACGCAGCGGAGACTAATCGCACCTCGGTGCTGGTGGCTTTTGCTTACTTTCCAGGCGCTTTTTTGGTAATCTTGCGTTTTAGCTGTGCTGTAAAAGTGTCAGTGTGACAACGCATCAACAATGCACTCACATTTGTAATCTCAACTTCTTTTTACCAAAATAACTGATTTACTCTGTTAACTCTTTTAACCCATTATTTATGATAAATATGAGGGCAGCACGAGAGAACACTAAAAATTGTCATTCTGCACCACGGCCACGCTGGAAAGGCATGTGAGCGTTCCGAACTTTGAAGCGCCTGTCTATTTCAGCCATGTCTAAAGATGCATAACTTACAGATCTTGCGGTTCCTTTTCGAGACACACCAGTTATCGAAGAATGGCTGCAATGCTTTCGTTTACTTTACACGGCTTCCCTAATACGACCTTATAACAGACCTTAGAGATTTTGACATGCTAGCCCGAGGGTAACATGATTAGGAGAAAATGTGATTCAGAAACTCTGCACTACCGTATTACAACACTCTTGAATCACAACAAACGCATATTAGAAATGAGAAAAACAAAAATAAAGAGAAATATTGGAACACGAAATATGTCAGATACTTCTGTATCAGTTGTTTGGCGTTACTTGCACTGTGTACTCAATTTTCTCTGTGTTTAGTGATTATGGGTCGCCTTTTATTGGAGGAAGGGACATACTTGGCCGAAGAGTGCCAGGAAAAATACATTAAAAAAGCATTGATGTGTGGTTTACGGTGACATGTGAAGGATGCAAATTATGAGGCTGTTACTTGGTTGTATAGGTGCCTAAAGCTTCACAGTTTAATGTGGGTAAATGATATATGTATCCAAAATCATGACGGTGGCATGAAATGCTTCTAAAACAGACATATGCACAAATGCCTCAATGATAGCCCTTGGTCAAAGGGTCGTGAGGCAGGTGCTATTTTAATGTTCCAACGCAGCAGCAACCTCTACTCCGAGACGTCTATGTCGGTGGTATCCTAAACCTTTGTTCAGCATCAGCTAACACGTTCTAGTAAGTTTCGTTTCTGTAACTTACTACAACATATTGTTAAATCAGAGTACACAGAGTGCCCGTCTTGTGTACCATCCTTCGTCCCTGTTATTTTAGTTGAAATCAAATATGTGTTTCTTGTCTTGTGGCTTTTCAACTGTGCACTGTTGATAACGATGGATTTCCAACTTACGCACAAGGAAATTTATTTCATTGATGGACTAGAGTAAAAGAGGGCAATATGCCTTTCCAGCCACGTCGGTGGCTGTGCCCATGTGGAAAAAGGGAGATCATGAATCTCGGCAACGACAGTGCAGTGAGACGGATTCAATTTAATTTAGAGCACATTAAGCGAGTCTTGTGTCATTTGGCTGCTAACCGCAGGCACCGATCTTGGTCTGTTATTCGCAGTAAACTTCATCACTTTACCTGTAGGCTTGATAATAACGCCCTGAAAACGTAGTTGGAGAACCTTAGGTCCTGAAATCAACCCTAAGATATTTTAATGGCGAAGCTTCTAAAAGCGTGGGCCTGTCGATCCTTTGTGTGTATGTACGTGACCACCTTAGGTCGAACTTTGTCAACTGCCCACTACTTCCTCCTTGCAAACATGTCACTACGCCCCATCACTGATCCACTTCTTTATTGACCATGAAGCAAGCACTGTTGATAAGTAGCCAGTATGAAATGCAAGATTGGCGTGTACTTGCATCTAGGTGCGTGTTAAAGAGATATAGATTGTCCCAATATCCCTTATCCACCACTTCACTGACCATGAAGCACTGTTGATAATTAGCCAATATGAAATGCAAGATGGTCGTATACTTGCATCCATGTGCGTGTTAAAAAACCATATATTATCCGGCTGCCCCTTATTGGTAAGTGACTGCCTATAGTTCCCCCTTTGCAAACTGATTGATTGATTGATTTGTGGGGTTTAACGTCCCAAAACCACCATTTGATTATGAGAGACACCGTATTGGAGGGCTCCGGAAATTTTTACCACCTGGGGTTCTTTAACGTGCACCCAAATCTGAGTACACGGGCCTACAACATTTCCGCCTCCATCGGAAATGCAGTCGCCGCAGCCGGGAATCGAACCCGCGACCTACGGGTCAGCAGCCGAGTACCTTAGCCACTAGACCACCGCGGCGGGGCCCTTTGCAAACTGCCCACTACTTTGTCCTTGTAAACATCCCGCTACACCCCATCACCGATCAACCATTTCACCGACCATAAAGCCGTTATAATGAAGAAGAAAAGGAAGTTACGTATAGCTGCCACTTAAAATATTAAAATTGCTTGTACATATATATATATATATATATATATATATATATATATATATATATATATATATATATATATATATATATATACACTTGGTCGGGTGAAACTCAATGGATCCGGTGAAAAATGCGGTAGAAGAAGAGGTCGACAAACATGCAAAAACACAAGTTTTACTAACGTTTCGGCAGGTGGGCCTGCCTTCGTCGGAGTGAATGGTTACAGATGGCACACAAGGCACATATATAAGCCGTTTCTTTGCGTATCATACGGCTAAGTCATTATCAGTAGTTTAAGAAACAAGATTATATATCACCAAAGGCACGTGGCTATACAGTATATACAACTGAAAAAGCGTGTCATTGCACAATAGTGAATTGGCACGTATTAAATACCCTACAACTTGTGTGCAATAAAACAGGTCTGCAAAATAACAAACCGCGCACACAGGCGCTCACTTGGTCATACGTTCTGCGGGATAATCACAGCTTCAGGACATTCAGTAAGTCTTTAAAAAAGAAAAAGAAGTTTAGAGAGATGAAAACAAAATCCAAAAGAAGGCAGAACAAAATGAATTCGAGTAAATTGGTGAAGTGACAAAGGCCACCTACAGTTTAAGTTTAACAAGTTGCGAAAACATTTATCGGCCAAGCAAGAAAACAACCCACACTTACTGGCTCTCTCAACTTAGCGGTATGCTTGCTGGGCAGACGCAATGTAAGTGGAGTGGCTCAAAAGGTAATCAGTAAAGCGGTGAGTAGAGGCACGTCACAATGTTTCCTCTGACAGAACATTCTGCAGATGATGGACGTCTGCAAAGCACATGTGGCGGACGATAGATCTGGCCTGTTCCAATTATTGTTAAAGAAGGACATCTGCCACTCACGCGGTGACAAAACCTGATGAGGTGAACAAACACTTTCAAAGGCTAAATTTCCCAATAAACATCACGAGAATAATAAGAAAGTTCCAGAATATAGAGCAAAGCTTTTATTTTGCAGCAACGACACATTTTTAATGGGCTGTGACAGTGTTTTGTTGCTGTCCAACAGCGAAGTGATATGTTCGAAAATGCACTATCGGGTAAACATAAAAATATGGCATTTTGATGCGGCGTGATCATATGTAACAGATATTGTTGTAGTAGGTGGTCTGTTTAATAGCGACCGCTTAATTCATTGCCCTCCTGATAATTGACGCAATTATGCTGCAGATAATGCAAACTACTTGAAACTAATTGGAGTTTATTTTTCGTGTCGTCATAAAAAATAGAGCATTGCGAAAAACTGCTGTGTTTAAAACGCCTTCACTAATCCACAGCTCGTCAAAAAATCTAATATATAGGCGTAGGTTTTTTCTGAAAAAATACGACCAAATATGTAATTACTGTTGTAGTCAATTACTTATTGCTTTTTGCGAATGATTTCTCTGCGTAAATTACTACATTATTAGATGCATCACAGTAAAAAACGTACTTCAGGTATACGTACCTCAAACGTACCTTAGGCATCGACGTTACGTGAAGCATGCGGAAAGAAGGTGCCTGTGTTTTGATTCGCGAGAATGGTAGCCCTGGACATGCTACATTAATAAACTTCAGTGGATGGCACTTAGCCACATTTGACGTTAACCCGACGTACTGTTGTATTATAGGAGTCCATATGCAACGCTTATAAAACTGTATGGTGAGTGTTGCAACTACTATCAATATTTTACTGACATTACGCCTAAACAGTGTTTTTTCAAAGCAGCACTTAGACATGACGTGGCCGTGTCGCAGAATACTTGATCGCCATGCCGAATGCTTTGGTTTGATTTCTGCTGGGATCCCATATTTATTGATTCATTGATTGATATGCGGGGTTTAACGTCCTAAAACTACCATATGATTATGAGAGACGCCGTAGTGAGGGCTCCGGAAATTTCGACCACCTGGGGTTCTTTAACATGCTCCCAATTCTGAACACTCGGGCCTACAACGTTTCTGCCTCCATCAGAAATTCAGCCGCCACAGCCGCGATTCGAGCCCACGACCTGTGGGTCAGCAGCCGAGTACCTTAGCCACTAGACCACTGCGGCGGGGCTATTTATTGATTCGATTCGTTGTTTTATGCTGCCGATATGTTATCTTTTTCTTGCATTAGCTCATGCATCAATTTCAAGAATTCCTCTTCTCGCCACTTCCGGGTAGACATATTTCTTCGCATGTCGCACATACTCACATGATTGGCTTCCGACCAGAGTTATCCACTCTAGACGCCATGTTACTCCTAAAGCGTCAAATTCTAGATGGCGGGAACACTCGGGACACTCGTGCAATACTCGGTCTCGATTTAGAAAAGGCCTTCGATACAATAACGCACTCGTCAATCTTGAAAGCAATCGCAGCCCTCGGCCTAGGTCATCGATTTTACTACTTTATCCGCTCTTTTCTCACTCGACGCAGAGCCGTCCTCCGCGTAGGAGACCTAGTGTCGGAAGAAGTGGAGCTCGGACAGCGGGGCACTCCTCAGGGATCCGTCTCCTCGCCCATGCTCTTCAACCTCGTGATGATCGGGCTTTCCGAAAGACTCAAAAATCGACGGGCTAAGTCACACTATCTATGCGGATGATGTAACCATATGGTGCTCCACAGGGTCAGATGGCTTCATTGAGTCCGCCCTGCAAGAGGCTATCGACACCGCCGAGTCTTACTTCGACCACACCGGTCTCAGGTGCTCACCTGCGAAGTCGGAGCTGTTGATATATTTGCCCAAACGCCGGGGTGCCTTGCCCAAAGGGGTGAAAGCTCCGGCGGAAGGAAATATCACCCTCCACACCTGAGATGGTCGTACTGTACCCAGGGTAGACACCATCAAGGTCCTCGGCATGATCATCGAGTCCCGCGGAACCAACACCCAAACAGTACACAAGCTCAGGACTAAGACTGAGAATGCCATACGACTCGTACGTGGAGTAGCCAACAGGCACCATGGCCCTAAAGAAGACAACTTGCTACGTCTCGTACACGCGTTTGTTTTGTGCTATTTTACCTACGTTGCCGCTATACACAAATGGCTACGTGCTGAGCGCGATCAAATCAATGCGCTTATTCGCAAGGTGGTCAAACGAGCCTTTGGCCTCCCTATTGCCACTCCAACGTACAAACTCCTCGAGCTTGGCGTACATAACATGCTAGAAGAGATTGTCGAAGCTCAGGAATGCGTGCAATTGACCCGACTCACTACCACCAAGGCGGGCCCCCATATTCTGCGCGAGCTCGACTTCTTCTCCTCGAGGGCCAGGTACCCCCCAGAGTTGGCTCTGATTCCCCGTGAAATCCACGACCTTATCACGATCGCTCCCATACCACGAAATGTACACCCCGAATATAACAGAGGCAGGCGCCTCGCGCGGGCGACCGCCATTCTCAAGCGCATAGACATGGAAGTGGACAACGTCTCGTTCGTGGACGCCGCTGCCTATCGCAACAACCAAGCCTTCACCGCGGTTGCGGTATTATCCGCGCAGCAGACTCTTAACTCAGCCACAATCCTCACCCGAAACCCCGAAGTAGCGGAGCAAGTAGCTACAGCCATAACTATGCTCGACAGCAAACGGGAATTTATCTACAGCGACTCCAGGCCGGCCATCAAAGCTTTCGACCGCGGAGTCATCTCGGACCAGGCGTTACGTATCCTGCGCAATGCAAACCCGAGTGCGCTGAAGCACCACACTGTCATCTGGTTCCCCGCCCATCTCGGCCAGGTGCCGGGTGCCCTATCCAACCTCAACGAGATCACCCACGATGCAGCGCATGCACTTACCGACCGCACTGCCACAGGGCAACGTCGTCTTGCTGGGTTGGATACCAATCGGGATGCACCAATTACATACAATGAAATTACAAAGCACTTTTACCTGGAACACCGCATTTTTCCACCCCCACGTCCGAAACTTAACCGACTGCAGACATTAACCCTACGTCTATTACAGACACACACGTACCAAAACCTTGCCACGCTTCAAGTTTATTATCCCGATGCATACCCCAGCGACACATGCCCATCATGTGGACACACAGCGACACTCGCACACATGCTCTCGGAGTGTAGAACAACGCCTCCCTACTCTGCTTTAAGCAAGTGGGAGAGGTCCCTCAGGAGCTCACTTCTCGCCGACCAGCAATGGGCCGTCCAGCAGGCCCACGAAGCGGCCGCCAGGTACTCCCTGTCGGTCCCTACGTGGGAGACGCCCGCTACGCGCTAAGCGCGTCCTGCAGGACTGAAATAAAGTTTTTTCATTCATTCATTCGCACATACACGCCAGTGGTATACGGGTATATGCAGCGTCTGAATCAAAAGGTTGGACGATGTGCACGACAGCAGCATGACATTTTCGATGTCATGATCAGCGAGTTAGCTTTGGCAAATGATCGTACCCTTCCATACTAATTGTCGTTTACCTTAGGCCATGGCTGTATCAAGAGAGCACCCTGACGTCTGCGGCTAAATATATTGAGCGCTAGAAGATAGATATGTAGATAGACTTTAAATGAGAGGCCCGGAATCACAAAATGCTTCGCAGTCAAAACATGGAGGAGACGTGAGCTTCGCCTTCTAGAGAACAAGTCGATAGCATAATCGAGCTCAACGTGCATGCCCTCTAAACAGCTAGCCTGGCTGTCCAGTCTGTCCTGGCTGTCCTGTTTGTCCTGCCCTGTCTTTTACACTGTTTCATTCGTTTTCAAATTTCTTGGCGGCAAGGGTTAACCTTCTGTGGATGCCCATTCTTGGCTATTTCATATTTGATTATAGCAGTGCTGTACAGCTGGCGTTGACAGGTTTTGCCCCGCATCTCCTTTCACGTCACCTGGTTGGGCTCGGTGGTGGGCGGCTGGCACAGCTGCCGAGTTTTAAAGTTTATGGCAAATTCTTTCCCCCTTCCTGATCGCTCCCTGAAAAGGTGGCGCACTGAAGACACGTTCATGCTCAATACACCAAAACCAACCTTCACAAAGTACCATGTTATTCATAATCAGAACGTAAAGAAGACAGTACGTGCAATTTCAACTTTTCTCGTGCCCAAAACTCTCACCGAAGGAATAGGCCCAGGTGATTAGGTGACAAAGATGGCAAGTGGCGATCTTTTTCTGGAGGTTCGTGACAAAACTCAATACGACAAACTATCCAGAGTTGTAACTTTTGGGGACACTCCTGTTTCAGTAGGCCCACGCAGGTCTATGATCACAGTCCGTGAGGTAATTTCTGATGATGATCTTATAAGTCTTAGTAAAAACAAACTGTTAGAAGGATGGCAAAAAAACGTGTGAAGGTACAAAGAACAATTATCAAGCGTGACAACAAACAGGCCCCTACTAAACAGGTAATAAATACTTGCAAACCAGTGACCTGCCAGCATCAACTGAAACCGGCTATTGTAAGCTCCATGTAAGGCCATACATTCCCAATCCTCGTCGAAGGCTTAAGTGTCCACGTTTCAAGCATGGATAACCAAGTTGCAGAGGGCGCGCCACTTGCGCAAAGTGTGCATCCATACAACACATATTCCACAACTGCACCTCAGAAACAACTCATTGCTCAAACGGTGAAGGAGATCACGCTGCCTACTCGCGATCATGCCCCACATGAAAAATAGAGAAACAAATAGTAGAAGTTGCGTCAAATTTAATCTCTCATTCCAAGAAGCACGTCAATGGTTCGCACTACACAACTAGTTTTCCCTCTTTCACCAATATGAAGCACCGGGGCGCCGCGCTACACGTTTCTGCATCCCCAAATGTCACACAAAGTGTGGCCCAACAGTGCCACTAGCACCGCCGGCTGGAGCAGCCTGTACTGCTCCGCCATCTTGCAAACAGGGTCGGCCGATTCCGTGTCTGCTGAACCTAGGACCACTGCCAGTGCAGTTTGGTCCCAAAGTTCTGTGAGCATGCCCGCCGAACAGGCACCATCTGCCACATCACAAGAGTTGATGGATACAAGTCCCAATCCTCCGGCGCCTCAGATGCCGAAGAATAGGCGCAACTCTTTGAAGCGCGCCAAAAAAGAAAAACATCGAATCACAGAGCCCCCAGAAGGCCCTGTAACCTAACACAACACTTTTGTACACACAGCACCACACAACATTAAAATGACACAAATACTACAGTGGAACATCAGAGGACTGCTGAGAAACCTTGACGATATCGAGGAACTTTTACACAAACATACACCTAAGGTTCTGTGTGTACAAGGAACACAGCTGAAACCTAAACACACCAACCTTTTACGTCATTACGTTGTTTTCGGAAGGATTGAATTGATTCCATTGTGCCATACAGTGGTAATGTTATTATAGCCAATAAAGGGGTTGCGTGCAAACACCTACTGCTACAAACATCCCTAGAGGCGGTGGCTGTTCGAGCAGTTCTTTTGAATAAGCTCGTCACCATCTGCTCTCTCTACATACCTCCACAACACTGTCTTGGAAAGCATGAATTCCAGTCCCTCATAGACGAACTTCCAGAACCCTATCTGTACAAGTGGAATTTAATGCACATGGTAGCCTTTTCGGTGACTCTGGCTGCGATGCGCGAGGTCGCCTGGTTCAACAGTCCCTTCATTCTTCCGTTGTGTGCCTGCTGAATCGAAAAGAGCCAACATAATACAACATCGCTAACAATACGTACTCAATCATAGACCTCAGCATAACATCCTCATTACTCCTACCTCTACTTAAATGGGAAGTCATTAATAATCCATTCAGCAGTGACCATTTTTCTATCAATATGAGCACATCAATAACAAATACATGTCCCGAACAAGTTCCCAAACGATTCACTGACAAAGCCAATTGGAAAAAGCTTCAAAAAATGACTCTAGTAACTTATTTTATTTTTTATTTTATTCATGTTACCCTACAGGCCCCAGAAGAGCATTGAGTAGGGGGGGTTACAGAAAAATCACAATAACGTAAAGCATAAAAAGAAATATATCGAAGAAAACAAAGAAAATTGTACAATGGAAGGGAGACGAACAAACACTATAAGCAAATGCTGGAAAAAAGAAAATGAAAAAAATAAAGCATTGTTATACAAAATCAAGAGAGCATATAAATTTGCAGTAGCTCACGAAATGTGGCCGGATCTCTCACAGAAACAATTTCATCCGGAAGGCTATTCCAAACTGCGATGGCGCGTGGCAATGCAGAATTATTGAATGACTGAGTGTTGCCGAAGATGCGTCTGAAACTGAGATGATTATGAAGTCGACTAGATGTACGCGAAGGAATGTCAAGCGATAGACGACTGGTCCACGAGTTGTAGTAGTACTTATGGAGGAGGCATAGACGGGTGACAGAGCGGCGGGAATCCAAGTTAGTAAGGGCAATATCGCGTTTGATTTAGGTGATGCTGGAGTGGCGGTTATACATTGAAGTGATGAAGCGGGCTGCACAATTTTGGATGGATTCCACTTTATCTATTAGGTATTGTTGATGCGGAGACCAGATCGATGAAGCGTATTCCAGCTGAGGACGTACAAACGTTTGGTAGGCCTGCTACCGAATGGTAGATGGGGAATGATGCAGATTCCGGCGCAAGAATCCCAGAGTTATGTTTGCTTTCGCGCATATTTTGTCGATGTGAGTACACCAGGCAAGATTAGTACAAAGATGGACACCAAGGTATTTGTATGTAGATGAACGGGGAATTACAGCTGAACAGATAGAGTAAGAAAAGTTAAAAACCGATTTCTTACGGGTGAAAGAAAGAACGCAGCACTTAGATGTGTTAAGCGTCATTTGCCAACGGTCACACCACTGATTTATTAGGTCGAGGTCCTTTTGTAAATGAACGTGGTCTTCTTCAGAGTTAATAGTTCTGTACACTACGCAGTCATCCGCGAAAAGACGAATTGAGGAAGAAATGTTACAAGGCAAATCATTAATATAAATCAGAAAAAGAAGAGGGCCTAATACACTGCCCTGGGGCACACCTGATGAAACAAATGAAGTAGACGAGCTGAAGTTATTGACAAATGTAAACTGCTGTCGATTTGACAAAAAATTTCTAAGCCAAGATAATGTTGATGAGTCGAGTTTAAGTGCAGACAGCTTAGCTATTAGGCGACAATGGGCAACTCTGTCAAATGCTTTCGCATAGTCTAAAAAGATGCAGTCAACAGTTTTATTACTATTCATGCCGTTATGTAAATCAGACGTAAATTCTAATAGCTGAGTATCACAAGATAACGCTTTCCGAAAACCATGCTGATTTAGAAAGAAGAAGTTATTTGACTCAAGATGGCTGTATATATGAGAGGTGATGATGTGTTCAAGCAGCTTGCAACAGATGCATGTTAGCGAAATGGGGCAGTAGTTACCGGGTGTGTGTTTGTTACCATCCTTGAATATCGGAATAACCTTTGCTATCTTCCAGTCAGTGGGAAGTTTACCAGAAGATAAAGACTGTTGAAAAATGTGGCATAAAATTTGACTGGAGGAAGCGGATGTGTTTTTAAGTACCTTGGAATTAATATTGTCAACACCACACGATGTACACAGCTTTAGACCGTGTATAAGTTTAGATATGCCTTCAACAGTAACAATGACAGGAGACATGAAGCAATACTCACGATCGGAGACACAGGGAACCGAAGAAATGTCTTCATTAGTAAAAACCGAGCAAAAAACGAATTGAAGGTTGAAGCACACTCAGATGCAAAGACAGGAACATTATCGGCGTTATGTAATGTAACAATGTCACTGCCACGGTCAGGCGAAATGGCACGCCAAAACTTTTTAGGGTTAGTCAGTAAAAGTGAAGACAGGTCGGCGGAAAAATATTTCTTTTTCGCTTCACTAATCGCAAGACAATAAGATTTTAAACAGCTTTTATACATAGACCATGACTTAGAAGATGATAACCTTTAGCTGAAGCATATAACCTTTTCTTTTTTTTTCTGAGCGATCTAAGCGATTTATTAAACCAAGGGTTGGATTTGTCGTTAGAGATTGTTATTAGTGGAACATATTTATCTATGAGGAGCGCTATAATGTTTCTAAAGGAATTCCAGTTATCCTGAACAGACCTGTTGGTGAATGAGGGAAGAAATGTATTGTGTAGGAAGACATCAAGTTCAGAGTTCATTAGATCGTAATTTGCCTTGCTGTAATCCCTAATTACCTTGCGCTGAACACCCGGAAATTTTAGTGGAATATTAATTGAAAACTGTAGAAGGTTGTGATCGCTAAAACCCTCTAATTGCACAATTCTACCTATGGTATGCGGCTCTGTTGTCAGAATAACATCTAAAATATTAGTATCGCGAGTGGGCTCTGAGACAAGCTGGGTGAAATTAAAGTCAAGGCATAGTTCGATGAATTCACTTGACGTACTGTTCGAAGAAGACGTGCGAGACCAATCAATATCAGGAAAATTAAAATCACCGAATAAGTAAATTTTTCTGGTGGGAAACAGGTCAAGAGCCCTGGAAATACTTCTGTGAAGCTCAGACACGAAAAGGCAGTCAGAGGATGGAGGGCGATAGCATACGCCCATCAAAAATTTTCCAGCTAAGGTAAGACAGGCGACCCAGACTATATCGAGGGGAGTGTCAGTATCGACAAGGAAGGAAGATATAGTTCGTTTGATGGCTAACAGCACGCCACCACCCCTTTTATGTGCCCGGTCATGGCGATAAATGGAGTACTGATTTGAAGCATGATATAGTTCAGTGTCGCATACGTCAGCGTGAAGCCAAGTCTCGGTTAGCAATAGAATATCTGACTTACTGTCCTCGAGATATGAATCAAGCAAGACACGTTTCGGTAACAAACTGCGAATATTAGTAAATGATACTGAAAGTGAAGGAGAACATGAAGTAGACGGCTGCTGAGCATTACCACTGCGTACATCGGCAACTAGCTATCTAGCGGTTACTACGGTATCAGAACAAGTGTCATAGATAAATGTAGTATTATCGATACGAAGTTTGTCGACATTTAGTTTGAAAGGACAATTCCGTTCCCTAGCAAACTGAAGCAGTTTCCTGCGCGCTTGCCGTGTTGCTTGCGAAAAATCTTCTCTAATAGAGAAGCCAGTATTTTTCAGCCGATGTGCACCGGCGAGGATTGCTTGTTTGTCCTTAAAAAACGTAAGCTTAGCAATTATCGGCCTACATTTGTTTGAAGCAAATTTACCCAGCCGGTGCACACGTTCATATTGAGAACTGGTAGTGGTGTTCGCTAACTTATCTGAGCATACGGCGATAACTTTCTTTTCAGAAGTTTCCCAGCTCTTTTTGTGCTCATCGGGAATTCCAAAAAACAACAAGTTGCACCGTCGCATTCTATTATCTGCTTCCTCACACCTTGATACTACTGCTTGAAGCTGATCAAAAATAGAACCAATAGCACCATCAGCAAAGTTGGATGACGGAGGGGCATTAAAAACCAGCTTTGATTCCAGAGTGACCACTCTCATGGTCAAGCTTTTGATTTCTTTATCAGTAGCATCCTGTTTTTCTTTTAGCCCCTTAATTTTACCAATTATTGTATTCTGACCCGCTTCCAGCCTACGCACTGTATCAAGAACAATTGCGAGTGTTTCCTCGACGCCAGGGCCGGGATTTCATTCAATGTCACCTGAAAGCAACAACAGCAACGATGCAAACTTCCGGCGCAGACATGAAAGAAACAGCAATGTACGGAACATCTTATCACGCAAGTCGGGAGGGCACGACACCGCAACAAGGCAGTAATTGCTACTTTTTAAACAGGAAGTATCTTTGAAGTAACCAACCTGAAAATACAGCAGCGGTAAGCGTCCCATCCCTTCAACGGTGTCGTGCCCAACCGAACTGGAGCATGGCTGGCTTATATATCCTACGTCATGGCTTGCGAGGGCATCTGGGAGTAAACCATGTTGCCAGCTGCCAGTAACCGAGGGAACCAAACGTGGCCAACTTTGCACTTTCGGAAACGGAACTGCCTGATCAAGGCAGCGCGGCCAATGTTCGAGAACCCTCGAAGGCAAGTCACCGAGGAACGTAACCGAGGTGTTGTCTGGCAGGCCGCTGTATCCGGAGACATATTCTGCGATGGCGTTCACGAGAGAACCGTGTCGCGGGTCGCTGGTAGCCGAAGGAACCAGCTCGGACCATCGCTGCACGCTTAGAAGCGGGAGCGGAACTTCATGGCCAAGACTGCACGGCCACCGTACGAGAAGCCACGTCGACCAAGCGCTGAGGAACGAAACCTGAAAATACAGCAGCGGTAAGCGTCCCATCCCTTCAACGGTGTCGTGCCCAACCGAACTGGAGCATGGCTGGCTTATATATCCTACGTCATGGCTTGCGAGGGCATCTGGAAGTAAACCATGTTGCCAGCTGCCAGTAACCGAGGGAACCAAACATGGCCAACTTTGCACTTTCGGAAACGGAACTGCCTGATCAAGGCAGCGCGACCAATGTTCGAGAACCCTCGAAGGCAAGTCACCGAGGAACGTAACCGAGGTGTTGTCTGGCAGGCCGCTGTATCCGGACACATATTCTGCGATGGCGTTCACGAGAGAACCGTGTCGCGGGCCGCTGGTAGCCGAAGGAACCAGCACTTAGACTGACATGGCGGCGTTGAGCATAGAGGATGCTGTGTGCCACCTTCCTGCTTTCTTTGTTGATGCAGCAACAAAATGTATTCCCCAAACATGTGGAACGTGAAGCAAACGACGAGTCCCATGGTGGAATAATGAGTGCCGTGATGCGCGAATTAAAAAAACAAAATAAGGCATGGATGCTGCTTAGAGACTCGCCCACAGCCGTGAGTCTTGTAAACTTTAAGAACACCAAGTCGCAAGCAAGGAGGATGTGTTGACAGGCGAGAAGAGAAAGTTGGCACAAATCTTTATCAGGCATTAACTTATACACAGCTAAGTCGAGAGTTTAGAACATGGTTCGTAAGGTGGCAGGACGAAAAGCACATTCACTTCCTCTAGTGAACACACAAGGGAGAGTTTGGAAGACCAGGCAAACACTCTCTGAGCGCACTTCGAACGGATCTCCAGCTCATCGCATTATAGTCAAGCGTTCCGACGATACACAACCAAAATATAAAAACAGAGATTAGAGCAAACCCACGACACATGAGGCATACAATGAACCTTTCTGTTTCGCTGAACTACGAGCCTCACTTACCTGCTGCAATAAATGTACCCCAGGCCCGGACCGTGTGGCATATGAAATGTTAAAACACCTGCCCACTGAAACCTAGAAAGCTCTCCTCTCCTTGTATAATGCGAAATGGTCGTCTCGCGAACTATCCTCAGCGTGCAAGGAAGCTATCGTTATGCCAATTTTAAAACAAGGCAAGGACCTGGCATCAGTATCCAGCTACAGGCCAATAGCGTTAACCAGCTGTCTTTGCAAGGTCTTTGAGAAAATTATTAACAAGTGCCTGATGCACTTCCTTCAAATAATTGGCCTACTTGACCCATACCAGTGGGATTTTTGAGAGGCTCGGTCCACCACTGACCACCTTCTTCGTATTGAGGTACAAAATTGCGAACCTTTTGTTAATGAACATTTTTTATTTCTCTATTCCTGGATATAGAAAAGGCATAAGACAATACATGGCGCTTTGGCATATTGCAAGTCTTGTGGCATTTAGGTGTGTGGGGTAAAATGCTGACAATCATCGAAAGCTACCTATCCGACCGTACATTTCGTGTACGAGTTGGCAATGTCTTAACTCAAACGTTTGTCCAAGAAACAGGAGTGCCACGAGCAGGTGTATTGAGCTGCACACTTTTCTTGGTTGAAATGAATTCCTTGCACCTGTCTCACCCTCGTAATATTTTTACTTCATATATGTCGATGATGTACAGATTGGTTTCAAATCCTGCAACATCTCAATTTGCCAAAGTGAAGTTCAACTGCGGTTGAACAAGGTATCTCAATGAGCAGATGAGAGAGAAAGAGCACATGCGTCATGATCTGCCGAAACAGGGTCTTTATCCTGACCCCGACATTGACCTGCATGATCAACCTCTGTCATTGAAGACCGAGCGCAAGTTTCTTTGACTAATATTAGACACAAAGCTAACCTTCGTCCTACACATCAAGCATTTAAAAGGCAGGTGCTTAAAAACAATGAATATTTTGAAAGTATTGTCCCGCACTACGCGGGGCGGTGACAAGAAATGTCTGAGGAATTTATATAACAGGCCCGTATGCAAATGCCTAGATTACACTGCTATAAACTATCAGTCAACAACGCCATCAGCCTTGAAGATTATCGACCCTGTCCACTATCTAGGTATTCGCCTCTCTACAGGTGCTTTCAAAACTAGCCCTGTGCAGAGCCTGTACGTGAATTCGAATAGTGGTCACTCCAACTATAAAGATGTTACCTGTCCTTTTTTTACTTTTTGAAGGTGAAGGCAGACAAAAATACCCTTCTCATATCACAAGTAATGATTTGTCTTGTTCTGGCTTGTTCGAGAACCGTCCTTTATTTATGGAGCCCTACTCCCTCCTTGTAAAAAGCCGGGCCAAAGAAACAGGTGTGGCTCTTCTGGAACACAGTTTGATGGCTCCTGCAGCATATCTGCCACCATGGCAGTGGCAGCTTATAGACTGTGATGTATCTTTTGTTGAAGTCACAAAACATGCACCACTTGCCCACATACATACATACTTTCAAGAACTACAACATAAATGCACATGCCCTCAGTTCTTTTGCGATGCCTAAAAGTCCAGCACTTCCGTGTCATATGCAGCGTTAGGCCAGTCCTTTTCCGAGGCCTGCGTCCTTCATCTTGATGCAAGCATTTTCACTGGAGAAGCTTAAGCAATACTGGTGGTCGTGAACACATCAAACAGATAAAATTACAGAAGGCGCTGATATACACACATGCCCTAAGTGTGGTCAAAGCCCTGAAAGCTCCTAAAAACCCAAAAATCCCATGCTGGTATCACTTTACTCTTTTCTGTGCACACTATACACATCAAAACAGCATGTCGTTGTCTGCTGGGTGCCAGGACACCGTAAGATACATGGAAATGCTTTGGCCGACAAGCTGGCTGCTTCCGTCAACGACACTACTTCCAATGCATCAATACCAATACCTGCACTTGAGTTGAAACTGCTTCTAAAATTAGAGCGCAGGGGGTAGTGGCAGAGCAGTGGCATAGACACACAGACATTAACCTCCATGCTATTAAACCGCAACTAGGTAATAGGCTGCCACTATCAAGATCACGACAAACAGAAGTAACACTAACAAGGCTTAGAACAGGATATACACACTCTGCACATTCATATCTTCTATCTACCGACAATCCACCATATTGTGAAAGATGTGCAGAAGCACTTACGGTTCTCCACATTCTCGCCCAGTGCAATGAGCTAGGTGCTTTGAGAAAAAAGCAGCTTTTGATGCCCTACCAACAGCGGCTCTCTCTACACCCTGGGATGCTCATCGGTAGGGATCCGATTTTTAAACTGCAATCACTTTTCACGTTTTTTAAAGATGTTCTTAGCTCTCACCCCATATTATCTGTAGCACGACCTTTGTAATATGGTCGTGGTGGCGGTGACTACATCTTCATCATGGTTTTATTATTTTGGCATTTTGCCATCCACTTTCACTGCACATATCACACGTCACTGTCATGATTGAATTCCTTCCATGTTTTTACCCGCGTTAGCGCGAGGACATTTAAAGTACCTTCAGAGCCACGCATCATATCATTGTTCATATGTCTAGTCTTTTGAAATGGCGCTCTTTGGCCATCAATTGGCCTTTGTGCCAATAAAAACCACTCATTATCATCATCCTCATCAACATTGATTGATTGATTGATATGTGGGGTTTAACGTCCCAAAACCACTATATGATTATAAGAGACGCCGTAGTGGAGGCCTCCGGAAATTTAGACCACCTGGGGTTCTTTAACGTGCACCCAAATCTGAGCACACGGGCCTACAACATTTCCGCCTCCATCGGAAATGCAGCCGCCGCAGCCGGGATTCAAACCCGCGCCCTGCGGGTCATCCTCATCAACATGCCAAGATGCAACGCGTGCACGTCACACGCTTGCCGCGAATAGCGGAACCAGAAGCGCAGAAATATTTGCTCAAAAGTTAGCACACGGAAAAGAGTCCAACTAACTAGTAATACACTTGAGAAGCACGGACTGCTGGACGAGTTGGTTATTCATCGTAACTGAGTGCGCGAAAAAATTTGAAGTACAGTATTCACGGATTGAAACAGGACACTCGTAGCGCGCGGCCACTGGTGCATTTGCCGCCACTGATTGGTGATCGCTGAACCAGGGTGTTGCATTCGTGGTATAGAGTGAAGGTGTGAACAGCTACAGAGCAGGCTTTCTCTATTCGGTCGCTAAATACTCAGCCAGTACACCACCACGTGCACACAGCGAGCGTAGCACTGCAAGGCTGGCGTGCTTTTGCATCCATGAAGACTGAATTCATTGGATGGTGCGCATCATTCATATTGTGGCGCAAGCGCACGGCTCTCTCAATTGGTGCCCTTCGACGATGGAGCACGTAGGCTGCACAAGCAAGAAATCGGATACCGCTTTGTTGTTACACCTGAAATGCGCTCGTAGGCATAAATGGCTGCAAAAAGCATATAAAGGTTTTCCAGGTTTTTGTCACGACACAAAAGAAAAGCAGCAGCCATGGGCTTGTGTCCGTGCAGCATCAAAACAAGCCCTATTGAAAAAAACGCACACCATAGGAATGGTGAATTCCACCATCCACTATTTTGATAGATTATGGTGCTGGAAGTGTTGGTGGCGTAAGTTGGAGCAGATGGTGGATGGCGCCGTGCAGCCGGTTATGATGGAGCGCGAAGCAGCGTCAGAACCACCGTGACGAGCTACATGCCCACTAAAGAAATAATGAAAACAATCGCACAAAGAACGACGTAGAAAGCACCCGTAGAAAAAGTGCGATAAAGCGGAATTGAACCTGCACCTTCGCATTCCTAAATGAGCACGCTAACCACTGCGCCACGCCGACACATGGCAGTGAAGCTGGTAAATAAGTAGTAGACTCACAAACTCACTGCTTAACTTCAGTTTGTCGTTTACTAGAGATCGACGGATTCTGAACCTGCTACAAAAATTTGCAGATCTGATAAACACGAACTGCTGCCTGTAACGATTACCACTGTGATAATGACAACATCCCTATGTTTTTCTTGCAATTTGCTAACGCAAGAATAAACCCAACTCCGTGACGAGAGGAGCAGGTCGAGTTTATTGGCTGTTACTGCCAAGTTTAATATCCGTTTGTCGCTCCTTCCAAAGGGCGATATCTGTTCAGGCTTTGAGACACTTCTATGCTAATTCGATAGATACGCCCACGCAATTTGTTGTGTTGTTTTTTGCTCAACGTACAGCGCAGTTGTGCCAGTGCACCGGTGTTGTTCTGTCGTTAGGAACAACTACATAATCGCTTGGCCGAGAAGAATGTAATGCGCCAGAAACAATATGCTATCACATTGGGTCAGTAAGTATACCAATTGACGAGTGTGTGTTCTCGAATATTGCCTAGTTCGCACTAAAACATCCGGGGGAAACCAGAAGTAAACTTTTCATGACTTTTCGCACATGTTTATTATGTGTACGAACGCACTCAAGGCACAATCTCTAACCGATTCTTGTGTTTATTTGCACAGCATGTGTAATACTTCGCCTAAGCACGCAGAACGATAAGGTTGTCTTCTGACGAGGCAATATAGATGGTGCGCAGCGGCGAGCTTGTGCGGTCGCCATGCGAATGTGCGTGAGCCTTGAGTGCCACGCTGGCAGTGTACACATACTAAACTACAAACAGACTATTTGGTGACCGGAAGGAGTAATCTTGCTACGTAGGTGTTCTCTCCCTCGCTCAACACCACAATGCAACACATTAGTTCCACACGCACCCAATAGCGGTGGCACCTGTACCGTCGGTCACACGCTCAGAGTGTCCTATTTCAATTTGTGAGTACTCTACTTACAGAAACATCTATCTTCCTTAAGTTTAGTGACCAATACGAGTCAAGAACTCTGAGGAAGGGACTCGTTTTCTAATGATTGCTGCCGCGCAGTCTCTGTCAAGTTTCAGTGTGGACGTAGAGGACCTTGTTGAACTTCACCACGGGATACGTTGTTCAAGTGTGTAAAAGACTGCATTCAGATTTACAAATACGAACTGAATTTTCAGGACAAGTGTGGTGTGTCTGTGGCTTCGTTTTTGGAGCTTTTACTTGTGTACCTGACCCGAACTATTATGAGATAGAAAGGAGACATTTATATTCGGAGGTCTGTTGTGTGTATTGGGGCGAGTGTTGCACCCGTCCTGGTGAAATTTTCCTAAGTTCAGTTGATCGCGATTTGGATTGGGCCCTGCAAGGTGTTGTTAAGCTGTTAAGATATATGATCAATTATCTTGTGTTAAAAAATTCCAACGGTTGTGTCCAATCGCGCATGAATGTGCTCAAGATTTTCAAGGACGTTGGAGCGTGACTAAATTCGCCTTTGAGCTCCCTCATGACCAGTGCATTGAATTTTTAGATTTGAAGATGTTTTTCAATTGGTGTGATACTTGTTGGAATTATGCTCCAACTAATGAAAAGCCTGTTCCAGATTTTTGGTGCGGGCACTCTAAAGTTGTAAAAAATGCTGTTGCAACGACATTTGTGAAGGCGGCTCTCAAGAAGTCTTGCCCGCACAGGATGGGGAAAAGCCTTGGGAAGCAAATCACGCTGTCTAGGTTTCCTGAGCACCATTTGGCTAGGCTGGCTGAAAGGGTTCTGCAGGATGTTAATGTGCACGCAAGAGGTTTCGTGCTTGGTAGGCGCTCGAAGAAACTGCTGGTTGCCAGCATCTCGTACCAGCATAGTGTCTCACACCGTTTAAAGAAAGTCGGCCCAAGGTACAGTTGCAAAATTTTCTTTTTGGTTGGCAAGCGTTTAGGCAGCGTTTGTGTGCCAGTTACGAAGACGATGGATGGTGAGCAGCACGGAAACTGTGCTTGCCAAATCAGACACACAGCCTAAGATGTCGACTGTGCCATCGCTGTGGTGCACGGTACTCGGCTGTCGTGTGGATAGCTTTATTTTGGACAGACGGGGTGTTGTATCAATAATAGAACAAAGGATCACAAAGTTTCTTTCAAGAGACAGCCATGTTCTAACCTATCATCGCATTGTATATCATGCAATGATAGGCACTCAGCCGTACTCTCTATATAGAGAGTGCGACTGTGTGCCCATGTTTGTTGATACGGTAGTTAATGCTAGATTCAGGGATAACGTAACTTGCGAAATTGAAGAGGCTTATCTCATCAACAAATCTGTTGATTGATGTGTAGCGGAACGCTCAGTTATGGTATTTCCCATTGTGGTAGCTTTTCTGGAAGCACATCATTATTACGATCTGTCTGCTCATCTAATTATGCTCTATCCCCGCACGTGTTCTTGTAACCACATATATACGTCTGTTTTCTCGAATAAAGTTTAAGTTGTTAGTGTACGCTGTGTCCAGGTGTCTTCTTTTTGTGCTTACAATTTTTTTGCGCACGCACTTGACATGAATTACCAACTCACCCAGCAGTCTGTGCTTCTATTTCTTCAGGTTTGTCCTTTTTGCCTTTATAAGACAACTCGCACGCACAAACAATGGGCACCGGAACCCACATAGTTGTTTCAGTTGCTTCAGCTTGGTTATGCCGATGTTTGTGTTGTTGCAATGAACGTTTTCTTTACACTACGATAGCCTGTGATGTTGAAGTGAACCCCGGACCTCTGCGGGTAAAGCAGGAACGCTAACTACTGGAAACGGTGCGTTCGATTCCAAATATATTAGCTCGTCAAAACAAAATTGTTGAACAATTTGAAGAACTCCCAGCCAAACAACAACGAATGAAAGACACTCTTTGAAATCTAACGTTAAAACTTGAGAAATTAGCGAATGATCTGTCTGCTTTCTCTTCGTTTAGAGAAAGTACTTTTATGTACTTTCTCTAAACATGTCCAAAACAACCAGCTTTCACAAGCAATGCAAAATGTAATAGTTAATCAGGATGAACTTCAAAACAATCGCGTCGATATAATTTATTTATTATGGTATAGAAGAAAAAACGAAAAGGAAACATGTGATGGAGCTGGAGAGGAAGGTTGTATCTATTTGCTTGACCAAAACTGATATCGTTGTTGAACCAGCAACAATTGAGAGAGCTCGCAGGAGAGGAAATCTTATTAAAACAAACCAAGGTTCATTAAAATGAAGTTTGCACTATTGAACGACTAGCAGCGTCTTATTTCTGTGGCTGCGAAACTATAGCCAGCATATTATCGCTATGTGAAGTGATAATATGCTGCCCCGTTTGTAAAAAGATGTAGAAGTAGACGGATTGCTTTTGCACGAGAACATAAATCTGAACATAAATTTGAACTGTAGTACACCAAGATAATCTTTAAGGGCCACAAACCACGCTCCATACTGAATTTTAGTTAGACAGTGGAAGTCGTTGGGTGTCTGATGAGAAACATTTTGCCACAAAAATTTTCTGAATCGGTTCATGACAAGCGGAGAAAACAAGTTTTTTGAAGCGGCGCGAAACGAGGATGAGAAGAGGCGAGCTCTAAACCCTTGCCGCTCCTCCGCGTAGCCTTCGCAAGCCAAATCTCTTCCCCACCCTCTGTGGCATCCAACTATGAGGTGACGTGCGCATGACGAGCCCAAATAAGTCCAACCCCCGAGCACGCGAACAGCGTTGCTTTGTTGACCAGCGTTATTTTGCGGTCTTCTGCCTGTTTCTGCAGGATGGTTTGGAAACGCTGGCTTCGACGAGGTAGAGTAGATGAGCCCAATAGGGAGTTTTAGTGCTGGGTACCCAAGCGGCTTGCGTACGAAAGACGTTGGGGCGGCGGTATTGCGCATGCGCGAAACCCCAAACATATGCGTCGCAAGATCGCTGGGGCGATGGGGCCATGCGTCCGCGCAGTCCACCTTCGCAAGAACTCACGGTATTCACACAGCGGATACTCTAGCCGTCGAGTTAAAATAAGCAAAGTTCGAGCACTTATAGCGATTACACGGTTTCAGCCAGATTTTCAAAGCTAGAATGGCCTGGAACATATAAAATGTTAGACGTATGCTAGCCCCCGACCAGTTGAATAGGTGGCGCCATCTAGCGCGGTCATAGTGAAACAGATAACCACAACTTTTTTATTGCAGAAACATTGCGTATTGTACATTTGGTGCAAAAAACTGCACAGCGACAATATTACAAATGAGTAACCTTTTTATTCATTTCTACCTCAAAAACATTACGCGTAAGCTAACATGTTTATGACTGCGGTTGCACGAAGTGTCACAAGATGTCAACACTGTCGTTACAGTAACCTTGTATTTTTCACTTTTTTGCGTATACCAGGTTACTGTACACAATAAAAAAAGTGTGCCGATTTCTATGTATGTTTAATTTACCGTTTCCAATCATAAAACGACTTAAATAATACTTACGCGACAAGACACTATGGCTCTGCGAGCGCGTGTGAACTTCGTGCGGCTTGCGTTTGCGTGCGTACCACTGTGGCGCCAACTAAAAGGCATCCTGGTTGGGTATGGGTTGGGTACGCAATGCCGTGCGCTCCCAAGCCCGCAACGCCCAAAGAGAATGCGTATCCAGTACTAAAACTCCCTAATGAGTGCGCGAACGCGTCGGAGCGTTCCACGGCGGTCGTCTGCTCAATGAGCTGATCGCGGGTACACGAACGCATGCGAAACGCTGACACATTATTCCCGCATCTAATAGTATTTCACAAGAAAATTGAAAGAAAAACGCTCACATTCTCTCATTGCGTCTCAATACTTATCTCAAGTTTTATTATTCTCTTAAAGCAATAAATACATAAACTACGCATGTTGTGGTAAATACTTTTTGCCTTGTCACGTGGTATACTGGTGACAACGTCAGAGTAGAGTCGTCTACGTACAGAACCAACGTCATTGCATTGGCGTGTACGTAGGGCCAGTCACACGCCCACGTTATGCCCTCATTCTCTAGGCGTGCGCAGGCAGAGGGTAAGGGAGAGCAGCGTTCATCTTGAAATTTCACTCATTTCCATGGCGCGTAGCGTTGCAAATTCAAACAGACGTGATCACGAACGCCTCTTCTACGCATTGCGCTTGTCAGCGCAAAGTTTTCAGACCTAGTGAGTGGCCCTTTGATGGCAAGACTTATATTTATGATGGCACACGGATTCCGTGCTAAAACACTTTCAATAGCAATCAGCTTGTACGTCGTTAGATTGAAAAATAGATTAGACAGATCGCTTTTCCGTCATTATTATAAAGCGTAGAAGCCAAAAGAAAAAAACAGACGAGTTTTCTAGCCTACTCCACATCTTATGACCTAATATTGTAATTGGGACAGAAGCTTTACTCGTACCTGAGATAGGGGATTGCGAGACGTTTCCACTAGGCTATATGGCTTATCGAAAAGACCGTACTCACCAAGCAGGGAGGAGTATTCATCTTTGTACATTGCAGAACCAAAGCATGCTCTAACACTCTGATGACACTTCTGAAGAATGCATTTTATGCAGAATATTGCTTCTTTGAGGTAAGAGCATTGTGGTAGGATTATTTTACCGGTAATTTTTATTGAAATAAAAAATAAACGAAGGAGCTTTTGTCACCGTTACTTGGCGATGGCTACTCCTTCCCACTTAATTGGCACAAATAAAGAAAATAAAAAACATTAGCATATATACATATATAAAGTCCTACATGGGTGAGAGCAAAAGTTCTATGGGCAGAACAAACACGTAGACGCCACGCCCCTTTTTACCATTTGTCGGCTCAGTAGCCGTAACAAATCTTCGTTTCTTCGAAGAAGTGTTGCAGCACCTTCATTGCTATGCCATTTGTTTTGGATGGCCTTGGACCTAGTATTTTATTCAACGCAAATGGCCGCTCGGGATCCAAATTATGGAGTTCCTGTTCTGGTCGCCTCCAGTGAGTGTCGTGTTTCGGACAGTTGAGCAAGAGGTGACTCATATCCTCGTCGTCATGGTCGCATGAACATGCTTAAGATGTTGCTCGCTGAATACGAAGTTGGAAGTGCTTTGTATAAGCAGTTCCGAGTCGTAGGCGATGTATGAGTGTGTAGATTAGTCTTGGGAGGTCACGGTCTAATCGGTATTTAGGAATAGGATCAACAGAATATGGGTTCAATTTTTTGTTTTGTCTGTGAACCAGGTAGACAGGCAGTATTCACGTTTTGTTCTTAAAATTCTATTCACACCATATTGAGATGGAGAATAAGACATGTTTGCTTAGAATTATAAGCGGTTTTCGCCAACTCATGCGCCATTTCATTTCCCCTAATTCCCCAGTTAATGTGGACCCACTGAAATGCCACTCGACGATTCGACTTCGCAGCTTCTGTAAACTCTTTTAGTATAGCGTATACTATGCGCATATCAATGCGTCTTAAAGTGTCATTTTCCAACATGTGAGTGTTTCCAGAGAGTTTGTAATTACCATTCATTTTCTTGGTGTCGTTATTGACAGTTTATTAAAGCTTATGGCCAGCAAAATCGCTACTAGCTCCGACGTTGGTGAATATAAAAGGTGGTCCAACCGACATGCATATTTTTCGTGCAATTTCGGAGTTATAAATGTTTATGTCGCTGTCTTTTTGGTGACGGAGCCGCCAGTGTACACGTGAGTGTGTCCTTGCTACCTGTCAAACAGATGATGTGATGCCAACTGCTGTGCGGCAACCATCGGCAGTTCATGTTTGCTGCGAAGTCCTTCTATTGACATTTCAATAGTTGGTAGCTGAAACAGCCATGGCGGGTACTTTTGGTCCTATGGCCAATGTGTCGACACAGGAAGCCGAAGATTGTACTGTTGGTACATATGGTGTATTTGCGCTCCGGAACAGTTCACGATGTTGGATATAGGTGGATTTGAAGAGTGTCGCATGACTAGTTGAAAGAGGTGCCGACATGTCTTAACATTTCTGATTACTATAAAGTTGGGTACTCTTCCCTCTGACAGTGTCAGACAACTTGATTTTGCCTGTGGAGCACCCAGACATATACTTAATCTTGGTGCTTGTAACATCTGAAGTCGGTGTAGAGATGTCTGAGAGATATTGTGGAGAACTGGCGCTGGGTAGGCAATTTTCTGTCGGATTAGTGCACAATGGTGCCACAGTAGAGACACTGATGTACCGTCCTATTGTGTTCCCGCGATGTGACTTATAACAACTATAAGTTCAATTGATTCCGTGAAGTTCAATTGATTTTCTTGATCAGCATTATGCTGACTCCATTGGAGTTGGCTATCTAAGGTAACGGCAAGGAAGTGATCCTTTAGTGCGATTTCAATTCTGTAGCCATCTACAAATAGCGTCAAGGTTTTCACTGTTTTCTCTTGAATGGCAGAACTACTGATTTGGCCTGAGAAATCTGCATGTCTCGCTCTAATCACCTATCGCACATAGTCCTCGTTGAAGCCGATGTTGGTTAAATTCCAGTTGTAGTTGAACAAACGCACCAACGCGTACGTGCCTTCGTAAGAGAACGAAAAGCCCAACGCTCTGATTGCGCGAGAACCTGTGCTGCCTTTGCCAGATTCGCAGCACAGTAATGTGATGTTGTTTATTGAAGCAGAAAAGTCGCAACGAGGTTGCGAAGGAAAGTGGCTGTACGGCAAGTCTAGCGAAGGCAGCACAGGTTCTCGCACAGCTACTGAGGCTCACTGGTCGGAATGAGTCAAGCGAAAGCGGTAATTTACCGGGCTTCAGCAGTGGGACGATTCTAGTGACCTTCCAACGCATTGTAACGTACATCTTCGTCCACATGTCTTTATATATCCGCTGAACTGACACGCCGTTGGGTCCTAGATTTTTCAAAACACTGTACAATACGTTGTCAGGACCGGTTGCCGTTCTTACGCGGGTTAGTGAAAAAACATAGGGCAACTCAAATAAAGATAGCGTGTTTTTCAGTTGAGCATGTTGAGCATGAGTTGCATCTTGGAATTTCTGCTCTACAGATTTAGGCAGTGAAGTATTGTTGTGAACCAATTGCCCAGTTCGAGTCAGCATTGCGCAAAACTTATTAAAACATCGCGTTTGGATAATTCAAGAGATATGGCCAATGCCCTAAATGGGTTTCGCTGTGATATTGGAAGACCTAAAGCACTGATCGTTTGCCAGATTTTCGAAAGTGGAGTGAATGGCTCAATGAATTGCAGAAATCGTGCCATTTTTCCAACCTAACTTTTGCACGTCTCGGTTAGATTGGTTGTGTGGCCTGACTCTTCTTGTAATATTCTAGCCTTCTAGTGCAGCGATTGCGATGTTCTGCTAATCTTCCAATTGCTCGTTGGCGCTCATAGTCTGCATCTACACTGGAGTGGCCTGCTGGGACGGCTGTAAACCTTGTCGCACAAGAGTAACTGCTTTTAATGCAGGACATGAAGATATCCAGTACATTGATCATCATCTTCATCATCATCATCATCATCACCATCTTCATCAGCCTGACTACGTCAAAGGCTTCTCCCATGTTCCGCCAGTTAACCCGGTCCTGTGCGTGCTGCTGCAAATTTATACTTGCAAACTTCTTAATCTCATCTGCCCACCTAACCTTCTGATTCCCCGTAATCCGCATGCCTTCTCTGTGAATCCAGTTAGTTACCCTTAATGACCAGCGGTTATCCTGTCTACGCACTACATGCCCGGCCCATGTCCACTTCTTCTTCTTGATTTCAGCTATGATATCCTTGACCCCCGTTTGTTTCCTACTCTACTCTGCTCTCTTCTTGTCTCTTAAGGTTACACCTACCATTTTTCTTTCCATTGCTCGTTGCGTCATCCTCAATTTAAGCTGAACCCTCTTTGTAAGTCTCCAGGTTTCTGCTCCGTAGCTAACTACCGGCAAGATACAGCTGTTATATACCTTCCTCTTGAAGGATAGTGGCAATCTACTTGTCATAATTTGCGTGTACTTGCCCATTGTTGTTGTTGTTGTTGCCCCTTCGCATTGGCACATACCCACTATGGGGGATTGGCCATGAAATCTAGAAGTAGCCTATATGAGATATACTAATTGTGCTCCAGCCCATTCTTTTTCTTCAATCTCGTGGTCCGGCTCCGTGGTTATTACCTGCCCTAAGTAGACGTGGTCTTTTATAACTTGAAGTACACTATTACCTATCTTGAAGCGCTGCTCTTTTCCGAGGTTGTTGTACATTACTTTCAATCTCTGCATAATAATTTTACGACCTACATTTCTGCTTTCATTGTCCAACTCTTTAATCATGAGTTGCTTAGAAGTGTGGCAGCTTGGGCTAGTTGGTATGGCATCACGATAGTTATTGCGCGAGAAGAAAACGACGACACAGACTTCTTGTCTCTGTGTCGTCGTTTTCTTCTCGCGCAATAACTATCGTCAAGAGTTCCAATTCGCCCCCTGAGTTACTCAGCAATGCAATGTCATCGGAGAAGCGCAGGTTACTTAGGTACTCTCCATAACTCTTATCCCTAACTGTTCCCATTCTAGGCTTCTGAAAACCTCCTTTAAGCACGTGGTAAATAGCATTAAGGAGATTGTGTCCCCCTGCCTTACACCCTTTTTGATTGGTGTTCTGCTTCTTTCATTATGAAGCACAAGAGTAGCAGTTGATTCCCTGTAGATTTCTTCCAGGATGTTTATATATACTTCATCGACGCCCTGATTCCGCAGTGCCTGCATGACGGCTGATATTTCTACTGAATCAAACGTCTTCTCGTAATCTATGAAGGCTATGTATAGTGGTAGGTTGTATTCTGAGCATATTTCTATTACCTGATTGATAGTATAAATGTGGTCGATTGTTGAATAGCCTGTTCGAAATCCTGCTTGTTCCTTTGGTTGATTTAAATCAATTGTTTTCTTTACTCTGTTAGCAGTTAGCCTTTGTAAAAGCTTGTAAAAAACTTGTAGAGAGCAAGCTGATCGGCCTGTAGTTCTTCAAGCCCTTGTCATGTCCTTCTTTATGTATTAAGATGATGTTAGCATTCTTCGAAGACTCTTGTGCTCTTCCCATCAGGGGACACCTCGTAAAGAGGATGGCTAATTTTTCTAACACAATCTGTCCTCCATCTTTCAGCAGATCAGATGTTACCTGATCTTCACCAGCAGCCTTGGCTCTTTGCATGCTCTCCAAAGCTCCAGTTTATTAACCACCATCAAGTCACGCCCAGTATGTTCATGAAATAGTTTCCGATCAGTTAGCTCTGAAATCAATGTGGGCGTTTGCACTTGCATTCTTGGTTGGTGCATGAGAAATGGGCAATGGTCACTCCCTCGTGTTTTGAGGTCTGTGCACCAAATTATATCTCGTGCGAATTCAAGGGAGGCTGTAGTCAAATCCAGACAGCTGGCATGATTATAACCTCTTAAAAACGTTACTGATCCATCATTCAGTACAAGCCACATCGATCAATTGCTTTATGAAGTGTTCTCCCACGTAAATTAGTATGAGTACTGCCTTACGTGGTATTGTGCGCATTATAATCTCCACAGATGAAGGCAGGTCTCTGGGCTTTACCCAATAAATGAATCAAGGATGATTCGGAGATGCGTATCGGTGGTTGCAAATAAGCACAAATTATGTTGATAGTAAGTTTCTGGAATAGAACCTTGCACCCTACCAATTCTGGCTTGTCTGAGTCCGACGAGTATAAAAAAGATGGTATGTCACACCGTGCGCATAACATTGCCCTGCTCAAACCTGGATTTCTTCGTGATGCATATGTGGCATAATTAGAAATCCTAAAGTAAGGGCCAACGTTCCTTTCATTTAGACACAAGATGGGGAAGTTATACTGAGCAACCACCTTCCAAAATTCTGCGCTTTTGGCCCTAAGACCACTGGCATTCCACTGAAACACAGCTGTGTTGCGGAAACAGTTGTTCATTTGTAGAGCCATTCTGCTATATACAATTTTTTGTTGAACTTCTAGAGGCTCTAATGAAAGGACTGCGCTCACCTCTGGTATGTCATTGGCCTGTGAAAATACACACAGAATTGCCTTCAAAGCTAGAAAGAATATCGACATTGCCACATCCACATCACTTGTTTTCGGTGTACGTTGCTCTTGTGCCTTGGTCTTTGACGAGGTGAAAGGTGTAGACGATTAGTTATCCTAAGTTTATGACAATTTTGGTGTCCTGCTGTCACTTGTCTGTCTTTGAACGCTAGCTGATCATTCTCTGCGCTCCGTTTTGGTTGTACTTTTTGTTTTCTGAACTGAATAAAGCTTGCCAACCGTCGCGTGGATAGTGGTGATGATATCTTCGGTGATTTTAAAGTCAAATGAAGTGAATGTACAGTTTTAGGATTCGGACAAGGCGATCCCTTTTCAGAACTCTTCCCAGCGAAATTTCTTGTCGCTTCCGTCAAGTAGCCGCCTGGTGTTTCGGGCAACCAGCATATGACGCTACGTGGTCCCCATTGCAACTGGAACTTCAGGGATGATTCCTTGATATACGTTCTTTGTAATTATGTGATCCTGCACAGATTTTGCAGCGAGGTTGTCCATGGCACGACTTGGCAACATATCTATATCGTTGGCAGTTGTAACATTGTGTAGTGGGCTGTAGATACTCTTCTACCCTATGACTTGTTGAGTCTATTAGATTACGATGCGGCAGTGACTTGTCGTGGGGGAACTCAAGAATTACACTGCCGAGTATATGTGGCTCTGGTGAACCATCTTCACGACGGACCCATTGAATCTGTCTCCTGACTGAGAATACACTGCTGTGTCTTAAATATTTGAGCAATTGATCTTCACGGTATTGCACTGGTACTTGTCTGATCTTTCCTAGGTTCCTCACATACAACTGCAACATTTACGGTGCCGCTTCAAGACCAGCAACATGTGTTAACTCAATGAAGTCTGGAAGATGCAGTAACTGTAGAGACACTTACGGTGAAGTTGTCATCTCCGTTGACGCGGAACGACTGCACCTTATCTTTAGTAGCAGATACTACTTCACTGGCCATTTGTTCGGAATGACTTTCCAGAATGGGGCGCTAGGGTCTGTCAGCTTGAGAATTACGGGTATCCCCCCTGGTCGGACTTTCCTGTACGTGACTGCTTTGAAAGGCCTGTCTTCTGCTCATATATGACAGTTCGTTTCCGCAGAGTCGATTATCGTTGCATAGCTGTAATCCTCCTGATTATCATTTCGCGCCTTCTTTGGAGTAACACACTGATTCTTGGCATTGGGCGTCGTCGAGGGGCAGTCACAGTCCTCTTCGGGTCCGTGAAACACGGGATTGTCTTGCTGATGCTGATGCTGATGACCTCAGATGAATGGTGCTCACCCAAAAAGGGGGACGGGCCAAGAACCGGGCGGCAGAATACTTGAATGAAGCTAAAATGAAAATAAGCCATTCTGAAAAATTTGTTTAAAGATAATACTGCCAATAAACCAAAATTTTTGCTGAGGAAGCAGTCAAATCATCTCTTGTTCCCGACAGAGATCACTACGAATTATAAACTAAACATCTGAAAAGTTTAGGGCTCACTAGCAAGGCAATCTTTTAGTTGCATTGATGTAATCAAACACACAAGAGCATATATCCCTGTGACAGTAAGCAAATGGAGTGCTGCCAAGTGATAAAAGTTCTGATAGATTTACTTGTATTTCTAGCTCTTCGGACGCATTCACCACTTCGTCTTCATCTGCTAGACGCTGAGAAGAATGACCGCCACCAGTAGCCGAAGCTTTCGGACGTCGTGGCACTCCAACATAAGGCTTCGGCACCTTAGAGACGTGGTGCCTGGTGCATCGCGAAGGCGCTAGGCGAATCTTTGCAGTATGATACAGAAGACAAGTAAAAAAAAACTTACACAGTTGGCGGAAAACAGCAGTGCTAGGAAGCTCACGCCCAGTCATTCTCCACTTCGCCTTTTTTTTTTACCGGTCACCTTCTTCATCAAGCATAGAAACATTTCCTGGCCTCGCACGGTCAACGTCGCTTTTGTCTTGAAAGACCATTTTACTTGGTTGCGAATTTCACATGCCTGAAGTAACTTGATGTAATAGATATCACGTAGTATCGATTAGCTCAGTACTTCACTCTACTTTTGTTGAACTAACACGACACCATGAATTTAATCCATAATTGTTGATTTCCCAACATGTTATGGCTCGAATGGAAATAGTACTTTAGATTTGCCATTTACAAACAATGAATGGTTGGTTGAATCAGCAACTGCTGTACCTGGGATAAACGACCATGAAGTTGTACACACTGTAATAGTACGTAACAGGTTCTATATAAGCAAATTTTGTCCAAGAAAAACTGTTATTTATGAGTTGGGAGATGACATGATGCCATCGATGAAAAGTTGCTCTTGTTCAAGTCATTACTGGTGGAATACAACAATTGCAGTAGAGAAAGTCTATCGGTCGTGTTCTGCGACGAGCTCCACTCTTTGATCGCAAGACACGTTCCATCGAGAACGTTATTATCAAGGCGTAAAAAGGATAAGCCTTAGATTAATAGGGATTTGCGTTTGTCAGTACGAAACAAGACCAGAGTATACAACACATTCAAGAAATTTCCAAACAATGACTTTTATGAGAAGATCTGATGTTCAACGAAAACGCTAAATCAATAATTACGAATAGCTAGAAGGACAAATTGCCCGTCATTGGCCGAAAATATGAAATTTATTCCAAAACAGTTGTTGCAATGCGCCAAAAGTAAAAGAAACAAATTAATAGCATTCCGCCTTTGTGGCATGAAGGTAAAATATTTACTGATGTTACAAACAACCCGATTGCTTTAACGTACGTATTTATTTCGTATTTAAGGCATGTCGTCACACACCGAAAGCTGTTCTAGGGGTAGAGTTGCCTCAAAAGGATGACATCGTTGTAGTTGAGGCTGGAGTTAGGGCTCTGTTGCATGACATTAACCATCATGATGCTCACAGTCCAGATGAGATATCAAATTTTATCTTGAAGCACTGTTCAAAGAGCTTTGTTCTAATGTAGGTCAAGTTGTTTGACAAGTCAATAATTTACAAAACGTTCCTAGTGAAGAAAAATGGCAAATGTAACTACTATATTTAAACGTCTCTAGTGACCTAGTGGGCAGCTATAGACCAGTATCCTTGACATTATTTTGTTTGCAAAACATTAGAGCATAATATTTACTCTTTTCTCAGTAGGCACTTTCAGAACAATATATTTTTCATTCCAACCTAACATGAATTTCGTGCTGAGTTGTCTTGTGTGACTCAACTTACTGAATTCTTACG
The DNA here is from genome assembly GCA_013436015.1 of Rhipicephalus annulatus. Lineage (NCBI taxonomy): Eukaryota > Metazoa > Arthropoda > Arachnida > Ixodida > Ixodidae > Rhipicephalus > Rhipicephalus annulatus. The sequence continues at coordinate 311,170 of WOVY01009598.1, forward strand.
TGAGGTTGCACTCGGATTACGTACTCGTGAAGTTGCACTCGGATCAGATATACGCTGTTTCTATTGACTTCAGAGAAAAGTAGGACGTTGCCTCGAGTAGCTTATTTTTACATAAATTTCATTAATTGGACTTCCTGATTCGCACTAGGGTAGGATCAAGTACTGTTTGTTCGAACAGCAGCAAAAAGTCGTTCTGACAGGTGGAGCGTTACAAACGACTAAAGATTTATTGGGTGTGCCGCAGGAATCGGTGCTTGGGCCAATGATGTTCCTCATTTTTATCAATAATCTCAGGAATGGTCTTGTTTAAAATGTCAGCCTAAATGCAGATGATTGCGTTGTACATCATCCAGTGCGAATTGCTGAGGATACGAGTGGTTTGGTGTGTCGTTTTCAAAGAGCAGTGCAACGAAACAAGGAATGAAAAACAAAGAGGTCAGGAGGGCTGACTAACAGCGGATCATTTATTGCCGTCGCCTGTGCATATATCTGTGCCGCAAACAAGAGACAGAAACGCAATTATGACGAAGCTAAAAACAAGATAACATTACTGCTTTCAACCAGATAAGAAAAGTGATAAACTAAAACGAATAAAACAATTCAAAAATTCATGCATGCGTGATGAGTGAGGAACACTTATCTTTGACAAAAGAGGAACACGAAGAATAAAGATCGACAATCAAACAAAACCTCTGAGAGAAGCAATTTTAGCATCAGCCAAAGATATGGAAGGCCTGCTCACGCGTTTGTCATCTGCCTGATGGATGAAAAAAGCCCCGACAATCTCACGCCCTAACTTATCTCTTCCTCGTATAAAAACTGTGTGCTGCGAAAGTCAGGAGAGCACCTCCAACACCTGTAATGGTAAGCCAGAAGACCACTAGCCGTATTCCATACTCCTTAAGACGCCTGCCAGCCTGGCCAATGTACACGTGCCCACAATTCAAAAGAAACTTAAGAACCACCTAGAAAATGCACTCAGCAAACCTTTTTTTTGTGTTTGGTTTAAAAGCCAGGCCGTTTACCTCTGTTTGTCATGCCGCATTCCCTTGATTTGTGCGGTTTAACGTCCCAAAACCGCCATATGATTATGAGAGACGCCGTAGTGGAGGGTTCTGCAAATTTTGACCACAAGCGGTTTTTTAACGTGCACCCAAATCTGAGCACACGGGCCTACGACATTTCCGCCTCCATCGGAAGTGCAGCCGCCGCAGCCGGGATTTGAACCCGGGACCTGCGGGTCAGCAGCCAAGTACTTTCGCAACTAAACCACCGTGGTGGGCCTGCCACATAACCTTGAAAGATTGCAAGGCGCGGAGAGTAAAACTTGAAGGTCACTCTTGAAGTCTCTTCAAGTTATGCGAAATTTTATGAATGTATGAAATAACGTGCACATATTTCATTTTCCTAGCAAGTTTCTCTTTTGTGTGATCAGCTTTTTTTTTGTGTGATCAACGTTTCTCAAGCTGCAGAAATCGATTCAGAGGGACAACCCGCCTGCTTCAGTCCCGAAACCTGTGCAACAAAGCTAGACCAATAAGCATGCGCACATTACCTATTTAGAGCTGAGGGCAAACAGTTCTTTGCGGTGCTTCGTTTAACAAGCTTGGAATGGGCGCTGTCATGAGGTCACAAATGTTTCTTGGACCTAGGATTTTACTTTCAACAGATAAAGTTATCCGAAAAAAAAACAGGCAAATGTGAAGAAACTGCAACGTTTGCTTGTCAAGCCTTTCATGCGTGAATATCAGGCCTTTACTTTCTTTCTAAAATACATGCAAAATGTTAATGACAATGTCATGGTCCGCCACACCAATCAAAATCTGCAGAAAGTCATGAACATATCTAAATAGCTTGACAACTTGTGGTGCTTGTCACTTGTCTTGAATATAGCAACCAACGACCGACAGAAAAAGATCACCCAGAACTGGAGCCACGGCTGACTCGATACATATGCCCTTTCTTTAAACATAGAATTTGTCATCATAAATAACAACTGTAGATGCCAAATAAGCTTCCGAGTGTCTGATAAAATTATCAGCTAAAACACCAGCTCCACCTCAGAACTGCTGTTCACCATATTCCTGAACTCTATCTCGGAAAGCAAGTAGTAATTTTTCGCGTGGCACCGAATAATAAATTTCTTCAATGTCAATGGAAATGACATCAAAAGAACTAGAGTTCGAACCTTGTAGGTGAAGCAGGAATTCATCAGACTGGCCGATGACGAAGGGATGATCTTTCACGAATACTGGAAGGTACCTTTGCAGGTACCGGCTAACTTGGCATTGCCAGGTAGTGTGTTTAGACACAATGGCCCAAAACGAAACTTCAGAATTGTCACTTTTTACTGTAAAAGGATTTCAAGAGAGCCTTTTTATTCTTTCTTTTGTCTTGCCTTCAGATTCTGTAAGTTTAAATTCTCTAATATTGGAGGTGCACGGCGTTTCTGCTTTGAAGCATCAAAGGGGACCTTTTTGAATTTCTTCACTATCCCGAGTGTGATTTTTCTCGAAACAGAGTGTTCGGTAAAACAGTGGAGCTTCCTTCTTTGTTTCCAGTAACGTTAACTGCAGTTCATTCAAAATCTTTGAAATCATCTTGAAGGGCTGTTTCGCTGAACGGTCGGAAGACGTGCAGCGTCTCAGGCACTCAAGAAACAAGCGACAGCTTCTGCTGAGTTATTGTGGCGTTGTGCTCTCGTGAACCTCACTTCTGAGCGCAAGGCATCCTGTGTTAAGCAAGGCAATCTTGATGTACTTGGTAATGCTTTGGTTCTTGACGAACTTAACCAAGTTCTAGAAAAAGGTCCAAAAATTAGTTATGAGCCCTGTCTTGAACAATACGGCCTTCTCTCCCTGGTCCGTCAAGTGGTCAATTATTGCGGTGATAATGACAAAGAAATGGTTATATTCGAATGTGTTGAGTGACTGAGACGCTGAACGCCTTCCGACCGTTCGATGAACAGCCATTCAAGAAGATTTCAGGGACTTTAAAGGAACTGCAGTTAACGTTACTATAAACAGGCAAGAAATGAAGCTTCACTGTCGTACCCAACTCTCTGTTTTGATAAAAAATTCATTCGGGAATGGTTAAGAACTTCAAGGGGGTCCCCTTTGACGCTTTGAAGCAGAAACGCCGCGCACTTCGTGGGATGGATGAATGTGGGGTTTAACGTCACAACACTACCATATGATTATGTGAGACGCCGTAGTGGAGAGCTCCGGTAATTTTGACCACCTGGGGTTCTTAAACGTGCACACAAATCAGAGCACACGAGCCTACAACTTTTCATCCTCCATCGGAATTGCTGTCACGGCAGCCGGGGTTCGATTCCGCGACCTGCTACTGCATTTCAAATGCTGAAGAAATTAAACCTAGAGAATCTGAACGCAAGAACAAAGAAAGAAGAAAAAGGCTTTCGTGAAGTATTTTTTACAGTATAAAGTCACAAACCCGAAGTTCCGTTTCGGGCCATTTTGTCTAAAGACGCTATCTAGCAACGCCACGGTAGCCGGTACCTGCAAAGGCACCTGCAGTTCTTGGTGATGGATGATCCCTTCGTCAGCCGCAAGTCTGAGGGTTTTGTGCTGGACCTACAAGGTTTGAATTCTAGTTCTTTTGGTGGCTTCTCCAATGACATTGAAGAACTTTATTATTCTGTGCCACACAATGTATTGCTACTTCCTTTCCGAGAGAGAGTTCAGGAATATGGTGAACTGCAGTTTTCAGATAAAGCCAGTGTTTCAGCTCAAAATTTTATCATACACTTGGAAGCTCATTTGGCATCTACAGTCGTTATTTATGATAAGTTATGTGTTCAAAAAAGGGCATAATTATCGAGTAAGCCGTGGCTCCAGTTATCTGTGATCCTTTGCTGCTTGTTGTTTGTGGCCGTATGCAAAATAAACTGTAACTACCACAAGTTGTGAAGATATTTAGGTATGTTGATTACTTTCTAGTGATTCTTAATGAAGTGGCGGACCTTTGCATTGTCATTGATGACGTTTTGCATGTGATTAAGAGTGAAAGACAAGGCCCAATATTTACGTTTGAAATGCCTGATAAGGAAAGTTTCTTGACATTTGCCTGTTTTTGCGGATAACCATATTTGTTAGAAGTACAACCATAGATCAAAGACACCTTTGTTGCCTCATTGCAGCGCCCGTTCTGAGTTTGTTAAGCGAAGCATCACATTGAACTGTTTCCACTCGGCTCTGAATAGGTCTTGTGTACATGCTTATTTGTCTAGCTTTGGTGCACGGGTTTCCAGACTGAAACTGGCAAGATATCCCCTTGAATTGCAGCTTGTGAAACCCTATTACAAGACATAAAACGTGATTAAACAAAAAATAAACTTGGTGGAAAAAATGAAGGATGTGCACTAAATTCCGTACATTCATAAAATTTCGCATAACATGAAGAGACTTGCATCAAAGCGTGGTGTTCAAGTGTTACTGTGCGCGCCTTGCAAACTTTCAAGGCAATGTGGCATGACGAACAGAGGTAAATGGCCTGGCTGCTCAACCAAATGCATGAACGGGTTCACTGAGTGTATTTTCAGTCTGGTTTATGATTTTTTTTTTCAGTTGTTGACGTGTGTGCATTGGCAAGACTAACAGGTGTTTTAATGAAAGGGCAAAGGAGCATGACTATAATGTACGGAATACCACTAGTGGCTTTCTGGCTGACCTTTGTAGGCATCGCGGGTGCTCTCCTGACTTTCGCAGCACACATATTTATTGAGAGGAAGAGTTGGGTAAGAGCGTGAGATTGTCGAGGAGTTTTCCATTTATCAAGCCAGTGAAAAATGCGTCAGCAGGCCAGCCATATCTTGTCTGACACTGAGATCGCATTTTTTTGAGGTTATGTTTATTTTTCGATCAATATTCTTCGTGCTCCTGTTTTTTCATAGAGTGGTGTTTCTCACTCATCACATAAGCGTAGATTTTTAAAATGTTTGTATCGTTTTTAGTTCACAATTTTTATTATCTGTTGGAAAGCAGTCACGTTATTTTGTTTTTACTTTCATCACAATCGCATTTCTTTCTCTTTTTTGTGGCACATTTATGTGCACAGGTGACAGCAATAAATCACCAGTTGTTAGTCAGCGCTATTTGCCTCTGTGTCTTTCTTTCCTCGTGTCATAGCGCTGCCCTTTCAAAATGAGTGCTATGAACCAACTAGCCGAAACCAAAGTAGTTCTCAAGCAAATTTTGTAGTCTCATCTTGAAAGAATTTGCTCTTGGGGTGACAAATAAGAAATAAATTTGAACATAGCAAAATAATACCTTGTGCAATTTACCAACAAAAATTACAAAGTGTCAAGTACGTACTTTCTAAACAATGCATTAGTGCAGTGTGCTAATGAGGGGAAATACCTGGGTGCCACTTTATCTCTGACAAGTAACAGGACATCGCACATCCACAAGATACATGCGAACGCATGTCACGTATTACTCTTTTTTCAAAGAAAATTTGAGTATGCACCCAAGGCGTTCGAAGAAACGTTGTAAATAACTAAAATTAGGCCCCTGCTAGAATACACATTCGCTGCGTGGGACCCATTTAAAGATGTTCTTAAAGAGAAGTTTGAACGTGTTGATGAAAGAGGTGCAAGATTCGTCACGAGATAGTGCAATTACAAAAATCGAAGTTCAAAAATGAGAAAAGTATTAAAACGTACGTTACTTTCTACAAGCAGAACGATAATCAGGCTTAAGGTTTTCTGCAATACCTACAGAGGTAAATTGGGCATAGACAGAAACAGATATATATAAAACAGCCTCTTTATCATTGCAAGATACACGATAATTCTAGAAAAAAGAAGGTCCTACCATTGCCGTACAAATGTTTTTTAAGTTCTCATTTTTTCCTAAAACAATTGAAGGATGGAATCTGCTTGCAAAAGATATAGTATGTGCACCGAACATTTCTTCTGCTATTGACAACTTCCTATAAATCAAAGTAAATATTACAAGAAACGTCGCTGCAATTGAGTTCTTGCGCAGTTTTCATTATTCTTATTAATGTGATGTCTCCATGTTCCAGTGCGCAGTTTCGGTCAAATAACGATTCGTTACACCTCAACATAATAGTATGTGTAAATAATTATCTACTATAATGCCAAACTCGCGTGATATAGGTATGTGTAATAAATAGATAAATAAATAAATTACCGAAGTCCGTGATTGATTTATATGTTGGTTGTAACGTTTCAAAAGGACCACATGATAATGAGAGGTGCTGAAGTGGAGACCTCCGGAAATTTCGACCACCTGGGTTTTTTTTAACGTGCACCCAAATCCTAGTGCACGGGACTACAGCATTTTCGCCCTCATTGAAAATGCAGCCGCCGCAAATGAACGAGGGTCTGTTGCCGATTCTGCATGATGTCGTTTCTTTACAATTGTACTGTCGTGTATTATTTTATCTTTGCATTTGCTTTATTGTGTGAATATATAGTAGTTTTAGACGCTTCAACACACTCCTTTAAAATTACGCGAAGGGATTGACAGTATTACTAAATAAAAAACTGTTCCAAGAGTGCAGATCATCAGGTGGTTGAATGCAAAAGAAATGTAGCTTATGAGAATTATTTCAGTTGTGGCATTTGTTATGTCGGTCAAGCTGGCTGATGTTTGAATGTTTGAGTATAAAAGCACTTGATCAAAGTTAAAGGAAAGGCCAGAAACACAACTAGCATTGTATTGTGCGCGTTGTTATTTTAGTTCTTGTAAGGCTCTGTTTAATAAAATTTAAGTTTTGTATGTTCACCTTAATCACACGAGAAGAAAAGTTGTAGAAGAGAGGCATATATCTAAACTTACATGGCGTTATTCCTCCTTCCGTATCGCTGAGTGAAACATTAACTCAATTGCTGATCAACGTGCGATATTACACTGCATCTGGTAAAGGGTCTATTATTTCATTTTTTACAATGCAGTTTTCGCTCATGCTCAGTGATCATGAGGTGCCAAGGAGAGTATGCAATCTGTACTCCCACTGATTGAAAATCGGTTAGTCTGCGCTGGTCTTTGCCTCGCTTTCATCTGTGTCCTCATGCGCGTGCGCTAAAGCTTTACTATGGAGCAAAACCGTATTATAGTAGGACACCTGCTTGTCATATTGCCACGCACGTTCCTTCTGTCTGATTTCGTTTTCGCCCAGAAATCCTAGGTCAGGAATACTCAGCGCAAACGTGCCTTACTGTTCGTAAAGGTCGATGATCATTGTAGGTTGTTTTGTCAAGGTTGCCCGCAAGACGCGGACACTCAATATTTTTCTATAACTTGCGCGAATACCAGGGCTAAGGCTGGAAACTTTAGATGACATATGTTGAAATGTCACCGCACTTCGCCCCTTGTCAATTCAAGGTGGCTTATACTTTGTTCACTGCTATTGGTACCACTGTGTTGCAGTAATCTGACTTACTAATTACCAGCCCCAAGTTGGATCGAATAAACAGTTTCACTAGGCCATAAGGTCTGCTCCCTTCTTCCACATCACGACCGCGTGACGTCTGGTGGAGATGCTGCTCCTTCCATGTTTCGGATACCTCTGTCAATCCCTGAGCTCAGCTGAAGTGGCAAGTGAGACATCGACTCCCGTCCCGAACAGCGAACAAGTCGCAGACAAAGCAGGCTTCAACCAAATATGGGCCCGCCAGGAAGCCTCGAACCCCGACATCCACAACAGCAACGATGAGTGTACCCCGATGTAGCTATCCTTAGTTGTTCTCCGGCAGTCCAAAGAGCCGCAACCCTCCTGAGGATCACCAATCGAGGATCCAGAAAACTAGATTGAGACACACGACTGATTCACCGCCTTGGACAGCAAGGACCCCTAATAAAAACTACGCCGCATCTGCATCTACTTCTAAGACGCCGTGAAGACATGGTTTTAGAACCGGAAATCCAAGCCTACGAACCAGGGATCTCATCCAGACGACGTTCAGGAGCACCGTCACGAGCGTCGTTCACAAGAAAAGGGCTGTCACCTTTTTGGAGACACGGGTGCAACTTACTAACGAAAACGTGACGACTTCGCCGAAGAAATGACCCGGCTCTTTCGATATGCCGACCCCGTCATGGCTGCGGAAAAGAAGCTTTGGTTGCTGATGCGAAAAGTGAAGCAAGAGCCGTTGGCGGCACTTGTCCTAGACCTGCCCAAGACTGCCGGTAATTTTTTTATTTTACTAAAGCCCTTGAAATGCGGACAACGCAATACAACCGCCGCGCATCATACAACTGCGCCAAAGTCTTCAGCACTGATGAGCTGCGTGAGATTATTTGAGTGAAATTGTGGGATGAGTGGTGCAAGCTGTTACCTTCAATGCAGTCTCAAGCTAATTCTATCACCGACATTGTCCGCGAAAAAGTTAATGAATGTATGTGGAGTTCGACGTCCCAAAACCACCAGCTGATTACGAGAAACGTTGTAGAGGAAGGCTGCGGTAATTTCAACCACGTGGGGTTCTTTGACATGCAGCCAAACCTGAGCAAACGTGCCTACAGTATTTTTGCCTTCATCGAAAATACAGCCGTTGCAGCAAAGATTTGAGCCCACGACGTGCGGGTCTGCAGTCGAATACCTCAGGCAATGCACCACTGTGCCGGGGCCAATAAGAAGTTCGTCAGCTGCTTGGAATACCCGAAGCACCGCAGCCTGAACCGAAAGCTATGAGCTACGCTGCTGCAGTGTGCCGCTACGCTCCTCTATGCCTGTGTCAGGGCACTACGCTACCGCAGTTCTACACCATACACCCCCGTCACCCCCACAGACACCATACCGCCCCCCCCTGCCGGCCCGAGCTACGCTTCCAGGATGACTGACCTGTGGCGTGCCCCTGACCACTGCCCACTGTTCTATCACTGCGGTGAAGCTAGGCACACGTACCACTGCTGCCAGTACCACCAGATGTGGTTTTGCCATCGTGGTGTTAATCGACGCGCCACGTCCACAAGGGGCTGAAAGACCACGTGACATCGCCGACTACATCGCTGGAGCATATGACACCCCACGGGGATCTTCTCTTTCACGCCCACCAGGCCACTATATACCACCGCACTACCGCCAGTACAATGGCCCAAACTGGCGCTGGTAGCCTAGCCCATATAACGAAAACCAAGGGCAGCAATCGATAAAGGTGCGGTTGCTGTACGAAGAACTTTCGAAGATCCTCCGCCATCACCATCAAGACGACGACGTGACGAAGCATGAAGAACTGGCCGCCCCCCGACCACAGCTCTAGCGTCGATTCTTCGCGGCCACCAGAAGACCTAAAGATGCAACGTCGAAGCAGTGGAAGAAGACGTCGTAGCCGTGATCCGACACCACGACCTAACTGCATCGCGAGGCGATGACCTAGCGACCTCGACGTCCTCATCGATGATTATGGTGTCACATCTCTCGTCGGCAGCGGAGCCGACTATTCGGTTTTAGCGGGACATTCGCCGCGAAGAACATCATGAATATACACTGTGCTTATTGCCACCATGGCCATGTTATGACCAAAGAGCGCCAGCGCAGTATACTGAAGACCTGGGAAATGGGTGTGATGACTGGCGGCAGAGGGGCCTAAAAATTTTCGCGCTAGCGTTGACTTATACACAGAGGTATTCAAGTCATGAGAATAACTTGAAGCGTGTTCAGTGAAGATAAGCGGCTATCTGTTCTGATAATAAACTTTAACAAAGTGCTGAATTGAGTTATTTGATGTTGTATGGTAGACGAAGAAAGTGCTTAACCGTGCAAACGACAGGATGGGATGAAAGACACGAAAGCAGAGCGCTAAACTAACAACCAAACTTTATTGCAAACCGACTGCAATATATAGGAAAACAGAATCTGCGCCAAACAGCGCAGCATAAGCAAGATCACACATACATGCGCAAAATTGCCTGCCTTATCGAGAACCAGTCATATAAGTGGACCACAGATAATTATTTTAACCGCCGTGATAAGAAATCGAGGCTACGCTAACACAGAAAACACTAAGCTGTTGAATGTGGAAGGCTTCGCTACTCTCGTGCTCGCGCTGATTTTTACAGCGCGCCATGATCACACACTTGTCATAATTTGGCTGACAACCAGACTTTTACAATGATCCGCGAAGTCGCTGGGAACGGAGCCTTTCAGAGAGAAACCAGGGTAACTGAGCCGCCTTGCCAGGTTACCCCGGTTTCTCGAAGCACCGCTCACAGCCAGTGCTCAGCGCTCGCACATCGTCAACAGCCAGCCCGTGTCCCCTCCAAAAGCCGGAGCACAGCGTTTGTTAAGCGTTGCCCAGCCGTCAACGAGTTCGTGAGACCAAATGGATATCTTGCGCTACTCCGCTGCTCACGCGTGTTCGAACTGAATAGCTTGGTTTAGTTATTTGAATAGTGCTTTTCTTTTCGCTCTGGGTGTTTTAACACGTGTAGTGAACTCTTTATTAAGTGTTTTGTGTTTGTGGGAACCTTTGTGTTTTTACGTTTTAATAAACTATTTGTGTGCATTTGGTTGTTCCACACGGTTTTTTCCTACATCGGGACTCTCGGATGTTCAATCATAGTGAGCTCTTACGGACATTAAAAAGCTCCCTGCATCAAAAATGGCGATACCACCAATCCAGTTTGTGCGGTACGTGCGGGTGCCGCGAATATTGGTGGCACTGCCCCTTTCGCGCCACCTCCGTGAACGGAAGATTATAAAGAAAGACGCTTGTGCACCTCCCTAAACGAGATTTAGAATTCGAAGCATTTCTTAGCGAACTTTGGTGACTTTGAGCGTATCTATCTATCTATCTATCTATCTATCTATCTATCTATCTATCTATCTATCTATCTATCTATCTATCTATCTATCTATCTATCTATCTATCTATCTATCTATCTATCTATCTATCTATCTATCTATCTATCTATCTATCTATCTATCTATCTATCTATCTATCTATCTATTGCGCCGCTTACGACTTTGAGCTCTCCTGTCCCTTTCAATGATGGTATCATTGAACTCCGTGTGGCATAAAATGACTGTATGAAGAACATATCTGACTAGTCATAACATAAAATTTTTGACATTTCTGTCAAAAATTTTATGATTTACATAATATTGGCTTGCTGCTCTTGAGGTAGTTTCATTCACATGTTGTGTTGCAAAACTGGTATGGTATGACATGATTGCATAGAGAACAGAAGAGACATACTCTAACATGAAAATTATGACATTCATGTCGTGTAACAACATGACTACATGCCACGCTCATGCCGCGCTCGCGGCCATTTCGCTAGCGTCACACATACCAAATTTGGTATTATGGTACGTGAATAGATGACGAAAATATGTGACTGGTGCAAACATGATAATCATGAGATGCATGTCATGTAACAACATGACTGCATGCTACGCTCATGATATGCTCGCGGCCGTTTAACTTGCTTCACATGTACTATACTCGGTATTACGCTAAGCGAATGAACGACAGTGGTAAATGACATATTCAAACGTGGTAATCATGACATGCCTGTCATGTAACATGACTTTATGCTACACTCATGATGCGCTTGCGACCGTTTCGCTAGCTTCATATATGTCAATTTCGGTATTACGTGATACCAATGGATCACGAAGGTATGTGACTAGTGCAAACATGAGAATCATGATATGCGTGTCATTTGAGAACGCGTCAACATGTCGCAGTCAAGGAACCAATACATTTCAACGCGACGGGGTGTGCGTGCTCGACGGCGTTCATTTCGTCGCGTCACGCCGGCGTTGCCACGCCAGGCGCCGGTCTTGTCATATACTTGCAGGCACGCGCCGCGTCGTTTTGAAGCATGCGCGTTTCAGCGCGTCCGGCGTCCCTCCATCACGAACAGAGGTTGATGCAGTGTTGTCTGAGTAACGCATCGGTGAGGAATACAGATTGATTGATTGACATGTGGGGTTTAACGTCCCAAAAACCACCATATGTATATGAGAGACGCCGTAGTGGAGGGCTCCAGAAATTTCGACCACCTGGATTTCTTTAACGTGCACCCAAATTTGAACACGCGGGCCTACATCATTTCCGCCTCCATCGGAAATACAGCTGCCGCAGCCGGGATTCAATCCCGCGACCTGCGGGTCAGCAGCCAAATACCTTAGCCACTAGACCACCACGGTGGGGCGTGAAATACAGCATGTTGCATTTCGTGCCGGTTGCCGTCGGGCGTCGCCGACGGACGCTGGTCGTACCTGGCGTCAGACTATAGAAAGCTCACGGTTTGCTAACGTAGCATTGCTGTGCCCAGCGTGTGCGCGCGTCAGTGCACATTGGAGCCCTTCATGATGCGCTCGCGGCCGTTTTGCTAGCTCCACATATACCGAATGTGGTGTTACGAGACGCCAGTGGATGACGAACTATATGAGTTGCGCAAACATGATAATCCTGAAAAGCGTTCCATGTAAGAACATGACAATAGCGTGCTCGCGGCCCTTCCACTAGCTTCGCATATACTAAATTTAGTATCACATGACTCGAATACAGGATGAACGTAAACGACACATTCATACATGATAACCATGACACGGAAGCCTTGAGCGGCTTCATTTACCTCCACCTCATAACGTTGTGCTAATTTTAAAGTGACAAATCAACACTTCACATTCGTGTTTCGCATATCGTCGGTTCCCACAGAACGTGGGTTCTGACAATTATTTTCGTTTACATTTAGTGTAAGTATTTCTGTTTATGTTTCCGCCGTCCAGACATTTTGGAGTCATTGCCGTAGCCCTGTTCGCTGTAGGTATTCTCACCATGAGTCTGGCGCAGCATAGCCTTAGTCGGTCTTGCGCCACAAAACCCAACATAACTAATATTTTTATGTTTCCATGTAGGACATGTGCGCGAGTAAGCGGGTGTCCACCACCGTTATTTGCGCCGGGGGGAGGGGGGGTTCTTAACAGTTGTCTGCAGAGTGTTCGTGCGAATTACACTTTGCGCAGGCTTGACGGCCGTGGCAGCTCTTAAGGGTGCGTTCACAGTGTGCTCTCTGGCTGTCGAAAGTGCGACGAATTCCATCCGGTGGTGGCGAAGTCCACCGAAAGAGCCCACTTCGAGTCGATCGCTCGCGGACTAAGTTCTGCGACGTCTGCCGCCGAATCGTTCGCCGCGGAGCAATACGAGCGCTAGTCAAGAAATTTTGAAAAATAATGGCCAAACCCTACTCACTCGTCATGTCGCAGCGCGCGTAACTGAATGTTGTAACCAACGGGCGTTTATTCAACTCTGTGTCTACTTCACGTCATTATTCCGTGGCAGAGGTAACGGAGCTGGTCGTAACGGAGCTGGTAACGGAGACGAACCCACCAACGCCACTGGCGTCAGTGGTTTTTTCTGCTCTTCATGCATTAAAAATACATTGACTTGCTAACGAAGTAAGCAGTACAGCTTATTCTTGCTTCCTGCGTTCGAGAATCATCGATGTCTCATCGCCTATAGGGGGCGCGCAGGGTGGTTCAATATGGCGCCCATATAGAGTATCGGTTGACGTCGAAGTCGCTGAGCAGGTATGGGACCTGCTCTGTTTTTTTTTCTATTGTATTGCGATGGATTTACTCTTTTTGTAGTCACATGAATGCTCCAGAAACTCAGATACGATGCCTCTAAGAGGTCCTGATTTCCAAACACATCACTTGTTGTGGTGTGAAGGTCTGTAGCCAATATTTTTGACGCATTTTTGAAAAACTTCACAGCTTTGCTGCAAAGGCGAAGCAATGAATGCGATAGCAACTAATCAGAAGTTCAGTGCCCAATGGCAAGCAGATGAAGTGTGCCCCGCACGAAACGTACTCAAGGGTACAGATGAACGTGAATACACGTCTCAGTTGTTACTTCGCTGTGTTTTGCACGTTAAAGACCCCAGGTGGTCAAACTTTCCGGAGCCCTCCACTACGGCGTCTCTCATAATCATATGGTGGTTTTGGGACGTTAAACCCCACATATCAATCAATTACTTCGCTCTGTTTAAAAAACGCACCCATTTTGTAAACGAACACTGTACAACGACTGCAGTGATCTTTGTGCGTCCAGAAACAACAGAAACGCTCTAGTGAAAGTATAATGCCAGCCAAGACGTACATGCACATGCTATGAACGCCACTGCCCCGCCGCTACTCCGATACTCTTGAAAAATTATGCTGGCGGCCGCGGAGCGGCGTGATAGCCTAGGGAACTTGCGAATAGCGTAGTGCCATTTGTGAGCCCCGAAAACAACCGGGTGACTGCGCATACATCCCGCGTTTGCCCCGCGGCAGATGGAATATTCGGCAGCGCGGGGCGCGTCCAGTGCGAAAGACGCTGCGTTTTTGGCGGCAGGATAATTTCGGTCACTGTAGAAAGCGGATTATTCAGTGTGAACTAGAGGTTAGAGCCGTGACCGAAACGCTGGCGTAGAAGACAACGTCGAGGGTTGAGGATGTAGGGGTGAACGTTTACCTTCAGGTTTAGTTTGGCAGCGGTGCGACGCAGACAGAAGCAATGATTTTTCCTGATCTTTTCTGCTTGCCAGTGTGGTGGCTCAACACTGCATAGCAAGCTTGTTTTCTGCGCTCGGTAAGATTGCCCTGCCAAGGGGCCTATGTCCAATCTACCAAGCTCAAAACTGACGTAGCTGACTGCTATCTGCTGGACTTGCCACCTTCATACTGCGCAAATGACTGCATCCACCCCCCTGCATTAGCTTTAAAAAGACCCTGGAACTACCGGAAACGTTTAGTTCGGCAGCGGTGCGATGCGGACGCAAGCATTGATTTTTGCTGCTATTTGCAGGTAAGGTAAAACTTTTGTACCTGCTTACCGGCCAATTTTTTTTCTTGTCTTTTGGACTGCTGCCGAACACAGCTATTGTACATCAGACAGATTTTTCTCCATGTATGTGTATGTTTGTTAGTTGTTGTTTTCTAGATGCCATTTTTTGGTTATTTCTTTCGAAAATGCCTTCCACGAAAGAAAAACATGAGGATATAGAGGGCCACGATAGTTCACGACAACACCTGATAAGCTTCAGGAAGGATGTTCTTGATGAATTCACAGCGCTTAAGAAAAGTGTTCAGTACTATAGTAATACCTGTGATACAGTCGTTGAAATTCCTAATGATGTGAAAGAAGTAAGTAAAGAAATTAGGTCACTTAAGACTAGTACCCAAGATCTGCAACAGTGAAACCGCAGGCTAACCCAGAAAACCGAGGAAGTTGAGCGCTATTCCCGAGCTAACAAAAATGAAGTTAAGGGCGTCCCAGCAGAATGTGACCCACTTTAGGCTGTGATGAAGATGGCTGAATGTGTCGGTGAGCATGTGACCAAAAGTGACATTGACATTTGCCATCAAGTGCCAACCGCAAAAAAAACATCATTGTGTGCTTTGTGAGGCAATAAAGGCGAAGTTCTCTCCTTACGAAAGCTAACAAAACGTGGACCACGACAGCTGTGCAGGAAAAAAGAAAGTGAATTCCGTGTAAAAAAATGAGCATCTCACCCGAAAAATCAAGCAGATACTTGGCGCTGCGTCAGCAAAAAAAAAAAGGCAACTGGGGTGGAAGCACGTGTAGACCAAGGAAGGCTCGAAGTTTTCGCCCGTCAAGACAACTTCCTTGTGCTCTAGTTCTTTGATCCTGATGACGTACAACTCATGACAAACAATAGCGAAGAGCAATAAAAAACTTTTCAGCATGCTGTTTTTTTGCAATCATATGCATAAATCTTATTTTACGTGCCAAGATGGCTGCTGCAACAGCAAACGTATGAACACTGCGAAATAAAAACTCCTTAGCCTACCTTCATCTGAGTGCACGATCGTTGGGAAATAAACCTGATGATAAAGATATTGTGAGCCAGTTCCTATCAATATGCTCTTTGATTCCACCGCTATTCATTTCAACGAAATAATGATTTCGAAACTTGGTACACTGAACATAACGTTCCAATTACGTGTACTGGTTATCAAACAATCGTACTCAACCTTCTGCATTTGCGGAGTGGTAGCGTGATACTGCTTGTTAGTCGTAGTCACGAAGTGCAACTTATAAAGGAATTCACTATTTCACCCAATAATTACAAGATACTAGCACTTTAAAACGACCCGAGATTATATTCATGGTCTACCGGCCTCGAAACGCTTGGTGCCAATTATTGCTTGAATTTTTGAGAAAATTTTAGAATTTGCCTGCTAAAAGAAATACGCATTTTTTTGTGGTGACTTGAACATGTACATGGTGCCTATTTCCTCTAATAATAGAGATTTTAAGTCATCCCTAATATCCGGTTGTTATAATAATGTTATTGTAGAGCCGACTCGTATCACTGATAGAACAGAAAGCCTACTTGATGTTTTTATTACCAATGATTCCTGTGAAGTTGTATCAAGTGTAACACTTCTGTGCGATATTAGTGACCATCTTCCTGTCTTCGCTTTTATTTCTGTGGGGAATAAAGGAAAGCGGGATGTTTCAGTCCTGTGCGTGTGTAAAACATTAGATAGTTCACTGCAACTTTTCTGAATGAAGGTTGAGAATCATGGCTGGAGTCACATTCCATCGTGTACTGAAGCAGTTGGCATGTATCGAGCGTTTATCTTAAATTTTAAATTTATATATCACAAACATATTCCGGAGATCACAGTTGCAAAATCTGAAAAATCTTGAAAGCTTTGGATGACTAGTTACCTTCACATGCAGATGAACTTGAAAAACCGCGTGTACTGGAAATGTATGAAAACTAGAAATATCAACCAGTTTAAGACTTCCAAAGCGTCTAAAAGTAAGCTCAATGCCAAAATAAAAACCACGAAAGAACAGTGTTATGTAGCCTGTTCTAACGATGTGGTGAACAAATCTATTTTGTTGTGGAAGCGACTGAACAACCTCATAAGACAGACTGATGTCACTAACATTGATAGCATGCTTGTGAACTACTGCATTGTGCACGGGTCAGATCTTTCAAATATTCTAAAGGACCATAATATAGTTGTTGGATAACCAAGAAGTTGTAACACAATAAGCAATCCTCCGATCCAAAACACTGCAAACTTCGGCTGCTGACCCACAGGTCGCAGGATCGAATCCTGGCTGCAGCGGCTGCATTTTCGATAGAGGCGTAAATCTTGTAGGCCCGTGTGCTCAGATTTGGCTCCACGTCTAAGAACCCCAGGTCATCGGAATTCCCGGAGCCCCTCACTACGGCATCTCTCATAATCATATGGTGGTTTTGGGACTTTAAAACTCGCAAATCTATCTATCACAGCAAATTTTACAAACAGCATAGCATTTTCCCCAACAAACTAAAATGAACCAATAAATGTGTTTAATAGCCTAAAGAATTCAGAGTCACGTGATGTAAATGATCCGCAATGTAGGCCAAATAAATTTGTTAGACATACTGGCGCCGATTTCAGCTGAAATTTATAACTTATGCTTAGAAAAGAGCAGCTTCCAAAGAAAATGCAAATTGCAATGGTAGTTGCAATCCACGAAGGTGGAAAAAAAATCAACCTTAACAAATTTAGGCCTATTTATATATTACCTGTTTTTTCAAAGGGCTTCAAAAAATTACGCAGAAGCAGTAATGCAGTTTCTTAGACAAATACTCAAATATTTCGACAGCACAATGTGGTTTTCTCAAAGACAGATCAACTGAATTGGCTTTATTCACAAAAAAGGAGTTAAGTACAGCACTTGGTGCTAAGAAACAGGTCTTGGGTATATTTTTTAAATCTCTCTAAAGCATTTGATACCGTTCGTCATAACAAACTTTTAGCTAAGCTTGAACAACACGGGATACCTGGTCACGTAAAGAAGTTCTAAAAAAACTATTCCTATAAAAAAACTTTAAAAACTATTCCGCATGGTGTAACACAAAAAAAGCATTTCTGGGTCACTTCTTTTTATTGTTTACATGAGTGAGCTTTTGTTTGACCGCTAAAAACGTTAAACGAATCGCTTATTAGGTGACATTGCGCTCTTTTTCAGGAGCACAAATCCGAACGCTCTCACAAATTGTGCGAACACTATACTCCAGGACATCAAAACTTCGGGCGATAGTATTAAGACGATCGAGACCAGGGACTGCTTCGAACGAATACGGTTTATTTGAAGAAGCGAAGTAGCACGCGCTCGCTCCAGGCAGCAGTCTTCTTTCTTCTTCTTCCGGCGTTTGATGATGATATTTTATAGGCTCCCGCTCGCCCAAGTTGAAATGTGATAAGCTTTCGCTGGCTATTTGAAACAACCTTCCATAGGGTATATGTGGTTCACCGATCTTCTTAGAAGCTCTTTTTTGCCTGTGCAAAGGAGACAAGCTCTTGTTATTCCGTCTTGCCCAGGGTAGAGTTTTTCAATCCGGCACATATTCCAAAATGTTCTTGGAGCCTTGTCCTCAACCAACACGATGTCACCCTGTGAGAGCGGTTTTGCTTGCCGCGTCTTGGCTTTGACCGTAGCTCCTATTTTCTTGATGTATTCCTGAGGCCATCTTTTCCACCAAGCGCTTACGAGTTCGCAACTGCGTCGCCATGCGTCTTCAATGTCACCGTTGTACAGTCTTGTTTGTCCGTGTTGAAGCTGTCGCCGTCCGCCTATGATGTCTGCCGGCGTTAGTGGCATTGGCTCGTCAGGTTCTCCATATACGTAAGTCAATGGTCGATTGTTGAGTGTTCCTTCAG
Source organism: Rhipicephalus annulatus (assembly GCA_013436015.1). NCBI lineage: Eukaryota > Metazoa > Arthropoda > Arachnida > Ixodida > Ixodidae > Rhipicephalus > Rhipicephalus annulatus. The sequence continues at coordinate 329,854 of WOVY01009598.1, forward strand.
CTTCTGCTACAATAGTGCGTAGCTTCTCTACCGAAGCTGTGCTTTTCGATATTATTTTTCGCATCGGCGTCTTCAAGCTTCTTATGAGGCGCTCGTAAAATCCTCGCCGTCATGGCGCGCACTCGGCTATCGTTTTCCACTGAATTTTTTGGCCAATGCAGTAATTCTTTAAGACCTTGTTTTAATTGTTTCGAGTATTCTGTTGATTTCCTTTCCAGCTTTTATAAATGTTTTGGCGTTGTCCGAGTAGATTACTGCTGGAATTCCCCGTCGAGCTGTAAATCGTCAGAATGCTTGTAGAAAACTTGACGATGACAAGTCGTTGGTAACTTCCAAGTGTACTCCTCTTGTTACCGCGCAGGTGAATATCAGTACATATTGCTTCACAATATGGTACTTGTCCTTTGCGTAAAGAGGTCCTGTGAAGTCAACTCCCGTAACTTTGAATGGCTCTGCTTCAGTGACTCTGTCTGCCGGAAGTGGAGGTATGTCTTGAGTCACCGGTCTGGAGTTATGCCCCTTGCAGACGACCCATTTATTTAGAACTCTTTTCACTGCTTGTTTACCCTGCAATATCCAGAACTTAGTTCGAAGTTACACTAGCGTCACTTGAACTCTTCCGTGTGATACCATTTTATGCACGTGACGTATTAGCAGTTCCGTGAAATGCTAATCCTTTGGAATTACTCTTACGTGTTTGTTGAATTCTTGGCTGCACTGCAATCGTCCCTTCTGTCTGATGATTCCATCGTCATCAAGGTAGACGTCTTGTCCATTAATTTCAAATGATTGAGTGTTTCAATAGGCGTCACTCTTTGTTTGTCTCAGTGATTTTTGGGTCTGTCTTATCCAAAATTTCTCTGCATTTTTTACCTCTTTTCCTGTCAACGGCCCTTCGTGATGTTCCTCTCTTGTGTTTTCTATGAATCTGAACACCCATGCTGTTACTCTTATAAGCCGTCATATAATGAATACCTTTCGTTTTCCGAAATTGGCTCAACTTTGACTTTTTCCATGCATTGGTGACATTGTGTTTTATGCTGGTCTTCCATGTCTGTATTTGTGCCAATTCTGATTACTAAGTTCTTTTCTAGTGATGTTATTCATTCGGGACCGTTCCACCATAACTTTGACGTTATCAATGCCTTTGCGCTTATTCCTCGTGTATGTAGGTCAGCAGGGTTGTCGTCACTTTGAACGAATGACCAGCTTGCTTGAAGTGTTTTTTCTCTAATTTCTGCGATTATGTCGGCAACAAACGAAACTCTGTTGCTTGTTTTCTTGATCCAGTGAAGCACAATCATTGAATTCGTCCTGCAGTGTATTTCCTGAAACCTTTTGTTGAAGTGACCTTTTATGTAGACGCATAATCTTGATGCTACCACCACTGCCATCAGTTCAAGTCGCGCCATTGTCAGCTCTTTATTTGGAGCTACGCGGCTTTTTGCTGTTACCAGCCTTGATTTTTTGCTTCCATCTTGGTATACTGCTATCAAGTATGCTGCCGCTCCGTATGCTAATGGGCTCGCGTCGGCAAATACATGCAGCTTGTATGCTTGTACTGGCTGATTCTTGCTTGCGTAGCATCGTGAAATTTTTAGAACTCGTAAGTCCTCCGCTTCAGACATAAGGTTCTTCCATTTGTCGCATTCATCTTTAGGGAGCTGGTCGTTCCACGTGACGTTCGTTTTCTACAGTCTCTGCAGTCTTATTTTCGTGCGTACTGTGAATGGCGAGAACAAACCGAGTGGGTCAAATATTTTTGCTGTGGTTAGTAACACAGCCCTTTTTGTGAAGTACGTTGTATCTGTTAATAAATTCCACTTTTCCATAGCGAAGCATATCATGTCCTTTGAGTGTTTTCATATCAAGCCCGGAAGCAATGTAAATCTTCTAGTTCGATTATTTATGTGAGAGTCGTCCCTTTTGTTTTCATAAATTATTTGGTTTGATCGCTTTTCATTGGATGTACATTTTATCAAATTCATCGCTGCCTCTCTGAACACTTACTTCGCCTTTTTGTACAACTTAATTGCTTCATCAAGCGTTGCTGCTCCCAAATTGGCATCATCCACGTAGATCGCTTTCTGCAGTGTCCTTGTCGTATCAGGAAACTCGTCTTCCACTTGTTTCAAATAGTGTTTATTTGTAGCTGCCAGTATAAACGCGCTTGGTGTCGTTCCGAACGTTACTCTTGTCATGCACCATGTTTGCACTTCATTCGTTCACCTTCCTTCAGCGTCATGCTTCCACCACAGAAATCTCATTGCATCTCTATCCTGTTCATGTATAGAGATTTGTAGAAATGCCTTTTCAACATCTCTAACTAATGCCACCTTTTCTTTTCAGAAATTAATGAGCAGCGATAGCATCTCCTCATTCAAATTGGGTCCTGCCTCTAGGTTCTCGTTTAAAGACATGCCTTTTCGAGAATGTTACGAGGCGTCAAACACTACTCTAACCTTTGTTGTGGCTCGGTCCTCTGTAATAATCTCATGATGTGGCATGTAGTAGCAAAGTGCATTTGGCTGTTCTGATGACTCTTGGACCTCCTCTGCGACTCCTAATGCCATATACTCTGATATAGCTTTGTCGTATCGATACAGCATGTCTTCATTTTTCTGCGGTCTTTTAGTCAGTTGCTGTTGTCTTTTTATCGCAATTTCCTCTTTGCTTTCCAAGTTTACGTCGTGTTTCCATGGCAAGCTGACTTGATAGCGACCATTTTGTTGTGCAATCTTGCGCTCGAATTCTTCGACCACTTCATTTCCCGCGTTATCCAAATTAATTATTGTGATCCCCAATGACTCCAGGCTCCAGACTTTCTGTAGCTTTTGCAGGAGTTCTGTCTCCGCAGCTTCGACCTTCAGAACCATGACTGCTTGATTGTGTGTTAGTTTTGTCTTGCTTTGCTCTGACGGCCCTTGCAGTACCCATCCCAGTATAGTTTCAACAGCCTTAAGTCTGTCCTCGATTCTTTGAGTTCTACCTGTAAAGAATTCCCAATAATAGTCTGAGCTGATCAGTAGTTCTACAGAATCTGTTGCAGTCGTCTCGGTCCTGTAATGAGCCACTTGCATCTTTAGCTGTTTCATTTTCTCGCTAAGTTTCTTAGTTGGAGTGAGTATACAATTGTGCGAGATGACGTCGACTTGTAACGCTTCAATCACTGTTGTCGTGCTTGTTTCTCGTGATCCTACAGTCACTTGCACCACGTTCATTAGTTTGAACTTTTGGTCTCCTCCAAATGAACCAATCATCAGCCTTTCCAGTCGCAACACCTTCGCACCTATTTCTTTCGATAATCCCGCTTCAATAAATGAACGTTGACTTCCGCTGTGTAATAAAAAACGGCAATGTCAGCCACATGTTTCTCCTTCTACGCACGCTACAGCCATCTGCAAAAGCACAAACTTATGCTTGATATTTTCGGTTGCGTGTAGCGTAGACGTCGTCGCTTCAGCTTGCGCTGTTGAGACCAGCTCTGCTCTTGTTTTCTGCATTACCGTTCTACACACTGACGTGGCATGTCGTCCCTTGCATTGCTTGCATTTTACTTGGGCCTTGCAAATTCGTGCAGTGTGGTTTGGTCGCGTGCATCTGAAGCATGCTCTATTTTCGGTAAGCATAGCTTTCTTTTCATTCATTAGAATGCTCCTACGACAGTTTTCGGCTGCGTGGGTTTTCTGCTTGCAGAATAGGCATATTCTGTCCGCTGAGCTATAGAAGCTTGAAGTTGTGCGCATCTGTCCGCGGTGCTCTTTTGGTTTTACAGTTATCCTTTCTTGTTCACGTTGCGTTTCTTCACGAAAAGCCGCACGCTCTCTTGAGAATAACGTAAGCCTGTCCAACTTTTCCTCGCACGATTTTCCCGTTGCGTTGTTTTGTTCACCGTTTTCTGAAGCTGAGCTGTTTCTCATAGCTTCTTTTGACTTGCACTGCACTGATAATTCTGGTGGAATTGCTCTTCACAATACCGGTAACAACATCGGCGCATAGCTCTCGGTTTCCACTTGTAGCGACTTGAGTGCCAATATGTTAACTTGCACTCTGTGTACTAGCCTATTTAGGTCATCGGTATCTTGAACAGACCTCACTTTCTCGAAACTCAATAGCTCATTCATGTGCATTTCAATGGAATGTTCTCGATTGCCGAACATTTTTTGCAGTATATTGATTGCGTCATCGTAATTTTCCTCTGCCGAGTACTGCAGTATGTCAATAGCAGCCGCCGCTTTTCCGGTTAGTGATGCTAACAAGCAATTTAACTTCTGTCCCTTGCTCATGTTCGGTCTCAGGTGAACTGCCGACTCGTACTGAGACCAAAAGCGATTCCACTGCAAAGCTTTTTCTCCCAAACTTTATCATTTCAAGTTTTGGTAGCTCAACTAGTTCCGCTGCTTCTTGTCCTGTACTTGAGGGCGTCACCTGCCTTGTCCTATCGCTTGAATCTGATTGTTCAGGCTGTCGAAGTCTGAATTCTATTGCAGATAAGATCTTCGTTAATTTCATGTCGTACTCTATGACGCTTTCGAATTCAGCTTCGGCATTGTCTTCTGTTGGAAACTTTTTCATTTGCTCGTTCGCGCTCTTGAGACTGTCGCTTATTGCTTTAATCTGCGCCTGCGTTATAAGCAGCTGCTCCCGGTTAGCTCCATCATTAATTTGCTGCTCGGCTGCGTTAGTCAGTCGCGTGATCTGGGAGCGAAGCGCTTTCCTTTTCTTTGTTATCACTTCTTTGCTCATATCGAGGCGGTTAACAATGACTGCTTACTTGTCAATCGTTCGTTCCGAGTCTCGTGCTGTCCACCGTGGTCTCGTCGCTTGATTCAGGTCGATCCTCTGCTCCTCCGCCGTTTTCTTCTCTGCTGCTCCGTGGCAGGTTGACCTTTCTTGCCGGCGAGGAGGTAGTATCCTGGTTCACAGCACCATTATTAAGACGATCGAGACCAGGGACTGCTTCGAACGAATACGGTTTATTAGAAAAAGCGAAGTAGCACGCACTCGTTCCTTGTTTGTTTGTTTGTATCCTTTAATCCATGGCTCGTACCCACTCTGGGGGATTGGCCAAGAGAACAAATAGCCTCATATGAACGATAACTGCATTATTGCTTACAACGAAAAAAAAGGGGGGGGGGAGTTCCAGGCAGCAGTCTTCTTTCTTCTTCTTCTGGCGTTTGATGATGATATTTTATAGATAGAAAGTATTTATTTAATAATGCTACAAAAAAACACACGATCATGTTTCGCCCAAAGCATAAGGCTCTAAAGTTTAGAAAGCTGTTTTTAAGCAATGAAGAAATAAAAATTTCAAACAATCTAAAATACTTGGTGTTATATTTTCCGAAAATTTGCTTCAAAATAAACAGGTCCACTGTAATTGCGCAAAGCTAAACCAAATAACGGGATTATTACATGGGCACAGAAATGTTTTGTCCACCATTGTAAAATGTACTGTGTATAACTCTTTACTTTTGTCTACAATAACCTACTCCCAGCAAGTTTGGGGTACCACATCAAAGCTAAAAAGTACAAAGCTAAAACTGTCAAAAACGAGCCCTTCGGGCTGTAAATAACTTACTTCCCAGAACACAGCTTCAAATCTTTTTCCGAATACAAAATTATGCCAGTTGAGTGCATTTACTCATTTCGTCTGGCTTGTATAGACCGAAATGACTTGCGAAAGAGAAATGTCAGTTATATGAATGTGTTTAACATGAATGTTCGCAAAACTTCGTAAGGCACAATACGGGCAGATCTTTGGTTAGCACATTTTTGTCGGACTAACTATGGGCAGCAATCGATATCCTATTGTGTTGCGAAACTTTTAAACACCCTAAATACACGCGGAATAAACCCGGACATCATGTATCTTTGCTCCTCATCCACTCATTTATTTTGCTTGATCCTGCCATGTAACTTCCAGCAGAGCATCAATATGTGAACATATACCAAATGCACATATCCCTTCACCGGTTTATATTGAGTTTGTTGTGGTCAATACGTTTTCTTTTTTTATTTGGTTGTGATTGTTAGCCGCACAAATTTTTTCTAAATTAATTTGTTCATATCTCATTGATATCGTGGCATAGTCTTGTTATATTTAAAAAAGTCCGTGTACTTTATGCACCCTACGCTTTTTTATTTATACTTATGCAATGTGCCCTGTAAGCATGTCATGTACCTTTATTCAGTGCTGCACACTGTCGTACTTTAACACTAGGGGCCAGGCTTAGTCAAGCTGCAGTAAGGCAGCTTTTTCTCGCAACCCCCTTTCTCTTTGCTGAGATGAAACCAAATTTTGATTTTGATTTGAGATAGCCCGTTTGGAGATATTCCGGAAGTGTATTTGTACAAAATGTAAGAATGAGGGGCTTTGTCAGGGTTTCTTTGTTGTCACGCCTGATCTTGACTTTCTGAACTACATGCGTTACGTGCTCCTCGTTCCTGCCCTGAACATGCTCAAAGTCTGAAAGGTCAATTAGGTCTTGATCAGACACTACGCCTCAGGGAACTGCTCAAGGAACGGTGCGGTGTGATAGATACAGGTGTGGTTCCAAAAGAGGTGAGCCTTGATAAATTTTCGTACTGGGCCTTGCTTTTGACTTCGAGACGAAGATCACTACTTGCATTCGTGTAGCCTAATAGCCTGAGCCAAGGGTATGGGTGAGGCATTTGGTATGGGCATTTGGTATGGGTAGCCAAGGGTATGGGTGAGGCGTTCTTTTGTGTTTCGTAATGAATGACGTGGAAGCACAGGAAGATTTTTTTGAGTATTAGGCAGAGATTAGGTGTCGCTTCGGTGCGCCCCCTTCTAGGGGGAGGGTGATCAGGCAGTTTGGAAAATGAAAAAGAGGCCATAAAATAACTATAGATTCAGTAGCCTTGCCAGCCGGCCATTCATGAAGCCTAGCATGGGGACGTGGCAGCGCAATTATAAAAAGTCATGCCAGCGCCAGCTGTACAAAGCCAATCTAACGCAATATTGTGACCACGATAGGGCACATACACAAAATTAACCCTTGCCGCCTAGATGAAGAAAGTCAAAAGAAGTGAGAAGATGACAGGAATTATTCAAAAAGAAGAAAGACGAAGATGTAGGGAGAGAGAGTTAGGAAAAGACGACTGCCGATTTCCCTTGGTTGGGTCAGCCCAGGGGTGCCGTCTGCGTGAAGCCGGGACCCAAAAGGTGTGTTGCCTCACCCGGGGGGTGTTAAAAGTCCAGCCCCTCAGCGTCAGCTTAACCCCAAAGATCCCCCTTTCTCCTTACAGGGCAATGCCACGCACGGCTATGCTTTAGAAGGAATCAAAACTTTCCCGTTAGTTCGGGTCCGTGTTGTCACGCCACGAAAATGAAGAAAGTAAAAATCGCCAGGGATGGCCCCGAGATCCATACTGCTCCCAAGTTACCTAGTTACGCTGACAGGAACTTTCACAGGCAGAGTCATCATTAACACCTAGATTTACCCCGCAAGCTTCGTCGTACTACACCATTGATGAAAAGATGTCGTCCTTGGTATAATCTTCTTAAGCCTTCATGGTGTTGTCATCGACCTAATAACAAAGTCAATAACAGCATCCTTATTCCTAACAGCATCCTTCGATTCCAAGCTTGTCGTTGGCGACAAGCTTGGAATTGAAGTGGCATCGTTAGAAAGGGCACATCGCATTGGTGTATACCGAGAACAAAAAAAGCGACCTATCATCGCAAATTTCGCTTCGTACAAAGAAAGGCAAAAAATTTTGTCCAACGCAAAAAATTGAAGGGATCAGGTTTCAGCATTGATCAGGATTTTGCGCCAGCTACTCGGGAAGTGCAAAAGCGGTTATGGGAATACGGTAAAGCCCAAAAAAGTGAGAGCACAAAAGTAAGACTGAACTTTGAGAGGCTTTCCCTTGATGAAAAAACGTACGTATGGGATGACGAGAAGAAGGAAGTCGTTCCATTGCGAAAAAAATGTTGTGCACTTAAAAAAACACGCCCGACACAGCTTCGTCGCTGTTTTAATAAATTGTAGAAGCATAACAAAAAAGACGGACGAATTGGCGGGGCTTATCGAGTCTGGTAAAGCTGACGTAGTTGTCGGAACGGAATCGTGGCTGCACCGTGATATCAGCGACTGTGAAGTATTTCCAAGTGACTTTGTCGCGTACCGCAAAGATAGACCAAGCCATGGGGGCGGTGTATTCTTACTTGTGCGAAGTTCTTTGAATTCTGCTGCCCTCGACATTCAGTGTGATATTGAATCTCTTTGGTGCACGATTACCCTAGATGATAATTCTTCATTCGCTGTAGGTGCATTTTATCGACCCCCGAACTCGGACTACAAAACACTTCAGTCGTTAAATGAGATTATCTCGGAAGTTTCAAACCGAACATTCCTTCTTGCTGGGGATTTTAATTTGCCAGACTTAGAATGGCATGATGGAATATGCGTACGAGGCACTGGGTGCTGCGCAAACATAGAAATGAAAAATATAATAAACAACTACGGCCTTACCAAGTTTGTTACTTGCCCAACTAGAAATAATAACCTTCTTGACCTTGTGTTCTCAAATTCACTTAGTTTGGTGAATAATGTCAATGTTATTCCAGGAATCAGCGACCACATGGCTGTTGTTGCATAAATCAAAAAAGAATGTAAAAACAACTCAAAGAGTGCGGCAAGAAAAGTTTTTCTGTTCAGTAGGGGTGACTACACAGGAATAGTCCAAAAGCTAGAAGATTATTTGCCCGTGTTTGAATGCCTAGCTGAACACTACAGTATGAATGATTTATGGCTTAGCTTTAAGGACAAGTTGTTAGCACTCGTACATAAGTATATACCTGCGAAACAAGCCGGAAAGCTTCGTAAACGCAAGAAGCCATGGATGACGTCCGGTATTTTGAGATTAATCCGGAAAAGGCGAGGGGTTTTTGGTAAAAAAAAATCTGGAAGCAGTGACCACGTGAAAGAATTACAAGCATTAACGGAGCAGTATAAATCATGTGTGGAAAGCGCAAAAACGAAATATTTCGAAGGGCTCAGCAATAAAATGAAAACTAATTCAAAGTGTTTCTGGCATTATATCAAAGAGTGTGGGTCTGATCATGTTGGAGTGGCTGAACTAAACTTTAATAATATGGTTGTAGTTGATGAGGAAGCAAAAGCTACCTTTTTAAACAAATATTTCCAGTCTGTGTTCTTGCCCAAGCTTGACGTTCCTTCAAAACCACACCCAACCACGAATCCGATGATGCCACCGATAGAACTGAGTGTCCGTGGCATATGTTCTCTTCTAGAAAACCAAGATGAATCGAAAGCAGTTGGTCCTGATGGCATCTCTCCTCGTATTCTAAAGCGATGTGCACTGCCAATTTCCCTTTACCTCTATATAATTTATTCAAAATCCCTTTCAACGGGAAGTCTACCCGAAGATTGGAAAATTTCTCATGTTGGTCCGGTTCATAAGGGTGGCTCAAAAAAAGATGTAACAAATTACCGACCCATTTCATTGACGTCAGTGGCATGCAAAATTTTCGAGCACATTTTATCCAAGCACATATTGACCCATCTTACTGCTAATAATGTATTAATAAATGAGCAGCACGCTTTTCGTAAAGGTTTTTCTTGTACGACGCAACTTGTAGAGTTCTTTCACGAGCTGGCTTCCAACGTTGATGAAGGTGGACAAACAGATTGTGTGTTTTTAAATTTTCGAAAGACCTTTGACACCGTGTCACACTCCCTTCTCCTGGCTAAATTACAGACTCTAAATTTCGACCCAAATGTGTTCATCTGGATAACCATTTACTTGCTGAACAGGCGTCAATGCGTTCTTTTAAATGGGAAGTGTTCATCCTATGTTAACGTTACATCAGGCGTGCCCCAAGGCTCTGTCCTTGGGCCTCTCTTATTTCTTATTTTTGTAAATGACATTTCTGTGGGTATTTCGTCACGCATGCGTTTATTTGCCGACGATTGTGTGTTATATCGACAGGTTCAGAACGAAGGTGACTGTGCTTATTTGCAGAACGATTTGGATTGTATTGTACAGTGGTGCCAGAAGTGGCAAATGACGCTAAACCCCAAAAAGTGCGTTCATATGCGTAATTCCAAAAAAAAGAAACCAATAGTAACGGCGTACACCATAGATACGCATACTGTTATTACCGAACCAACATTCAAATATTTTGGCGTTGTTTTGTCGCATGACTGCTCATGGAATGCCAATGTTGATCACGTTGCTGGCAAAGCGGCAAGGGCTCTAAACTTCATTCAGAGGAACCTAAGATTGGCACCCCGAACATTAAAAAATACAGCCTATCTCACATGTATTAGACCGATTTTGGAATACGCATGTCCTGTGTGGGACCCGATGCAGGCGAACTTGATTGAAAATACAAAACAGAGCTACGCGGTTTGTTTTAGGGCGGTACGAGCGGAGAGACAGCTGCAGTGCTATGAAAGCTGAATTGGGTTGGGAATTGCTTTCTTTACGCAGGAAAAAACTGCGTTTGAAGTTTTTCTTTTCTGTTTTTCATGGGCGGACTGGGATTGACCGTCATAACTATTTCAGTGAACCCAGCTACATATGCAGTCGACATGGCCACCGACGCAAAGTGAAAGAGTATCGAGCAAGAACGACCATGTTTTATAATTCCTTTTTTGTGATGGACATTAGAGATTGGAACCGGCTGCAAGACAAGCAAGTGTGAAGTATAAACGAAGAATTGTTTTATTCCAGTCTGTAACCCCCCTGCTGTAACGCCTTTTTGAGCAAAGCGGGGCACTCACCAAATAAAGAATAAATAAAGAATAACAAATTGCCCGCAGCTTCCCTCGGGGGAACACTGAGGAGGATGCGGAGCATATAATTGGTTAACGGGGTGTTAAAGTGCGACTTACTTGGGTCGATGGCTAAATTGGTTAACGTGGTTGTGAAATGGGGTGTTACATTGCGACTTACTTGGGTCGATGGCTAAATTGGTTAACGTGGTTGTAGGAGGGGGTGTTAAATGAGTGAACACGTACACACGAATGCGAAAGGGCGGCGCTGGTCGAAGGGACGTCGATCATTGTGTTTGTGGATTCGTTGGAATTCATTTCACCGCGACCTTGGACGTCGACGCGCCGTACAAACCAACCGACGAGCGGCAACTGAGCGAGCAAGCGCCGACCTTGAGTACATATACAACGCGACGGCACATGCACTGTCAGCTGTCGAATGTTCGAGAAGGGGGAGAAGCGCAACGGCGCATGCGCGCGCGTCAGCTGCCGATGTTCTCGAAGCGCGACGGCGCATGCGCGCGCGTCAGCTGCCGATGTTCTCGAAGCGTGACGGCGCATGCGCGCTACATTATACAGCTAGCGAATGTTCGTGAAGAGGAGAAGCGCACGCGGTGTGTAGAGGAGGAAGGGTGCACAGATGGTGGAAGAGTGAAGCGCGCGCGGTGTGTAGAGGAGGAAGGGATGCACAGATGGTGGAAGAAGGAGGAGGAAGCTTGCGGACGGCGCCGCACTACAAGCCTCGAGTATTAGATGCTACGCATCTAAAACCACTCCCACCGCACACGTCACCAGGCATCCAAGCCTTGAATGGGCTGGGAGAACAAGTCACCATTTCGCATCGCTCAAGCGTCGCTTCCATCGGCACTCCTAAACTAGAAGATTCTGAAGGCGGCGTTTAACACAATCGGCACTTGCTGGCCAACCAGGATATTTGCGTCGCAATGGAAATTGCCGACCTGCGTAGAAGAAAAGCAACAGTATTGCTAGCAAACTTCAGCCATGAGTACGAGCACATCAGCATAGACACAACGACTGCTTACACCAAAAAATACTGAAGCCAACAACCCTATCGCCCTCCCCGGATATGCCGAATATGCTCCCACGACTGAAACACTTGAACCAGCTTTCGATGTTAATCCGAGTGTTCCGACGCATAAACAAGAAAAAGATTAAAAACGTGCTGCTGAAATACAAGAGCTGCTTTTCGTCATAATCCTGAATTCCACAGACTCCTGTCGGGATACATCGAATAGTAAGAGAAGCAATCGCCTGGCCACATTTTTAGAGCTCGTAGAGAGTTTCGACATGTGTACGCGAGGCCATATAGCAATGAGTCGACGAAATGCTACATTACGACATTATCCACCTGTCAAAGAGTGCATGGGCGTAACCGGTGGTGGTATGCAAGAAAAAAGATGAAACACTACGCTACTGCATTGACTATCGGCGCCTTAAGAAGATAATGAAGAAGGGCATATGCCGTCCTCCGCGAATAGACGATGGTCTTGATCCACTCCACAATGAGAAATCTATTTTGTCGATTGACATCAACACAGTTTACTGGCAAACCAAAGTAGACGAGTAAGACAGAGAAAAGACTGCTTCGTTACACCAAAAAGCCTCTTCAATTTGAAAGCCATGCCCATAGGTCTTTGCTCGGTGCTTGTGATATTCCTGCGCATTCTGGACACTGTGCTGGTTGGATTCAAATGGCAGACTTGCCTCGTGTACTTGGACGATGTCGTAGTGTTTTGTGCAAGCTTCGACGAGCATTTATGGCGCCTTGCAGCTCTGCTTTAAACAATCAAGACCTCCGGACTCACTCTAAAGTCACAATAGTGCCACTTTGCATAAGATTAGTTCTTGTTTCTCGGCAACGTCATTAGAAAGTCTCAAATGCACCCTGACTGCAGAGAACAGCTTCCATCGTCCTTCCCACCGCCCACTGACAACAAGGCCGTGCGTTGTTATAACTGCATGTGTTATAGCTCTGTTATAGCTGCACGTGCAGCTATAACAGATTCCTCGTCATAAACTTCACCCGCAATACCGAGCCACTCACTAACCTTACAAGGACCGAGGTCAAGTTCAAGTATAAAACGCATCAGCGGGAACCATTTAAAAATTTTGAAGGCCCGCGGACACCGCCGATATTTGCGCAGTTCGACGCAGACGCCGACACAAAAATCCAAACAATCCCGGGCTCGGAGCTGTCCTGGTGTGAACAGAGACAAGCTTGAAAGAGTCATCAGTTATACGAACCAGTCACTCTATATTCCACAACAAAAAAGAGTCTTGCCATCATCTAGGCTACCACCAAGTTTCACCCCTGCCATTACGGCAGATATCTTACAGTTGTAAGTGACCAGTAAGACGTCTGTTAGCTAGCTAACTTGAAGGACCTATCAGGTCGCCTCACATGGTAGAGTCCGCGACTTCAGGAATTCGACATCACAGTCCTTTACAATTAGTGGCGGGCTAAGACATTCTGACGCCTACTGCCTGTCCGCACCTCCGTTGGCCCATCGCCGCAGGAGAACGAGGACGGCGACTGCTTCTTGAGAACCTTAAGCATCGATTGCTTTCCCGAACAGGTAACCGACCTAGAAATGAAAGGCAGCTTCGCCTCGAGTGGAAGGTGGCCATATTTCGAAAGGTTTGAAGCGACGACTGGCGTCGTGTTTCTAGCGTAGCGGCATGCTCGTTGAAAAAACTCGCCACATCGGGCCAACTACCTCATTGCAGTACTTTCAGTGTTACGTCCAGAAGTTCTAGATGCTCTGCATGACGACCAGACGGCTGGACACCTTGGATTTTCCAGAACGCAGCAAGAATACAGGAGAAGTATAACTGACCATGCATTTCACTTCAATTCATTTCATATATTGATACTGTCAGCCCTTTGCGGGCTATTACAGGAGTGAAGTTGACTCATATAAAACAGAAATGTGCATAAGAGAAACATAAGAAAAGGAACCTTCACTACTGGAATACATCACTTCAGAGCACATTCAACAATTGCATCATAATGGCTAAGCATAGAGTTTAAACAGAGTAGTTAATGAAAAATAAGAAGAGAGAGCACCACTGCCGAAATACACATCCTATTTTGCGCATAATAAAACACAAAATAAATATCATAGCCTAGTTCCAATGCTCGTAATTCACACATATTCACAATCTTAGCGCATGGTATCAGAGTGCACCGTATATTTTATTCCGTCGAAAAAGTCAGTAAGCGATTTGATTTTTACAACCGAATATGGTAACGAATTCCACTGAATAATCGCCCTGGGGAAGAAGCTGTACCTGAAACAGTCATCAAGAACTTTGGGGGGTGGTATGTACATACTGTGTCTGTGTCTTGACGTATCTTGTGTTTTGAGTTCAAAGTACCTATCATAGCTTATTTTAACATGATTAAGAACTATTATGAAAAAGAACTCAGCCTTTCATATTCGGTGCGTTTTTGTAGAGGTAAGAGTTCCGCAAGTTTGCATAATTCGGTAGGTGAATGGAAACGACGGTATTTATTAAGTATAAACCTAGAGCTAAGTCACTGTATTTTGTCTAGTTTCAAACAGTTAGTTTGGGTATAGGGATCCCACACTACTTTAGCATATTTGATTATGGGCCTTAGCATAGTTTTATAAGCGAAAGTTTCAACTTCGGGAAAGGCACAGTGGAGGTTACGTCTCAGGCCCTATAACACCTTGTTAGCTTTGGAACAAAGTTCATCAATATGAAGATTTCAACGCAAGTCGGGAGTAAATATGAGACCTAGGTAATTATGTTGCTTCGCCTGAGCAAGTTCGTGACCGTTAATACTGTACGGATAACTAAGAATGTTCTTTTCGCTAGAAATAGACATAAAACTGTTTTTGTTGGGTTAAGTTGCATTTGCCACTGATCGCACCATTTTTTTTATTCCCTCTAAGTTAAGATTAAGTTTGGCCTGCTCGCTCGGTACCTGTACATTTTTGTATAATATGCAATCATCAGCAAACATTCTTGTTTGGGTAGTAGTATTTTTTGACAGATCGTTTATGAACACCAGGAACAAGAGGGGCCCCAAGGCACTACCCTGGTGCACCCCAAATACCATAGGTGATAAATCAGATTGCTAGTGCCCTAGTTGGACATATTGTTCTCGGCGTGCAAGATACGAACTGAACTACCGGATGAGGGCAGAATTTTTAAAAGTACTTTCGATTTTATGTAAGAGCTTATTGTGCGACACCTTATCGGAAGCCTTCGCGAAGTATAAAAATATTATGTCAGTTTCACTACGGGTAATAACTGTTCTAGATACGTCGTGTACAAGCTCAATAAGGTGAGTAACGGTGGATAACCCTTTCCTAAAACCATGCTGACAGAAAACAATCAAACTATGTTCATCGAGATAGGTTAGCAAGGGCTTTGATACAATGTACTCTAATATTTTTGAACAGGTGCTTGTAAGCAATATAGGTCGGTAGTTGCTAGCGTGAGATGCGGAACCGCCTTTGTGTATAGGCACAATTTTCGCACGTTTCCAAGCACTCAGAAAAAAGCCGCTATTCACGGATGATTGAAAAGTTATTGTAAAAATTACGATGATCATTCGGCATATCTATAAATAAATTTATTGGGAATAATGTCAGGACCAGGGCTTTTTTGGTATTTATATGAAGCAAGAGGTTTAGAACGCCCTCTTCATTGATGATTATATCATGAGTAAAAATCATATCTAAGGAATTGCTGATGTTGGGTACAGTACCATCATCGAGTGTAAAAACTGACGAGAAGAAGAAATTAAACGCCTCTGCCTGATCCTTGCTACTTCTATGATTAGACATACTACTCGGCCTGGTTGAAGGATTCACGTACCTCCAAAATTTGTCTGGGGATTCTTTCAGAAATCGTTTCAGCGTTGAGTTATAAAATTATTTTTAGAAGTCTTCATTCACACTTCGCCGGATGCTTTTACTTAAAACCTGGACGTTCTTCTTTTTTTCAATGCTGGGATTGACAGAGCACGGCTCTCACTTGTGTTTAGGCTTTCTTTTTGCGTGTGTTATATCGCGCGTAATCTAAGGGTTTCGTTTTCTCACATTTTTGCGACGTTTGGAATGAATTGGTGAACGCAAAACATTACCGTAGAATGAATAAACCGCCACAGTTCTTTTGTTGAACGAGATGTTCGGTACAGTTCCGGAAAGGAATAATATGACTGCTCCAGATGTTCTAGTACGGCTAAGTCGTTTGCAGCATTAAAATTTGGGATCAGAAGTTTTTCATCATTGTGCATGAAATTGACATACAGATCTAAAGACAATAAAACCATTTTATGATCAGAAAGGCCATCCTCAATTTCACACTTACCAAGAAACGGGAGCAGTGATCCAAATAAAAACAACAAATCAAGCACTGAAGAAGCGGTTGGACCCACACGCGTACAAAATGAGACAACCTGAGTCAGATCGTAGCAGAAAGCGAGCTCTAGCAGCTGATCACCTTTAATGACTTCGCTTCAAGATCCGCCACAGCCTCAAGATCCGCCATTGTATTCATAATACTTCTGACAATAATATTATTTAACTTTAACCGGTTAAAACTACTCTGACACCGTAAGTCGCCATCACGACGCCTGTCAGTTGTTTCGAGAGGTGTCTTACATATGTACCTCATATTAGTATATCCGTTTCAACTGTGCACCACATCGATTATTTTCATTTTGTCAAAAATAAGCTTAACCTTGGCCCCCGTTTTTCTCTCCTCAGCACTAGACTCCCACAGCCTTCTGCATATCACAAGAACTCGTTTAGAAAACTCTTCGTTTATGCTGACCTCCTTACCACGCAGTTTAAAGCAGTTTGATAAGATACTAGCCTTATCTCTGAAATCTGAAATTCTCAGAATAACAAGCCTATCTTCGCCCACCCTCCTGTTTTGCTCCTAAGCGATAAATTCGTTCAACTGAGTTTCTTTTAAGGTTTAGCAGCTTGTCAAAAACGTCGACGTTAACCTTCTCACGTAAAACATCTTCAGTTTCATTCATGTATTCTTTTATCCCTCTGATAGTAGGATTATTCCACCGAGAGCAGTTTTCGAGATCGTCAAGTCACTTGAGGAGGGCACTCCTGTCGGTGCACGACTTAGTTACGAACTCGTCAACTTTTTGATTAACAGTTGCTATTGAGGTTTCGGCTTCACTGGCAAACTTCTCATGGCTAGCAAGCCTGAGTGGGGCTTTGCCCAGAATTTTTAACCTTTCCTCTTCTTTCGAAAGCCTGCCATCTTCCCGAGCCTCAAAATATGCTTGCTTTTTGTATTTTGGTTACTTTCTCCAAGACCGCCGTTTGTCTTAAATATTTCATTAAGCGTTTCTTCAGCGATAGGCCCGGGATTTTTTTCAACATAACCCGAACGGGACACTAGCAAGCTGGCAACGGCAAAACATTCAGATAAACAACAAAGAAGAGTATGTAGACACGGAAACACCACTAAGCACAGGTAATCACTACGAAGACGGTATTTTCAATCACCAACCTGCACAAGGAACTGGAAAATCGGTGTCATTGTCACGGCAGTGCCGCCGTGTCCACTGATGCTTGCGGAAGCGAGCGTCCCTTTTAAAGCGTGAAAGCCAGTGGGTCCATGATGTGCTGGTGACGTCACGGTGCGTGAAGAAGATGCGCTGTAGCCGTACTCCACGTGTGGCAGCCGCCACGGAAGAGTGTCATCCAAGATTGCGCCTAGGACGTCGTTTCGCAGAAGCGAAGGCGATGCAGGCTGGCAGTCCACGATTGCCGTGAAAGTTTCAGCAGCGCTGATCCAAAAACATCAAGCTAGAGCCTGCACAAAGAACGGGAAAGTCGGTGACATTGTCACTGCGGTGCCGCCATGTTGACTGCCTTACTGCCGACGTCACACATTACGTAAAATCTCGCCGAGATGTGCCAGCGATGAAAGACACAACCAAATAGACCAGCTGAACTTCTTAAGCCCATCGAGCCCCCTCACTGGCTACTCCAGCAAATAGGCATAGACCTACCGGGACAATTGCCAACGTCCATTTTCCGAAACAAATGTATCGTCGTTGCTACCTCACCTTTTACGCCGAGACAAAGGCATCGCCAAAAGGCCGTGCCGCCGAGGTGGCAAAGATATTCATCAAAAGCATTGTCCTGCATAATGGTGTCACAGAGCTCCTCATTACCGACCCAGGTACGTCCTTCACTGCAGAATTAGCTGAAGCAATTTCGCCAAACAGCCAGACAAGCCACCGCGGGATGACAGCGTACCACACCCAGACCAATGGCCTCATCTAGCGGCTAAACAAGGCAATCGCCATTATGCTGGCTATGTACAGAAGATCTTTCATATGGCTGCATTCCAGCTTTATTATGCTGATCAGTGACACCTCTGTAAGTTTTTTGTAGCATCTTGGTCAACATGTGTTTTTCAATATTCTTCAGGTGACACCTTGCTTGTACATTAAGAAATACTTTCACCTTCGCTGTCTGAAATTTCAGCCTTATGTTCTTGTGTTGAATATGGGTGCACTCGGCACTGCTTTATCCTCTTGGGCAAAGATTATAGGTTTTTTGGTGGCTTCCTGTCCTTTCTAGAGAGTAAAAATAGAAACAACAAAGGCACAGCTGTGTCCCGAACAATGTTCCGCCCACTTACGATAGCGGGTATGAAATCGTATGCGTGGAAATGCTTGGTAATTACTTTCATGTGCTTTTTGGCAGTGAAAAAAAGGTTTCTCATCATAATTCATTGAAGTAATCTATACATTGTAGAGCTCAAGATCTCTTGAGAACCCATGGAAAAAACCTGTAGGGCATGTATGTATATCGCTTTGATTGTGTCGCTTTGATTGCCGAAACCCTCAAGAAAGCACTCGGTCGTGGAGATCTTGAACCTACAACGGGGTGGTCGACTCAACCAGCAGCTCCCGTGAATATACGTTCAACACAACAAGACACCCACGAGAAGACTTCTGCATATCAACATACACCAGGAGCCCCACACCCACCCAACACCACAGATGAGTTCCCGACGATCAGCGAAACTGTGACTCCCGCGAGCCTGAAGCACCCCCTCACCATCATCAACAGCGCACCACTACTAGGGGGGAAGTCTGCAGAACAGCCAACACGCCTCCCTCTATTGCGGATGTCGAGACCAAAAGCACTACACGACAGCACCACTACACCACTCCTCAAAGAGAAGCCTGCTGAACTACGGAACCGCGTCCCCCTATCGCGGACCCCGGAACTGCCAACGAACACGTTCGCCGGGAGCCCAACGCCGAAATTCTCCCCACAACGACGAAGGCCTGCCGGACATAACTACAACCTGCGCACCTCATCAGTGCCATCCCCGCACCCAAAAGAAGATTGACTTCTGAAATGTAAGTCCAGCTCATCACTTCCCAGTTGCAGTGACACTTTCCTTAAAGTACGAAAACTTGCTGACAAACGAATTAGACATGAAATGCATAAATCAATATTGCAAGTGTACCTTCGTGCTAGAATAGCCCCCAAGGGTATGACACTCTCCCTCACACCAGCCGCTACAAATATAGATAAACACGACCAAATAACATAGAAAACGTCCTCCTTGAGGCATCTTCTAAATTAACAGAAATTGCTCTCAATCATAGTGACAAGCAGGTAAAGAAACTGGTCGCTATGACCAACACCATTCTCCGCCACAACACTTTATCGAACGAAGAAATCACGCGATTAACAGAATTTGAGCAGAATAAATACCAAGCCATTATGACCACAAAAATTCATAAACTCGAAAGAGACCATGTGCCCAAACCCGCGTTCCCTGATACAGTGCCTTATCATTACAACACCACCACCCAAGAAAACACTAATGGTACAAACGAGCACCCATCTAGGAACACACCGTGTGACACTGTGGTTGTAAACTTATCGGACACGAGCTTGTCACCTGACGAAGTAAAACTGCTATCTAAGGGACTAAGCTTCTGCCCGACCACAAAATTTTTCGATGAATTCCACTTACTCCGAGACCTCGACAACTTCGCTCGAAGCTTAAGGTTGCGCGAATATTTCTTGGACAGGCCTTCTAACCACGAAACAATTCACCGTCGTAAATCAAATGATTGGACACCGAACAGTAATCGAGACAAGTGCTTGGACCTTTATATCACCGCAGTACAGAATGATATAGTACACGAATACCACAGACAGAAAGGAAACCGAGAAATCTTGACAAAATCTGAAAAAATCAGTATGAAAAATTTGGCATCTAGGACAGACATAACAATAAAACCCGCTGACAAAGGAGGAGCAATTGTAGTCCTTAATACAACCAACTACTTACAAGAAGCATACCGCCAACTAGACGACTCAAGATTTTACGAACGCCTCCCAGGTGATCCGACAGACGAATACAAACGTATCGTATCAACAAAATTAAAGAAACTGTTGGACGCAGAAAAAATAACCAACACTGACCACAAACTGATTCAAGCAGCATACCCTCGTCCAGGTCGCTTCTACATCCTCCCAAAAATTCATAAACCCGGTAACCCAGGTCGACCAATCATTTTCGGGCATCGGTACAATAACTGAACTCATATCAGGGTACGTGGACAAACTATTAAGCCACATTCTATGCACCCTCGCGTCATACATAAAAGACACCACACATTTTCTTCGAGACATTGCGGGTATCTGTGTGCCGAAAAACTCGTACTTGGTTACTCTTGATGTCTCTTCATTATATACAAATATTCCTCACGATGACGGCATAGCTGCATTACAAAACATGTACA
Source organism: Rhipicephalus annulatus (assembly GCA_013436015.1). Classification (NCBI taxonomy): domain Eukaryota; kingdom Metazoa; phylum Arthropoda; class Arachnida; order Ixodida; family Ixodidae; genus Rhipicephalus; species Rhipicephalus annulatus. The sequence goes on from WOVY01009598.1 coordinate 350,431, forward strand.
CAAACCATAGACAATCTAACACCCCAGATTTCTCTGCCATTGCAACATTGACGAGGATGGTCCTCGAATTAAATTCATTCGAGTTTAACCAAGAGTATTTTCGACAAATCAGCGGGACCGCTATGGGCACCAAAATGGCACCTAATTATGCCAACATATTTATGGGAAAGCTAGAATCTGAATTTCTTGCACAAAGTTCCTTGAAACCAATGTTATACAGAAGATACATAGACGACATCTTTCTTATTTGGACCCAGAGCGAGGACAAACTTCTCAGCTTTCAAGACACTTAAAATGCTGTACATCCGAACATACACTTCACACACACATACTCGCAAGTTACCGTAAATTTTATTGATGTTACCATAAAAATAGAAGAAGAGAAGCTCTCTACAACCCTATATCGCAAACCAACGGATCGACAACAATACCTTCATTACCAAAGCGATCACCCACGCCACTGTAAAAACAGTATCCCATACAGCCAGGCTCACCGGTTTAAGCGAATCTGCTCTAGAGACGCTGACTTTGACACGAGCTCACAGAGGCTAAAACTTATGCTCGAGCAACAAAAATACCCCCCACATGTAATTAATGACGCTGTTCAAAAAGCGAGAAAACTAAAGCGTGAAGACTTACTTATGAAGCGACCACCACGAGAAGACCCACAACAAACAAACCTCTGCTTGACTTACAGCACAAACTTCCCCAATGTAAACAAAATCCTTAAACGACATTACAACAATCTGGAAGAAAGTGAACGTCTGAAACGCGCATTCCCATCCGCTCCAGGCGTCGTTTACCGACGACCACGTAACCTCAAAGACACCCTTGTCCACTCCTAAATTAACACATCACCCCCCAATAATTCATGCCGCCCTTGCTTAAAGCCACGATGTCTTGTATGTAAGGCGATGCGAGAAACAGACAAAGCAACCAGCACGCAATCCAAGTTTTCGATTAACATACGAGGAAACCTAACATGCGATTCCTCTAATGTGGTGTACCTACTCGAATGCAACGTGTGTGGTATGCAGTACATCGGACAAACAGAAACACCATTTAGGATTCGCTTCAATAATCACAGAGCCCATGCGAAATCTGCCCCAAGTCTACCTCTATCAAAACATCTCAATCTTCCCGACCATGCATTTGACAAACTATCAGTAACGCTCTTAGAGACGGGATTTAAATCAAATCGAGAACGTGAACAACGAGAGTCATACCTTATCCACCGATTTAACACCCTCGATAGAGGAATAAATGAGAACACTGGTACACTTGCAGCAATTAAAGCATTAGAAAACAATAACGGCAACAATGAAAATAGTAACTGAGTTCACGGCACTGCAGCTGCGAAGGGCACTGGACAACCCAAAACAATTCCAAGTGTAACTACTCTTCCTAAGTGCAACTGTCGTCTGTTTTCTGTTTTATTTTACTACCCAATCAATTGTGCCATGCACGACATGCCCAACAGCAACCATGAGCACAGCCGGGAGGCCTCCACGACACGCGTAATTTAGAAGCGGGCTAGGAATTCGCATTGCACGCGCTTGCACAGCCTACCGCAATACGGGGCACCCCTATTTTTATGACGAAATGTTGACAGGGCGCGGAGTAGTTAAAGGCTTAGAACTTCCTAAAATGCCCGCTGACCAGCCTCTGCCACAATATGTGGCCCCCATCCTTCTATGACGAATTGTTTACGGGACCCCGAGTAGTTAAAGGCTTAGGGCTTCCTGAAAAGCTCTTTTTTGCCCCACACCGAACCGCCAGTGCCAGGAGGGGCCGTCTGATCGGGAGGAATGCGCTAGTGAACGGAAACATACAGAGACCGCTGACATCAGAAAGGTGAAGGGGAGAGGGGGGAGAGAGATGGGGGGAAGTGGAAGGAAAAGTGGAAGGGGGGCACCCGAGGGGCGTCCACCGTATATTAATATATTTTTTTCTTTCTTTTCTTTTTTTCTTCTTTTTTTCTTTTTTCTTTTCTTTTTTTCTTTCCTTTTTCTTTTCCTTTTTTCTTTCCTTTTATTCCCTCTTTCCTTGCCCTCTGAATTGATATTGTATAAAGCTGAGCACCGACAAACTGTATCTTTATTCCTGATGAAGGCCAGACTGTAGGCCGAAACGTCGAAATAAACCACGCTGTGACCGCTCACGGAGGATCTACTAGACTATATATATATATATATATATATATATATATATATATATATATATATTCTGCTCACGGCAAGTTCTTTTTTCACATACTTTTCTTTCTTCTTAATAACAATATATTGGCTCTAATAACTTTTCCTACACATTCCTTGACATTAATGTCAGTTAGATATCATTATTCTTGTGTCAAAACGCAGAAGTACGAACCCTTAGGTACACATTTTTTCTCGTATTCATTAACGAGGGTATCGTACTGGCAGACTTGGTTTTCTCAGGTTGTATACGAGGGACTATTGGTCAGTTGCCCACTCGTAATAATTCCACGTGCTACGTGACACCATACAGGCACATAAAAGGGTGTTTCGCACTCGCCGCATTGGCTACAGATGGTGCTGACAGACACTCCCACGTTTTAATTCACATATAATCCCAATAAAGTGGGTCTGGGGATAGCCGCCGTGACAGCTCAGTGGTTAGGGCATCGAACTCGGCATTTGAAAGTCGGCGGTACGTTTCCTGCTTATGGCAAATTATTTATTACATTGGTTCGAATAACTTCCCCTATACATTCCTTGGCAATATTGTTTGTAAGATCTCATTATTATTTTGTCAAAACACGGAAATACGAGCCCTTAGGTATACATTTATATATATATATATATATATATATATATTGAAGACGCTTTTTTGATGGTCTAAACGTACTTGAGAAGAGTTGAAAAATAAAACTAAGACAACCACTGAGTTGTGTCTCTTCTCTTCATATTGCAGTGGATCACGAGAATGGGGTGACCAGTGCGTGAGGGGTAGACTAGAAAAGAGAACGACGTGACAATGTTGTGTTGGATTGTGTTCGAAGGAGTGGCTCTTGTATGTTGCATTTGGTGGAAGTGGGGACAACGTTAACCCATGTTTACAAGGAGTAAGGCTGCCGCGATGACAGCAACAGTCGGCACATCACAGATGCACCCTACGGAAGACGACACATCGTCGACGGCTCTGGAACCTCCTGTCCCGACTACGCAGGAAAGCTTGGCACAGGCCACGGGAGCCCCAGTCTCATCACACATCCCGCCACCAGCGCCCCATCAGCCACTTCTGCCAGAGTTTGATGTTCAGTATACGCCAAATCAACTTCAACAGTAAAGCGCTGGCGCCATTCTACCTATACCTGACGGCCTGCAAGCCCTTGTTTTACAAGGTGAGCCTGACAGACGAGTTTTTATGCAAGGTTTCCAAAGACGCTTCGCTACCCGTTTGCTCTCTTTTGAGGCCACCCTCTCCCAACGTGCCCCGACGGCGGACGTCGTCACCGACCTAGCAGCGCGGCTCTTTGTCATTGAGGTGTGGTCTGGCCTTCAGAAACGTGTGTCTACCGCGGTCGAACGAAATATTCCTTTGTCATCTCAGCATCGGTTTTTCGGAGCACAACCTCCACCGCCTAGCTTCGATGGCACTACGTCGTGGGCAGCATTTTTGGCGCAGTTCGAGTCCGTTGCCACCCTGGAGGGTTGGACAGTTCAAAATAGAGCTTAGGCGCTCGTTGTGCAGCTCCGGACGCAGCGGTTAAATACCTCGAGTACATCCTGCAAGTCGCCCGCGCGAACTATGAAGCTCTGGTCTCGGCGTTGCGAACCAAATTTGGCGATGGTAATCTGCTTCAACTCTACCTCACACAAATTAAGCGCGCCTGGCAAGGTCACCACGACCTTCAAAAGCTCACTGCTCACGTCAACAGCTTGTCCCGGAAAATCTTGTCGGGTTGCCCTACCGAAAATATGGACCTTACTGCTGCTAATGCCTTTGTTGATGCCATCAATAACAGAAGTGTCCAACACTTCGTCCGCCTCACTCGTCCGATTGACGTACCATAAGCTTTAGCTGTCGCTCTTGAGGTGGAGATACATGAACGCTCGCAAGCAGCTGATTGAGTTGGAGATACACGAACGCTCGCAAGCAGCTGAGGATCTATACCCGGGGCCACCTTACACGGACGCACCATCTCGGACCCGGCTTTGGGCTCTCACTCGGCTCCACGATCCTACAGCGGTACTCCAGTGCTACCACTGCCACAATGTTGGACATTTTGCTCGGAACTGCCCTCGGGTGACCTAGTCGCTGACAAGCTCAGCTCCTCCTATGCAGTCTGCCTCGGGAAACTGCAATGCCAGCCATCGAGAGCAAGAGCCCGCATATTGGCTGAATCTCCTCTTCTTTCACTTGGCGCCTTCACCGAAATGCCAACTCTGCCGGTGAAGCTTGGAGATCCGCCACATCACGTTGAAGCACTAGTGGACACAGGGGCTGCATTCAGTTTTTTAGCGATCAGTTTCTTGTGTGGATAATTTTCGGTGAACCTTGAGGAGGCTGATCGACCTCACCTCATCGTAGCTGACGGAGCCAATCTACGTACTCTCGGCAAAGTCTGCCTGAATGTTTGTGCGCTCGGGAAGACAGTGAGACAGCGGTGCCTTGTTGTCCCACCCCTGTGTGTTTCAGTGACTTTAGGCTGTGATTGGTGCGCAGAGTTTGGCATAATTTTGCAGTTTAACGGCTATGATTGCTTTACTGAACCGACACCTACCGCTTCGATACCGATTCGAGCAAGTGTTGAAACCTCCAGTAAAGCTTGCTCTAGGCAGTGGTATTTCCCGTTGAGCCATGTCATTTACAGAACAATTGACAGAGCGCACTCCGCACTCGCTGACAACTACCACATGAAAAAAAGTCTGATTAATAAATTTTCTTCAAAAGTCGGCATTCTTACAACGGGAACTAATACGGCCGGGGATACAAACAGAAGTAAAAAAGCTGAAATAGGAAAACCATCCCTGCTTCTCAATTCTGTGATAACGGCGACCTCAGTTACCAACCCCTTGTCGTCTGTTGCGTGAATTCGTGTTTACAGCCCCGACAAGTTCTTTCTTGACAAGGACATTCTTGTAGAAAGTACCGTTTGTTTCCTACTTGGAGGTTAATTTGCAATGCCACGGGCCTTGCATCGATGTTCCGGCAAAAGATTTGCAGTGCTTCTCTTCAACCTGTCCGACAGCATGCTCTGCGTGCCGTCAGGCACCGTCCTCGGTATTGGTACCTATCTTGAACCACCGTCTGTCATAGTATCAGTAGTATAACCCGTAGCACCTTCGCCACCAACTACACCGCCCTTAGACCGAAATGAATTCAACTTCGGCCGCAACTTCACTCCGTCACAGAAAGCTGATATTCAAGCACTTCTACAAAAATTCCGTAACTACGTGGCGATGTCACCCAGTTAGCTCGGTCACATTCCTTTGGTGCAGCAGAGAATCGACACCGGCTCTGAAGTTCTTGATCGGTATCACCTACATCGAGTCTGAACGCGCAGATATCGCTAAGCAAGTGGATGATATCGCGCTTCACGAGTCCGTGGTTGTTCCCGTAGTTATTGTGAGAACGAAAGATGAAACAATCCGTTTCTGTGTTTACTGTCGACGGCTAAATAGTGTCACCAAGCTTGACGTGTATCCACTTCCTCGTCTTGACGACGCCCTTGACCGCATGCGTAGTGCCCGTCTTTTCACTACTCTGGATCTTCTTTTTGGATATTGGCAGATAGAACTAGACCCAAATGACGCTGAGAAGACCGCTTTTATAGCTCTGGATAGCCTTTACCACTTTAACCACCTGCCATTTTGTCTCTCCAACGCTTCTGCTACATTTCAGCAATTGATGGACTGGGTTCTTGGGTATCTCAAGTGGTCGATAGCTTTGGTCTGTTTAGACGACATAATTGTTTATGCTCCCACATTTCCTGAACACCTCAGGCATTTGTAAATGGTCTTGCGTGCTCTCCAAGACGCCCACCTTTGCAATAAATCTTCCAAGGGCTTTTTCGGCTTTTCGGAAGTTAGTTACTTCGGGCACGTAGTCAGCGCTAAAAGCATCAGCCGTGATCCCACGAAGCTCCAAGCCATTTCCTGTACTTCACCTCCAACAATGGCTAGGCAGATTAAAGGTTTCTTGGGCTTCGTTTCATATTTCAGACGCTTTGTCCCTGACTTTGCTTCTAGCGCTGTACCTCTCAACGAACTACTGAAGAAAGAAGTTCGCTGGAAATGGGGAACCGACCAAGCAGCTGCCTTCAGCTATCTGAAGAGTGCCCTTCAAGCCCTACCGACGCTCGCGCACTATGAGGAGAATTTCCCGACGATTCTGCACACCGATGCCAGTGGTCTTGGCGTCGGAGCTATTCTCTTGCAAGTTAACAAGGACGGGCAGGATAGACCATTCGCTTATGCTAGCCGCCGGCTGAGTGAACCAGAGAGCCAATACCACGCCTCTGAACTTGAGTGCTTGGAGGTACTTTGGACAGTCGAAAAATTTCGTCGGTACGTTTATGATAAAAACTTCACGGTCGTTACCTACAACGTTGCTCTTCGCTGGCTTGAAACAAAAAAAGATATGAATGCTAAGTTCGCCAGGTGGCTTTCAAATTGCAAGATTAATATTTTTCTATTGTTCATTTCAGCAGCACTCGTCATCGAGACACTGACAACCTTTCTCGTCACACGACATCTTTTAGTGAGCTATCCCCAGTCTCTGCAGTGCTTGATTTACGAACTACTACACAGCTACAAGTTGCAGAAATTGTCTATATAAGCTGACGACAATCCAGAGAAGTACGCACTCCCAAGCGTCGTTGTGAAAGCCCTTCTGCGTCGTATGTCGTCCGAGAAGGAGTTCTTCATCACCTAAATTATCGGGATGGATAGTACGTGCCTGTTGCGCCGGTAGCCATGCAACAATCGGTGCTATTCATGTGCCACGACGCTGTGGCTGCCAGTCACTTCGGGATGCACAAGACGCTGGTACGTATCAAAGAGAGGTTTTGGTGGCAACGCATGCACAGTGACCTTTCTCGCTACGTTTTGTCGTGCACAGTCTGTCAAGCACGGAAGGCTACCACATATCCGCCACCGGTCCCCATGCAACCCATCCCTCCCCCTGATACACCTTTTGAGATTGTGGGAATTGATCGCATGCGACATTTTTCACGTACGTCGCTCGGCAACAAGTTCCTCGTCATTGCTACGAATGATCTCATGAAGTGGATCGAAGTCAGGGTCGTCCGACACTCCTCGATGCCTCGCGTTCATCGACGAGTGCGTTATTTTTTTCGATACGGCACGCCACGCTTGGTCATCACTGATCGTGGCACGGCCTTCACGTCTCGCGCATTCAGAAACCTACTGAACGACCATGGAATTCAGCATGCCGTGGCCACTCCTCCGCATCCATAAACAAACGGTGCGATGGAACGTGAAAACCGTACTATTAAGGACATACTGTTGTCATACGCAAGTCCCAGTCATAACAACTGGGACGAATACGTCGCCACAGCTGTTTTCGCCTTGAGAACGTCACAGCGGAAATTCACACAGGAGTCACCATTCGAGCTTGTCTATGGAAGGACGGCAAGGCTTCCTCAAGAGAGCTTCTTTGGTTTCTACACAACAACGGGAAACCGTCTGATTGATACCAGTACTTTGGAGCTTCTTTGGAAGGCTCACTTTAGAGCGCTCCTGGCAATAGCACATCGTCAGGCGAAATTCCGCTCAGCTTCCAACAACAATCACACCCCTTTTAAACCACAAAACCTAGTGCTGGTTCGACACACCCAGCGTGATCCACAGCGTTGCCAGAAGTTTTTTTCTCCGGTATACCAGCCCATTTTGCGTGGTGAAAGCTCTAGGCATTGCTACGCCTTACCGAACACCTGAATCGCACCCTCACGGACATGCTCTCGATGTATGTCTTACCTGACCACCATGATTAGGATCTAGTGCTACTTCACGAACCGTTCGCCTATAATTCATCTCGTCATGATACAGCACGTTATTCACCTTTTTATATACTCTAAGTCCGTAATCCGACCTTACCTCTAGAAACCCTACTACTGACTACTTACCTCTGCCGGGCGAATACGCACGTGATGCTATCGCTCATGCCGACCACGCACGTCAGATGATTGCCCACTCTAGGCTGTTGGCTTTACAAGCAACCCAAAAGCTCTCTACGACAGCAAGCATGTCGACGTTGACGTCTCACCTGGTTCTCTAGTTCTTCTCTGGAGCGCAGTTTGTCATGTTGGAGGAGGAGGAGGTAAAACTTTATTAGACCAAGGGATTTGGGCACTTACGTCCCAGGGTCCCCGCACGACCCCACTGCGCTATGCGTTCATGAGTTCATGCAGTTCCATGACGTGGGCGGCCCGGTCAGTGGCGATTTTCTGCTTGGCCGGGTCCGTCGAGCGCAGCAAGGTCTCCCATTCCTCCCATGCGGTCAGTGGCTCCGGGCCCCGCGGGGGAGGGTTCGCCGGGCATTCCATGAGATCGTGGGTAAGGGTAGCGTAGGGGTGAGTGGATTGAGCACAGGACGGGGTGTACGCTCCCGGGTAAATGCGGGAAAGAAAATAGGGGGAGGGAAGGGTGCTTGTCTGAAGGCGACGCCATAATATTTGGTGAAAATTTTTGAGGGATTGGTGGGGTGGTGGGTATAGCTGGCGTTCGGCGCGATATGACTGGGTCATCTCGTTGAACGAATGCATGCGCTCCCTGGAAGAGCCCGCCTCCGATTCCGCCGCCGCCCGGTTGATGAGACTTCGGGCGTGGTCATTGGCGGCTTCGTTGCCGGGCTTTCCAGAGTGCGCAGGCACCCAGATCAGCTCCACATGGCGGGCCGGGTTTTTGGTGGGCGAGCTGAGAATTCTGAAAGCGCTCTCGTGGACTCGTCCTCGCGCGAAATTTAGGATCGCGGTTTTCGAGTCGGAAAGAACGTACCGGGCATCAGTGTGTGCGAGGGCAAGCGCGATCGCCGCTTCTTCCGAGGATTCCGGGCTGGATGCAGGAGGAAGGTGGAGAGTTGCAATGGGTTGGAGTGTGCGATCAACGACTGCAACTGCCGCGTCGTCGCCCGTGCAAGCTGCATCCACCCATACGGCGTCCTCTTCAGAACCGTAGTATTTGCGGAGAGCTTTTGCACGGGCCTTGCGGCGGGTCGAATGGTAGGTAACGTGGGTGGTTCTTGGAAGAGGTTTAACTATTATCTGTGTGTGTATGGGTCGGGGAATGGTAGAAGTGTGGGGTCGGTTGCTGGTATGTGAATATTGAGGGTGTTAAGTATGTAGCGTCCAGTGAAAGTCTGAGGCTAACGAGTGTATTGCGCTCGTCTGTGGGCCTCAATAAGTTCGTGTGTGGTGTTATGGAGCCTAAGCTGAAAGAGTTTAGTGGTCTGTGTGTTAGGGGGGAGGTTTAAGGCCACCTTGTAGGCTTTACGAAGCATGACACCCAGGGTGGCTATTTCTTTTTGTCGAAGTCGGAGATACGGGATTGTATAAAGGAAGCGGCTCAGTATGAAGGCATGAATGAGACGACACAAATCATGTTACTTCATGCCATAGTGTTTTCCAGAAACTCTGCGGACGAGGTGCGAGAGCGCATCCGTCACCCGCTTGAGTTTCCGGATAGTGAAAGTGTTACGGCCGTTGTTTTGGATGTGAAGGCCCAAGATTCAGATTGTGTCGACCTCTGGGATAGGGCGCCCGTCCAGAGTAACGGTGATGGGGGCAGTGGGAAGAGTACGTGGTGAAGGGCGTATGAGAAGCAGCTCAGATTTTTCCGGGGAACAGGAGAGACCAATGCTTTGTGCGTGTTGTTGTGTAATGTTTGCGGCGGTTTGTAAGGTTTCCTCTATGTCGCCATCACTACCGTGGGTGGTCCACAGTGTGATGTCGTCTGCATAGAGGGTGTGGTGAAGGTGAGGGATATTGTGAAGAGCGCGGGCTAAGGGAATGAGTGTGGCATTGAAGAGAAAAGGGGAAAGGACCGAACCTAGCGGTGTGCCTACACCACTGAGAGTATATAGAGGGGACGCATGGGGGCCCAAATGAACCTCGGCCGTGCGTCCCGATAGGAAGGCTTGCATGTAGGCCTACATACGAACGCCCACATTGAAGGGGAGAGAGCCGCCATGATCGCTCGGTGTTCTACTCGATCAAAGGCCTTGGTTAAGTCCAGGGCCAAGACGGCTTTAGTATGAGCGGGGATGAGAGGATCAAGAATTCCGTGCGTCAGTTGAAGCATGGCATCTCGGGCGGAGAGACACGGGCGGAAGCCCACCATGCTATGAGGGTATAGGTTGTGGTCGTGCATGTGTTGAGTCAGTCTGTTTAAAGCAACGTGATCGAAAAAGCTTCCCGAGACACGATGTGAGTGAAATGGGGCGGAGGTTTGATATGGTAAGGGGTTTGTTAGGTTTAGGGGTGAATACAATCTTGGCATGGCGCCAGGATTGCGGCAAGGTGCCTTCCTTCCAGCATTTATTAAAGTAATCTGTAATCTGTGCAATCGATTGATCATCCAGATTACGGAGCATGGAGTTAGTTATCCCGTCTTTCCCCGGTGCAGAGCTTGTTCGGATGTTCTGAAGGGCCATACGGACATCTTGCTCCGATATGTCGTTGTCCCGGGCTTCATTCGGGGCTCCCGTGTAGGGCGGGAGAGGGGAGGAGGTGCCGGGTGCCGTGTGTGTTGTGCGTAGTTGGTCCAGAAGGGTGTCAGGGGAAAGCGTGGAGTTGTGTAGTAGGCGTGTAATGTGATGTTGTGACGTTGTGCGTGAGTGTGTAGGGTCGATAAGGTGCCGTAGGAGGTGCCATGCGTACTTGGTAGAGAGGTTGCCAGCTATGCTGTTGCACACCTGACCCCAGTTGGAACGACACAACTCCTCGGCGTGCGCAGTTATTTGTGTCTGTAGCGTAGCCAGTCGGCGTTTTAACGTTCTGTTATGTTTCTGTCGTTTCCATCTCTTCAGTATGCTGTGGTGCGCCTCCCAGAGATGGGCTAAGCGAGTGTCCAGTGTAGGGGTGTTGGGTGGTGTGGTAATCTTTTGTGTGTGTGCGGTTATACCATCTAGGAGAGATGAGACCCAATGATCAATGTCTTGTATCGGGGTATTGGGGAGTTCCCGACGAGCGGATCGGATAGCGTCCCAGTGAATCAGATTGTGGGTGAGGAGTCGAGGTCTGTGTGGTGTGTGAGGTATTTGTATGGCGATAATATAATGGTCGCTTCCAAGTGTGTGTTGTGTACGAGACCATGAGATATCTTTGAGAGAACGGCTGAGTGTGAGGTCTGGACTAGAGTCCATTGTTACGCTATTGCCGATTCTGGTTGTTGTGAGAAAGTTGTTATGTATAGTGAGGCGCAAGTCTTGAATGGTAATCCAAAGCCTGTGACCCCGTGCTGTGGTGTACCGATAACCCCAGTCTGTATGCTGAGAGTTAAAATCGCCGCCTATGAGTAGGGGGTTTCGGCCCGCGATGCGGTGAATTCTCTGCAATAGCGCATTGAGAGTGGCCATGGCCTGGCGTGGGGTGTGGTAGATATTGGCTATAAAAATCGGAGGTGTGTTAAGTTTCGTGGGGATGAGTTCTATGAGGACGCACTGGAGTGGAGGAGGTGATTGTGTGTTCTTGGTAGGTAAGGGTGCGATGAATAAGTGTGGACACTCGGGGAGTGTCAGTGGGGTCTGGGTGTACTGCATGGTAACTTGGAAGTTTGGCTTGGTGTGGCGTGTCCTGTAACAAAAGAAGTTTGGGTATGGCAGGGAGGGCAGGTATTAAGAGCTGCAGCGGTGCGCGCTTGCCCCGAAAGCCGTGGCAGTTCCCTTAGATTAGTGATAGGTGGGTAGAAGTATCACGACCCGCCATATTAGAGCGTGGGCGGAGCTAGGATTGCTTGTTGTTGCTGTAGTGGAAGTGAAATAGAAGGAGCAGGTGTGTGTGAGATGTAGGTAGAAGACCCCTCATGTGATGAGCTGGTAGTTTCGAGCCTCTGAAGGCGGGTCTCAAATTGCGTAAACCTAGTTTCTAGAGTTTGGGTTAGGCGTGTGAATAGTGCATCCATCTGTTGCTCAAAACGAGTAGACAGCTGCTCGACTATCGTTGAAAATTTAGTTTCGATGCGCGCCTCCAACGCTACCAATTTGGCGTCAAATTTGGCTTCTAAGTTTCTTAGGTCAGCCTGATAATCGTCGACTGAGTCTGAACTGCGTTTCTTTTTAAGGGGGGTGAGGAGTGTGGCGGGGCTGTTGGGTGACTGCGCAGTGGGTGGGATGACTTGTTCTGGGGCAGCTGTTGGGAAGGAGTTGAGGGGGGAGTAGGGCTTTGTGTTAGAAGGGTCGTGAGACGGCTTACCTCCACACGCAGGGCCCGGAGCTCCTGGTCACGGGGGTCCGGGGCAGGCGAAGTGTTGGTTGCCGGTGGTCTGGTCCCATTGGGCGTCTTCAGCTTGTCCGCCAATGTAGGTTGGTTGGAACTCTTCGACTGCCCTTTTTGTTGGCCGGCATGTGGCTCAGAGCGTTTGGTGCTTGCACCGCGTAGTGAGTGGTCTACTCCTTCTTGTGATCGTGGTGTACGTGGTGACTTGGGCCTGGTTACTTTAGGTAGGTGCCGGTGCTTACACTCCCGGGTCCCCGACAGATATGGGCCTTCGCAAATGGTGCAGACTGGAGTACACGTTGGAGTTGCCTCCTTAGGGTGTAATTGGCCACATCTGGGGTACCTGTGCGTCCTAGGTTGTATGCATACATCCGTGCGGTGGCCTATGGTCCGGCAGTTACTGCACGTCTCGACCCTTGGTGTATAGGGCGTGCACAGATGCAGTCCTCCACCATAAACATTCTTTCGTGGGACGGTGGCTTGTCCAAAGGTAATGAGAATTGATCGCTGAGTCCCATTCGTCGAGCGTCTAGTATAGTTTCGTGGGGGTTGCGGGAGATCAAGTCCGCGAGTAGTTCTTGTGGTGATTCCTTCCAGTAGGCGTTTGTAATAACACCCCTGACTGAGCCATCAGGGGGTGCGATGTATGCCGTCATGGCATACTCATGCTTGTCGTAGGTGATGTGCTGTAGCTGCACAAGCTTGAGCGCGTCCTTTTCATTCACCGCATACACTGTGCAAGTGTTATTGACAGGGTGAATCCGAAGGGTCAGCGTAGATGGGTCGGTCAGCGCAGCGGCCTGCATGAGAGCGGTGAGGAGGTAGCGTGGCTGGAGCGTCGTAAAGTCAAGGCCTCCCTGGGAGCGGAACACTACTTTAAATCCGTCGGGTGAAAGGGGCGGTAGTTGCTTGATCTTTCGGGCGGTTGTATGGAGAACGCACAGCTGCGTCGAAGAGCTCTGTAGCCCGGGAGTTGTGGCGGTCTGCGGAGTCTCGCGCAACTGGCTCGGCGTCTCTCGCACAGAAAAATCGGCGTTCGTACCGTGGGTCGCGTTTCGTGTTTCCCGGAGGTTTGCCTGGGCTCTGAGGACTTGGGTGTAGTCCCGAGGGTCATACTGGCTTGGGTCTATGTCCGTGCCTTGTACTCGAACCTCCACGCTGGCCTAAGGTGAGGAGGCTGCGGCGCGACGCGTCGCAAAGCCTAGGATGGCGGTGGCGCGACGGGGCCTAGTTTTTTGGGCCTGGTGGCTCTCCTGGGGCTCGCCGAACCTCAAGAGGGGTTAGTGGAGCTTGTCATGTTGGATTGTCAGAGAAGTTGCTATCTCCGTACAAGAAACCTTACTGTATCATACGGGTGGTAACGGACGTTACCTATGAGGCCATTCCAGCCTCCGGCAATAACCTGTGTGCAAACACCCCCATTGACGTAGTCTACGTCAGTAAGTTGCAAACATACCACCCTCCTTCTGAAGAACACGTATGAAGTGCACCGAGCTGGTGCATATACAACCGGGTGGCAATTCTACGTAGCTACCGCATGAAGGGTGAACCTTTCTGTGGACAGAAGACGACGAAGAGGACTGGTTTGCTCGCTCTGTGTGCTGCGCTCCGATTTTATCGGTGTAAATCCACTGCCAAATAGTCAGGTCCCGTCTCATTGTACGTAACAATACACACACACACACACACACACACACACACATATATATATATATATGAAACAGTATTTTGAGTATACTTGTACTCACAGCTAGCATAGGAAAGCACCATGTGATCTCAGTGGTAGCATTTTGTTACCCCATGGTATATTGACAGAAATGTTTCCCTGTTTGTTTTTTTTACAAATGCAAGGTATTTAACAAAGCTGGTTTAAAACGCTTACAGCTATCACCGTTGCTAAGAATTCTGAGAACGACAATCCTAAGAAGATCGCAGCTATGCATTAAGCTGTTCAATAAATGTTTATGATTAGTTTCGCACTCAAATAAGAAGAAACCCAAAGTAAAACTATAATATTTAATATTGAAATATGTATGCCGTTTTTGTCAGCTCTTTCATAAGGTCAAACGTGTAACCTCTAATATGCTAAGAAAGGCACAATGCCAATATGCCGGAATGTGTACTGGTACTCTTGTGATCATTTTTTTCAAGATGCGCTTTTGAAGCAAACTTACCATGTCTTGCACAAGAAATATACCGACATTTTTTAATTCAATGACATTCCGGCATGGTATGGCTGACCAGCTCTTATGATCATGTTCATGTTGTTACCTTTTATAAAATAAACAATAACCTAAAAGTTATCATTACCACTTCTTTATCAGGAACGGCAGTCTCGTGACGGTGGTGTACACTTGTGGCCTTTTTTGCACGTTATATATAGTTCTTCAAGCTGCACGGTACTGTTACATTGAACCATTCATAGTTAGCTAACACGTGCGAAAGTTTAGATATATTTGACACCCATCTCAAATATAGCTCAGCGGTTTTCGGAAATTGCGATCATGCTAATCGCATTGAGTGAAATAGTCATGAGCAACCACTCAGCGTACCACTCTATGTCAAGGATACGTTTCACAATCTGGGCGTAGTTATTGCACTGTTATTTACACGTGTTTACAATAAGTGTACCTTAATGTTTTCCTTCTATTGTAGGCTCTTGGCTTTTTGACTTTGAGGGGAGACGTTTTAGTCGCAGCTTTGCCGCAAAGGCGAACCAATGAACGTGATAAAAACAAAATGGAATGTCATGCGCAGAATGTTAAGCAGATCGAAAGGTGCCCCACGTTTCTTACGCACGAATGACACACGAAAATACTCACAGGCACAAATGAACGCGAGTGAGCGTCTCGGTTATTACCTCGCTGTGTCTGTAAAGCGTGCTGTTTTTGCAAACGGCGGCTGTGCAACAGTTGCAGTGAACTCTGGGGGCCCCGTAACTACAACTGAATCGTTGCACTGGAAGCTCGGCGCCAGCCAAGACGTCTGACCCTCTCCACCAGGGCACAAAGGTGCGCGAGAGACAACTTTCCTCCTCTCCACGGGCAAAATTACGCGTGAGAGATGAGAGCCACCGCGCGCTCACTGCAACATCTTGCTGATTATGCTGAAAACACAATAGCCCTTCCTCCACCGAGATGCCCGCCAACAGCTGTAAGTTGTATTTAAAAGTAGCTTGCCCTTTACACGTTGAACGAGGTGCCCCTTGATGGCTCACTGGTTAACGGGTTAACTGCCTCGCATTCACGATGCGGAGGTCCCACGTTTGATTCCGCACACTAGAGTGTTTTTCCAGATTTTTCATGTTTGCGTTTCGCGCACACACACACACTCACACCACACACACACACACACACACACGTATATATATATATATATATATATATATATATATATATATATATATATCATCAGCCTGACTACGTCCACTGCAGGACAAATGGACAAAAGCCCCTCCCATGTTCCGCCAGTTAACCCGGTCCTGTGCTTGCTGCTGCCAATTTATACCCGCAAACTTCTTAATCTCATCTGCCCACCTAACCTTCTGTCTCCCCCCAACCCGCTTCCCTTCTCTGGGAATCCAGTCAGTTACCCTTAATGACCAGCGGTTATCCTGTCTACGCGCTACATGCACTGCCCATGTCCATTTCTTCTTCATAATTTCAGCTATGATATCCTTAACCCCCGTTTGTTCCCTAATCCAGTCTGCTCTCTTCTTGTCTCTTAAGGTTACACCTACCATTTTTCTTTCCATTGCTCGCTGCGTCGTCCTCAATTTAAGCTGAACCCTTTTTGTAACTCTCCAGGTTTCTGCTCCGTAGCAAAGTACCGGCAAGATACAGCTGTTATATACCTTCCTCTTGAGGTATAGTGGCAATCTACCTGTCATAATTTGAGATTGCTTGCCAAATGTGCTCCACCCCATTCTTATTCTTCTAGTTACTTCAAGCTCGTGGTTCGGCTCTGCGGTTATTACCTGCCCTAAGTAGACATAGTCTTTTACAACTTCAAGTGCACTATTACCTATCTCGAAGCGCTGCGCCTTGCCGAGGTTGTTGTACATTACTTTTGTTTTCTGCAGATTAATTTTAAGACCCACCTTTCTGCTCTCCTTGTCTAACTCCGTAATCATAAGTTGCAATTCGTCCCCCGAGTTACTCAGCAATGCAATGTCATCGGCGAAGCGCAGGTTACTAAGGTATTCTCCTATTAACTCTTATCCCTAACTGTTCCCATTCTAGGCTTCTGAAAACCTCCTGTAAGCACGCGGTAAATAGCATTGTGGAGAATTGTGTCCCCCTGCCTTACACCCTTCTTGATTGGTATTCTGTTGCTTTCTTTATGAAGCACTATGGTAGCAGTTAATCCCCTGTAGATTTCTTCCAGAATGTTTATATATACTTCATCTATGTCCTGATTCCGCAGTGTTTGCATGACGGCTGATATTTCTACTGAATCAAACGCCTTCTCGTAATCTATGAAGACTATGTATAGTGGTTGGTTATACTCTGAGCATTTCTCTATTACCTGATTGATAGTATGAATGTGGTCAATTGTTGAGTAGCCTGTTAGAAATCCTGCTTGTTCCTTTGGTTGATTGAATTCTAATGTTTTCTTTACTCTGTTAGCAATTACCTTGGTAAATAGCTTGTATACTACAGAGAGGAACCTGATCGGCCTGTAATTCTGTAATATATATGTGACGTATGAAGCGATCATTGGTAGAAGCCGAGAAGGAAGAAGTGCAGAACGGAATAAACATGGCGTATGAGCCGGGCCTCGTCTCCCATTCATCATAGCGTCACAAGAGTCGACAGGATGAAGAACTCGCAACCACTTCATCGCCCGGCCATCATCATCGAAGACCTCAGCGAGACGCAGTGACCGAACGTGGACCACACAAGAACGCGGACCACCAAGACCACCAAGCATCATGACAGAATCATCGACCGACCTTCCCATTCCCAAGTACACCGGAGCAGCGGACGATGGACCCGTACAAGACTGGTTCGACCTGTTCGAGTTCCACGCTACCGCTGCATCTTGGTCGGAACGGGAAATGGTTACGAACTTCAGCGACTATGTCACCGGTGAGGCATTTAAGTTTTACCTCACCCACATATTCGACAACGACGAGTCTTGGCAAAAGATAAAAGAAGGAATGATCATCTGGTTTCAAGACTATAATGAAGATTCGATTAGCACACGCACTCTCAGTGCATTCAAACTCAGTCATCGCAGTCATAAGCAGCCTTCACGCACTCGAGTACAGAGCATGAATTTACAATTCCCGTCAGGTGAAGCTAGCCACATGCTCACGGAAACACCACGTGGTCATGTTCCCAACCTTCCACCTGGTTCCTCATCCGCGGATATATCACCAATGCTCAACTCACCGCTGCATAAAAGAATTGAATCCGCTATTAATGACCGAGATGCATTTAATAGTTCACGCCGCATGCTTACTTTGCAAACTGACTTGGAATTCAGCTCAGCAGTGCCACAAAGACAGAAGCATTTACAATCAGCATCTTGTGAAGGAAAGTCTTCTGCAGAAGCGTCTAGTGTTAATCAATTACAAGATCGAAGTGACGTGAATCCAGTATACAACCTCACTGCCAACAATGAAAACAGAAGCAGAGGTGCGACTTCTGATGACACAAGTATTCTTCAGGCAACCACCAACAATGAACGATTTATGAATACAGAAGATTCAAGTGCACGAAACCCCGCACATTGTTTTATGCCGGAAACATCTGCATTGGTTCACGTCGTAGAAGCCTGCGAAGGACTTGCTAAGAATCCTGACACAGCACGATCAATGTCACACCACAAGCAAGTCGACGAAACCAAGAAACTACAACGTCCACGTATACTTCAACATTGTCAACGACGAAAGGAAACCTCATCGAAACCACTTTTAAGGCTCAAAGAACATTGCAAAAAGGCCCATGGTCGTGGATACGTTCTCCTACGAAGATCAAGAATGTGCCTTCCATCAAACCATCTGCGACATCGCCATAGAAAAATCTCCAAAAGCCACAAAAGCACTTCTTGTACTCGGCAGAAACACAGGCAGCGCTCAATCAACCACGGTCAACGCACACGCAAACTGCCTGCCCGACCTGTGCCACGACGAAGAATTCCATGCCTACGATATTCGAACTGTCCATTCTGCAGGGTGTTCGAACCTCGTTTGTTCTTCACTAGAATACCGGCTGCGATTTTTTACTATCTCCACGTCCAAAGCATTCTTGTGTTATCCAGGACGCAACCATCAGCCTCGCCCACCAGAACTTCCCCATTTACCGGACTGCTGCACTCTCTTCTAAAGTTTTGCGAGTTTAGGGAACACCACGGGGCCATGAAATCAATTGTGCATTTTGACATTTTTGACTTCTCAACCTCTCCTTGTGTACTTTTCCTTGTTCGTAATCCATGCCTTCTTTCGGGGGGAGGGGAAATTGTGTGACGTATGAAGCGATCATTGGTAGAAGCCGAGAAGGAAGAAGTGCAGAACGGAATAAACATGGCGTATGAGCCAGGCCTCGTCTCCCTTTCATCATAGCGTCACACACACACACACACACACACACACACACACACACACACATATATATATATATATATATATATATATATAAATATATATATATATATATATATATATATATATGACGCTCTAATGACTGGGAGACGTAGCCTGGCTCATAGACCATGTCATCACCAGGGCAGATCTCCAGGGTGTGGTTATGCCATGCGGAACGCAACAGCTAGCCTCGTTCACCAGAATTCCCTTAGATAAGGCCGGGGGCTGCTTCCCTGTGCTGTAGATTTTTAGTGCGAGTTAAGGAACTCCGTTCTGAAATAAAACTATGACGCATTTTGACATTTTTCACAATACCACTCTGCGTTCCTGTTCTGGTTAATGTCTGACGCGACTTCTTCAGAGAGGGGGGAACCTGTGACGTACGATAGCAGTGACTGATGGGAGAGAGAGATGAAGAAGTAAGAATAGAATAGACATGATGTATGAGCCAGGTGCGCTGCAATGATTGCAGTGACCTTCGTGCACCCGGTAACTACAAAAGAATTGTTCTAGGTAAAGCCCGAGGCCAGCTAAGACTTACGCTCCTCCCTAACGCGAGATAAGGGCACGTGAGGGGGCGATGCCGCCCTCCCCTAAGCGGGGCAAAGTACGCGAGGAATATTCGAGCGCGCGTTACCGCGCAATGTGGCGACGTGTGCTGATTGCGACATTTTGCTGGTAATACTGAAAACACGACAATTCCTTCGTTATGCCTGTCAGCAGTGGTAATTGGCAGATATAAATAGCTTCCCGTTTGAATGTTGAAGGACGTGCTTCTCGGTGGCTCAGTGCTTAACGCCTCGCACCTACTATTCAGAGGACCCAGGTTTGATTCCATGCGCAGGAGTCTTTTTCTAGTTTTTCCTTCTTTCTTGTATTTTCACATATATGGATACTTATAAATATACGGTGAGTGACGGTGGCGCCAACGTTGACGCCGACGCCGGCGGCAAAATGTACCGGAGAGTGTCCATGTGATTTATCGCAATCAAACGAAACGCATTCGAAAAGATCTCTCTGGCGTTACCGGTCGAGCCATGCCATGGAGCGGCCGTGAAAATGAACCGATAGCTGGCTCGATGACCTGTCGAGAAGTTTATACGATCTCGTGACCCTCAGGGTAAACATGGAACTGAGATTAGGTTTCTTGCTTTTTGAAAGGAAACTGAAGACTACCGGCACATTTTAGAGCCTCTTGAGCGCTTCGTTTTTCATTTGTCGAGAAAAGTCAACTAAAATATATGCCCACACCCTCAATACCCATGCAACGTGCGCATACGTCTTGCGAGTTGAATTTTCCTCGCACATTCGCAGCTCCCGAACTGATGCTCGGCTTTTTATTGTAAGTAGAATAATAAAAGGATCAATAGAAAGCGCAATTATTTATTTTATTTCAGCGCACGAAGTATGAAAGAACTTTACTGTTACCATGAAGTGCTGTTCACTCCTGTCTTTGCTGCAGGCATGCCATAAAGATGACGCATCCCATAAATTAATCAATTCATCGCGCAAAATAGCAATTATGACCTTACGTATCCTGTCGCAAAGTGTTGCACAGTACACTGACATCTTATAAACACATGTGCCAGGCTCCACATCCTTCATGGTCCCGGTATTCGGAGCGAGAAATAATTTCCTGTGAAGTGGGTAGGGGTATTTACCTCCGCATTTCCAATCTGAAATTGTATGTCTCCAATTTGTGGCAGCTGCTTGAATGCACGCTGTTTTTGACTATGAAGGTATCAAATATTTCTGTGGATGTATTGTGCATCAGCTTGTTGCTATGGCGTTTTTGTTCTTTCAATTGAAATTATTGAACACAAGCTGATGTGAGCTTAGCTTTATTACTCCTTGCCCTCGCACGCTTGGTAAATAGTGCGTGACGTGCACTTTAACAATGACTCCATCAGAACAACAGTAGGCTATTTTACCAGCAGAAAGTTTTGCATGATCTGAAGAAACTCTCGAAACCTGATGCATAGTTGAGCTTTCAGCATAGCTCTCTTCACTCTCCAAAAGGGTAAGCACTGGTAATTATAAATGTAATCTCTCCACATTAAAACAAGCTAATCATAGTACTGACTCTGCAGAACGTAACACTGCGCAAGATATGTTGCGAGGACTATGCTCATGCAAGAAGTTGAGCTTCCTTATAGCTAAATGTTACCGAAAAGTGCCAAGTGAGTGAAGTGAGATAACTTGATTTTTGTACTACAGGATTTCATTGTTTTTTGCAAAAGAAAGAACGGGGGCACTTGTATAAGTCACACAAAGTTTAAAAAGAAGCAATGCCGGATGATTTTGCAGTCTATTTTGGTTGCGTTTAGTTCAACAAACTGAGCTAGCAGTCTAATAGGCGTCAATCCACAATGCTTATTTAGAGCATGCGACACCACAAGAAAATGAGAGAACACAGTGCCAATCCAAATGGACATACTTCAATGCGTCACTGCACTCTTCATACCAACCAAATATAGGTAAGACATGCGTCGTGCACACCATTCGCACATCATGTGCAACTCGAACACCCAAGCGCACTCATATTATCGAGTAAAAAAAAACAACAAACACAACAAAATTGAGTGGAAAGTAACTTTATTGAAGACCCACTAATGCACTGAATTGTAGTGCCTGTATATGAACGCATTTGACAATTCTCGGGCCCTGGTGTCATGAACAAAACAGTGAATGAACAAGAAAACAATGAATCATCATCATCATCATCAGCCTGTCTACGTCCACTGCAGGACAAAGGCCTCTCCCATGTTCCGCCAGTTAACCCGGTCCTGTGCTTGCTGTTGCCAATTTATACCAGCAAACTTCTTAATCTCATCTGCCCACCTAACCTTCTGTCTCCCCCTACCCCGCTTCCCTTCTCTGGGAATCCAGTTGGTGACCCTTAATCACCAGCGGTTATCCTGTCTACGTGCTACATGCCCGGCCCATGTTCATTTCCTCTTCTTTATTGCAGCTATGATATCTTTAACTCCCGTTTGTCCCCTAATCCACTCTGCTCTCTTCTTGTCTCTTAAGGTTACACCTACCATTTTTCTTTCCATTGCTCGCTGCGTCGTCCTCATTTTAAGTTGAACCCTCGTTGTGAGTCTCCAGGTTTCTGCTCCGTAGCTAAGTACCGGCAAGATACAGCTGTTATATACCTTCCTCTTGAGGGACAGTGGCAATCTACTTGTCATAATTTGAGAGTGCCTGCCGAATGTGCTCCACCCCATTCTTATTCTTCTAGTTACTTCAATCTCGTGGTTAGGCTCTGCGGTTATTACCTGCCCTAAGTAGACATAGTCTTTTACAACTTCAAGTGCACTATTACTTATCGCAAAGCGCTGCTCCTTTCCGAGGTTGTTGTACATTATTTTCGTTTTCTGCAGATTAATTTTAAGACCCACCCTTCTGCTCTCCTTGTCTAACTCCGTAATCATGAGTTGCAATTCGTCCCCTGAGTTACTCAGCAATGCAATGTCATCGGCGAAGCGCAGGTTACTGAGGTACTCTCCATTAATTCTTATCCCTAACTGTTCCTATTATAGGCTTCTGAAAACGTCCTGAAAGCACGCAGTAAATAGCATTGGGGAGAGTGTGTCCCCCTGCCTTACACCCTTCTTTATTGGTATTCTGTTGCTTTCTTTATGAAGTACTATGGTAGCAGTTGATCCCCTGTAGATTTCTTCCAGAGTGTTTATATATATTTCATCTACGCCCTGATTCCGCAGTGTCTGCATGACGGCTGATATTTCTACTGAATCAAACGCCTTCTCGTAATCTATAAAGGCTATGTATAGAGGTTGGTTATACTCTGAGCATTTCTCTATTACCTGATTGATAGTATGAATGTGGTCAGTTGTTGAGTAGCCTGTTCTAAATTCTGCTTGTCCCTTTGGTTGATTGAATTCTAATGTTTTCTTTACTCTGCTAGCAATTACCTTTGTAAATAGCTTGTATACTACAGAGAGCAAGCTGATCGGCCTGTAATTCTTCAAGTCCTTGTCATCTCCTTTCTTATGTATTAAGATGATGTTAGCGTTCTTCCAAGACTCTGGTACTTTTCCCGTCAGGAGACACCTCGTAAATAGAGTGGCTAGTTTTTCTAACACAATCTGTCCTCCATCTTTCAGCAGATCTGATGTTACCCGATCCTCACCAGCAGCTTTGCCTCTGTGCATGCTCTCCAAAGCTTTTCTGACTTCTTCTATCATTACCGGTGGGGTGTCGTCTGGGTTACTGCTAGTTCTTATAGTATTAAGGTCGTGGTTGTCTCGGCTACTGTACAGATCTCAGTAAAACTCCTCCGCTATTTTAACTATCCTATCCGTATTGGTAGTTATTTTGCCTTCTTTGTCCCTTAGTGCATACATCTGCCTTTTGCCTATCCCAAGTTTCCTCTTCACTGCTTTGACGCTTCCTCCGTTTTTCAGAGCGTGCTCAATTCTCTCCATGTTATACCTTCTTACATCGCATACTTTACGTCTATTAATCAACTTCGAAAGCTCTGCCAGTTCTATTTTGTCTGTTGTACTTGACACTTTCATGATTTGACGCTTCTTAATTAGGTTCTTCGTTTCCTGGGAAAGCTTGCCGGTGTCCTGTCTAGCTACCCTGCCTCCAACTTCCACTGCACACTCCGTGATGATACTCGTCAGATTATCATTCATTGTATCTACGCTAAGGTTGGTTTCCTGGCTAAGAGCAGAGTACCTGTTCTGCAGTGACACTCTGAATTCCTCTACTTTCCCTCTCAGTGCTAGCTCATTGATTGGCTTCTTGCGTATCAGTTTCTGTCGTTCCTTCTTCAAGTCTAGGCGGATTCGAGCCCGTACCATTCTATGGTCACTGCATCTTACCTTGCCAACCACTTCCACATCCTGCACGATTCCTGGGTGTGCAGTCATTATAAAGTCTATTTCGTTCTTATTTACGCCATTAGGGCTCCTTCATGTCCACTTGCGGTTTTCTCGTTTTCGGTAGAAGGTATTCAAAATACGCAGATTATTGCGTTCTGCGAATTCTACTAGTAGCTCTCCTCTGGCGTTTCTAGTGTCGATGCCATAATCTCCTACTGCCTGGTCTCCAACCTGCTTCTTCCCTACCTTTGCATTAAAGTCGCCCATTACTATAGCATACTGTGTTTTCACCTTACTCATTGCCGATTCCACGTCTTCATAGAAGCTTTCAACTGAAGCGTCATCAAGGCTGGATGTAGGCGCGTAAGCCTGTACTACCTTCATTTTGTATCTTTTATTCAGTTTAATTACAATGCCTACCACCCTTGCATTATTGCTATAGTAATCCTCTATGTTTCCAGCTATGTTTCTGTGAATTAGGAACCCTACTCTCAGTTTGCGCGTGACCAAAAGAAAAAAAAATGGGAAAAATGGGTAGTAGCTGGAAGGAGCATGAGACAGGAGAAGCAGTGGCGACGTGGAAGAGGAAGACTAGTTTTGGTGACGTACAGCAGATCAGGGTATTCGTGATTCCAGCATTTCATGCGGCGCCTAGCGGCACTATAGGAAAGCTGCGTTCTGGGTTCCAAACAGCCCAAGCGCCAGTGTTATACGATAAGAGCATGGTAGGATGGTGCCACCCATGAAAAAAATGGCCAAGCTGATTTCTTCTTTCCAGGTGAGGCATCAACGTTTACTTACTAACTCTAACCTATTAAATGGCCGTTGTATCTAGTGACTACACGTCGCTACGGCCATCGAAGTATGTAAACGAATTTCGCAGACACGCGGTGCGCCATCTACTGCACATTACAAACCCAACGTGACCACTTCGAGAACGCGGCTCCCGCTTGCGGGACCACTGGTGTCGACTAAAATAAGATGGTCAGCGTCAACAACCCACCAGTTTTCTACAAAACAGCGTGAACTGCAATGACACTACAGAAAACTCAATATTCGTGTTAGCGACAGCGGAATGGGTGACCTCCGTGAATCTGCCATGCTGCAACTCCACAGTGCCCTCTCATGTTTATTTGGGTTGCGAATACGGTTCAGCTCGGCTGCACAGCGCACATGGCACGAGGGCGGTGGAAAAGAACACAGACGAATTCATTTGCGCTATTCAGCCAACATGAACCTCGCTCAAGCTTTCATTCTTTTGCAGGGTATGCAGCTTTTCAGCAATGGCCGGAGATGTGGAAGCTGATCGTGGAAGCCTGAGCCAGTAGTTGGCGAAGGTGAACCTATGCAAGGAATGCCTGAAGACATGAGTTTTACTTTTGTTTGATGGTGAAAAACCTGGAGGCACTGCACAAGAAGACTATGCTGCCCACGTACGGTTGGTGGGTGTGAATGTCGGCCGGTGGCTATCCGCATTTCTTTTTGAACGCAGTGTAATAACAAATTGCACGTCCACAATTACCCTCTGCTGCATCTGTTGAAAAGCGTACGGGAATAGCGTATATTCTATCCATAAGCGAAGCCCTCGGCTGTATTCTGCGTTTCTACGGCGTTCATGTGGCACATGTTTCGGAACAAAAGCTACGACAATTGCTTGTAAATGTGAAAGACACACTAGCCAAAGTGAAGTTGCCTGGTGTGGAATAAGCTGCTCCTTGGGCGGATTATGACGATGTGTATATAGGTGAAAGTGGTGACCTTGAACGGCGAGTCAAACAGCCCATCTGCGATGTTAAGAAATGAAGTGTTCAATCGAGTGCATTATCCGAACATGCGTCAGGTGGTCACACAATTGATTGGGGAAAGGCACACGTTTTCGCCAGAAAAAAGGGACGGTCAAAGCGTCTTTATCTTGAATCAGCCGTGATACAAACCACTCCGCGCACTTTAAACAGAAGCGATGGTAATCCGCCGTCAGTATATGCACGCTGCCTGCGTGATGTATTGAAACACACATAACTGCTTAACACATGTTTTCATGTCACTGTGAACAATGCTTTCCTGTGAAAGCTGAAACATATTTTTTCTGTATGTTTTTTTTCTTTTTAAACTTCTACTTTGGTCGGCGCAGTTCCTTCAACCATGTATCACCTCGAACAGACGGGCTTCCGTCAAACTTTAAACATCAGTTTTACTTTTTCATCATTCCTCGAGCCTGAACCAGGCCACACAGCGAACACTTGTCTGAATCCCTAGGTATATAGTTAACCACCTACTCATGTCATTCGTCCGGTGACAATCTTGATGTCAAACTCCTGCGAGCTTCCTCGAGAAAGACGAACATAGAAATTTTGGAGATTGGCCAGCCAGCAAAGTGAGTGAGTCACCACCTTTAAAGGATGACCGTAGAGATGAGGCCGAAACTTTGCCGTTGCCCGCACAACTACCAGACATTCCTTCTCTGAAGTAGAATAGATGGCTTGGGCTTGAGAGAGTGTACGAATGGTGTAAGACATCGCATGCCCAACGCAATTGCGCTTTTGTGCAAGGACAGTGCCAAGTCTAACGTTGCTGGCATCTGTGTGCACTTCAGTAGCTGCATCTTCGTCAAAAGGCGCAAGAACAGGTGCTATGTGCCCATTGACAACGTTAACTCGCATTACTCCCATACATTCTTCACAGGAGAACGCCTAGGTAAACAGAATGAAAGCGCTAGTTTTGGAAGAAGAAAAAAAGCTAAATCAAAAAGCAACTTATTCCTTTCGTTGCTGTGCTGCGTGGTCACTTTCAATGTGAATCTCGCATTCACAACCAGCGGAAGTCTATGCCTTTTTTTGAATTCAGCACCTTCACGTCTAATGAGACAACAAAGTTGTGGCGTACCGATACACCAGGTACAATTGACGAACGCTCCATCATCGAAGACCCATGCTCTAACACCTTCAAAGTATACACTGATGCTGCTATCCTACAAGATGGCAGAAGGACATCATTTCTGAATACTATGCATAATCTTACCAGTGGTAACTAGCATTATCTATCTACAGCAGCCAGTCCTTTTGGGATGAAACTTCAAGCCTTCTATGACGCAATGCAGGATGCCACCTTTTGACTGCCTCTAATAAAGCAAGTTTATTGATTCAATGAATCATTACAAGCTATTAAGGATACCAAGAAATGTCACGAGGCGATGAAAATCTGTGAGGGGATTCATAAGATGAACCACAATACATTGCGGACCTTGATGCAAGTCGAAGTACATTAGATTAAAGGCCATGCTGCGAACCCACAGAACATTGCTGCTGGCCAGCAGGCGCACTACCCCCAAGATATAGAGCGTCCAGCTCTTCCCCTCCACCTCAGCTCCTAAACTCGCTCCATACCCGTAAAAATTCTCCCAGCTGAATACACGTGCTCTTATTTAACCGCGTATCTGCCCTTTTGCTCCTCACCTTACTAGGGCCCAGGAAGTTGTGCTTAGGTGGCTTGGGGCAGGGGTGGCCTCTACATCAACTGTTATATCATCATCGAACTGGTCAGATTTACCAGTTTCTGATACGTGTCCATATTGTACTACTGCAGTGATGCAAGCAGATGCATACCACCTTATAAGGACATGTCAAGGCTTACAGCCAGAATGCTCCCGTAACAAACTTCAAGCCGGCCTTCGATACAGTGACAACCCTACTGAAAAGTCTTATACAGATAGGACCCTTATCATACGATGTTATTGAATACAGGTGATACAGGGATTATGAGGAGGAGGAGGGATAAACAACCAGTAGGAAGGCAGGGAGGTTAATGAGGCACATGCCCGGTTTGCTATCCTACGCTGGGGAAGTGGGAAGGGGGAATAAAGATGAGAGAGAGAGGAAAGAGAAGAGAACAAGAGGGAGAAAAAACAAAAAAAGGAGGATTGTCAGTCAATCGGCTGGTGCGTATGCAGCGGTGGCACTACACAAAAGTTAAAGGTGGTCACGTAGGCCTGTAGTCCTCAAAAAGCACAAAACAGCTTTGACTGCTTTTAGGGGCGAAGCTCCTTAGGGCGTGGGCTGTGCGTCCCCTGTAGCCTGCATGTAGCCACCTCTAGTTTAGTTCTTGCAGTGTTCACTAGAGGGCGGTACCGTCCCCTGTATGTAACCACCTCTAGTTTAGTTCTTGCAGAGTTCACTAGATGGCGGTACCGTCTCCTGTATGTAGCCACCTCTCGTTTAGTTCTTGTAGTGTTCACTAGATGGCGGTACCGTCTCCTGTATGTAGCCACCTCTCGTTTAGTTCTTGTAGTGTTTACTAGATGGTGGTACTTGTAGCTGATGATGAAAAGATGCAAGATGTTATAAACTAGAAAGCGGTACTTGTAGTTGATGAAAGACGCGAGATCTTATAAAATAGGAATGATGTCACATATGGCGCGTGTCATTGGTTAAAGGCAATCGTTCGATTTAGTGCGGCGACGTACGCTAGGGGGAGCGATGTAATAAAATCGAGTGGGCAAAATGTACAGAGGATTCATGGTTTACCAGGTTTACCTCCGGAGCTTCGCCCACTCATCATCATTCACTTCGTGGATATGGCGGAATTTTTTTAGCCGACGAAACGCGATGACGGGGTTCCAGTATCACCTGCGCAGTGAGTGGCCGATCGTCCAATTCTCGCAATGCGTCCGAAACCTTCTGTCTTTCGGAGGCAAATCGAGGGCAATGACATATCAAATGGTCGATGTCTTCTTTGTTGCAACAGACGTTGCATTCCGCATTGTCGGTCAATCCGATGAGGGTTCTATAAGCTTTTGTGAAGGCAATCCCCAACCAAAGGCGACAAAGAAGTGAAGCTTCACGTCGACGAAGTCCGGATGGAGGTCGAAGTTCCAGTCGAGGGTTCATTTGGTATAGTCTTGTTTGCCTTATGCTTGGGGTGTTCCACTCCTGCAGACTCAGACAACGTGCCAGGTGACGAAGTTGCTTTGCAGCGTCAGTCCTTGACAAAGGAATCGGAAGGGTGTGCTCTTTTTGGTGCGATGTGCGAGCCGCGTTGTCTGCGGAATCATTGCCACTGATCCCACAATGACCAGTAAGCCACTGAAACTTGACCTGGTGGCCTGTTTCTGTGACGTGGTCAACAATCTTGACCACTTCGTAAGTTGATGGTTCATGGCAACCTCGTCGAAGGACTGACTGCATGCTCTGTAGGGCTGGTTTCGAGTCGGAAAACACAGCCCATTTATTTGGTCTTTGGGGCTTTATGTACTCTAAAGAGCTATGCAAAGCTGCAAGTTCTGTCGCCGCAGACGTAGTGACATGTGACAGTTTGATTCGCAGAGTGATTCCTCTAGCTGGAATCACCCCTGCACCACCAGAACCAGACGCTGTGGTTGAGCCATCGGTGTATATGTGCACGTGGTTGTTGTACATTTTGTGCAGAAGGCTTAAGCTCCATTGTTTTTGGGCTGATGCCGGAAAATTTGATTTTTTCTGTATTCTGGAATTGAAGCACGTACTTGTGGAAGTGTCAAACACCACGGAGGATACACCAGTTTCTCAGCAGGCGTAAAACCTGACGTGAATGACGCACGATGAGCACAGACAATTGCACTGAATTTCGGGCGGGGCCTCTCAGTAGCGAAGGTTGCCAAGTGGTGGGAAGAATTCCTAGCATGTTTCCTGAGGTACGTACGCATCGTTTCAATAGTGATGTGCGTCATGATCGAGAAGTCCTCTGCAATGACAATTCTTTGAGCTGTCGATGCGCAGCGGGGTAAACCAAGGAATATCCTAAGCGTTTGGAATTGAATATTTTAGATTGTGCGCAGGTTCGTTTTGCACGTGGTAGATATAACAGGTAGGCTATACTGCAGGAATACAGTAAATAATACCTTGTACAGCTGCAACATAGACTCGACAGACATTACCCAACTTTTCCCAGCAAGAAACCTGAATAAGTGACAAATTTCAGTCAGCCGCTTTTTCACGTAGTTTACGCGGGGTGTTGAAAACAGGTTTCGGTCGATTACGACTGCCAAGAATCTGTGACTACTGCTGCATGACACCAACTGCCCGTTAATTGATATGCCGTAAGCGGACATGGTTTTCTGGTGAAAGCCACGACTCCAAACTTCTCATTTGCGATTTCGAGCCCTTGTTTACGTAGATGGTACGATGTCACTGATGCTGCCTTCGGAAGTCGAGCGCGAAGTTGAAGTCAAGTCACACCAGATGTCCACACACAGATGTCATCAGCATAAATGGAAAGTCGTACACTGCATGGTTGCTTGCCTACTAGTTCAATGAGTGTTAGGTTGAACAGCGTCGGGCTTAGCACTCCGCCTTGCTGGACTCCTCGGCTGCAGTAATACTCATGTGTCGGGCCATTCTTTGTCTGCACGTGAAATGATCTATTCTGTAGGTAGCTCTGCATTCACGTATATATCCTGCCACCGAGTCCCACTCCTTCTAGTGCACTGAGAATGGCTTCGTGGGTGACATTGTCGTATGCCCCTTTAACGTCAAGAAGCAGAGCAGCAGATAACCGTTTGCAGGCCTTCTGGTGTTCTACATATGTCACCAAGTCAACTACATTGTCAATTGACGAGCGGCCTCGTCTGAACCCGGACATGGCATCTGGATATATTTCGTAGAACTCCAAGTGTCATTATAGACGCGTTAAAATTATCCTTTCCATAACTTTTCCCACACAGCTCGCGAGCGCAATCGGGCGGTAAGGGGAAATGTCCAAGGGTGACTTGCCGGCTTTGAGAAGTGGAATCAGGTGACTTTACTTCCATTCCTGTGGAACCATGCCAGTTTGCCAGGAGTCGTTGTACAGCTGCAAGAGTGCTTTCCGAGCTTGATCTCCTGAGTGACACAGCGTGGTAAGTGACGCTGTCAGGTCCTGGCGCTGAAGAACTTTTACGTAAAGGAAGTGCAGCCTTTAGTTCGTCCATTGAAAACAAAATCTCCATTCGGGGATCAGGTGAGGATACACAAATGTCGGGCGTCTTCGTCCCAGTTGAATTTAACCCACGTACAATCCTTCGACAGAAAGAATCTCTGACATCAATCTCTTCGCAGCGTAAGTGAAGTGCCAAAGATTTTAATGAATAGCACTCAGTAATGGTTGTACGAAGACCCCGGACAGTTCTCCAGATTAGTGACAGAGGCTTCATGGGATCCAAAGACTCGCAAAAAGATACTCATTGTTGCTTTTCCAACTTGTCCATGTGACGCTGTATTTTCTTTTGTGTGCGTCTGGCCACTCTCAGATTATCAAGTGACCTCGTGCATTCATAACATCGTTCTGCACGACGACGAATTGCTCGGAGTT
Source organism: Rhipicephalus annulatus (assembly GCA_013436015.1). NCBI lineage: Eukaryota > Metazoa > Arthropoda > Arachnida > Ixodida > Ixodidae > Rhipicephalus > Rhipicephalus annulatus. The sequence goes on from WOVY01009598.1 coordinate 381,617, forward strand.
TCTCGAGATCAATGTCCATATCAGTGCGAGATGAACTCACCGGAAGCGAACGCGTCGTTGACTGTAGGGCACTCTTTATTGTGTCCTCCAGGTTGAAAGGTGAGGCGCCAACATAGTCTTCCATGGTTAACTTGTATTTTTGCCAATTGGTGCACTGGACGGCTCTGGAGGACTTGAGACTTAAAAAGCCGTTAATCTTCAGGTATGTTGGGATGTGGTCACCACCCCTTGTTTCCAAATCTGAAAACCAGTGCACTCTGCTGGCGAATGAGCGTGAGACGAAAGTGAGGTCCAGGCACCCGCTATAGGCCGATCCACGCAGATAAGTAAGGCTGCCGTCATTCGCGAGGATAAGTTCACATTCAGAAGCGAAAGACACTAACTGTCTACCTCTAGAGTTGACGCTGGAGCTTCCCCATAAGTTGTGGTGCGCATTGAAGTCACCATTTATCACCCATGGCTGGAGAGTTGAATTCAAAATTCCGCGCAAGCGCTCACGGTCTAGACGACTTGATGGATGTAAGTAGGCTTTGATGATGATGAATGTCATCTTCTTGTTTTTTACTGTTAGGCAAACGTACTGGTTATCTTCGTCAGGGGGTACAGGGTAATCAACATAAGTTAAGTCGCGCCGTATGAACACAACGACCTTGCTGCGCTCTCCGTGGGTAGAAGACATAAAGCACTCATATCCAGACAGTCTCATCTGAGCTGACAGATTCGGTTCACAAATCACAATTATGGAGAACTGGCTCATGAATACATATTGCCGGAACTCGGACATACGCGCCCTAAGTCCTCTGGCATTCCACTGAAGGACAGATGCGTTCTTAACCTCTTCTCGAAAGGATAACATGTTGCGGGCTATCGTTTTACCTTAGAGCTGCAAGCACCGGACTCAAAGTGTCCAGCACTTGGAGTGCGCTCTGCGCTGATGGGGTGTACACGTTGCTTAGGAGCATGCGCATTGCGCTTTTAAAGGTCTGCAACATATTGATGACCTGGGGATCTCAGTTGTCTTTTCATCAGTGGTTCGTGATGGCATCGAAGTTGGCGGGATTTGATGCACCTCTGACAGGCTGTGTTCGTGAAAGTGATGGCCACTCTTCACGAGGTGGAAAATCTTGACCCTGATTCTGTTTTCGGTGTATCCGTCTTCGCAGAGCTTGACGATGGGGGGCCAGTTCTTCTTGCTTGAGATGACGTGTCCCAATCGGCAGATGTCACGTTGCGTGATAATCTGTGGTGACGCCGACGTCGCCTGACAGTACCAGCGGCTTCCCTGTGCGTTGAATTGTCGCGCACCACGCGTTTCAGCACCGGGCGTTCATTTCGCACTCGTGGGCAATCTTTAGACGACACTTTATGAGCGCAGTGGCAATTGGAGCATTTTAACGAAGTTGCGTGGCAGTTGTCTTCTGAATGAGGTTCGGCACACCGCGGGCACACGACATTGCTGGCACATACTCCTTTGACATGTCCCATCTTGAAACATCTGAAGCATTAAAGGGGCTTTGGTATGTATGGACGAACCTGGTGGCAAACGTGGCCAACTTTGACGTGTGGAGAAACACTCTTCCTCAAAAACAATCTTCAGGCATGGTGACTGACCAAGCTTTGCAATGTGCTTGATGAGGGATTACGGCCCACATAATAGGTATAGGGGTATATATAGGTATATATAGGTATAAGTATAGGAGTAGACTAAATGGGTGGAAAAGAGTGTTGTATGTAGTGTAGTGTCAGGACATTGGAGAAAAACAAGAATACAAATATTTTTGCATCCTCGAATTTATTTATATGATTAAACGTTTTGCAGGGAAGTGTTTTTATCTTTGTCAGCCTGCTAGGTGCATGCATATCTTCTGGCTGATTCACAAATTTTGTAAAACCATCTGCACACTAATAGGCAAATACATGCAGCACTTACTAAATATTATACCTATTTGTTTACCTGTAAGTTAAAACATAAAGCTTATGGATCCTATAGGGCATATGGGGCATTAGGGCCATACAGCAGTTACAGGGCTTGTGGGTAATATAGGTGACAGGGGTCCGATGAATTCTCCGGTTCCCGCTTAAAATCGTAATGTAGTGCAAGAAAAGAGAGAACAGCCACACAGAATCACACACCATATAGTTTTAAGCAAGCGTAAACTAGCCCAAGTACAAGTCATTCTGCAGAACATCCCCAGTTCCTATGGGTAAGTAGTAAGGGTCACAAGTAATGTTGGCCTAAGCATGGCAATAAGGCAATGTCAGTTTATAAAGTGTAAAAAATACGAATATGCCACAATGGGCAATTTAATGGTGCTTCGGAAGTGGAGTAGACTAAATAGGTGAAACAAAGTACTGTATGTAGTGTAGTGTCGGGACATTGGAGAAAAACAAGAAGACTAATATTTTTGCATCCTTGAATTTATTTATATGATTAAACATTTTAAATGGAAGTGTTTTTATCTTCTTCAGCCTGCTAGGTGCATGCATATCTGCTGGCTGATTCACGAATTTCGCAAATCCATCTGCACAGTAATGGGCAAATACATGCAGCACCTACTAAATATTTACTTATTTGTTTACCTGTAAGGTAAAACATGAAGCAAAATATCATAAAGAGTACTGACACAAAATTTTGTGGCTCATATAGCCTGCGACATTAATTCCCTTGAACATGCGTATATCTACAAATTTGATGAACAATTGTAGCTTAGACGGCCAATTATATGAATACTAAAGTTTGTGCGCCTGATCCAGTGCTATATGCCGCACCTCGCATCCTTGAATCCGTGAAAGTGACGTGAAGCTGAGTCGCAACTTTAAGGCGCCATCATTGTTGCCCAGCTCAGAGTTGGCACAGTTACATTATTGACATCATAGTCATTGTTGCCCCTCGGCCGCACTTGTGCTAGCAGGCTACTATTTTGTGACTGCTGTGCCCATGCCTGACGTGAAAATGTGGAACGTGAGGATGCCTCAAGAAAATCTTTGCACCCAAACGACAATGATTAAACTGACGACAATGACTTTGTGCTGCATATGCGGGAGCAAAATAGTCTGAGCAGACGATGCAGGAAGCATGGAAGCTCGTCAGTGATCTGTGTGAAAGGAGCAAGAAGAACAATATGCCGTGGTGCGACATCTCTTAAGCCAGAAGCGCTAAGCGCGAGCTGATTGTCCCAGCGTCTTGATTACTGTGTCGGTTGTCACCGCCCGCTTTCACTATTGATATACCTGCTGTGGAAGTGCTACTTACGCCAGGAAACCCCGTTTTATGTGTACCATTTTACACGCTAGCTCGCATTTGTAGCACTTGGTTGCTCGTGTTCTCAAAGCTGTGCCAAGATAAAACTACTCTGTAATCAACAGACAGCAATTGTTCATCTGTTCTATGCTGCAGCAAGCAATCCACCACATTGTGACTAATAGTCTGTCAACGATGTTAATAATGCAAAACAAAGTTTTGTGTCAGTACCTCTTTAAGCAATATTCACTAGCTACAACCTTCAAATTTCTCACTGTCAGGGCCCTGTTCAGGGGCACCCGTTTGTCCTCTTGATGCGCAAATACTCCAACGCGGGGATACTATTAGGCTCTTGTTTTGAAGCTGAAGGACACTCCACAGGAGCTTTGTGGCCTCCTTGCATCACGACCGAAACCAAGCTCACTGCTCCTTCTTCTGCCTCTGAGATGAATCTGCATTGTAAAAATGTCTCTGTAATCCTTTTTTTGTGTGTGGGGGAGTTGACCTCGTTACACTCACTCTCAAAGTGTTGCTATTACACCCAAAATCTACTAGCATAACTACTTCAAAGAATAAAGTTTCGATAGTGAAAATTGATCTAGGAGGTTTCACAATTTTAAATTGAGACAAGTAAATAGAAGCTCTCAGAGAAGAATATGCATGGAGCTCTAGGCACGTGCATAAGTTCTGATCTGCGGCCTTATCGCAGCATTTAGAACGGCACATGTCTTTTCTAGTGACTAAAAAATTGGGGTGAAAATTCGAAGTAAATAATAAGTAGGTGGTGCACAATTATTCATAATTATGAATATATTTTCAATACAGTTTGCTATTTGATTAAATTTGTATTGTAAATTATGCCATTTGAACTTTTGTAACTTACAAAAGACAAAAAGTACAGTCAATGTCTGACTGGAAGGGACCCTCCAAATTTTTAATATGTTTCACTCATCACATTCGTATTGCGTGAAGGCTGCTTTCTGGCTCTGCTATGGTCGCAAATGTACTGACTCTAGAAAAGGCTGATTCTAACAAGGAGACGATAGATGTGGCAGAGGAGAGGGCTTATTTATCGTAGTTTTCAACCTGAAATTTGATCATCTCTTCGGCTGCATGAAACATGTATATAAACGTATTCGTGTATATATAAATTCAATTGCTGCATTGCCCTTTTCATAATGAGGCAAATACGAAATGCTACCCTACAAACACTTCATCAATTTTGCTGAAAGCAACACTTTCATCTCATAGGAATAAACTTTGTAAGCCTCTCCAACTTTTTTTTAGAATTTCACATGAAGAATTTGAAGAGAATTCTAGAAATATTCGAGAAAATTCAGAAAAATATTCGATTTGCACTCACACTTCAATATTCATATTCACTTTGGCACCCAAACAAAAATTTCAAGAGAAGTGGGAAAACCAGAAGTAGCTGTGCATATGATCGCACACTCGTGCCACAAAGAATTATTCTTGTTTTTTAAAGACTTTGATGACGTTGAAGCAGGGAAAACCACATAAAGCATAGCCAATTAGGGGCCAGCTTGCGCCAGAGAGACCCTTTTCAATTTTTTTCGAGTGCCTCGAAGGTAACAATAAATGTCCAGCAGTTTAAGGGCCTGGATCGTCTGCTGTCATCACCTAAATTGTTTTCAAATTATAACGTGCAGCAGATGACTGATTTACAGGAATTAGGCTTGTTAAAATGAGCATTTCTTTCAACAATTTCAGGGAAATGTACACAGCACCCTCCATGAAGCAATTGCAGTGACCCCGCAACATTTTTTGTACCTGGTCAGAAAATGCTGCCGAGGGTAGTCCTGGCACCTGGAAGCATGTGAGACAGACGTTAGAGGGCAGCACGCAGCCTGTTATTTATAATTCATTATCAGTCACCTGAAAAACACAGTTTTCCCTGAACAAATGAGGTTCCAACTCCAACTGACTGCGCTTCAAGTGCAATGTCTACAACCGCAAATGGAGGCTGCTACAGGCCCGTGCACCTGTTAGTGATAACACTGAGAAGAAGCCCCCTGTTTTACGAAAAAAAGAGGAATAAAAGCTGTGAAGGTCAGGACGCACGTCAATAAATGGGCATAGCTTTGTGCCCCCCAAGTCCTCCCCCTCCTGCGTGGCTTTGTGTGCGCTCACTTGAACGAAAGGTGAAAAAAACACATAAAGCATGTGACGAATTCTCGTAGCTTCGCTAGTTCTTCGCAGATTGCAAATTTTTTTCCAACAGACGATTTGGGATGAATTAAGTTTCTCTAATGAAGACATTTCGTGATTACTTGGAAAGGCCTTTGAGGGTTTCTTCATTACAAGGCAATCCAATGATGATCCTGTAACAGGAATGTAGGCACTTTTCAACCTGATATTGTTTAGTTATGGCACAACGTAGCCATTACAGATCCACCTTCCAGTTTTAGATTTAGTCTACCTGCGCCAAAACTTTACCCACGGTAGACACCACAGATTTAAATCAGTAAATTATCTAAAAATAAAGAAAATTCAATTTTTATCTGAGCAACAAGAGTACATGTATACAAAAAGATAAGTGCAAGCAGCAGGAGAGTAAATGGCATATACCTGCTGCATGAGGAATGTCGCGGAAATGGTAGTCATGAGTACTAGTGCAGCAACAGCAAACAAAAATTTTCAAAAAAAGCACAGCTGCCTACTTTGTTATATATAAGGGTCAGAACTGTAAGCGGCCGTCCCTCCACTGGCACCTGCCCCCCGAAAAGCGAAAAATTGGGTACTTTAGTCAGCCATAAAACACGGTGATTCCACACAAGCATGCAACCATAGCTGACACAAACGAGCACTTAGGCAAAAATAAAAAAGAAGCCCCAAGAACAGCCCCTAATGAGCCTTTTGCAGCTACACGAGCCACCAACAGCCGCTTCTTTGAAGCATGCATGATCCTGCAGGCTCCTCTGAAAGAAGGCACCGCGCCAAGAGCCAGCATGCTTGACACCAAATGCTGGTGATGAGAACTCGGGACACAATGTCGTGTGGAAACCAATACAGTGGTATTAGAAAATTATGCAAGTAATTTGTTCCTTTCAAGGCTTTGCTTTTGTTTTGCAATGCATGGATGAGTCATGTCATTATCCGTCAAACCAGGGTGCAAATTGCAACTAAAGGCATTCTTGTTCAAGAATTATAGCAATTGGGATACGAGTTTGGCAGTTACCTCTTTTAGATTTAATCTCACTTAACTCTACAAAACAAAACGCTGGGTAAGCAAGTGTGAGCGCTCCAAAGAGTGAAGGGTTTTTTGTGCATTAAGTAGTCTCAACAAAAACTAAGCACTAAGAGCACACTATGTAAACAAGTGTTCTAGTGATAGTTATCAATATAGCACGTACCAGCACTCGCGACTGCACCTTGATGGTCATATAAATGTCATTGAAATAATGAATTCAAATGGATAAAGTATTAACACATCACTGTGTGCTAGCTGGGTTATTCAGTATCGTGAAGTTTTACCATCTATCCATCCACCCATCCGTCTTACATACATGCACACACCTAGTTAAATTACTATACAAATAAAATAGGGTTATCAATATTGAGGAAACAATCAAATTGTGTTCGGATAGACTCAGGCATTCCAGTATATTAAACAACACTTCAAGCAATAATTTCATTTTCGCCAGCACGACCATACCCACCACGTAGATTGTAATGCCGAGCAGTAGTTCCCTTTTGGAAGTTGGTGAATACTTGTTTGTCGTCATTGTCCCTGCCTGGCACTCTTTCAAAACACCTTCTCTGTGACTGAGCAGTGTCAGGTCTTCTCACTTTTTCATAGACTGAGTGCCTCATGCCTAAATAAAGAAGTAATAGGGGCTAGCTTGTACATGAAACATCAACCTGTGTTTTTTTTTCTGGTTTGTGTATCAGTCTGCAGCGCATCACAAGCATGACGACCGATGGCAATTTTTGAAATGCAACACTTCTCTGACCGACCAAACCACTTCTGCATTTTCCTGTCTCTGTTCACTCATGTTGAGCAGTGCCCAGCATAGGCCCGCAAAAAAATCTGCAAATAATTCATACTCACTCATGAAATATATTTTGTCTTTTGGCCTCCCTCAGACTTGCGGCTCAATGAAATGACCAAGTCTGGTGAGTCAACTTCCGAGTCCGTTAAAATATGATAATCTTTTTCATCTAATCTTTCAATACTCCTTAAAAGCAAGACATCGCATAATCGGTGCTCAAGTTGGCACCTTGCAGTGTCTCGTGGCAGTGTAGCAGCATCCCTCCGCATGGCATTGCGCCTTGAGCTCTCAATTTTCACGGCTCACACATATCTCAATGCACAAGCATTTGTATCCCTACTGAATATTTATAGCTGAGAGGCCAGAAATACAAAGAGAAAGGGGGGGAGAGTCGAGGTTCCTTAACTAGCCTTCCTGTGAAGTTTTTCTCGGCACGTTCTCCTGAAAAAGCTGAGGCAACACATCTTTGAATAGAAATGACTTTACTGGGTGGCAGTCGCTATATAAAGGTCTGAGATTGAAAGGTTATAACTGGAGCACCAATTATGCAACACATTGCTGTTAAGAAGCATTGCAACTTTGTGTGGAAAAGATCATCATATTTTAACGGACTCGGAAGTCGACTCACCATACTTGTTAGAATTGCACTGAGCCGCGAGTCTGAGTCCACTAGTAAGGCCTAAGGAAAAAATATATTTCATGAGTGAGGGTGAATGACTCTCAGATATTTTTTTAACCTATGCAAGGCGCTGCTCAATATAAGCACGCAGAGACAGGATAAATGCAGAAGTGGTTCAGTCGGTGAGGCAATGTGTTATCATGTAGAAGAGTGCTTCGGTTGTCCAGAGAAATGTTGCATTATTAAGTAGTTTTGTCGATCATCTTACATTGCTGCCTTAAAAAACACTGACCAGAAAAAACTTAGAAACAACACAGTGTGATGTTTTGCATACCGAGCTGCTCCTAATGTCACCTTATTAGGGCATCAGTCAGTTGGTCTATGATGAAGACTTAATAGATGATGCTGTGCAGTCACTGAGTAGGTGTTTTGAAAGAGATTCTCACACAGTGACTTTGAGGAGTAACAAGTATTCACCGACTGTAGCAGGGGAGCCCCTGGTCAACATTGCAGTCTACATGGAGGGACTACTCGGGCTCGTGATGAAATCATTGCTTGAAGGGTTGAATATTATGGAGTGCCGGAGTTTCATGCTTACGATGAGCAATACTTGATTGCTTCACCAGTAATGTTAAACCCATTTGATTTGTTCAGTGATTTCACTAGCCGTTCATTTAGAATAAATTATTACCATGGTAATTATATGGACCCTTTCAACAGCTGCTACCTTTCAACATAAGGGTGCAGTTACGAGTGCTGGTGCATGCTATTGATATTAATATTATTACACGGCTTGTTTACGTGGTGTGCTCTCAGCACTTTCTAATCATTGAGACTACTGACAGCACGAAAACCCATTCACTCTCAGCAGCACAGACATTGACTTTAACCAGTGTTTTGTTTTGTAAGATTGAATCTGAAGAGTTAGGTGCTAATCTTTGTATAGCATTCACATTTTCTCCCATTTCATTCATCGCTTCATGCTTGTAACATGACTCTGATCTCAAACTTTATCTTTGGAGGCCGACCAGAATTTGCTGGTGTGCTGAAACAGGGGTACAAAAGCCAAAATACCATTTATAGCAATTTTCAGAGCAGCAAGATGTTACTTCTGGAGAACTAATGTCCAAGTTTGGAGCAGGGGATAGAAAAAAACATGCATTTTTATCACAACGTAGCAAATTCGGAGAAGTATAAAAAAGAAGGCTTACATTTAGAGAAAAAAACATGTATAAACAATTCATTATAACCTACATTGTGTAGTGTGAGTATACTATTTATTACTATTACAAAGAAGGTAGTATTTGAAACCACCTTGCTAAGGAACCAATGATAATGTTCATATTAGCCTTCACTGCACCTGTTAAATCATTTGACAAATTCTGACACTTTCATTATCAAAATTGCGACCTTGAAATTCGGGAGTTTCGTAAAACCGAGAGGCAGAGGTGGTGAAACAAGAAACTGGCGCACAATTTAGTTTGTTTCTGTGGGAAGCCTAAATTTCACACACTGCTTCAAATGATTACCAGTAGCTTATTTAGACGTCAGTGATTATACTGGTACTCAGATTAGAATGGTGTACAAACGCATAAGTAACTGAGCAAATTGTGAAGTGTCTCAGTATAGCAAACAGCCCCTTGTAAATCTCAAAACGCTTTTTTGGGGGCACCGGTCTAGTGCGGCAAAGCTGACTCAAGCAGCTTTAAAACCAAAGTCAACAAATTTCCTAACCACTACCCCCCCCCCCTTCCTCACCCCTTCCCACCGTGGGGCTATGTGCCGCTTCGGCTACCTTGCAAGGCGCGTTCGACCAGATAAACAACGGTGCGCACCCGTTGCCCCGGTGATGGTACCAGATATCTATCGCCAGGACCGTGGCAAGGACGACGAATCTTCAAGACAAAAATGTTTTATGTGCCACTAATAAGGTAATCAACGCCATAATTCACAGCACGGTGACCTTGTTCTAGCCTTAATAGGCCATAGCCGCGTTTTCTGGCAAGAAAACTTACATTTTCCACGAAGTTTTAGTGGTTACATGAACACACTTTTGTTTTAAAGTTCCGTCGTCCCGTCGATACGTATCTGTTGCGGTCATTGGACCGATTGGCACGCAGTGTTGTTAACTTATCTGGTCGATCACGCCTCACAAGAATAGGGTGGAAAGGTAGATTATTTAAAATATATTCTAGGCGCTGCAGTTCGGGTCTGCGCCCTTTGACTGATGGCGCAAAGCTGCAGGTTGCCGACATGGCCTGCATTGCTTACCGAAATTAGAACACCTGAGAAAAAATTGAGGCTGGCTGGGCATTCTGGTGCAGCCTGGCGCAATTTGAACAATTTCATGGGTTTGGCGCTGCTAGGTGCAGTAATCGGGGATTGTATTAAATTGGCGCAATTGGCGCAGCTGTTGCACCCCTGCTAAAAGGAACTGATATTAAAGTGTTCAAGCTTTAGCGGTGGATTTTGGGGGCTGTCAAGTCAGACATTTGAGTCTACCTGGTCACTGCCTCCTATTAAGGGGTTGTGATAATAACTTTTCTGGACCATGTATCCACTCTGTCATTATTGAATAAGACAGGTCTGCGGGTGTATATAAACTCTGCCTTATTTCAGAGCACTGTGTTGCTTAGAGAATGCCGGGCAAGTCCCAGACTTCCACGTACTTTTATTTATTCATTTATTTATTTTTACATACTGCAGCCCAACTTGGGCTATCGCAGGAGTGGGTTTGCTATACATCAGCACGCACAAGAATACAACTCTTAACAAACAGGAATAGAACTCTTAATAAACAAATTCCGAATCAATACAATCAAGCAAGAAATTACAACTCCTATCGAACAAATCGCAAATCAATACATTCATGCAAAAAATCTTCTAAAGGCAATGATCTAGTTGACCCCGGCAATACATTCCATTTTTCTATAATGTGCAGAAAAAGCTGAATTTAAATAGGTTAGTACGTGGATGGAATGGTGTCAGGTTGAGTTTGTGGCTATTCCTTGCGGATTTCAGTTTATCAGAAGACAGAAATTTGTTAGTTAATGCGTAGCGTGGGGTATTAACAAGAATATGCCGCAACTTTAGACATTCGAGCTGGCGTCACTCGGACAGGGTTTGCAGACTTAGCGTAGCAAGTTGAGAGGATGGTGAGAAATTCTAGTCGTAACAGCGGAAAATGAAACAGATGGCTTTCTTCTGAACGGATTGTAGTGTGCTGATGTCCTGTTTTTTATGAGGGTTCCATACGGGAAAAGCATATTCGAGGATGGGACGGATGAGCGATTTATAGGTTAGCAACTTTGTTTCGGGTGGAGCATCTTTTAATGTACGATTTAAGTAGCCCAATTTCTTTTGTGCTTTATTGCAGGAGTATTCGATATGTTAAGACCAAGACCAAGGGTGTGAATAAGAGGTCTAGGTACTTATATTCGGACACACGTGACAGAGAGGAGCCATCGAAGGAGTAATCAAACAACAATACGGAACTGTGTTTACAGAAGGAAAGAGCAACTGTTCTAGTAAAGTTTATGTTCATTTACCATGTGTCACACCATCTGCGAAATTGTGCAAAACAATCATTAAGTAAATTGTGGTCATCATTGGTATTAATCACATTTTATAGGACACAGTCATCAGCGTAAAGGAGGATTTTCGCAGACACATAATTAGGCAAATAATTTATGTACAAGAAAAACAAAAGTGGTCCCAGGACTAAACTCTGGGCGACTCCGGATGAAACATTCACAGCAGACGTGTTTGAGGAATTAAAAGAAATAAACTGAGAACGGTTGTTTAAAAAGCTAGCAATGCAGTCAAAGAAAAAATAATTGTTAAAAACAGCGCGAAGTTTGTTCAGAAGTTTAGATTGTGTAACAGCGCCGAATGTAACAGCGCCGAATTGCATCAATTTGGTAACCAGAGTCTAGCGCATTCGAAATGTCGTGAGAGAATTCTACAAGCTGAGTTGTTGTACTAAAGCTTTGGCAAAAACCATGCTGGGCATTACTTAGGTTGTTATTATTTTCAAGAAACCGCATGATATGCTTGAAGATTATGTGTTCTAAAAGTTAACTTGATTGAGACGTTAATGAAATCGGGCGATAGTTTAATGGTGACTGCTTGCTGCCAGATTTACGCATTGGAAAGAATTTTCTCTAATTTTCAAGCTGAAGGAACAGTTGAAGTGCTTAAGGACTTTTGAAAAATTACGGTCAAGTAGCGGCTGGTCCACTCACAATATCTAAGAAGAAAAATATTAGGAATGCCACAGGACCAAAAGATTTCTTATTTCTCAGGTGCAAAATTAGTGCACATCACCGTCGAGAGATACGGAAATGTCACTGCTTGAGTTATTTGAACCATTGAGTTATTTGAAAATACTCTAATTATTTTTGAGCATGTAATAATGATAGCGACTAAATGTTTCACTCATTTGTTTGGAGTCTTGTGTTCTAGTGACTGAACCAAAGTATGGTTTATTTTACGAAAACTTGCAATTTTTACTCCTGTATATGATTTTAGACAAGTTTTGTACGCTTTTTTTTACAATAAATGAAAGTTATCCTAAAGCATCAAGTTCACTTCAGTATACCACCATGTGTTGCTTGAGTATGTGCACAAACAATTGGCATGACATCTTTTGCCATTTTAAAATTATCATACCGACATAACAAAAAAATACCAATTTAAGAAGATGGAGTTCAACTTAGGCAATGGAAGTTGCACATTTTTTTTGTGCCGACCTTGTTTTTTACTGTGCCAGCTTATCTATTTTACTGTGTCTGTATTCGGCAAATGCTTAAACATTACTGGTTAGACGGCTTTTTCTATTTCCTGAAAATGCTAAACTTCATGCTTTTTGTCAATTTACAAAGAAAAGAAGCTACAAATATGCTATCTGTAAAAGGGCCATTTGCTTTCAGGTCACTTTTATTAGTTGATTAAATAGAATACGCAAGTTTAGGAGCAATAATTTATTATCAGAAGCAAGCACCCCCCCCCCTAAGCAAGTGCCATCTTCTCTCTTTTAAGTTATTTAAAACATGCGCGAAGAACTGAGCCAGCACCTCCCCCCCTGGCCTTGCTGCCATTTCTGCAGTTTCCTTCACTTTCTTTATTTAGATGCGTAACAAGGTTGCAGAATCAAAGTGAATGCATGCATATTTATTAAAGCGTATCAGTTTAGTTGTAAACACATGCGGCTTTACCACCACCATCTTGATTTTTGATACAAGACCGAGCAAACCCCTCCCTCCTCATTCAAATCTCGTCACTTTAACTATTGTGGGAGCACTTGCTCAGGATAGCTCGGTACATGAAAACTGTGAAAAAAAGAATCTAATCTCATGTCTAGTAAACAATGATAAATTACTTTACTCATTTTTGCTTGCCCTGCTTCTTTCATGCACAAAATTAATAACATAACCCTTTCAAATATTATTTACTTCTGCAGACCATTTCGCAATGGGATATGCTGCCCGCTAATATTGTGCACTGCTCTTCTGTCAAATTCATGAGCTGATTTCAAAACTTATATAAACACCTTGTTTACTGTACAATGTGCATATATCTTGCTCTCATTTGCTCTGTACATAAGTTCTATTTTATTCTTCCATTTTGTGTATTCAAGTTCAACCCATTCCTCATGGGCCCGAGAAAGGGCCTGCAATATTGTAAAATAAAATAAAAATAAGCTACATTGAAATTGAAAAAATGTTTGTTCCCTGCACTGACAGACACACGTAGTTTCAACACTGTTCAAGAAGCATGATGTTGGCAGAGTTCTCAATTATTCTGCCCATTGAAAACATCAATGCTGTTGAAAGCTGAATTTCGCAACAGTGCACACTTGCCTGATAGCTTCTTTTGTAAGCATGTGAAGCCCTGTCAAGGTGAGGCATCATTGGGAAGGTCTGTAGTAGCGGCTCAGAAGTGGTAATACTGGTTATGATGCTGCAATGGCTGAAGTGAAATCCAGGCCATCATCGTGGTGGTGGCAGCCGCTGCAGTTTTTGTGCTGAAGGTGGCTGACCCGGAGGATATGACTGAAACTTAAGGCATGACAGATAATAGGTACCAAGAAATCATGAAAAAGAATGTTCACTACATTATAGAAGTTTACAACTTAAAGTGACAAGCAGCTGAGCTCGTTGGTAGAGATTCATGGTTGACTTCTGTGAACATAATAAGTGAAAAGCGTTGCAAGTAACGGGTGTTCCATGGGTAGTTCTTGCATTCACAACATAGCTCACAGGCTAAAGAAAGTAATTAAGACATACAATATCAATATATTATGGGCACCACTAGACTAGGTGCTAGGTGAGATATGCGCTGTCGTGCTGAGAAACAATGAGAGGGGACAAGAAGCTGGACTCCCATTAGTTTTGTAAACACACCAAAAAGTTTGTTGATTACCATACAGGCGCAAAGTAAAATGTTCCTTTTAGCTTCGGCCATACCTGCATAGGGCAGATGGGTCAGTGGCATCCAGAGATTAATGAAATATAAGAGAGTGCGAACTACAGGTTCCCCAAAAGTTCTATCTTTAAATTGTCGAAGGTGTGTAGAAAGCACAGGCCAACCAAAAAATGTGAAGCTCACTCAATCGCAAAAAGTATTTGCACATATGGCTCTTTGACATTCTCTATTGCGCCCAATACGAGTTTGAGTGACTCGGCTTGTGAAGGGGCTTGCCGACCTATGGCTGAGCGGGGTTCTGAAGTCTGCCATTGCTTTCCTCCAGAGCGTCTATTTGTGGTTCCATCCACTCATTCCATTGTAATAATTTTCTTTTTTTTCTGGAGGAGGCTCCATCCAACAAGCTTCTAATTGCCAGAGCCATTCTTCAGGTGTATTTTTCTTTTTTGAATCGCTGCCTTCTGTGACTTACTTGTAGGGGGGCGGGAGGGGAGTCTTGGGAGTGTATATACAAACCCAAAATATTACCACTCATTTGTAAATGCCATAAAATCCTGAATAAGTGCTACTAACAGAGCATGCACCTCTCTACTTTCTTCAAGAGCTGTTAAATAAGTAGCCTCTTTTCCTCTACCACCATTTTCACTGTTTCCATTTGCCGTGTTTGTGCGAAATAAAGCCGTGTATGCATGGGCGTTCAAGAAAGTGCTTAAGTAGAAGCGCAGATGTGGAATTTTTATCTCAGTGATGCTTCCACTTCCCCGTTAAATATTGACCAATGACTTAGCAAGGGCCTATCCTTCAAACACTGTCTAATTATTATTCACTCTCTAGGAGCACTTGCTGAGAATTTTTCGGTAAACACAACCTATTAGGAAGCCTGTACTTTCCAGTAACACATACCTCAAAACTAGAGTTGCCGTAACTGCCCTACCTAGGTTATCTATTACCTCATAGGTAGCCATGAATATTCACTTCTCACATATCATACTGCCTGCTGTGTTGCTGACTGCAACAGCTGCATGTGCTCCTTAATTTATAACTATGCAATTGCGGCACATCATATTTGCAGGTTAATGTTTATGCAGTGATTTAGCCACATGAGTTTATGCAAGTCATTACAAATATAACTGCTTCATAAACGTACTGAACATTGAGTCAGCATGAGTGTAACTTGAGAAGCTTGGTTTGGCATATTGACAATCCAGAGATACATTTTAGCTCATTACATACGATGCCTATGTTTTTTCTGAATAAAAATGGCCCCTAAATAAAAGCAATCAAAATTTCATGATGCAACGCATATGTAATGTACGATTTCTTTAGTGTGCCTGCCTATCTTATGAGGCCACAGCTCTCACTTCTTGGCGCTAAGCACCCATGTAAGGATGCCTCGGATAAGTGTGAAGTGTGTGTTATAATTCGATTTCGGGGTGCTTAGCAGTGCAGTGCAGCTGAAATTCATCGAATATTGAGCAAAGTGTACAGCATGACTTTAAATACATGACAGCAAGGCACTGCAATACTGTAGGAAATTCGAAGCCTGATGCACAATGTTTACAATGTAGACTGAATGGAAATAAAGCAAGTGTAAAACAATGATCTTGTTGACTGAACGGATCACAAAATTCAGCAAAACTATTGGATCAGAGTTTTTGGGATGACTAAATTATTTCCCAAAATATTGCAGCCAGCTCAATAGAGCACAGATGGCATACGATAATTGGACTCGGAGAGACACTCCAGTGCTGCAAACTGCATGCAAAGTCAGTTCTTAAAATGCTGACTGGTTATGAAAAAAACGACAAACGGGTGCTATTTTGACATTTCTCTAGCAGTACCATGATGTACTCCAAGGCTGAAGAAATGAAGGTGCAATACAAACTGTGGAAGCATTCCGATGAGCAAAAAGACGTTCAAGTGAACCTCCTCCAACAAGGTGTGCATAGCTGCTGTGTTTAGGGAGAGAAATGGTGGTGTTTCCTAGGTAAAATAGGTGAGGCATAAACCCACAAAGACTCATGAGATTCGCCATCGTCATCGGCTTCTAGTTCAAGATATCCGTGGCACGCTGTTTCACTGGCAGCGTTTTTGGAGCCGTAGACATGGCTTTCTTTCAATTGTGTTGCAATCTAGTCACTAGAGCAATCATAGTCGGATGTGCACCTGTTGAAAACAGTGCCAAACGGGAAAATGTTCAGATTTCCTTGGAACGAAAAAAGAAAATTGAAGTGGATGTTGTGGAGAGACAGTGTGAGTGGTATAACCTTTGGATATCTAGTGTCAGGTGGGTAATATTTATTGAAAATCAGCGTGGATGGTTTCCTTTGCCACAATCGGTATTTACCAACTGGCGCCCCCAGCAAAGATCCATGGCAGGTTGACTACATGCCATGAACATATTGACACGTCGAAAGAGAGTTTAAGGCTCCAAGAGTGAAGTACAAAAGTCATTTGGATGTGTAGTTCTCATCAGCCCAACCACAATCACTATCTACGAAGCTATGACAAGCACACGGCATTTGCCCTGAAACGCACGGCCGTCATGCAAAGTGCAACCAGCTCTGAGCTTGATACAGAAAATAGCAACACAATCAGTTGTGGTTAAGAAGGCGATGACCTCGCACCAGTTGGAGAGAATGATGTGTCAGTAACGCTATGTAGACAAGAAAGGGCGCCCCACTATTTTACTAATAGAAAAGATATACAATGCGCCGCTAGTAATTTCAACTGTTCCTGCGAGGAATTATTCTGTAGTGGTCAATTATTTATACCTGATTGGTGCACATGCGAGAAGAACAGGTAACTAGGCTAAAACATGGTGCGTGACTGTGAGGTGAGCGTCGCCTAGACCAATTTGTTTACCAATACGATGCAATGCTGAAACGCCTAAGAAGCTCGACTTTACTAAAAAAAAGTTACCGCAGACAAATTTTGCTTTCGAAGCTTCTTTAGCACAGCAATCTAGTCGATGTCAATCACAATTATTTGAACATTTTGCCAGGCCGTCACCACTGAACACGTAGTTTTAGTCACATATGATACCCATTGCACACAGTGAACATTGATACAAGTTACCGTATACCCAACAATCTGAGACAGTGACAGAGTGGTGCAACTGCAAATGCAAAAACAGCTGAGCGCCCTCACTGAAGCAAACACGTAAAAATAAGCACATTAGCTGGTGATGTGCGTTAATATGCAAGTGTAAAATAATTTGAAAGACGTGACAACCAGCGCCATGCCACCTAAAAAAACACATAATCGTGATAGCACATACAGTCGGTTGTCTGCCACTTCAAATGAAAATATTATTTGGCAATCATTACACATGCTTCTCTTTCGTGGTCAGTCGTAGGTGCGGCCGTGCTATTTTGTGCTGCAAATTTGCAGCTTATGCGTTGGGTTACCATGAATAAAGCGGATGACACCCGTAAACGCCGACACCCAATGAGTGACACAGCACACAGAGAGCCATTGAAACGGTGGTTGGTGCAGACGGCGTGCATCCCATGAGCCTTTGCAAATTTATGCCTCACTTATTCATAGAACATGGCATGAACCTCGCTGCAGCATTGTAGGTCGAACTCTCAAATGCCTACAGAGCGCATATAAGAATGAGCAAAGAGAGATGTTGTCATAGGGCACTGTTTACTTTTTTAAAGACCACAAGGGCCCACACAGGAAGCACTGGGAAGTTTTCAGTCACCCATCAGCATACCGACTCGACTTAGCTATCTCCGATTGCCATATCGTTGCTAACATAAAATGCTGGCCCTTGGGCCTGTGCTTTCACCCAGTCCTGTTCTCCACTCTGCTGCTTGCTGCAGACTCGCTTACTGAACTTCTAGACAGAGAGTAAAGGAAGTTGCAAGGCAGACAGTTCTGATGAAGCCCTTGATCAACATTTGTTGTGCCGAATACTAAATCACTTAGACTCTTACATTACTAAGTCACAAGTGTGGTGGCTAATTATTAGTGCTTTATTTTTCTTTGTGAGAAATATTCTGGCAACACTGACGTACTTGCGTGTGGTGCCAGTATTATTATAAATAGTTCTGTACCATTCCCCTTTCTTGTAATTCCACTGACTTGGGCAATGCTAGCCTGCAGTATTGTGAAAAAATGAATAAATGAGTTGGTGATACACACTGACAAATGTCTGAATCTTAACGGCAAATATGTAGAGATGCAGCTGGTATTTGTACCTAAACGTTTCAAGTGAAGCAGTCGTTATTTTCGATATTGTTACTACTTCGCGATTGAACAGAACTTGAAAAAAAAGAAATGTAACATAAGATGAGTGGCCCTTGCCTAGCCAATTAGCGCAAATGTACTTGAATGAGCGACTATCGTGTAGACATGCGGCTTGAGAAAGCAACCAGGACATTGGAAGTTAGCATTTTGTGTATGTTGTCAAAATCAGTTTTACAAATAAAGCACGTTTACCTTCCAAGTTCTCACGTTTTTTTTCACAGTCACTCTGGTAGAAAGAATTGTGTTGCACGGCAAGTCGTTTTTTCTCCATCTGCACAAGGTCCCTAAATTTAGTTTACCAGACAACACAGAAAGTTGAAGAGCAGGCTACTATAAATAACCACACAGAAATAAAAACGTTGAATGTGTGACTATTATACGCGGACACTAAGTAAATGCAATGTAATGCAGGTTGGTCGTGAGGAATCGCGACGTCGACTTTTACATACAATATAACTTTACTGGTGTCACACCGGTCATTTCCAGCGCCATCAGGGCCGACGCGAATGTGGTTTTTCGATCGCGACCAACAGGTGCGGCTACATCTTATGTTGCTGTGCAGCCACACATAATAGGGACATTTTAATCCAGATCGTCATGATCGCGATCGAAAGATGCCATGGTACACGAGCGCGCGGTATCAGGTGCAGCACGCCAACATACACAACGCAACAATAAAAATGTGGCAGAAAAAATATAACACACACACACTTAAACATGTTTTCGTTGTGCCTTCCTTTGTTCGTCTAAACGCAAGCCAGCGAAAACATCATGCAAAAAAAATCGCACTCACCTCGAAGAAGATGGACATCTCTGGGAAAGAATGAACGAAGCGTGTATTAGCACAGAATATAAAAGAAAGGGACACGACACAGGCATAGAGATAGATAGGCGCTAAACTACCAACTGTTCATTTAATGCCAATCCCACCCATTTTATACATCTGCGACAAAGCACAACTCATCTTGCACGTGTTCTTAAACCAAGGAACGTCATTTCCTTTTCTGACAAGGAAATCGCTGACGAGCTTGCCCACAAATCGCCTAGTTCTTCTATAGCCTCGGCTTCTTTTATCTCCGGCGTGAGTCTATCTCTAGAAAGACCGATAACTATGCAACTATACAGGTCAGGGGAGCACCCACAGCCTTTGCAGTGTGGCGCCAGGAATCCTGCCGCAGTAAGCTCATTTTTCGCGTTATAGCGGTGCTCGCGTAATCTGTCATTCAGACACCGTTTTGGTTGCCCAGTATAGTAGATCCCGCATGATAATTAAAACTTGCAGATGACACAGGATACACAAACACGAATCTAACGTGGTGTTTCTTATCACAAGCTGGGGAAGCAACAATTCTTGGACAAGTGAGCTTGCAAAGCTTCCTTAGTTTCTTGGGCGCTGAAAAAATTGACACCAACATTAGCCCTCTGGCCACTTTTTTTAAGTTGTGAGAAATTGTGTGCATGTAAGGGATGACACCTACTCTGCAGCCCAACTACTCCGAAACTTCACGCCTGTTTTTTTTGAGACTCTTGGAGAATGCGTTCGGCTACGGAAACCTGTAACACTGTACCTGTAACCTGTAACCTGTACTGGGTAGCCTGCTTCAGTTAGACGCCTGCTTTGGGTCTTGAAACTGGACGCTTCTTGTGGTGACACGATTTGTTCACGGCGATTCTAAAACAGAAGTTTGCGATGCCCCTCCTAATGAGTTTTTTTGCGTAGAAGAGAACAAAAGAAGAGGCTTATTCGCCCGCGGCTCATACCACCAGCACGCGTGGTTTTCCCAGAAAAATAACCTGAGGTCCAAAAACCAAATAGAACCCCCCTGCGGAAGTTAGCAAGTGACCTTTAGGGGCGCGAGACATGCCTCAATTGCGGGCAACTTATCAAACTCGCCTCTACGTCAACAAAAGTGCAGTCAATTAAAAACAGGAAGTCGTCGACAAAGCGAAAAACTTTGCTCACTTTGGCGTTTTGTAGCGTTTTAGACAAGGTAAGGCTAACACCAGATAAAAACAAATCACTATGATTGGGCGCTATACACAAACTGATACACACGCCTTTTTTTGCAAACACAGTGCGTTGTTTCAACAAAAAAAAAGTGGACGATAAGGAAAACTCTAAAAGTTCTCAAAATGCCTCATCGACTATGAAGCTTCGTTTTAAAAGCGCGTGGCGCCATATTCATTGTTGGCATGTTCAATAGAAGACAACAGAGCACTGTGAGGGTTTGAATAATACAAATTTTTTATTTCTACCAAGAATGCTTGATAGCCTGTTCGAGGGTGGTCCTTCAAGAACCAAACCACTTGATCCGAGTTCCTAATCAAGAACGGATAAGTGACAGGCAAACAAATAAGCTTGCCTTGAAAAAACAAAGCGACTGACTTCTGCCACGTGTCATTTTCTGAAACAATTACCTTTAGATTGACGCCTGGTTTGCGATTTTTTACACTGAACAATACCTGGAAGTGACATCAATTGCTATCATTAATACCTTCCGCAATTTATCGAGATTGAGCTTGCGACAAAGTTTTGGCCTGCCCTTTACCCTTAGTCAGAGTGATGTCCTCATTTCCTTTAAAAACACTGGAGATTGCCTCGTCTGCCTTAGCACAAAACGTGCCTGCAGGCTAAATGGCGAAGCCACCTTCCTTGTCGGCGGGTAATAAACACAACACTCTGTCAGTCAATAAATCGGCTACGTGTTTGACAGAATATTTCAGACGCGTAATACTATGACGTGAAATGGCATCTAGGCCTTCTCATACAACGCGCGTCGCATCCTCATCTGGGACAAGTCTAACAAGCTGTCTCACCATGGACAACTGTTCCTCCGGTGGTCTCTTCTTTTCGACCGCGAACTTTGGAAATAGCGAGACTGCGTCGTGGACGAAACCTGGAAGATCCATCTGCAAAGCCCCATAAACAGGGCCTTTCTGCATGGGTCTGTTTTTCAGTAGATGGCTCCGGAGCTGCTTCAGATGAAGTTGCCACAGCCAGTCTGTCCTCTGGTCGACGAAGCGCGAGAACGCCCGAATCCTGCCAATCGAACACGCGAGATGACCTGAGCCCTGCAAGTCTGTGATGAGAACCTATCGGTAGAGACGCACTTGGTGGTACAGCTCTAAACGTAGGATATTGCAAATCCTAGACGAGTGTCCCGGTGACGGTATGAAGCCTCCTAAGAGGCTAACTATTTTTTGCGGGATGGTTTTCCGACGTGCACAGAATGCAAGAGAGCGTGCTTTACACAAGGTTTCTGCAATCAGCGAAACGATAGTATGAGGATCATGACTTGCAAAGAAGAACGGGCCCGTTGAAGAAGATTAATTGATTGATTTGTGGGGTTTAACGTCCCAAAACCACCATTTGATTATGAGAGACGCCGTAGTGGAGGGCTCCGGAAATTTTGACCACCTGGGGTTCTTTAACGTGCACCCAAATCTGAGTACACGGGCCTACAACATTTCCGCCTCCATCGGAAATGCAGCCGCCGCAGCCGGGAATCGAACCCGCGACCTGCGGGTCAGCAGCCGAGTACCTTAGCCACTAGACCACTGCGGCAGGGCATCCCGTTGAAGAAGAAGTGAAGTTCAGAAGGGTTGCTGATCGGGCGAGTTGGTCATCCATGAACGTAGCGTGTATTAGCGCAGTACATAGAAGAAAGGGAAACGACCCAGACGTAGAAATAGGTATGCGCTAAACTTTCAAATGTTTATCGCATGCCAATCACGCCCATTTTATACATCCGCAGCAAAGCGCAACTTGTCTTGCACGTGTTATTAAACCAAAGAACGTCATTTCCTTTTCTGACAAGGAAATCGTTGACGATATCACACAAATGGCCCAATTCTTCTATAGCCTCGGCTCCTTCTATTTCCAGTGTGAGCCAATCTCTAGAACGATCGTCTTGCTGTGTCCCAATCTTTTATGTACTGCGCTAATACACGCAACGTTCATGGATGACTAACGTGCCCGATCAGCAACCCTCCTGTGAAAGCAGCCCTTCTTGATGTCCTTACCCGGCCCGCTTTGCCGATAAAGGCCTTTTTTGCCATATCGGCAACGCTCAGCGATATGAAGCCTTTTTCGAAGTTGTCCACAACGGCGCAGTAACCATCTCCGCTAACGAAGAACGTGACTTTTGGTGCCCCCCGCATTTCAAATGACTCTTCACGTTTTTACTTAACTACATCTGTTTCACACCTGCCGCACAGTTTCAAGAGGCATATAGGCTGCAGAGAAAAAAACGTATAAACCAGGTAGCACAAGACTAGCAACAAACCCATCGCACAACCCACAAGCGCCATTTTGACAACTAATGACTCCAAAATGCGCTTGTCTTGGCCGCTTGGAGTTAACCGGCTCTCCCGAAGTTCACATGAAAAAAAAAAACTTGAAGCTGGAGAAAAAGAGAAAACTCCGTCACACAATTTCAAATTTATAAACTCACGTTTTTTGCACACGTAAAATAGCATACAGTAAGTCTGCTTGGTCTCAATCGTTCTTTTTTTTTCACGCTACCGAAAATTGTATAATGGCTTCCATAATGCAGCTGTCAGGTGTGGTTGACTTATGGCTTGTACACATCCGGTCGCGCAAAAATACAAAAGGCAGCTAAGCATTCTGCGATGATCCCGTTAATTCTCATCGACGCAGTTCAAAAACTGGACCCACCTACAGTGGAGAGCATGTGAAAAAATAAAGCTTTTTTAACTTCACTATCCTTCCCAGCTGTATATTGCTCAGCAGCATGCCTTGACAGCATACGTTAACTGGCGTAAATAAGCATATAGAATCGCCAAAAGAACGCGACCAGTACACCCCCGCAACTTCGAGGAGACCAACAGCGAAAAAAACTACAACAAAGATAAAATTCATCTATTAACGACGAAAGCAAAAAGCGTAGATCTGCGAGATGTTGGCAACTTTTCGTTCAATACACCGGGTAATGGTAAAGATATTCTCGTCTGGGCCCAGTGATAAGCATGTGGTGTTGTTTAGAATTTTTTCACGAGCCGTGAGTGTTACATAAATGAGTATTCGGCTGACTTTACTACATATGTAAGCATTATGTATATTATTTATCTTGTGTAAGCATATGCCAGAACTCAGTGCAAATAATAGTGTAAAAAGCAGCGGAGCTGTGGAGAAGAATTATCTTTGGCTCAGTTGTAAATGATGCGTAAAGATCTTGTTTGAATAACGTGGACCATCTATAAAGTGCTGCTAGTAGGAAGAACAAGTTAAATGTGAGGCAGCTTAACGCACGAGACTGGCCTCCAGATCCCTCAGCAACTTTTCTGTTAACCAAACACCCACACCTAGACTTTTAAATGACTGGTACAATTTTTATGTTTCTAGAGCTGCAAGTCATTGTCTCCTGTCATAGTACATGCTTTAACCCGTGGCCAAAAAGTGATCCCTCTCGTATTAGCTACAATAATTTCTAGGGAACTTTCCCCAGACACGCTCTATTTTTACTGACCAAAACCTTCTACGAAGATTACGATACTACCTAACGTGAATTCTACGCGCAGCTTCTTTTTGAAGCAATGCTAACTGCAGCCAAATACACTCTGTAGTCAGAAACGTTACATTGTTTCGCTACATATTGCCACTACAAGTGCCAGTGCTCAAGCTTCAAGCACACCATGGCTATGTGCGTTGAAGTTGCCGCGAAGTAAGCGTAACGCCAGCAGCAACCTTACGACAATAGAAGCCTGCCGTACTGCATGCGCACAAATTCGACCATAAGGAACGAAAGCGAGGGGTGGGGAGACAGCTTGCGTGACTGAGGAAGAAAGCGGGGCTGCAGTCGCTCTTGATATCTACAGACTCCACGCTTACTCTCTCGTCTTCGGTCTATTGGTTACGCTTCCAACGCTGACAGCAATGCCGCATGACCCAGAGCACACACCTAGAGATCAGCTCTAAAACACAACTGTATTATCGGTGCCATAAGTGCATGGTCATCGGCAGGACTCTTTCTTGGGGAGGGGGGGGCAAAGGGCTGGTGTAGGGTGAAAGCACTGGCGTAGCGTGAATGTGTGCAAGTGCTAGTGAGGAGTGAGGGGGACAACTACCGCTTTTGTTGCCTTTACTAACGCCCATGCACAAGTGTGAAAACAAAATGAGTAATATATACTGACGATCTTGTTAATAATGAGGTAAACAAGGAACAACTTGCTATTCTTCCCTATGTGACTCCTAGCTGGTGTAGAATGCAGTGTTTCTCATGAGTGCTAATTATTATTAACCTACTGATGTCGAAGCGACTCACAAGAATTCACAAGTTAGAAGACTCGATTGCCATATTATTACGGAATTCAATCTTGCCAGAAAGTATTTCTTGCTTTTGTTTTATAACTGTAAGATTCCTTAAATTAAATAAAGAAGGCTACCACAAGACACTTCTCTTCGATTCTTTGGAGAAAAAATTCTCTCAGCAGTTACTTTACACCAACATTTTTTGAATTCATGCTTGCATGGCATTGGAAACAACGTCCCTCAGTAAAATGAGAGAGACTCCTTAAAATGACGTTTTCTAGGCCTTTAAAGAAAACTCAAAATAGGCAAACAGAAAATGCACAACTTTTTGTCACGCAATTATTCAGATGAATCATTTCAACAATACAAATTCATGTACCACATCATTCCTACTGAAGAGCTAATGGTCATGGTACTCATGTCTTACAAACAATAGTGGCTGAAGTAGTTGTTTTGAGCTTCCACGCATTGCTTTAAATGGTTTATCAGTGCGTGTGGTAGCACAAGAATTTCCTTCCTGATACTTGGCTGGGCTCTCTCAGAGAAGGTGCACAATAGCAAATAGTTTTCAACGCTTCGTTTTGTGCACTTTTATCTGAATCTTTGAAAACGGCTTGATGTACGCTGGCGTGTACAGCTTCGTCCCCATTGGGCAGCTATTTGTAACGATACTCATGTCTTGCAAACAAGGGGGGGCTTTTTAGCTTTGATGTATCGCTTGAAATGGTTGATGAGAGTGTGTTGTGGCTCAGGAATTTTTGTCTGTGATAATTGGTTGTGTTTGTCACTGAGATTGTGGACAAGAAGAAATAATAGAAATTATTCTCTACGCTTTGTTTCGTGTGCTTGCATGTGATCCCTTGAAAAGAGCTTGTTGTACGCATGCATAGAAGCATATTGTCCTCACTTGACAGCTTCTCACTGTAGTTGTAACTTGCAAACATAAGTCGCTAGAATTTTTGTTTCAGTTCTTACATTGTTAGAAACTCTTCAGACTGTTTTTGTGGCAAAAATCTTTGTTCTTTGTGATCAGTATTTCACCTTAGTTATCATAGAGAAGGTGCGCAAGAGCAAATATTTCTCAATGTTTCGTTTCGTGCACCTCCATCTGAGCTTTTTAAAACAGCTTGTTACAGCTTATTGCCCGTATGCATGAAACCTTTCTGCCAAGCAGAGAACTATATATGTGTTGCAGTACTTGTCTTCTTGAAGCAAGATGAATACCTTGAATTTCCTGTTCATGTTTCCTTGCAAGGCTTCTCATAGAAGCATACAAAACAAAGCGTGAAGGATTATTTCCTCTTGTCCACCTTCTGAGTGATAAACACAGCCAGGTATCACAGGCAAGAATTCTTGTGCCACAAAAACATTCTCATCAACCATTTCAAGCAATACGTGGAAACACAAGATGAAAAATTGAGCTCCTGCTGTTTGCAAGACCTGAGTACCGTTACGAATAGGTGTCCAATGAGGATGATTCTGTACAGGCAAACATACAACAAGCCGTTTTCAAAGGTTCAGATGGGAGTGCACAAAACAAAGCGTGGAGAATTATTTGCTACTGTGCACCTTCTCTGTGATAACCCAGCCAAGTGTCAGGAAGAAGAAAGATTGTGCCACAAAACACACTGATAAACCATTTAAAGCGATGCGTGGAAGCTCACAACAACATGAGCCGCTCTTGTTTGCAAGACATATGTACTGTGACCATTAGCTGTTTAGTTGGAAGGATGCTGTACATGAATGCATACAAAAGTAGCTGTATTCAAGGGTTCTCATAAAAGCATACAAAACAAAGCGTAGGAAATCATTTCCTCTTGTCCACCTTCTGTGTGATAAACACGGCCAAGTATCACAGTCAAGAGTTCTTGTGCCACAAAACACTCTCCTCAACCATTTCGTGCAATACGTGAGAACTCAAAATGAAATATTTTGTCCCTTCTGTTTGAAAGACATAAGAACCGTTACATGTAGCTGTGCAATGAGGATGATGCTGTACATGCAAGTGTGCAACAAGCCGTTTTCAAAGGTTCAGATTGAAGTGCACAAAACAAAGCGTGGATAATTATTTGCTATTCTGCACCTTCTCTGTGATAGCACAGCCACGTATTAGAAACAAGAAAGCTTGTGCCACTAAACACTCTTGTCAACCATTTCAAGCAATGCGTGGAAGCTCAAAACAGCTTCAGCCACTCTTGTTTGCAAGACATGAGTACCGTTACCATTATCTGCTCAGTTGGAATGATGCGGTACACGAATTCACAGAACAAGCTGTTTTCAAAGGTTCAGAGGGAAGCACACGAAACGAAAACTTGAAAAATATTTGCTCCTATTCAGCTTTTGAGCAATAAACCCAGTCAAGTACATTTCACGAGCAAGCAAGCTTGTGCCACCCAAACACTCATTCAACTACTTAAAGTAATGTGCTGAAACAATAGTTCAATCACTTTCTTTAAGACATGAGAACCATGAGAAATACATAGTTGGCTAGTGGTGAATATGCTTTCATGCATACGTACAACAAGCTGTTTTCAAAGGCTCAGATCAAATCACACAAAATTAAATTTTGATAATTATTTGCTTTAATTCGGAATTTGAGGAATAAACACAGCCAAGCACCGTTCACAAGTGCCCAAGCTTGTGTCAAGCAAACCAAACTCTCAGATCGACCGTTTAGAGCAGTGCATGAAAAATTGGTCAGAATATTTGATGTAGCTTTGTTGAAAAACTCCAGAACTACAAAACCTTTTTATCGTGTTTATGTAATTATTTTGTACTTGTATATAATATTGACTTTATTGAAATCTTTCAGTGTGTGTGTTTAGACCAGGCAGTGCAGTTGCTATGTCAGAACAAAGACGCCTTGCCCTTTCACCGTGTCGTGTGCACTTATGCCTCGAGGCACAGGCCAGAGCTGTGCCACAAGGTCCAAGCTGCATAGAACTCATTCGCACTCTTCCTTGGTAGTCCTGCATGGACCCTTGTGCTTTGTGCCTTGGCGCAATGTCGGAGCATGTGAGCGATACCTAGTGTATCTTTCCTGAATGTAGGGATGAATTGTCTTTTATTTCTTTGTGTATTGTTTATATAATAGGAAGTTACTCAATTATTATTTACCATTTGAGATTTCTAATAGAAACATTATTCTATGCACAAATACAACATTTAAACTATTGTTTTTTTCATAAACTGCACAGCATTATTTGTGCAAATATAACGCGTGTACAACAAAGGTGATCATATGAAACTAAAGTACTTTGGTAATCATCTGATATAATTATCTGTTATACTTTAGCGCATAATTGCATCTCATGATATGTACTAGTTAATATTGATTATGTCTTGAGGTTGTGTACAGCCAACTGATGGAGGTGAAGAAGGAAATATTTTAGGCCCTTCAATGCCAAAAAAACAAAAATGTTATGCATGCCAAGGTATTTGGTCTAATAAGTTTATTCATGTCCTACATTGACTATTAGGGTTGACATTGAGCTTGATGCAAGTCCTATGTCTGGCCCCATTCAGCCCATTAGCTCCTATATTGTGCTAAATGGGACCCACATACCCAATCCATAATCCCTACATAGCTTCTACATACCCCTATATGTCCTGCCCAGATGCCATCCAGCTCCTACATATTGCTATGTAGGTGCTGTATAAGGCGTGTTTACCCCCATTTGGTTCCTGTATTAACTCCTTTAACTCCTGTATTGAAGCATGCGGATCCTGTATAGAACTATATAGGTTTTTGTTTCAGTAGAGATAAGTGACAACCACCTGATACATGAAAACACACTCCACAAGATACTACTTCACTTCATACACAAAACTGGCCTTATGGCGCGCACTTACTGCACACACACGCTAAAAATAAATCTAATGTCTTGAAGGGAAGTTTATGTCGCAATAAAAAGGAGCTCTCTGCATTCGTTGCCACAACTCTGTGAAAGCGGCCTCTTAATCTGTAGTCGAGGTAAAGGGTACATAATCTAGGGTAAGTCGCATGAGCGGTCGGCTATCGTCGAGAAGTTGGCAACGAATCATCTTTGTTAAACACACAGGTCGAAGAAACCTCACAATATTTTTTGTTTGACGGCACAGTGAATGCCGCAATCGGGACAGTTTTGTCTGGATGAGGCCGAACTCCATCTGCACCAACGTCATGTTCCAGGAATTTGAGACATTTATAGCCAAAATGGCACTTCTCAGGTTTTAAAGGGAGTTCAGGAAAACTAAAAGATTACAGAACCATTGTTGGGGGCTTCAGCTATTCGTCAAAGCTCTCATAGATGATCACGACATCATAAAGGTATACAAGGCAGGTTTGCCACTTCAAGCCTGTGAGAACGACACCCATCATCGGCTGCAATGTTTCCGGGGCAGAACTTAGACGGAAAAGGAAAGCTCGAAGTCTTAAAGGGTGCAAAAGTTATGTTCTGTTGGTCTTAATCATCGAACTCTATCTTCGAATAGTCGCTCTTCTAATCGATCAATGAAAACATTTCGCAGGTCGCAACCTGTCAAAAGAATCATCAACCCGTGTTAGCGGGTGAACGTCTTTTTGGTGACGCCATTGAGTTTCCTGTAATCAACGCAGAAAGGCAGCGTTTTGTATTTTCTTTTCATCAGAACAACAGTTGAACATTAGCGGCTGCTGAATGGTTGAATGGCCTCACCCTGAAGCATCTAATTTACCTTCATCTGTATGGTCTTGCGTTCTTTAGCCAAAGCACGTTGAGCTTATTGGCACCTACGACGAGAATCATTGTCGGTAAATTTGTAATGCTTCAAGAAGTGTGTTTGACAATCTCTAGTAAAAGAGGTGCAACAAGCTTGAAATCCTCTCAAAAGGGTGTGAAGCGCTGCCTTACTCTCCTTCGAAATCTTCAAATTGACGTCCGTGTGTTCAAAAACGATTTCTTCATCAACCATTTTCTCTGGTGTGAAGCACTCCGTGACATCCGCTACAGGATCTTCAAAGGCCACCGTCGTGTGGCGCAAAAGATGTCGGCGCTCGATGGGAAAATTCTTCACAAGTATCTATTACCGTCCGTAACGAACACGCACAATGCTTCGGATTGCGTATACAACTTGTAGCAGCAAAAGAGATACGCTGCCCTCACTGACCACTTTCCCGTCCTGGAGGCCTTTAAGGTGGCTTCTATGAAAGCAGTCGCTCGGGGAAGGAGGGCCACGCTTTCATCAGCGGCCCGCAGCGCTGGTCTACAAGAGCTATCCGTGCCTCGATCTCCTATGCATTGCGTCGAGAAGGTTGCCATTCATTCGCGTAGATTCATTAGTGACGCCGTTCACTGGAAGAAAGCGCATGCGAGGATGAGCTGAGGAGAACAGCCCCGTATAGTACGAGGCAGCTGACCAGGAATGTTGACATCACGTTGTGGACGTTTCGGAGTTTGGTGGTATAATTTAAGACCAGATTCAACATGCGGTAAAGGTAGTGTCAGACATTGTGATGTTAAACCCCACAAATCAATCCATCGATCAAATAATGACGTTGTCCTAACGTGTTGTTTTTATAGAGGCAACAACATTCAAATTATCCCGTTGCTCCATTGTGATGGTATTAATGTGGAAACAACAATCAAATAATGACATTGCATGAACGTACTATATAGACATCAAGCCCAAGTTTAACACCGAATGTAGAGACAACACAGAGAGCATAATCTCTGAAACATTCAATAACACACATGGCAACCTTGTGTACTCATATGATTATTGGCTGACTGTGGCTAGTTAGTGTCGTTAAGTAAGAAATAGAATAAGCATGAACAATACAGACAACAGTACAACGTATGTTCACACACTAATACTTTTATGAATATGATTTCCTTATACAGCTGCACTCTATGTTTTTTTATTTGTTTGTTTGACAATACACGATTGCCGTAGTGCAGGAGACATAAAAGACCACCATGAGTCATTTGACTAGGCCTCTATAGCTCCGCACCCTACGTTCTTCACACTGAGTGACTGCATTGCCGAAAAAAAAGAAACACAAGAACGCAGTCTCATGGTGGAGACCACTGTATCACCTTCTGACGTCTGTAGCTAGATTCACTAAACAGTGTGAATTCACATGTGTGAAAAGTATGTGCTAGGGCAAGCCTTTTAGGACCCCAATATTCCAGGCTTCACCTTAACATTTATGCACGCAGACTTGAAGAATAAATTACCAGTCTGTTTAAATTATTGCTCTGTGGTTGTAAAAATAACATGGGAACCGTTACAAGTAAAATAAAACTGTGCCTCTACTGTGGTGCATCACCGCAATCATGTTTTAAAGAGTGCTTTCAGATTGAACACACAAGAAACAGATATTCTAAAACGGGACCTACATGCTTGCACGATGAAAGGCAACAGCCACAACAAACCCTACGATTGGCAAGAATTGTGGAAGTGGAACCAATAGGAACCATGGAGCTAGAAAAACAGCTGTTTCACAGAGCCCTTACTCTTGGGGAACAGAAAAAGGAATGCAATAATTTGAGAAAAAAATTTCAAACAGGAAATTCAGTAACTGGATATAGTAATAAAGTAAAATCGCGGTCAAAAGAGAGAGAGATATGGTATGAAAAAAGGCAGGGAGACTCACCAGAAAGCAAGCATTAGGTTTGCTACCCTGCACTTCAGAAGGAAAACAGACAGGTAAGGAAAACAGAATGAGAGAGAAAAAGAGAGCGGGAGGAAGCAAAAAGACACGCACCCACTAGAATGTCACAAACGTTCGACGAGGTGGGTCGATCGCATAAATTTTAGGAAGACGTTCGAAGTCGCAATAAATGTCTAGACATGCTGAGCTTTCAGACAAAAAGGGGGGCCTATTCTGGTTCAAAACTGCCTTGACAACCATAGTACTCAAGTATCTGGTAGTGTCTGTGACTGCTGAAAATGCAATAGAGCAGCTATTTCACGTGCTCTGCTCTTACAGCTTTGTAGAGAACTCGCATCGTCATGAAAGCTTTTCACGTCTTCCTAATAAATGTGGGTAAGTAAACGTCGGCCAGAAATTAGGCAATCATAAAAAAGTGTGTTATTCTGTCACTGCCTGATCTGTCACTCACGGCACACACAGCAAAGACCAGGCCTGCAGAACACACTGCCTGCAAGCAAATATAACCATCAAATTGCACTAAGGTGAAATACTACTCTACTACAGAGGGACGATCACTCACAACAAACACAGTAGGCACCAACATAGAGAAAGTACCCCTGCTGAAAACACTGTATTGCTAGTAAGAAAACCTAAACTACAAATCGCAGTAACGTGAAAGGGCACAATAATCTGCAAACAATACCACCCACAGCAAATCTGGGAGACGCCAACAATTGAGATGCACAACACACTCTACAGCCTACAAATAACCCCAGGCCACTGCAGTCCTTTTGCCATTTGTCCAAGGCCTGGTTTAAGCTTCGCTTTGACTGTAAGGCTTATGTCGGCTTGAACAAATGCACCTACCGATTGCGATTCCCTTGCTCGAGTAGGTCGAGCGAGAAGACACACAATTGAGGCAAAGCTGCTAATGACATATCATTCTATCTTCACTTGACTTCACGCTGCTTTCTATGTAATAGATGTAGAAGTAGCAACAGGTTTATACTGCTGTCTAGGTGACTGATACGTTTGATCCACTGCAGTGCTTTTCTAGTTGGTCACAACACAAATGGCTGAGGCATATGTTACAGGTGTGCTCCTTGCTCCTTATCATGCTACCGTGCACTTCAACGCTGTTAGCTCTGGTCGTTACTGGTCCCAGAACACCACCTTTTTCCTATGGAATTCGAGGCGTGAACGGTTGCATTCCTAATGGAGTCTTCTTCAGTGAAGGAAGCTTCGATGCTTTCTCTTTTCAGTAGTTTCTTATTAATTCCATTTTTTCTACTAAGTCTGCTAGTGCAGGGTAGGTTTTAAGGCAGCATGTTTGTTGTCGACAGGGTAGTTATGGTAACCTGTCAGCAGTTAGGTGAGGTTCCCTTTCCGTTATAGCGTGATGTACATGCATAAGTAGCACCACGTTTATGCAGCTGTCTAGACAACTGATACATTTGGTCATGTATAGTGTTTTTCTAGTTGGTCAAAACACAATGAAATCTTAGATGCATTTATCAAACTATCAACTATTCAATTAGACTGAGGCTGATTTGAGCTAGAAGTCATGTGCGAGCTGCCACTGCTTTGTGAACTGGGCGAGCTCTGTACATGACAATTGTGGACTATTGTCACTAGTTCACACAAATGGCAATTCATACCTGGCGAGGTCCGTTGTCTGATCATCTTGTCGCGCTGCTGCTCATTGTTACATCAATGCACTTCTAGGCTTGAGGCAGTGGGGGAAGAGCTGAGACGTTCTTTATCTTGCCACTTTAAGCAGCGAGGGGTGCAGTAAGTATACTATATGTTTTGTTTCGGCGTAGAGTGTGCATGAAGAGTTCATTTCTGGTTGTAGAGTCACCTCAGTTGGAGGACCGAAATCTAAACTCTTGTTCACAGATAAAATTGCTGTGCGAACACCATCCAGCTCGCCCACAAATCACCGATCATGCACTTACGCGCTCAGATGTCTCTGCTGTGGACGTTATTTTGTGTAGGAAGATCCGCATCAAGTGAGCTCACGATGATGCTTAGCTTTTGCGTGGAGTTACCCTGCTTTTCTCACAAGAGGTTGTCGTTATCAGCCATTTTGAACGGCTCATCACGCTTGACTAAGCCACCCTAACTTGACGCCTTTGACTGAGAATGCAGAATAAAAACACGCGAAAATAAGATGCTCAGTGCTGCTGTGGTATGATAATGTTGACGATACTAGTGAGTCGACATCAAAACTGCACTAGTTTTGGTTTCAACTTCATTTTTAACGATAGTTATGGAGCGAAAACAATACAACGACACTGAGACAAGAAGGACA
Source organism: Rhipicephalus annulatus (assembly GCA_013436015.1). Classification (NCBI taxonomy): domain Eukaryota; kingdom Metazoa; phylum Arthropoda; class Arachnida; order Ixodida; family Ixodidae; genus Rhipicephalus; species Rhipicephalus annulatus. The sequence goes on from WOVY01009598.1 coordinate 415,374, forward strand.
CGAAAGACCCGAGTCCTTCGTGTCCTTCTTGTCTCTGTGTCGTCGTTTTGTTCTCGCTGTAACTATCGTCATGCCCTACCAACTAACCAAAGCTGCCACACTTCTAAGTTTCGTTTTTAAGTGGTTTTGTAAGTAACAGTAAAAAATACAGGTAAGGCAGCATAAAGCAAGTGAGACAAAAGTTGTTTACAAAGAACCGAATCACTGCACACGATAAAATATCTGTAAAACTACGCTAGTATGTGTACAGTGCGACTGAAGTTTCAGTTACGCACTTGTCACTTGCCTTTTTGCATTTATCATGATGCGTTTTTACGGTGGTTTCAACGTTTCGCTCATCGGATGTCATCAAATAAAAAATGCAGTCATCATTATAAATAATATCACAGTTTGCACGAAGAATATCTAAAGTTACCTAGTTTAAAGCAAGCAACAGCCTTTAAGATTGGCACTTGCTTTGTTTGTCTCGCCAGCTATACATTGTCAACATTGGGTCCAGCCTTGCGTCATGGGCTATTATTCTACGCTCAAAATAATGGAGGCGGCTTCCGCCGCGGTCCCTTCATCAGCAGGTAACAATCTGAAATTTTAATTTATATAGAGTCTGCGTGGCTGCGTTTATCGGCTTTGCATTCTGTGGCGCCCACTCATGCTCGTGTACAACTAATCAAGGCGTTCGGTGGCGGCAAGGGCCTCCAGCTGACCACTCTTGACGCTGCATGATCGGGTAAGTAGCGGGGTTTGCAGTCTTCTCTTTTGTAGCCTTTTTTGCCATCGCATGTTTTGTCGCACCAATTGTGACGTAAGTCACGTTCACTGCCAGTGCCACACGGTCACTTTTAATCGTGATTTGGCTCGCGAATGGCGGTTTGACTCTCGTTTTGCGCAAACTCGATCCAGAATAATTTGCACCGCTTAGCAACGATCATTGTTGATCGCAATCAAGAATTCAGACCCGTCATGGTTCTATTCTCGCTCTATAACTATCGTCATGTCATACCAACTAGCCCAAACTGCCACACTTCCAAATCAAACCTTCTGACACGCAAAAGTGCTCGTAAGACACCGATGCAATCTACTGAACGCAGCCAAAAATAATAAATTTGTCATTTCTGCGTACATGCACTTTCAATATCTCGATTTGTGTAGTGTATACGATGTATGCACTAAATAAAGCAAAAATAATAGCAACTCTTTTCACAATCATTTTAGGTTCCTCTGTGTGAATATGCCTACAAAAATTTGCCCTTTATATGAGTGGCAGCCGCTTGTTCGTTTAAACAACGGTTTCACCATGTATCTCGGGCCACCAGTTTTGCCGTAACTTCTTCCGCCGCGTCCGTTATCATGGCCTACTGTGTTTAGCTCAAGTCAGCGTTACTATGTTTGTGCAAGTTCTTCTTTTCATAGCATTGTTATAATTTTACTCCAACTAGTCTGAGAGGAGAAGAAGTATGATTCTAATATGGCAGTTGAAACAACCGCAGCCTAAAAAGTGTATTCCTATCGACGTGGCGACGTGCGGCACAACTATTCATTTGCTTTAACCACTTGCAAATTAATGAAGAGTGAGTAAATGTATGCAATTTTGTTAATAATTGTGCAACCAATCTCGACACTCGAATGCTAACCACTCAAAGGTTGACTATAACCTGAATGACTTAATGTTTACACATTAACAGAGTGAAATAACCCCTAATAAAGACTACTTGAAAGCGCTACGCTGTCTTCAAAGACACCTACAATCCCACTTATAGATTCAGAAATGTCTTGTCACTGTTGTTTGTATGCTATAGACGTTTCATGGAGTCTATCCTTGAGACCGCGTCCCATCTGACCCATGTAGCTTCTGCGGCATGTCAGTGATTGTGTACATCATGTCTTTAACACAGGTGACATACTTCTGCCTGTGATGAGTGCCGTGTTTCCTTGCTTTCATCTGATTGATGAATCTGCGTAGGTGAAAAAGTTTCGGGGGTCATAAACACTACTTCAGAGTCTCCAGCACTTTCTCCCTATTTTCTAGCAGAGTTTGTGAGAAACACTGCACATGCTAAGTGCGACAGCCATCATCTTTTCTTCATCATCATCATCATCATCAGCCTGACTACGTCCACTGCAGGACAAAGGCCTCTCCCATGTTCTGCCAGTTAAACCGGTCCTGGGCTTGCTGTTGCCAATTTATACCCGCAAACTTCCTGATCTCATCTGCCCACCTAACCTTCTGTCTCCCCCTAACCCGCTTCCCTTCTCTGGGATCGCACTTAGTTCCCCTAATGACCAGCGGTTATCCTGTCTACGCGCTACATGCCCGGCTCATGTCCATTTCCTGTTCTTTATTTGTACTATAATATCCTTAAACCCCGTTTGTCACCTAATCCACTCTGCTCTCTTCTTGTCTCTTAAGGTTACACCTACCATTTTTCTTTCCATTGCTCGCTGCGTCGTCCTCAATTTAAGCTGAACCCTCTTTGTAAGTCTCCAGGTTTCTGCTCCGTAGCTAAGTACTGGCAAGATACAGCTGTTATATACCTTCTTCTTGGGGGATACCGGCAATCTACTTGTCATAATTTGAGAGTGCTTGCCGAATGTGCTCCACCCCAATCTTATTCTTCTAGTTACTTCAATCTCGTGGTTCGGCTCTGCGGTTATTACCTGCCCTAAGTAGACATAGTCTTTTACAAATTCAAGTGCACTAATACCTATCTCGAAGTGCTGCTTCTTTCCGAGATTGTTGTACATTACTTTCGTTTTCTGCAGAATAATTTTAAGACCCACCTTTCTGCTCTCCTTGTCTAACTCCGTAATCATGAGTTGCTATTCGTCCCCTGAGTTACTCAGCAATGCAATGTCATCGGCGAAGCGCAGGTTACTAAGGTATTCTCCATTAACTGTTATCCCTAACTGTTCCCATTCTAGGCTTCTGAAAACCTCCTGTAAGCACGCGGTAAATAGCATTGAGGAGATTGTGTCCCCCTGCCTCACACCCTTCTTGATTGGTATTCTGTTGCTTTCTTTATGAAGCACTATGGTAGCAGTTGACCCCCTGTACATTTCTTCCAGAATGTTTATATATACTTCATCTCCGCCCTGATTCCGCAGTGTCTGCATGACGGCTGATATTTCTGCTGAATCAAACGCCTTCTCTTAATCTATGAAGGCTATGTATAGTGGTTCGTTATACTCTGAGCATTTCTCTATTACCTGATTGATAGTATGAATGTGGTCAATTGTTGAGTAGCCTGTTCTAAATCCTGATTGTTTCTTTAATTGATTGAATTCCAATGTTTTCTTTACTCTGTTAGCAATTACCTTTGTAAATAGCTTGTATACTACAGAGAGCAAGCTGATCAGCCTGTAATTGCACGCACTAATCTTGCACGCACTAATCTCTTTAGGCACACCTTCTTTCCCCGCACAATCGAGCAGTGGAATAGATAGCCTGTTGATGTGTTTTCGGCGCGTGATGTGTCGGATTTTGAAAAGCGTGTGCTTTCTGCAATATTTTAAACATTCACTGTGCCGCTATGTTTCTTTGTGTACTGCTATCTTTTTTTTGTTTCTTCACACTTGTTGGGCTGTTTTCAGAATTGTGTATTAATTTACCATGCGGATTGATGCTTTCTATGTAATTAATCCTTGCCCACCTGCTTGGTCTTCGGACTGCAGTATGTCTTAAATGAAATGAAATGAAAATGAATTCTTCAAGTCCTTGTCATCTCCTTTCTTATGTATTAAGATGATGTTAGCGTTCTTCCAAGACTCTGGTACTCTTCCCGTCAGGAGACACCTCGTAAACAGGGTAGCTAGTTTTTCTAACAAAATCTGTTCTCCATCTTTCAGCACATCTGATGTTACCTGATTCTCACCAGCAGTTTTGCCTCTTTGCATGATCTCCGAAGCTTTTCTGACTTCTTCTTTCATTACTGGTGGGGTGTCATCTGGGTTACTGCTAGTTCTTATAGTAATAAGGTCTTGGTTGTCTCGGCTACTGTACAGATCTTTGTAAAACTCCTCCGCTATTTTAACTATCCTATCTATATTGGTAGTTGTTTTGCTTTCTTTGTCCCTTAGTGCATACATCCGACTTTTGCCTAACCCAAGTGTTCTCTTCACTGCTTTGACGCTTCCTTCTTTTCTTGCAGCCCTTCAAACGGTCTATAGCTCCTTTCTACACCTAAAATACCTCCCATACCTAAGCAAATCCTCGGTTAGAGGCATCTCGTCTTGAGTTGAACCTGCTATATGAAGTTTAGACACTTACTTAGAAATTGCTTCTACCACATTCTGTTAAAGTGATCCACACAGAGCACTCTGGAAGGCCATGTGCATGGCCATCCTCTTGGCCCTTTTTGTGTGCCCCAATGAGAAATGTAGCAGTGGCTTCCATGAATGAGAGTTACACCGCAGCTACGTAGTCTACGCAGTCACCGCTGAGGAAGGAACCAAGTCGGTTTCGAAGCGTCGAGTTTCTTCAAAATTTTGTTTGGAGTCTAAATCATCTTCAAGTTTCATACCCAATCTGACAGACCTCTGTCGAATGTTTACATTCACCGCCAACTTGTGCAACACTTTGTGAAAAGCTGCGTTAAGCGTAGGGATTCGAATATGAAACATTCGGGAATCTCATGTGTTGCCACAAGATGCTGGAGCTTGTGCTGCAAAACCTGCATACTGAGCTTGACTACTCACTTGCTGCCCAGTGATTCTCCTAAATTAAACAGTAAGAAATTATCCACATAGCAGGAGATTGTACAGCTTGAAACCTAGCAATCGGTTATTATTGCCAATATAAATACTGGTCAATCGTAGGTCTCAAAGAATTGATACAGTGCTCGATTCAATATTATTACCCTTACCCTGCCATTACAAATACACCTTTATGACCTAGCCAGGAAAGGTAGACTCAGGTAACAGCGTGAGAAACACTTCCAAACATCTGCAAGTGACATTCAACACTTTCCAAGGAAAGATACTGCTCAAAGAAATTCGATAGCATCCTTGACGCACAGCAGTAGATCCTTTGCACTGGCAGGCTGTTTATGTTTGGTTAATCATTGCATAGATTTTATTGACTTGTACATAATCTGTGCTGCAAGAAAGAAAATAATAATAAAAGGTTGATGACTTCTAGTGCTGTAAGATCCTCCTGCTTTGCAGATGATTTTTTGATGTTTCACTAGGCAGAATCAATAGGCTGGGAGTGGACTATCGTGCCCATTTTAAAGCTTTCTTAGGATGTGTTCCAACTTTCTGAAATAACGTAGCTGCTTCTTGAATGAGGCACAATGAAATTCTCGAAGTTAAGATGGTTTCTCAGAGAATAACACTCATATTAGTTATGTGAACCTTGTTGTTGGAACCCATTGCTGCTTTTGTGTTGTGGTATTCAAAAGTAACTAAAAGGTGGAACATACACTTGCCTTTGCAGAATGCTCTGTGGCAATCGACTCATCTCAAACAAGGTGGATGATGCATTCTCCGAGTAAACATTCTATTTTGAGATTGCGGGTTTCACCCAAGATGTCTTGTTGTTGGTAGCTGTGAGTTTGCTTACGAATTGAATGGATTCTAGGCGTGAAAAGGAGTGGCTTGCTACATCGAGGGGCCAAAAAAGGAATAATGCAACTGTGTGCATTGCATGTACAGTGTCTCGCAGACAGAGGAGGTGGGTAGAAAGTGTTTAGAAAAAGGCAGTGTACATTTTTGCCTTTGCAGATCTTCCTCTTAAATGAACTAAACAGGCTGCAGCTGATCACGGGCAGAGGTGTGAAACATATTTTAAACACGAGGTGAACACAATCCTTGAAACAAAGTAAAATAAGTCCCTAAATTATCCTTTTGTTCATTCATAGCGAGGGTCTCATTCCTGTTGGTCTAATGCCTTTAGGTAGTGTAGGAGGGCTTATTGTCAGCTACTAACACGTAGAAAAATCACTTGCGACGAATCGTGCCACTAACACTCCTAAGTTTACGTGCTCGGAAACACTCGATAATGTCGACAAGAGGACAGCCGCCACTTTAGCTATTTGATAAGAGCATCTAATGCATTATCCAGAGGTTGTAGGTTCAGTCTTTGCCGGTGGAAAGTTGTGTGTTTGTCCACCTTAATTTCTGAACAGTTTTATCGTAATTGCTGTACTATAGTCAAAAAGCTGCTAATAACGTCTCCTATATTTTTCATGGGCTGATTGTCTGTTCTCATTGAAGGACTGTATATACATCTGCACTGTTTGTAATAAATTTCAGGTGGAAAATGGTGCTGCATCTTTTTATCTTTTGTCCCTCAAATTGCATTTGCTCGGAGCAGCCTTTGCAGTTGAGTTAACTTGTCGGATATCAAGTGATATATACTGGAAGAAGTGATATATCAAGTGATATATGCTGAGTCAAGTGATATATGCTGAAACACTATTAAATCAAGTTTACAGTGCTTGTCATACCATTACTTGCAGATTTGTCCTTTGCTTTCTGTCTAACTAACCGATTGTCTTCTACGTCATAAGTTTGTGTTGGCTTCCACAAACCTTGCATGTCCTCTCTTAACAGACTTCCTCAAATGAAGAGGGGGCAGATTTGCATGGAAGCACAAAGACTGATTTTCTTGCTTTGGCTGCGCATTTTTATGGGTCATGCATATTTACATCTCAGAGGCAATTATCGCTGCAACCCGAAAGCCTTCATTGAAGAAAGTTGTCTGTGCCGCACATCCATGCCGTTTTGTGTACCAGTAGCCAGCTGTGTTCGCATGAAAACCACGTTTTGTCCCACCTCACTTGTTTAGCTCTCTCTGAAACCTAAATCGGGACTGAGCTCTGTAAAACCTTTTTGTAGGTAACTAACTGTTCCATTCATGATGATTGTGTCAATAACTACTTATTGCAACAGAAAAAAAACGCTATACAACTATTTTGTTTGTGTGCTCAGGCTGTGTCTATGAAAAATTATTGGGCCTTTAAGTGCTCCTTTTGTTCTGTGTCATGCAAGCGGGTGAGTGGCTCAGACAGAAACCTTAAATAATGGTACACTATGTGAGCACCGTTGCAGTCTATAAACAGCAGTTTACAGCTTTCTCGCAATCCTTGGTTTGGTTGATGGGTTAGGCCCATTTTTGAAGACAGTGTGTTTCTTGCACTTAGTACAGGTCAAAGAGTCAGAGAAATAGTAGAGGTGGAGGAGATTTCAAGGTCAACTGACGCTTGTGTAAACATGCTTTCATTGTACCTTTGAGAGAAAGAGCATTCTTTTTGGCGGGATTTAGAGATGCGAGCAGTCAGGCTGCATCTTTTTCGTTTCGCTTATTCTGATATTTTTCTTCTGGTGCAAGATTTGATGCTTTTATTTGTTGTATTTTTTCTTTGTACAGCTTACCCTTGCTCTAATTAGATGGACAGGTGAACAGAAAATTCTGGGGGTAGCAAGGGTTTCGTTATTAGACAATAACACAGTATTTACTGAAATACGCAAAGATCCATACCATCGGGGAACAAAATTGAAGACAGAACAGAAAAGGAGTCACTTGAAGCTGACTTTATTCTTGGAAAATCAGCGAAATATATAAGCGTAGCAACTATGAATCGGCACATTGCCTCACATGCTAGACAAAAAAAAACACGCAATAAGATTGACAACAAAGGAATGATGACAAAAAATAACAATAAACAAAAAATATTTTAATCGAGAAAAAGTCTGCACCACGCAGAGCAACAGATTTAGCACTAATATGCGTATCTCCTTTTTTTAATGTATAATGCTCCCATTATTTCAAGTGCCAAGGTATCATTACTCTTTCCAAAGACGGATACACTGGAAAATCTAGCCTCACATTTGTAGACACCACAATGTGCTGGCAAAAGTGTTGAAAGCTTATTTTCACAGGAAGTTCTTGCTCCTTAATTCTCTTCTTTATGCACCGGCATATTTGTCTGCACATTGCGGCTCCTGCAAGTGTGAGGATAGGTTTTTCAGTGTATCTTTTTTTGAAAAGTGTAATGGCACCTAAGCATGCAAAACTGATGAAGCATACTACAATAAAAAGAAGAGATACGCATGTTAGTATTACATCCGGTGCTCTGCGTGGTGGGGAAATTCATTTTTCAGAATCTTTTTTGTTAGTGACCTTTCTGTCAAAATTCTTTTGTTGTCTCTCTTATCGCGTGTTTTTTCTTACTAGCATGCGAGGCAATTTGCGTGCACAAGGTGGCTACGCTTATATATTCCTGATTTTCCGAGAATAAAGTTAGTTGTGAGGGAAACCCTTTCTGTTCTGTCTTCAGTTTTCTTCTCCGATAGTATGCATCTGTTTTAGAAATAAGCAAGCATGTACCAACTAGCCCAATAAAATGATTTTTAAAGGTGTTGGTACCAGTCCGGCTGCACCCTTCCTGCATTTTATTCACTGTTTCTTGACGTTCTAAGCTCAGCCCATTGATGTTGATTGTATTGCACTTGAAAGCTTACACTCTGTACTTTCTAATGACAGCTAGTATTGTCGCCTTGTCTGAAGCGGTTTTGCATAGCACTCAAAGCAGTGCGAGCAAAGACCAGTGCTTTTGCTGTACAAGCCTCTGTTGCACTGGAAGTGTGGCAAAACTGTTCAACATAATTAAATGAAATTCTCTGAGCCTCTTCACGAAGCAATGTGCAAGGTTTCTTTGAAAAAATGTAGCCAGTAAAGCAATACAATAGTTATGCACGCTTTAAATAATATGACCAGAACAATGTAGATTCAAGAGTGAATAACTTTTTTGCGTGGAACAATATTGAATGGGTTTCCAGGCTACAATGTGTCTTATGTCTATGCGAAGTTTCGTGTTCTGATGAATAGCTCACGACTAGTTACTTGAACTCACAAATTTATGGATCCACTTCTTCAGGCATTACTGACGAGGTAGAAAAACTATCCAAGATAAAAATCTAAAATTTTCAATATTGAAGCAGCTAGCCTTTCGAAGCAGAGAAAATTGTCATAAGGTTATTAGAAAAATGTGAGATCGAGTGAATTTAGCTCATTTTTCTGCTTGCCAGGTTTGTGCAAGTTTAATTTTTTTCTTTTATTGCTTATTCACGATTATCACACATTATTCGCACTATGTCATGTTCGGTAATTACCAATGCTCACTAACTTTGCATAGCAGCGCTTGACTAAAAAAATTTCAACAAATAATAAGTATTGCCATTATTTTCGGGTAGTGGCGTCATCTGTGAAAAGAGTCATGAAGTTGTGTCGCGTCAGTTCTGACGTTTGTGAAAAATGATGTTGCTAAACATGACTACACCGCCGAAACACGTATGGGTTATTTCTCAAGATTTAAGACTTCAGCGTCGAACCCAGTAAGTAATTTTAGTCGCTACGTTTCCCATACACAGTGTAACCCCAAGAGGCTGTTGAAAAAAAAAGAAAGAGACGGAATGACAGAAAGAAGAGAACAAAGCGAGCCACACTCCCGACAATGTTGTTTGGCGATTGTGCCGAGGATTCCAGGACCTGCTTGGCTGCTCGTCTTCGTAGCCAAGGAACTGCAGAAGCGTTTCTGAAGCACACAGAGAACTTGACCTTGCCTTCTATTTTTGAGACTCGTAGGACACTACCTGGTGTTGTTTCCTTCACGGGGAGGTGAGGAATGTTTGGCAGTGTGTTTCACGCGGCACTGTTTGAAGGGTAGTATAACATTAGAACTTTGTAGAGAGACTAGTCTGCACATGTAAAGGGGTGGCAATCTGACGCGCGTCGCGTTTTTTTTCTTGGGAGAAGAGGGGAGGTAACAAGGCCAAGCAGCCTCTATGAACGTTGCACAGAGTGGCTCCAGCTGCCTTCTGAGAGGTAGCTTAAATCGTCTGCAAATCATTCCTGATAAATACTAAGCCACCGAAAGTTTTTACCAGCGCGTGGCGGATAACTTCAGAGGTGGCGGACCCCCAGTTTCGATATCGGTGACCTTCATAGAGGGGCTTTGCAGATTTGAAAAGGGCCCACTGACAAGTTTAAGGATAGTTTGCGGGCAAATAGGTGGGAAACAAACTTGCATGTGCGCAGTAACCTTGTAATAAACCGTAGGTTTATGAGCCATATTTCCCTGACTTCAGCAAAAAGTGAGGATGGCTACGTGAGCTCTATGGCGTTCTAATCCACGCGCAGCAAATCGAACTTCAAGCGTCTGGACGCCTTCTGAAGTTTGGAAACAATATTTTCAGTATGCCAACTACTTGATAAAAATGTGTTTGCTAGCGTAACACTTACTCTCAACTTACGGTAACACATGTTTTGCGAATGATCATTATGTCGTCGAAGGTCATTGATGTGATGCCATTTGCTTGTTGTAGTGGGCAGTCACTGGTCCATCAGGAATGTAGCAGGAATAAAGCTTGAGCTGCACGAAATAGACAAGAAAGTCACCTTTTACCTCTAGCGAAGATTAGCTTTGGCAAATAATCTGTTCGCTCATGTAGGTCATGTAATATCTCACTTTCTAGGCACCCGGCCTTCACTGATCATAGCGGGACGAAACGCATTTACTTTCAGCATTGGTCACCATAGACCCCTAGAAAATGAGACGTTCGCAGAAAACGTAGACGCACTCAAGCGTATTTCTCCCATGAACTTCCTCGAGTGCTCACTGGGTGCAGCCACAAATGTGTGAGCCACCTACTTCCCTGCACCTCCCAAATGACAAATGCAATACCCGGACTGGTTTCGCTGCTTCTACTCGCTAAGCCAAAGGTTCCGATCGGCTAGTGTGTTGTTCAGACACTCAAGATAGTAAGAGCACAAAGGGGGATGGAAGGGGAGACAATATGATGTTTCGAACAAAAGAATTAGAACCTTGAAAAAAAAGACTGTGAGCAAGTTTCCGCGATAACCATATCACATGCTTGTGCTATGAGTACTCACATAGGTTAGCACTAATGAAGCAATTGTTTCGTGTCATCTTTTCGTATACCCCACCACTGTGCTGCTCGTCTAAAACTTGAATGAAAGTATCTGAATTACCAAGTGCACAAGCTGATCAGATTCTGACAGGTCTACCGTCGCAATTGTGAAAGCCCAGTAAGTGCCAGGTGGGGTGTCGAATTTCTGTCCCAAAAAGACTCACAAGATTCCATAAGCGTTTGTCTTAGAGGATTTGAACGCAAAAGCAGCCATCCTTTTCCGCTTCTCAGTCGACTGTACTCCCTCGCCAAAAGCTTTCTGCACCTCAGTCGGTTTGTCAGTTTCTCGGGGATCTGCCCAATGTAGACCAAGTGGCGATGTCACTTGATGACGTCATGACTTCAAAAAATTTGGTGGTCTATGATGTCAACCAATAATTTTATTTACCGCTTGTGTAGACAGCGACAGGCACTTTTGCACTTCTTGAGTTAAGACAGGGGGTAGTCAACTGTTGCACTTCTTGAATTAACACAGGTGGTGTAGCCAAATAAAAGAGACGCATAGATAACAATTTCCAAGAAAACAGTTCACTGGCAATAGCATAAATATGGAAAGGTAGATTATAGGTAGTCAATGCATCACATGAATGCCTAGTAGGAATGTTTTTTTGTCTCAGGAGGGAATTATGTACGAAAAAATAGAAAAAAGTCTCTAAGTATTTGTTTTTTGTTTGGATAAGCAATTTATTTCTCTTGAAATATTTGAACATATGCCAAACAACATGGAAACAAAACTCTGCTCCTCAGTGAATATAATATGTACTCCGACTTTACAGAACAAACTATAACAAATCTACACAGACAATTCGCCTCCAATGTGAGTGGCATCCTCATTGTTAACTGTCACCGAATGTGTGGAGGTGAGTGAATTCACTGATTGTCTTGTTTGTGTCTACTCATACGTATGGAGGCCGTGATTGTTGTTGCACGCTGGCTGGTAACGATGTTCTAACCATGACTCGAAAAGCTTTCTGTTTCCTCTCTTTTGTTCTCGAGCCAGCGTCATCGAATTACGGAAGTCGAATGCATGGTCGTTTTCGAGCGAAATTTGATGAGTTTTGTCTGAGAATGCGTGGTTTTTGTGATGTGCCCGTTGTGTTCATTAAAACTCATTGATCACTTCCTGGCAGTTTTGCCAATATAAGTGGTGTTTTAGCCACCACACAGGAACTTGTAAACAACTCTGTTTTGATAATTATCCGAAGTGCTGTCTTTGGGCTTAGAGAGCACGTTTACCAAGGTACAACGAGGCTTGAAAATTGTTTTAATTCCCAGCGGACGAAGTGCTATTCAAACAGAGGCTGAAAAGCCTTCAACGTAAGGTAAAAAAACGATTCGTTTTTTGTTTTCTCGCGGATCACTCCTTGTTCTCTTTCGCATGTGTTTCTGGGTATTGTTGGTTAACCTGCTCAGGTAATGACTTCATTATAATTCACTAACCAGGTTTTTCATCAATATGACTGCAAGTGCAGATTAGTGATGTATGCCACACCACATGAATGAGTGAAATGGGCAGGAAGTGACAGACAGGGCTCAAAAAACACAAAGGAGACATTGCAAAAGCCACTCATGCCACGCATTATGAGACAAAACTTGTCGAGCACTGCTGGACGACAGGACATGCCTTCGACTTCAGTAATGAGACAGCGCTAGCTCTGAAATAAAAGTGGGGCAAGAGAAATCTTCTCGAGTCGTGATTTAATAGTGCGACAAACTGGCGCACCACAGCAGCCTCGGCCGCATACTAAGCGACAAAGGAGACAAGAAGCAAACTGTGTAACCTCTGCTGATTTGTTGCCAGGGCATACTAATAATGCCAGCTGCATATTTGGCGAAACGTCTATGTAGTTTTTAGCTATATTTTGCTGTGTGAAATTTGAGTCTATATTTTTAAACATGAACTGGCCTGTCTTTTGGAACATTTTTACATGTGCTCCTTAGTTATGACTCTGATGCATACTGTGGTGTACCAAAAAATACGCTGATAAACTTATTGTGACGTTTTGGATAAAATATTTATTTTGTTTTAGTTACATATGCACGTGCTGGAAGAATAATATGAGCAGCAGAATTTCATCTTACTTTGCCACCAATGCAACTGATGACGAGTGACAGAAAGGAATACTACGCTGTGAGTGTCATTTGTTTGGTGAGCACCATATTATATGGCAATTTTAAACTGCTAACGATTTTCTTTGTGCATCATATATATAAATACCTCAATGAACATTGCCACCCTGAAAATAACTAGGTAGACTGCATAAGTTTTAGCAGAACAACTGAAATGAGACCGTAAATAAGATCGAAATGTTGATTCTTTGCCATCATTAATGATAAGAAGCCAATTATTACGCTCAATAAAGATTCACAAATTTCATAGTTGCACTATTCAAGTTTTCTCACTGCTGCATTTTTTCACTGCTGGACTGTGACATAGCTTTCTGTCAGTCCTGGCACAGCTTTCATAAGGATGTTGCAGACAGATTTTGTCCGCCGATTCTCTGCATTTTTCCAGAGAATGTTCTCATTTAATCATTTTGTTTGCTTAATAAGTTAGTAGTATGGGTCTAGTCACTTGCTCTTCATAATGCAGGCCCTAATTGGCAACCGATTGCCTCGCATCATGGCTTGTTCCACGGTCATCACAGCCATCACGCTTCAATTGCTGTTTGCTGATAACTTCTACAGTGTACCCCTCTTGGACGTACCCTGACCTGGCTAGCTTGTTCACTCAAGTCGAACCACATTGCCAGTCTCGAGTGAAGACTGGCAACTATAACATGCTCCTCAGTTTGCATATGTGAACTCCACTTGGATTGTACACTGTTGTGGTGGTATGGCTGTTAGTTGCTCCTATGATGGTGATGCAGGCTGTTGTGCATATGTCATTTTACTCTAAAGGATTGCATTTCCTGAGCCTGCTGCTGTTCCGGCGTCCACAAGTATGATTGTATGTGTATCCTTAGTTGACATTTATGGTGTTTTACTTTTGTGAGAAAGTGCGTACTCGGTCATAATACTCGTTTTGAATACTTTCAAAAAAATCAACTTCCTTGCTAAGGAATTTCGTAAAGTGACAGTACTTTGTCACTTTTCCGAAGATGCGCATAGTCACTCGCTACAAAGTATCAACTTGGAAGCTGCATTCACTGCAAATCCAAAAAAGTTAAAATGCTAAAATTAGTGGCAAACACAACAAATGCATCAGTGAAAAATACTAGACAGTTATGCAGAGCAGAGCATATCAATCTAAAGATAACTTGAGCTCACCTTTAGATACAAATTATTAAAACTGGACTGAATGAACAAGAATAATTGTGTCAAGGCATTTTAGTCATCCAATAGACAAAAGGACGACAACTTGGTAATGAACTGAACAGAAAATAGTTGAGTGCCTTGCGTATTTGTTTTGTGATCAATATTTCTCGCTCGGTTGTGGCTGGGAGGTCACCATTTTTCAAGAATTACACTGAGCAGTTGCTCCACTGATCACGATTCACATTATCCGACCAGGTAAAGGCATATTTTATATGTAAATATATAAAGACATATTTATATGTAATCAATTGGTCACATTTGATCAGACGATTTTCACTGAATGCGTGTCAGGCAGTAATCATGAAGCTTAGTTGCTTTTAAACTGATAAGCTTCTTTTGATGTGCAACATGTTCTTTTACACAGATATCTGCAGGTATTCGTGTTTTGGTAAAAACAAGTTCTTGTTTAGAACCTTTAAAGCTCGCTCGAAACAAGCTGTATCTGAGTGGGTTGTGTCAGTTTTTTAAGGCTGCTATATTGTATCTGCTAATGAAATCATGACATAGAGAGTTAAGAGCATTGGCAACCATCATTGTATACAACGCATGCATCACTGTTGAAATATTCGTATCATTTTATGTATTTAACACGCAGCACTTTAGCTAGTATCTTTTTTCTTGCCTATTCACTTTCCTACTGATATTGTAAATAATATAGATAAAAGCTTTTTTCGTAAAACGTTTGCTAAGATTGTATAAACATGTTGTGTTTTCATTTTGTACCTTTATTTGTTTTTTACGATCCAGCAGTTGACATAGTATGAAGAAAAGTTGCATTGTACCAAGTTCATATTTATTACTGAATGCTTAAAATGTGTTTTGTAGCACACCCATTTATGTCTTGCTCTGTGACAACGACAAATAAATAGGAAAAAAGTATTCTTGGTAAAATAGTTTTCCTCTTTTTTTTCTTTCTTATGACAATCAGGCGCTTTGTCTTGTTCTTTTCTGCCTAAGCTGTGTGACTGCATGTCCTCATGGTCGCTGCAATTCTGCACGTAAAATACTGCACCCTCAACACATATTTACTCATTGTAGTCATGGCTCACACAGAGCAAATCCACATGTTTCAATGCTCTAAAAAATGCAGGATATATATATATATATATATATATAATACATGTGTTTGAAGCTTTGGAATTTGAAAAGTGTGTTTTTGGTCTGACGGACACGCACAAGTGTGTTTTCACATTTTTATAGCTTGGCTGTTCCAACACCACTTGTTCATGCATGTACGATTGCGTTGATAAAGAGATGTTAGGGAGCAGTTTTTGTGCGTAGACAATAATAGTGCAGTTTTTCACACTATACGAGAGCTTTTTTCCTAGCCAGAAGCTTCGTGGTAGTTTCTGTAACAAGTCAACATGCCTTTCAATAATAACACACACACAGTAGTCTATCTTTTCTGCACGTCGCATGAACGTCAACACGTCACACAACAATGTTGACATCACGTTACTGGTATTCTGCCATCACGTTGCTCGTATGTTGACATCACGTTGCTCGTATGTTGATATTACTTGCTGCTATGTTGCCAAACAATGCCATGATGTTGAAAAAGTGATCCTGAACGTTGACTTATTGTCCTGATTAATACAAGCAACGTTATCTTGGGATCAAAAAGAGGACATTAAGCGTGTTTAGGCAACGTTGCTGACTGACATCTGGGTGCTATTATTCAAACTCGGGATAACATTCTGCGTTACATTGGAATGCACCTCACATTACTGTTTGTCACTCTTCGTTTATTCACGTCACGTAATACTAAAGTTGTTGATTACAATCTAGCGAAACGGCCGCGACCGCTCTACAAGCTCAGCATGTAGTCTTGTTTTAAATGATGACTATTTCATCATTATCATGTTTGAACGTTGCATTTGCCTTCGTCATCTATTCACGTCACGTAATACCAAATTTGGTATATATGAAGCTAGCAAAACAGAGGCAAGTGCGCTATAAGCGTAGCATGTAGTCCAGTTTAACCTAACACACATAACAAGATTATCCAGTTTGGACATGGCATTTACCTTCTTCGTCCATTCATGGCACGTATTACCAAATGTGGTGCATATGGTGCTATTGAAACGGGAGCAAACGCAACATGAACGTGATATGAAGTCGTGCTCTTACATGACAGGCATATCATGAATATCATGTTTGGAGCAGTCATATTTCTTCGTCATTCATTCACGTCACGTAACAGAAAATTCCGTACATGCGAAGCGTGCGAAAGGGCCTCGAATGCATCGTGAGCATGATATGTAGTCATGGTTTACACGATATGCATATCATGATTATCATGTTTGCACCAGCCATATAACGTTGTCATCCATTCACGTCTAGTATTACCAAATTTCGTATATGTGAAGCTAGTAAAACGACTGCCAACGCATCAAGAGCATGGTATTAGGTTAAGTTTTACATGACACGCATGTAATATTTATCACGTTCCTACCAGTCATATAACTTCGTCATTCATTCACGTTACGTAATACCAACTTTGGTTTATGCGAAGCTCGCTGAACATTGATGCATTGCTCTCCCCTGTCGAAGCAAAGTGTGGCACAATATTCACTCGCATTTCCCGACGAGAGAAAACCCCCTTGCCTGCATGGACACACCTTCGCAGAGACACATTCACTGAAGGGTGTGGCCCTTGTTGCAGCAAAACTGTGACGTGATTTGAAAATTGTGAGTATTTAGGTGTTAACGGGGTGATGAATCATCACGGAGTGCGAGTTGTCGAAGCAAGAAAAAAAATTGACCTACAACCTTGAGGAGCCGCAAATTTAGCTGCGTACATAGCCTTGGTCATTAGCTCAATGACCTCACTGTTAAGCACGTCTGCTACGCGCTTTTATTTCAATGAAACAAGAAATTGAATGAAGCATTGGCGTTTACCCCAAACACAATAATGCAAAACGCACATTACGTATTTAAAGCAGCACGAAAATTGAAATTCGCGAATTCAATTTCAGATCACTAATCCAGTCTTTGCTTTGAGTCATAGTTGCCATGGTTACCAAAAACAGCGAAGAAACCTGGCAGCGAAAGTTTCGTAAAAGTTTGGAGAAAATTGCTCCTATTGTGAATATTGCCCCTGTTTTATTATGTGAAACCGCGAAAGAGCAATTTCCTAACATTACGCTAATTGTGACATTGTTTGTTTAGTACAACCTGAGGTAGCACGCAGAAACATCGCCTTCTAAAGATGTGCATTGCTTCGTCGTGGACTCAGAGCTGAGCACAGTGGGGGTTGCGATGTTAACAACAGACATCTTGCTAAGCTGGTGCAGAAGTCCAGCCCTTCTCACGTTCAGTTATCGAAATTCGAATTTTAAATTTCAACCCCGGGTAGGTAAAATAAGGCAGTGATTACATGCTTGAATATCGGAGTCACTGCTTGAGAAATACTTCCATTGTACCGCTGAGGCATGAAAATGAAGAGCAATCAGGCCTCGTGGGTGGAGCCTATATTTATTCTTATGTTATCACCGACTACAGACAGACAGACAGACAGACAGACAGACAGACAGACAGACAGACAGACAGACAGACAGACAGACAGACAGACAGACAGACAGATAGATAGATAGATAGATAGATAGATAGATAGGTAGATAGATAGATAGGTAGGTAGGTAGATAAATAGATAGATAAATAGATGCGGTCAAATTCGCCCAATTTCGCTAAGAATTGCTTTGCAATTAAAAATCACCACCCCACATCAATGTTCTCTACGAAGAAACACATATATTGCTCGTGCAGAGCGAGCATGCGTTCTTGGACTTCACGTTCCATCAGATGCATGCCCACGGCACATCATTTGACCACTTTCACGCCAGACGAAGCAGATCATCACCATGTTCTTACGCGTAAGAAATCGACGCTCGAGTCATGTGGAGAGGGGCATGCCTAGACTTGTAGACGCGTACATTATAAGCCGCTTTGGTTATCTTCTTCCATTTCATGGGCTAACGGAAGGACAACATGAACAGGTGAGCTGAAGGCCCAGTGGATTAGTCAGCCCCACGCCTCCTTCTTACGCCAATGCATTAACAGGTACTCCACCGCCTGGGTCACACAGCCCCAACATAATCTACGAAAACACAAGGAAGTTCCATGCGACTCGAAATACCTTTAGTGCTCGCTTACATCCTCTGCCATGGAGAATGCCCCCTGAGCGTAACATCGGTCATTGGTGGGCTTGGGTGAAATACCTGAGCCACCCCCGCAGGGGCGTCTGCGCAAGTAGGCGTTTGGTGAGTAGCGACACCACCGACCCGAGTTAATGGGGGAGTTTTGGCTCCCTCCCACGCTTAGCCGTGCGTGGCTTTGCCGTGTCCGGGGAAAAGGGGATCCTGGGGGTTGAGCTGACGCTGGGTGATTGGACCTTTAAGGCCCCCCGGTAGAGGCAACACAACCCTTTGGCCCCGGGTTCACGTAGACGGCACCCCTGGGCTGACCAACCCAGGGGAAATCGGAAGTCACCTTTTCTTATCTCTCTCCCCTACAACTTTGTCTTTATCTATCTCCTTTTTAGTCTGTCCTGTCTACTTCTCTCTTCTGTTTGCTTCCAATTTTCCTGGTGGCAAGGGTTAACCTTGTGTAATTACTCAATCTTGAGTAGTTATATTTGGTTATAGTGGCAATGTACGGCTGGCGTCTGCAGCCTCATGCTATTAAGTGCTTCAGCGTCCCCTGGTTGGACTCCATGGTGGGTGGTCGCCATCGCTGTTGAAAAAAAGTACACTACTATGGGAACACCTGCATTTCCCCATCTCCTAGATCGTCTTCCGCCTAAGAGGGGACGCACTGATGACATATCAATTTTCAACCAACCCAGACAATGCTTTCCACAATTCCATGTTGTGCACAGCGAAAATTCAACAAAACAAGCCAGAGCCATATCTTCTTTTCTTGTTGCAAAACTTCTGACTGATGTCTTTGGCCCAGGATACAAGGTTTCAAAGATGGCTAGCAGAGACCTTCTCCTTGAGCTGCCTGAAAAACATCACTATGAAAAACTTGGCAGTTTCGTAGCGTTTGGTCATATCCCAGTATCAGTTTCACCTCATAGATCAATGAACACCACACGCGGAGTTATTTCAGAAGCAGACCTTCTTGAAATGTCTTAACAGAAACTGCTTAAAGGGTGGAAAGAGCAAAATGTTAAATGTCACGGATGTGAAACGAATTGTCATCAGACGTGAAAACAAAGAAATACCTACCAAACATTTAATACTCACTTTCGCATCTAGCACACTGCCTTCATCTATAGGCACAGGCTACATACAACTCTCTGTCCGTCCCTACATTCCCAATCCCAGACGGTGTTATAAATGTCAACAATTTGGTCATGGCTCGCAGAACTGCTGGGATCAGGAAACTTGTGCAAGATGTGGTAGCCACGGCCACCCTTCTGATAACTGTGGTACTACGCCTCACTTCGTGAATTGTGACGCGGAACACGCCGCGTATTCACGTTCGTGTCCTAACTGGAAGAAAGAAAAAGAAATATACACTCTTAAAGTCAAAGAAAACATCACACTCAAAGAAGCAAGACGAAGAGTGTCGCCATTTTACGGCACAACATATACTGAGGCGGCGCGTCAGGGGGAAACGCCGAACCAGCTCTCGCCACCCCTTCGGCCAGCGCAGAGCGAGCCATTGGCTTAGGCGCCTGCCCCCAAGGCGGCAATACTTCAGTCTACTCCGCCTCCAAGAAAATCGAGGCCGGAGACTCCGGGGTCCTCTGGTCTCAAGGCCTCACCTCACCAGGCGAGGCCTAAAATCCAAACCACCAGCTCGCATATGCGGGCACCCAGTGCCTCTGAGGAGGCAATGGATACATCAGTACCCTTGGTACCGAAAGAGCGGCGCGCCTCCTTGGAGCGCGCCAAGAAAAACAAAAATCTAATAACTGGGTCGGACGACCGTCCTGGCACCTGAATTAACGAGCTCACTCCAACACAGGATACTCTTTGTACACACAGCAGCATCTCTATTGTTTAAATATGCAGACAGAAATATTACAGTGCAACATAGAGGCCTTCTTCGAAACATCGATGACTTACAAGAACTGCTCCATGAACACAATCTAAGAGTGCTGTGTGTACAAGAGACACACTTAAAACGAGCAAACACAAACTTTTTACGTAACTACTTAATGTTCCGAAAGGATAGAGATGATGCCATGCCACCATCCGGTGGTGTAGCGGTTATAGTTAGTCAAGGTATAGCATGTACACAATTACCCCTTGAAACTTCTCTCGAGGCGGTGACTGTCCGAGCAGTTATTCTAAACAAACTTGTCACAGTCTGCTCTTTGTACATACCTCCGCACCACCGTCTTGAAAAACTTCAATTCCAGTCTTTAATAGACGAAGTACCTGCACCTTATCTGGTCCTTGGGGACATGAACGCACATAGTGGTATGTGCTGTGACTCTTGCTGTGATGCACGAGGTCGTCTCATTGAACAATTCCTCGCTTCATCGGGTGCTTGTCTGTTGAATAGGAAAGAGGCAACATACTATAAACTTGCCGACAAAACTTACTCTTACATAGACCTCAGTATCGCATCTCCTTCACTTGTACCATTGCTTCAGTGGAAATTCATAAATAATCCATACGAAAGTGACCATTTCCCTTTAGTTTTGAGTACACCAATAATAAATGAATTTCCTCCACATGTTCCCAAATGGCTGGTAAACAAAGCCGACTGGGAACAATTTCAAAAGCTTACTCACATAAATTGGACTGACATATGGGGTTTAGGCATAGATGAAGTTGTGCAGTACTTCACGGCTTTTCTTACTGACGCAGCAACCAAGTGCATTCCACAAACATCTGGACTGCCCGGCAAACGACACGTTCCGTGGTGGAACACTGAGTGTCAGAATGCGCGAAAGGAGCAGAACAGGGCATGGAGGTTGCTGCGGAACTCGCCGACAGCAAAAAACCTTGAGAGCTTTAAGAAATATAATCTCGAGGCAGGAGAACGCGTCGGCAGGCAAGAAAAGAAAGCCGGCACAAGTTTTTATCAGGGATAAATTCATATACACAAGAGGCTAAAGTTTGGAACATGGCTCGTAGGGTAGCAGGAAGACAATTACACTCACTCCCACTCGTAAACACACAGGGTGACAGCCTGGAAGATCAAGCGAACTTCCTCGGTGCACACTACCAGCAGGTGTCTAACTAGTCACACTACACTGAAGCTTTCGAAAGATACAAAGCAAAGATAGAAAAGCAGAAACTAGAATTCAAGTGAACAAATTACGAGGCATACAACCAACCGTTCAACTTAGCTGAGCTACAAACATCACTAAACGCTTGCAGCAATTCCGCTCCAGGCTACGACCGTGTCACATATGAAATGTTGAAAAACCTGCCGCTCAAAACGCAAAAAACTTTACTCTTATTATACAATGCTATCTGGCTTTTAGGCACCGTCCCTGCTTCCTGGAAAGAGGCTATTATTATCGCTATTTTGAAACAGGGCAAGGACCCTTCCCCAGTTTTAAGTTATAGGCCCATTGCACTAACAAGCTGCCTTTGTAAACTTTTTGAAAAAATGATAAACCACCAACTTTTACATTTTCTTGAAACAAACAATCTGCTCGAGCAATTTCAGTGTGGGTTTCGAGAGGGTAGATACACCACCGACCATCTGGTGCGTATCGAGGCACAGATCCGAGACGCTTTCGTCCACAAACAATACTTCCTCTCAGTGTTTCTCGATATCGAGAAGGCCTACGACACAACATGACGTTTTGGCATATTAAGAGACTTGTCTAACCTGGGTGTGCGCGGTAGAGTGCTTTCCATATTCGAGAGCTACTTGTCCAATCGGAAATTTTGTGTCCGTAAGGGCAGTATTCTCTCGCAAACATTTGCGCAAGAAACGGGAGTACCGCAAGGTGGTGTACTTAGTTGTACACTTTTTATTATTAAAATGAATTCCTTGCACCGGTCCATCCCCCGCAACATTTTCTATTCCACATATGTCGATGACGTCCAGCTTGGCTTTAAGTCGTTCAACCTAGTCCTGCAACCTAGCAATGTGTGACCGGCAGGTTCAGTTAGGTTTAAACAAGGTCTCCGAATAGGCAGAAGAAAACAGATTCCGGTTGAACCAAGGAAAAATCACGTGTGTCTTGTTCTCCCGAAAGAGAGGCATGCACTCGGAACCCGTCATTGAACTGAATGGCCAACGTCTGTCTGTAAATGCGGAGCACAAATTTCTAGGCTCAATCTTGGACAACAAGTTGACCTTCGTACCACACATAAAGTATTTAAAAACAAAATGTTTAAATCCATGAATGTTATAAAAGTGTTGTCACGTACTACGCGGGGTAGTGACAGGAAATGCCTCATGAACCTGTATAGAAGCCTCATTCGCACCCGTTTAGATTGTGGGGCCATTGTTTATCAGTCTGTGACTAAAAGTGCTTTGAAGATGCTGGATCCCGTGCACCATTCGGGCATCCGCCTTTCTGCGGGGGCTTTTCGCACCTGCCCCATAGAAAGCCTTTACGTTGAGTCAAATGAGTGGTCGCTTCATCTGCAAAGAACTTACATGTCCTTTGTATATTTCCTTAAGGTGAAAGCAGACAAGAGGCACCCCTCATACTCTACTATTAATGATTTGTCAGCCTCCATTCTGTTTCAAAACAGGCCTTGAATGAGGCAGCGCTTCTCAGTTCGCCTGAAAGGTCTAGCTGAGGACACTGGAGTGTCACTCGAACACAGTTTAATGGCTTCTGTAGCATACCTGCCACCGTGGCAGTGGCAGACTATACATTGCGATGTGTCTTTCCTAGAAATTACTAAACATGCGCCTATTGCCCATATTCGAACATACTTCTTGGAACTTCAACACAAATACACACGTCCTGAGTTCTTTACAGATGCCTCTAAGGCTAAATCCTCTGTGTCCTACGCTGCTGTTGGCCCTTCCTTTTCGGATGCTGGCCCTCTACATCCAGGCACAAGTATCTTCACAGCGGAAGCTTACGCGATACTTGTGGCAGCTAAACACATCAAACAATTACAAATACAAAAAGCAGTAATTTATACAGACTCCCTCAGTGTGGTAACGGCTCTGCACAGTTTTAAAAAACAAAAAACCCTGTCCTCGTTTCACTTTACTCCATTTTATGCGCACTCTACACACTCAACCAACATGTTGTTGTGTGCTGGGTGCCAGGGCACCGTGAAATTCAAGGCAACATGATGGCGGATCAGCTTGCTGCATCCGTCCACGAAAGCACCGCATTACACCCATATCAATCCCGGCCCTTAATCTTAATTCGTCTCTCAAACGAAAGCTGAGGGACCACTGGTAGAGCAAGTGGGATACACACACACAAAACAAACTACACGTTATCAAGCCACACCTTGGTCATTGGCCACCAGTATCAAAATCACGTCACACAGAGGTAACATTAACGAGGCCCAGGATAGGACACACATACACGACACACTCATATCTCTTGTCCGTTGGCGATCAACCATTGTGTGACAGATGTGGTGAAGCATTAACAGTTCTTCACATTTTAATTCAGTGCAAACAATTGGACACTCTAAGAAAACAACACTTTACATCACCATACCGACAACATATACCTTTACACCCTGCAACTTTTTCGGTAGGGAACAACTTTTTAGTCACAAATCATTGTTAGCGTTTTTAAAAGAAATTCATAGCTTTCATATCATATACCCGAGCATACCGTAGCATGACCTCTCCAGAGAGGTTTTCGCTGCGGTGGCTACACAATAAAGCACTTGCCTGACGGCCCTTGGACGCAAGGGTATGAACGAGTGAGGCACTTGTGCTAATGCCATACATGTCCACCATCGTTTTTATTATCATTACCTTTTGTCTTCTATTCGCACCACACACACCTTTCACGGCATGGTCATAATTTTATTATTTGTATGTCTTTACCCGCATTACCGCGAGGAATTTTATAGCCCTTATACAGCCGCTAATCACAATCATTGTCCACATCTTTTGTCTCATGAACTGGCACTCTTGGGCTATCAAATAGCCCTTGCGCCAAAAAACACCATATATCATCACCAAATACCTGAGCCACACTGTCAGCGAAGTTGGGAAGAGTAGGGTATACTACACGGACGCAGCTCGCACTACAAGCAGAAAAAGAGCGCCGGTGGTTAGCGGCACTCATGAGATCGTAATGGCTGCCTTTATCTCTTCCCCATCTTCACCCATTGACTCGGGCGAGATTATGGTAGTTACTTTTTCGGTCAAACACCCCTTGACTCTCCCCACAGAAATACATTACATATTCACCGATTCACAAACGGCATGTCGCAGCATTCCAGGAACCTCCCATTCTATTCTTTTACGCACATCCAAAGTTGTTTCACACAACATCCACATCATACATCTGCTCTGGACTCCTGCTCATGCCTCATTGTCTGGTAGTAAATACAGTCATGCGACCGCTCGAGAACTCATTCTCCGAGCAGCCCTGCGCAGTGTGGCGGCCAACAAAGAGCCAGGTTCCCCATTTCTCACATTTCACGAAGTCACACAACCTTATACAGACAAACGACAGCAATATCAACTCCTACCAGACTTTTCACGCGCAAAAAGACTGCCGCTCTTTGCCGACTGCTGACCCAAGCTTTTCCACACCTCCACTTCATGCTTAAAATAAACTCGACCTGTTATACTAATGCCTGTCCAGGTTGTGGCGCTATCTCCGCAACTTTTCACGTTACTGTAGAGTGCACTGCTGCCTACTCTCCTTCCTTTCCTCGAATCCTTCTGGCCACACGTACCCTAGAGCAGTGGGCGGGCACCCTTCAAGACGGTCCCCACGAGGCCTGCCGGGTGCTAGTTCCCAGGGCCTGGTCTGTCGCAGAAATTGCCATAGGCGTCTTGCACTAGAAACCATAGAGTTTTTTTGAATTTGCATAAAATAATCTTTTCAATTTAATTGCGTATTTTCACTTTAGCGGTACAGCTACCTAATGGAGCGCCCCGCCATGGTGGTCTAGTAGCTAAGGTACTCGGCTGCTGACCCGCCGGTTGCGGCATCGAATCCCGGCTTCGGCTGCTGCATTTCCGATAGAGGCGGCAATGTCGTAGGCCCGTGTGTTCAGATTTTGGTGAACGTTAAAGGACCCCAGGTCGTCCAAAATTTCCGGAGCCCTTCGCAACGGTGTCAGTCTTAATCATATGGTAGTGTTGGGACGTTAAACGCCACATATCAATCAATCAACCTAATGGAGCGACAACGTGACCTGCAGTCGGTTGAGAACACGTTCCATTCTACGGTTTTAACGCTCCTTTAAGCGAATAAAGTTGCCAATTTTTCGCTAATAATAGAAATGTCTGCACCTGTGTTGTGTTCTCCCAACACGCTGAGCTGAAGGTGGTCTATCAGCATGGGAGTGTCGAGCGAGACTTGGTCAGCGCGTTGAGACGTTCAATCCGGCGTTCCTCTGGCACTGCAGTGAAACGGCAGTGTAATATTCGCGGCATTTCTGAGAACCATCAATGGGAGGTTTTCCGTTTTTGGAGAACCAGTAACCTCGCCCTCAAAGATCGTTCTCATCAGTTTTCCTGACCAGGGTATGTGGAGCTTCCCCATCCTGTCGCGCCGAAACGTGGCTCAATAGCTGTGCGTAGCCGTGCAGATTAGTGACCACGATTGACACCGTGAGAAAGAAGATATTGCTTCGAGAGGTAGGTTTTAATTCATCCTGGCGTTTAACCTACTTGGGGACGAGGCAAATCAATGAAGAAATCATGCAACTGAAGTTTCCGGTCCGAGCATTTGTGGTGTGGTAAATGTGACCAGCTTCACCGCAATGGTGACAGAGACACCTTCTATCCGACGAACGCCAGAGATCACCCTTACGCGTAGGAGCACGGTGACCAGCGGTGTAAAAAGCAGCATGTGCTGATTGAATGCCGGCTGGCGGCATTGTCTTGATTAGGACTGCAGGGCTAGAGATTAGCATGAAAGTGCGAAAAGCATCGGCATACGTACGGCTCCCAGCATCAGTGAACAAAGGAGCTGGTTCCATCACGGCAGGCATCGGCTGATTGCGACGGTTGTTCCATACCCACTGGACGTTGTCGGCGATAAAGCTGACGATGGAGCTGACCTCCGCTGTCTCGCACCGTAAAGATTCACTATACTTTTCGCGGACAACTAAGCGAACGATTTTGCGGATCTATTCAGCGCTGCTGCTCCCAAAGTCGCAGAAAATTTGGCGGATGAAGAAGCATTCACTTGCCGGCCAGTGGGAAAGCCAAAGGGGGGGGGAGTTCAAAATTTTTACCGAAACTTTTCCAGTGAATGCCCTCTCCCTGCCGCTTTCCCACCTTTTTTCGTCACTTCTCGCCTACATTATTTACAAACTAAGCGATGCGACTAGAACAATATCATTCCTGGGCGCTTTTACATTGAATAATGTCTACACATAGGAAAATTGGTCGAGGTGCTTGTCAAGGTCTTGGCACTCTGTGAGATTACGGGCCGGTACCTCGGCCGCGAGCGTTCTAAGTTGGCTTGTTACGGGATTATTGCTGCAGTGGTTAGAGTGTACTCAGCGGTGGTCAGTCGAGTACCCGCCGGGACAAATTTCGACGGAGTCAATCTCCACGATAGTTTTCAGTCGGCAAGGATTCATTTTAATCGTAAAAGCCTGACACAGTTCCGAGTTCTAATATGCCACAATCGAGCTTATAACAGTGTGACTCTTCGTACGTGTGCTAAGATATACTCAAGCCAGAAAAACAACATTTCTATCGAACCTTTGCACGTTCTGCTAATATCCACACATGCCCACGCATGCTGACGCGTGGGCATGCGCGAAACCGAATATTAAGCTTATGCACAGACATTCGCTTGTATGCGATCATACAATATATTGATACATATCTTTACCATGTCCCAATGACTAAAGTCATTCTGAAGTGTTTAATGATGAAAGTGCCACACAGGAAAACGTACAGACCAATCATGTTTTCACAAAGAACTACTAACATACTAACCGTTCAACTTAAACTGATGAACAAATAAACGACCATATTGTTACGAGGCAGCGGGCATGGCACCGCCGTCGTAGACGCATCAATGAAGAAGAATCAGATTCGGCGCGTGATCTCCTAGCAAATCTGGGGTGTCACACTTACCTGTAAATATTGCAAATACACTCGTCTCTCTCTTCCGTGTATTTGTAATCCCCGAAACAAATTGGTGGACGTGCTGGGTAACGAAACGCCATACAACGGAGGTTCGCAGTGGTCTTCAAATCGGAGTTGCCGTGATGGAACATGAGACTGATTCCACGGCCACCTCTCCATCGGCCTCGGCGACACCTGCACCATCTACGGCAACGCCTCCACCAGCTTCACTCCTACCGACGTACGTGGTGACACATCTGAAACATCCAGAAACGTTCTGCTGTACGGACGAAGTTGATGTTCACGACTGGATAGCTGACAACGAATGTGCCCGTGCGCTCAACTAGTAGGTCTCGACTCTTATGCTTGCAAACGTGCCGTTTTAGCTGAAAGGCATGGCGAAAGTCAGGTACGAGAACCATGAGAAGGAGATCGGCAGTTGGGACACATTCAAGGAGAAGCTCCGCAACTCGTTTGGGAAGCCCATCGGTCGGAAGGCGGCTGCAAAGAAGGAGTGATCTATACATGCTCAGACGTTCACAGAGCCGTATATCTCCTATATACAGGGCTTGCTGGCCCTAAGTCGTGTTATGATCGACACAGCAAGGAGCTGGCTTGCAAGGGACGCTCATCGGCGTAACGGTCAAACGCTGTCCACGTCCTGCAAGAACGCGGGAGGCGTCTGTGTGCGCCGCAAGAAACGCACATCAGCGTCGCTGAAACACACAGCTTGCGTCTGAGAAGATGCATGTGCACGGACGAGGGGTATAAAAAGCACGTCGCGTGTGCGGTCGGGGCTCTCTCTCTCTGGACTTCGCTGGCCCGCTCCTCTCGAGTGCGCTCTGGGCCCTTGGGATGATGCGCGTCTGTATGCTCTCGTTGCAATGTATTTCTTTATTACATATGTAAATTAAACGCACCTTTTACTTGTTAGTGAGACGCGTCACAAGAGTCGTTCTTCGCCGGATCCTGGGCAACAGCCTCAACCCCTCCCCGGGCATATCAACTGGTTGGCAGCGGAGGGATTGGTTCGTCTTCTTTCCTGGTACCGATGCTGGTGAGTGCTCACTTTCCGTAGAGATTCTGCCAGGTGTTTTGGATAGATGGTGATGTTTATCCAAAAGGGTAGATTAGTTGCTGCTTTGTGAAGGATTGGGTTTATTAGAGGTACCTTCATGGCAGTTTGAGCAACGGAAGTCTTCACGGTGTGACCATGGACTTGAACAAATTGAGGAAACCAGATTTAGTGCTGTTGTGCCAGAAGCTGGGAATTGAGGTGGCGACTATACATAGAAAGCCACTTTTAATACAGGTGATTAAGGATTCTGGCGCGGATGCGGAGGAGCTCGCCGAGTGCTGGGAGCTAATTCAGGAGAGGATGAAAAGGGCACAAGATGTCCAAGAGCGAGAGCGCCTTAAGTTTGAAAGAGAAACCGTCAGGCGCAAAGAATAAGCGGAAAGCCAAGAAAGGGAGCTTGAGCGCTTGCGGCTTCAGCTTAAGATTGCAGAGGCAAAAGGCGCTAGTAATCTGGAACAGAAAAAAATTGCCCGCAGCTTCCCTCGGGGGAACACTGAGGAGAATGCGGAGCATATAATTGGTTAACGGGGTGTTAAAGTGCGACTTACTTGGGTTGATGGCTAAATTGGTTAACGTGGTTGTGAAATGGGGTGTTAAATTGCGACTTACTTGGGTCGATGGCTAAATTGGTTAACGTTGTTGTAGGAGGGGGTGTTAAATGAGTGAAAACGTACACACGTATGCGAAAGGGCGGCGCTGGTCGAAGGGACGTCGATCATTGTGTTTGTGTATTCGTTGGAATTCATTTCACCGCGACCTTGGACGTCGAAGCGCCGTACAAGCCAACCGACGAGCGGCAACTGAGCGAGCGAGCGCCGACCTTGAGTATATATACAGCGCGACGGCGCATGCACTGTCAGCTGTCGAATGTTCGAGAAGGGGGAGAAGCGCAATGGCGCATGCGCGCGCGTCAGCTGCCAATGTTCTCGAAGCGCGACGGCGCATGCGCGCTACATTATACAGCTAGCGAATGTTCGTGAAGAGGAGAAGCGCACGCGGTGTGTACAAGGAGAATTAAAGAAAAGTTGCTGAAGTGGAAGCTCCTGCGGTGCCTTGCCAGCAGAAGTGAAGCCACCTATTGCCACTGCCAAGATGAAGAAACATGCTCTTTTCTGATAGTGCCCGCTTAAAGATGAAGTGGCTTTGATACATTATGTAAATACTACGGTAGTTCTATATTAAAGGATGGTTGTTCCTGACGAAATAACACTCAGAAACAAATATGGATGACTGAATCTTCAAAGAACTTTGCCTCCAATTAGAGGCTCACTACGGAAAACTAGTGACTTTAAGACGCACTTGGAGCACTATGAGGCCCCAAAAATGTTGGTTGCATTCAACTCGTTGGGCGTGCGAGGGAAACGCTTCGTTTTCGATCGCGGAACGGCGACACTTTATCATGCCCCTAGTAAGATGGCCGCCACAGCCGCCATCTTGCCAGAGGAACGGCTTCACATCTGCGCAATCATTTCCACTCCAGCAATTTTTTTAATCCTCCTTGGGTGTGTAGAGGAGGAAGGGTGCACAAATGGTGGAGGAGTGAAGCGCGCGTGGTGTGTAGAGGAGGAAGGGATGCACAGATGGTGGAAGAAGGAGGAGGAAGCTTGCGGACGGCGCCGCACTACAAGCCTCGAGTATTAGATGCTCCGCATCTAAAACGAGGCAATGAGACGGAAAATTCAGCCATCCGTAAGTGTAGTTGCAAACAGCTCTAAGGAATGCGAGCAAGATTTTTGGAAGGGAAGCAACTGCATTGTTCCTCAGTGTGTTAACCAGTCCGCCGGTCTAGAGGGTGAGAATAAAGATGATTTGGTCGAAAATAATTTACACCGCGCGACTGAGACAGCTGACGCAAGGTGTGCGAGGGTTGACGAGCTGGAGATGCAATCGGGAGGCTCGAAAACGAGACACAAGAAGCGGCGCAGACGCAAGAGACGTCGAAGAGCTGCGAGCGAGACGAAAGGCACTACGCGTGTTGAAGAAAGCTCGCAAAATTTGAGCGTAGCAGGCAAAATTAGGCGTTTCGCATCAGCGTCAAAGTTGCCCTGCATGAGTCCGAGCCACCGGACAACAAGTAAAAGAACAGCGGGTTCTTCGCAAATGCAATCAAGTGGAAGGCGCCAGCGCAGATGCGCAGGCCACAGCGCGCATCTTTGCGACCGAATTCGCGGCAGAGGTTTAGAGCTTTCCGTGGACAAGGGTGGGGTGTCGAAGGGGTCCTGAGAAAAAGGCCACAATAGCTAAACACCGCACCGGAGTGAGCCCAAAGAGGACATCGCCACTCTTTCCCACGCGTTGCTCGAATCCCCTCCGCCAGGCTGACCGAAGCCCGCCGAAATCGCAAATGAGGCGTGACTGTGCCGTTCAGCTGGAAGCACGTGCGCGTCTTTGCCTCGGGCGTTCTCGAAATCCGCCAAGACCTCGACCGCCACGTGTACGATTGAAGTGAGGGACAGCTGTAAGCTGGAGAGTCTGACACAGCGGTTTTATTAGAAGCATGCACGTTTGTTTATTTTGATTTTACAGTAGTATACCTCTGTGATCTCCACGGTTAGTTTGTTTAGCTACAGATTTAACTTCTCGTATTTGTAAGCATTGTAAGCGTTTTCAGTTAAGTTGATATGCGGAAGCAGTGACCCGCATCAGTTTTTCTTCGAGTTCACTTGGTCACCACCTCAGTGTAGTCTTCTGTTCGGCAATAAACAATGAAAGGAGCTTCGCTCTAACTTGAACCTGGCGAATCTTAGGCGGGCTGAGTGCTCGCAGTGTCAGTGTTCTGTTTGTGTGCACCCTCCCCCACTAAAGTCGGGCAGCTACTGGCCCAGAAAAAAACAGCCTCTGAGGACGGCGACCTCCATTTAACGCCGTGTGACACGACCGACTATGGTGAAACCAGGCAACGGCGACTGGGACTCTGCGGATGTGGACGGTCCCATGCTGTGACCAAGTGGGCGTTGCGCGCCGAGGGTGGTTGCCATTCCAAAGTGTGTGTGTGAGTGTGCGGTGGATCGTGGCGATGCCGAAATGCGCTTGTTGGGCAATCTGCTTTGTGCTGTGCGATGCAAAGGTGTGCTGTGCTGTGTGGTGTGCGTGTATGGGTAGTGGATGACAATCAGTGAAACACCCGAGAAGAAGCACACAGGCCACTTCAGGGAGCAGCGCCACTGCAGCCCTTCCGTGACTGCTTCGGGCGGAGGACGGGCTGTTATGACCGGCACAGCAAGGAGGTGGTTTGCAAGAGATGCTCATCGGCGTAGCGGTCAAACGCAGTCTACGTCCTGCAAGAACGTGAGAGGCGTCTGTGTGCGCCGCAAGAAACGCACATCAGCGTCGCTAGGACACACAGCCTGCGTCTGAGAAGATGCACGTTCACGGACGACGGATATAAAAAGCGCGTCACGTGTGCGGTCGGGGCTCTCTCTCTCTGGACTTCACTGGCCCGCTCGTCTCGAGTGCGCTCTGGGCCCTTGTGATGGAAAGGCGCGTCTGTACGCTGTCGTTGCAATGTACTTCTCTTGTAAATATGTAAAGTAAACGCACCTTCTACTTGTTCGTGAGACGCGTCGCAAGAGTCGTCCTTCGCCGGATCCTGGGTGGCAGCCTCAACCCTCCCCGGGCATATCATTCGTAAAGTGGACAACGACATGTCGGAGTCTGATAAGGTTGGCCACGTCCTCAAGGGGATATCGGACGATGCGTTCAACCAATTAATATGCCGGAACTGCGCTAGCTTCGCGGAAATTATAAAAAAATGCCAGCGTTTTGAACAGGCCAAAAGCACGCGTATTTCAAGATCATTCACTCGGCTGCCGAACACCGCTGCGACGTCCTCCTGCCAAGATGGACTGACCTCTCATCGGCAGTCTTCACCAGCGTCTGCTATTACGCAAATCGTGCGGCAGGAAATAGAAGCAATTACGCGTGCTCTTCCCACCAACGGCCACGTTGATTCGCAAATACCGCAGCTTTCTTGATACAGTCGATTGTCGTGGAAGAACTCAGAAATTTGGGTTTCGATGTCTACGCCGTTACTCAGTCTTGACCAATTGGCCCCGTTAAAGCTTGCCGCCTCGCCCCAGGTCACCGCCCCAGGAATGGTCCTTTACACGCTCTCGCAATCCATCCGAATGGCGAACGGCGGGTGATCAGCCGATCTGCTTTAACTGCCGCCGCATAGCGAACGTCGCACGGTATTGCCACAACCATTGGTCTTCGTCCCGAACACCGTATAACACCGCTCCCCGCACCAATAGCTACCACCTTTTCCAGCCTCCTGTGCCGATCCCCGACAGCTACCGCCGCCTTGCACCCTTCGATGCGCCTAATACGCAGCACAACCGGTCAATGTCGTCTCGACGTCGTCAGTCTCGTTCGCCGCCTGGACACCGCCGGTCGTTTCCTTCTCTTCTATGACGACGCCAGACCTCCCTGCTGAATTATCATCAGGGAAACTAAGTGGTGCAGCTCTTAAAGGTGAAGCTGCATCTTCGATACTGACCTCAAATCTTCTCCTTGTACTGCCGACACGACGAAATTCGATCGACGTAGACGTTGATAGCCTAACTGTTTCTGCACTTATTGACACCGGGGCGCATATTTCTGTGATGAGTGCTCGACCTCGTCGCTGCCTGAAGAAAGTTCTCACACCGGCTGCTTCTGGCATCATCCGTGTCACCGACGGAAGAAGTCTTGCCACCACAGTAACGTGCACAGCACGCATCAAAATCGCCGATCACCCCACATCTGTTTTCTTTGCAGTTATTGATCAGTGCCCCAATGACCTGATTCTGGGAATAAATTTCTTGTCCACTTATGCCTCTCTCATGGACTGTGCAACCGGCGTTCTACAACTTAAACTGCCTTGACTTGGAGCTGTACCGTCCTCACCGTCACACCGCTTGTGCACTGTTGATTATGTTCGGCTGTCACTGCAAGCCGCCACGTTTGTGGCATTAACGATATTACCCGCTCTTCCTGAAGGTGACTACATTGTGTCTCAATTAGTGGATGTGCTCTTGGCGCGAAGTGTTGCTGTGCCGCATACCATCGTTACTATCGTGGACAACTACGTTCAGCTTCCGCTCCTCAACTCTAGTAGTTCAACCCAAGTTCTCCCGCAAGGCATTTTGTTAGGTAATGTTTCCACACTTTATACATGTAACATCGTGAGCTTAGACCCTGAAGACTGCTCGTCTCCTATTGCAGTCAGCCGAGAAAACGCACTTACTTACGAAATCACGATGATGATTGCCCCTGATCTTCTGCCCCGTCACGCTACGCAACTCCACCAGGTTGTGACCATCTACCGACATATTTCGAACATAGATGACCACCTTTAGGTCAAACGTCCGCCGTGCGTCATCAAATACATACCGTTGATGCTATTCTTGTTAGACGGCGACCATATCTTAGATCCCAGTCCAAACGCCAGGTCATACAACGAGAAGCCGAGAAGATGCTCTCCAGAGAAGTCATAGAGGCGTCTTCAAGTCCATGGGCGTCACCTGTTGTTCTAGTCAAAAATAAAGATGGCAGTTGGAAATTTTGCGTAGACTACCGTGCCTTGAAGAAAATATCTCGCAAAGACGTAAATCCGCTGCCACGAATCGACGACGCCCTTGACTGCCTTTATGGCGCGCGATACTTCTCATTTATAGATCTGCGTTCGGGTTATTGGCAAATTTCTGTCGACGACTTAAACTACAAAAAACTGCCTTTGTCGCACCAGACGGCCTTTATCAGTTCAAGGTTATGCCTTTTGGGCTGTGCAACGCCCTGGCAACGTTCGAACGCATGATGGACTCTCTTCTCTGTGGTTATAAATGGTCTATCTGCCTTTGCTACCTGAACGATGCGATTGTTTTTTTTTCCAACATTTGAAAGCCATCTAACTCGTTTGTCGACCATTTTAGCCGTTTTTCGTCTAGCGGTACTCCAGCTCAACTCGAAAAAATGCAATGTCAACTGACGAGAAATCACGGTCTTTGGTCATTGTGTAAGTGCTGCTTGAGCCAAACCGGACCCTGACAAGATTAACGCTGTCAACAGCTTCGCTCTGCTTTCTACTACGAAAGATGTTTGTTGTTTTGTGAACTTATACTCGCACTTCCGACGTTTTATACGCAATCTCGCTACAATTGCACGACCACTAACTGATCTTCTTGAAAAGTATGTGCCCTTTTCTTGGGGCTGAGACCCAGCAGTTGCGTTTTCCACGCTGATCCAGCTGCTCACTTCACCACCGATATTGGCTAACTTCGAGCTGTCTGCGACGCCAGTGCTCACGGCATCAGCGCCGTCCTCGCTCAACACCAGAGGGGCCAAACGTGTGTTATTGCGTATACCAGCTGCCTTCTCTTCACATCTGAGCTAAACTATGCGATAACGGAGTGCGAGTGTCTTGCGTTGGTCTGGGCAGTAGCAAATTACGCCCCCAATGGTACGGCTGGGAGTTTTCAGTTAGTACGGATCACCACGCGCTGTGTTGGTTGTCGTCGCTCAAGGACCCAACTGGTCACCTAGGTCGCTGGGCTCTACGTGTCCAGGAGTATAACTTCGACGTAATTTATAAGTCTGGCAGGTTACACAAAGATGCCGATTGTTTCCCGCGTTATCCGGTGGACTTGGCTAGCCTCGCTGTCCATGAGACCGATTCTTGTGGGCTCGCCGTATCCGATTTGCACGACATTGGCACAGAGCAGCGCCGGGATGCAATCTCAAGACGGTCATTGAGCGAGTATCTTCAGGACATTCCGACCCTTTGCTCCGCCAATAAGTCCTCCGCAACGAAAGTCTGTACCACCGCAACATTAGGCCTGATGGCCTGGAATTTTCGTTAGTTATTCCCCGACACCTGCGTGCCATTTTTCTTCCACATCTGCACGATGCTCTGACGGCGAGACACCTGGTTTTTTCACGCACCTATTACCGCGTGTGGCAACGGTTCTTTTGGCGCCGCTATGTCGCTACTTGCACGTGCTGCCAGCGTCGCAAAAGCGTCCTGCTCTCCGTACGGTTGGCCTGTTCATACCTATCAACATTCTCCCAGAACCATTTTTACGCGTTGGCCTCGACTTACTCGGACCTTTCCGAACGTCCGTGTCAGGCAACAAATGGATCGCTGTCGCAACTGACTATGCGACCAGATACGCTATAGCTCATGCCTTGCGAAGCATTTGTGCTACAGACGTCAGAGGCTTTCTACTAAATGACGTCATTCTGCTGCACGTGTCTCCACGCCAGCTTCTGACGGACCATCGCCACTGCTTCCTCGCAAAAGTTTTCGACGAAATCCTCCGTAGCTGCTCTACCAAACATCACCTTACTACTGCCTACCATCCTTAGACTAACAGTCTCACAGAGTGCCTCAACATTATTCTTACAGACATATTGTTCATATACGTCTCGGCTGATCACCGTGACTTGGACGCAATGCTCCCCTACGTTACGTTTGCGTACAATTGATCAAGCCATGACACCACCAGCTATTCTACGTCTTTCTTCTGTACTGCCGCAACCCTGCGTTGCCATTCGACACACTCTTTCCTTCTGATTCTACGAAACCAACGGTGTATGATCAGGACGTTGCTTCTCAAGCCCGCGTCGCTCGCCGATTCGCACACACAAGACTCACTGCTTCTCAGGCCTCACAAAAAGTCTGGTACGGTGACTGGCACCACGACGTTGACTACCCTGCCGACTCTCTCGTCCTACTTTGGACGCCGCATCGGCGTGATGGCTTGCGCGAGAAGCTCCTTCCACAATACACCGGGCCCTACAAAGTTCTCTGCAAGGTCACCGACGTCGACTACCTCATCTCTCCCGTTGAACCACACTCATCCTCTGCCACACCATCTGGGCACGGTGGCACCACCAGCATGCGGCTGCTTGACAATCCGCTTGTGTTCTTCATGCAGGTGAGAGGCTACGGAAAGTGCTTCCGCTCCGATAGCCCATTTTTGTTGGTGCTGCCGTGCCCGCTGCCATGTGAGGTGCTTTATAAGCTTGCGTCGTTCTTGAGGGAATTGCTGTTATTGGCGGGTGACATCGAAGTCAATCCTGGTTCTGACCTTGCAAAAATAGCAAAGCAACTGATCGAAATTGCGCTGACATTAAAGAAATCAAGGAAAAACCACTGGGTGATATTGACAAGAAATTAGAGGCTCTGACTAGACTGGAAAACAGACTGGAAAATAGACTGGAAAATAATGTTGAATTCCGTAATCAAAACGCTCGAAAGGCGAATTGATGACCTAGAGAACTACAGCAGGCGATCCAATCTGATAGTTTACGGACTACCAGAAGAAAAGGACGAAAATAGCGTAAGCCTTGAAGAAGCCGTTAATAGCCAAGTCATTGCAAATATCCTCGAGCTCGGTTCAGTAGCATTCGAACGTATTCATCGCTTGGGTAAACCTGCACCAAGTAAGATTAGGCCTATCATTCTCAAGCTTTTTGACTTCAGGAAGAAAGCACAGATGCTGAAAAGTGGAGCTAAGCTTAAGAACACACTAATTTCTATTGGCGAAGACTTCTCACGGAAAATAAGGGATGTCAGAAAGAAGCTCTGGGACAGTGCAAAACAGAACCGATTGAATAAGGGAAAAGGGTCATTGGCTTTTGATAAACTCTACATTATTAAGCATTGTTATTTGTCGGACGATGTCAAGAATGAAAGAGTAATGATCAAAAAAATGGACCCAGATCTAAGCCGCCCCATGACAAGGCAGCGCGCCCAGTCGCTGTCAACGCCAGACTCTTGAACGATGCCCCTTTTCATGTACCTAACGAGTATGATGACAGGAACGATCAACCCCTATTCAGCAGTAGAAACAAAAACCTACGCCTTGTTAATGTAAATGCGCAAAGTAATGTAAATAAAACGGACCTCCTTGAAATCACTTTACTCCAGCATGATCCGCCCGTTACAGTAATTACTGAAACATGGCTACGCAACGAAATAAGTGATGATACAATATTCCCACCGAACTACAAAGTCTTTCGCAAAGACCGCGCCTCTAGGAGTGGCGGTGTGGCAGTTCTAATCATACAACAGATTGAAGCCATATTGCTGGACGATATTGCCGACTTGGAGTGCTTGTGTATTAAATTATCTTGTTGGGGTCAGCATTTTATTTTATACGCGCTTTACCGCCATCCAGGCACGCCCCCCGAATACTTAAGCAAACTTGAGCAACATATGTCTCAGTATCACAAACATAAAATTATTCTTGTAGGTGACTTCAATCTACCAACTATTAATTGGGAATTAATGCACGCTGGTCACCAGAATGTTGAGCATGCTAATATTATGTTCAGTATTATGTTCACTCATGAATTGGCCCAGCTGGTTCGCGACCCAACGCGTGTCCAAGGGTCTTGCAGTTCAGTTTTAGATCTGATATTTTTCAATCGTGCGTTCAGCGAATATACCGTGTATGTCGAATCCGGATTATCTGATCACTATCTTGTGGGCCTTTC
The DNA here is from genome assembly GCA_013436015.1 of Rhipicephalus annulatus. NCBI lineage: Eukaryota > Metazoa > Arthropoda > Arachnida > Ixodida > Ixodidae > Rhipicephalus > Rhipicephalus annulatus. The sequence goes on from WOVY01009598.1 coordinate 453,358, forward strand.
CGTCCCACTTTTGAAACGTGGTGATAGGAAGCGCTGTCAAGTGCGGTCTTTCAAAGACTACTCCTGTGCAGATGACACGTCCATAGTTGATTATCTGGAGACCGGTCTTGTTGACTTTGACAATAATGACGTATGCGCTCTATGCGCCCAGTTTAAAAAAAATGTGTGATCACTGATTAGCTAAATTTGTCCCAAGCCGGAGAAGAAAACTCACAGACCCCTTGGATAACGCGTAGTATTATTCACTTGAAACGTAAAATTAAACGTCTTAAAAGAAGCGTGCGGATATGACTAAAATTGGACCATTGCAGGCTAGCCTCGCACAAGCTGTGCGTTCTTCTAAGGATTATTATTTCCAAACAAGTCTCCCAAACTTCATAAAAAATGACCATGAAAAATTTTGGTACCACTTGACGGATAAAAAAAAGCCTGTATCCGAAATGTTAGTAAATGAATCTATTGTTACGGACAAAGAGACTATAGCTGAGCGTTTCAATATACACTTCCGTAGCGTGTTTACTAGCCCAAGTGTAGACCCATCTGATGTTCCATCGTTTCACAGGACAGAGGCTGACTTTTTTTCGTACCCGGGTGTATTTTCCATGCTCTTTAAACTGAAAACTAAGAAGTTAAGCGGTCCTGATAATATTCCAAACACCTTTCTTTGCCGATATGCTGAAGTGATAGCGAATTATCTTGTGATTATATTCCGTGTATTTTTGATATCTTCAAAGCTTCCTAGTGACTGGAAGGCAGCACGAGTTGCACCGGTATTTAAAAAAAGGTAACCACTTGCTTTTTGAAAATTATCGTCCAATATCCTTAACATGAGCATGCTGTAAATTAATTGAGCATATAATCGCGCAACATATCATCGAATATCTTGAAAAAATGCTGTCTTAAGTGATTCTCATCATGGTTTCAGAAAAGAGTTTTCAACTGTGACTCAACTGCTCACTATATCTCATTCCTTTGCATCTACTCTAGATAAGAACGGTCAAACTGATGCGATATTCTTGGATTTTAGTAAAGCGTTTGACAGGGTTCCTCATGACAGACTAAAACTAAAATTGAACAATATTGATCTTCCTCGCATCTTAGTTTTCTGGGTTATTGATTATTTAAAAAAACCGAAATCAGTAGGTAGAAATTTGGGATCAGAGATCGGGTTGTCTTCCTGTCGCCTCTGGAGTACCGCAGGGGCGTGTCTTGGGACCCCTACTGTTCCTGCTGTATATAAATTACATTGTAAGTGTGGTATGTTCATCTGTGCAAATTCGTCTGTTCGCAGACGATTGTGTCTTGTATAAGGAAATTACTTGCCCAGAAAATCAACATGACCTTAATCACAGTTTATTTATTGTTTTTCAATGGTGCGATTGCTGGCGGATGGCTTTGAACTTAAATAAAACTGTATGCATGCGCATAACCCGGAAGAAAAATCCACTTCAGTATACTTATACATTAAATGAGTCACCTCTACAGCAAGTTTCTGAGTTCAAATATTTAGGAGTAATACTAACAAGTATTTTGTCTTGGAATCAACATAATGACAATATCTTTGCTTCCGCCTTCCGTAAACTGTCTTTCTTACGACACAAATAAAAAACGCTCCTTCTGATATCAAACTTCTGGCCTACCAGTCAATAATCCGACCAAAGTTAGAATATGCATGCATAATATGGTACCCGTTCCCAAAGAAAAACGTCAATAAATTAAAAAGAATCCAAATTAAAGCTGTAAGGTATATATACTCTAAGTTTCGTCACACTGATTTACCTTCTGAGTTAATTAGAGCTAATGGCATTGAGCTTTTTGAGTCACGACGAAAGACATTTAGGCTTAATTTTCTTTCCCAACTTCTTCAAAGACAAACAGCACTTGACCCTACACAGTACTTGACACCCATATCGACAAGGCATACGAGACACCATCACCCTGGAGCCCTTACACCTTATTTTGCACGGACAGATGCATTTACATTTTTTTTCGAAGAACAGTGGAAGAACGAAACCTTCAAAAAGACTCTGTTTAAACATTCACTTTGGTTGATTTACTGTGTGTAAACAGTGTGTTGGGTGTGTAAACCTGTACTTGTATGTTGAATTCTTTCATTTTTCCTTTTCTACGTGACTTGAGTGCCTAACATGTACTTGCTACTTGTACCGTGCCCACCTGCCTGGACCTGTGAAGGTCGGCAGTATGCATTAAAATAAAAAAATGAAAATCTACCGATGTTGTTCATGTGTCGCAACTAAAACGCTACTACACTGCCAGTCCTGATTGACTTAGCGGCACCGTGACGGTGCTTCGTCCGCTGAGGGTGATGTTACGAGGCAGTGGGCATGGCTCCACCGTAATAGATGCATCGATGAAGAAGAAGCGGATTCGGTGCGTGAGATCCTAGCTGCCCTGAGGTGTCACACCTTCCTGTAATTAATAAAAATACGCTCGTTTTTCTCTTCCGTGTATTTGTAATCCCCGTAACAGTATGATTAAGAGAGACGCAGTAATAAAGCGGTCCTGGCAGGTCAACGATCTGGTGTTCGTTATGTGCACCCAAATCTGAGCACACGGGTCTACAGCATTTTCGCTTTTTACTAAAATTCAGCTGCTACATCAGTGATTCAATCCCGCAACCTTGTGGTCGTGAACGTAGAGCAGCATATTACGAAATACAGTGTGTTCTGCTGTGGTGGGCGCAGGTTTTATTGTTGACCAGTGTAGTGAAAAGCTCTAGAATAAGGAAGACATTGCTGAAAAAATATGAGAAACAAACATATTGTAAGAATTCAATGAACTTCATTTGCCTCATCTGTCAATAACCATCATCAGTCTTCACATCGTTCTTGTTCATGATAGGCGCCATCTTGCTGTTGCTTGAATAAACCGTCAGCTGAACCGTGGTATTTCAAGTGGTGGAAGGTGCTTCCCAATCTCTTGAACCTCTTTCCATTCAAAGCTAGCTCCCGGAGCTCTGTTCGGGACGTCGCTTATGCCATCAGAGCGCCATGGCGCAAGAACAAGTTCAACTGAACCACCTGCTGGTCCAACCTCAGCCCAGTCAACAACCTCTTCGGGAGCCTCCAATCTTATCCGGTTTGACTGGCAAAGATGTCGAAGACTAGCTCAACAACTACGACCGCGTCGGCATCTATAACATCTGGAACGAGACATCAAAATTACCACGCGTCCAATTTTACGTCTTTCAGGTTGCCAAGACGTGGTTCCTAAATGATGAGACGGACATCTGCAATGGGTCTTCCTTCAAAGACCAGCTCCGACGTATTTTCGGCACACCGACCGTCCGTTCAGAAGTTGCTCAGAAGAAACTGGTAGAACGTGTTCAACATTGCGGTGAGTCCTGCACTTTTTATATTGAGAATGTGCTTGCACTTTGTCGCTGTATTGACGACACTATGCCAGAAGCTGATCATGTCCGACACTTTCTGAAGGGTATCGGATTCAACGCTTTTAACGCCTTCGCGGCGCCAAACCCTTCGACGGTTGCCGACGTCGTCACTGTATGCCAACGGCACGATACGTTGCAGTCAATCCGCCTGCGATCCGACTTCTCTGAGAACCCCCTGGCAAATATTATGGAGCTCCGATCCATCATTCTAACCATAATTCATAAGGAAGTGCAAGCCTACAGGCTACCATCTTCTAACAGCGTTCCCGCTCAACCCGTTTCTAGCGATCTGCGTTGCATTCATAGGGAAGAACTTTCAGCATTTCAAAGCACCCACCTTGCTCCACCTTGCCCCCAACCCGCTTCGTACGCACAGATCGCTCCAATGTAACCCTCGCCGTCTCAAGTAGACCCACCCATGCCTACCACGACCATCCCACACCTCTAGTCGCCCGTCTGCCGAACCCTACCTACCATTCTTCCTGGCGGTCTCCACGGCCTATTTGCTACTACTCTGGATTTCGACGACACATTTCCAGGTTCTGCCGACGTCGGCAGCGCATTGAACGTCGTGGTCATGCCGCTTTTGAACGTGATGACACATGTGCTCGATGCTACTACCGTTATATCGACAGTCCTTCCAACCACCGATCCCCATTTCCTGTGAACATTGTCAGCACGACCAACAATACACGTGGCTCCCGACCAGGCTCCGCTTCGCCTTTCCGACGCTTTGTTTCACCATTTCGGCCTGTCTCTCAGCTGTCTGCCCAGCGATCGAAAAACTAAACAGTGCAGTTTTTAGAGGGATAAATGAATCGTGGCGAAAGGACTCAACTCCTCCTGAACGACCGTCAAACATGTTATTGGTGACTGTGCAAGGTTTGCGGGTGTAGGCTTTGTTGGACACGGGAGCAAGTAATTCAGTTATGCGTGCTGACCTGTGTTCTCGATAGCGGAAACTGAATGCGTCCTACCTTGGATCATCGTTGATTGGGGCCAATGGAGCAATATTTAGACCATCGGCCCAATGTACAGCACGGGTCCTAATTCATGGTATTCGTCATCACATCACCTTCGCTGTCCTAATTTCGTGTGGTCATGAACTAATTTTAGGTTGGAACTTTCTCTCATCAGCATCTGTATTAATTTATCACCATGAACGTGTAGCCCAGCTGACCGATACCGATCACTGCAGTGAACGCGTCGACGAGAAACTACTACGTTTTTTCACAGCTTCCGATTCCATACTGTTCCCGGGTGAGCAGCAACTCATCACCATCACTTCCCGGAATATTGCCAATGGTGACGTTTTTATCACTCCTTCCAGCCACTGTCTACCTCGTGGTGTTGTACTGCCATTCAGCCTGGTGCGGTTCAAAGGCAGTGCTGCGATAATCCTCGGGCTGAACCTCGGCCCGAAGCCTGTCCTCCTACACCAAGGTTCTGCACTGCCGTGTTATGTGAACACCCAACTGGTATCTTTGGTCTCTCATCGCACGTTGCCAGCTCAGCCACAACAGGGCCAGCCTGTTACTTCCTCCTCCATTGCTCCCGGAATAATTCCTGACCTTTGTGTTTCTCAACGTGAGGCATTGCTAAATTTGCTAACGAGACACCAAGCCTCCTTCTACGCCAATGCTTCGGCACTAGGACAGACCATAGTTGCGCATCATTGCATCGACACTGAAGGCCAGACTTGAAGGTACGCCGTCGTCCCTACCGAGTCTACTTGGCCAAGAGCAAAATCATCGAGAAGAACATGACCGATATGCTAAAAAGAAACGTCATACTACCCACTACGAGTTCTTGGTCATCACCCGTTGTGTTGGTACAAAAAACAAACGATGGATTGGTACGATTTTGTGTTGGTTACCACGCACTCAACATAATTACCGAAAAGGATGTATAGGCGATGCCCTGCATGGATGATGCACTTGAATCATTTCAAAGCGTCCAATACTTATCAACCCTTGACCTTCGGTCCAGATATCGGTGAATTCTAATGGACGAAGCAGGCAAAAAGACCGCCTTTTCTACGCTGGGCGCTGTTTATGAGCTTAAAGTAATGCCATCCAGCCTATGTAATGCTCCTGCCCCATTTGAAATGATGATCGACACTGTTCTTCATGGGGTCAAACGCAAAACTTGTCTATGCTACCTGTGTAATATCGTCGTGTTTTCTTTAATTTTTGCTGATCATCTGCAATACCGAGATGAAGTGCTCACATGTCTCTCGAACGCTGTCCTGCAAATAAACACAAAGAAGTGCCATTTCGGCAACACAGCTTGGACATCTTGCTAGTAAAGATGGCATCCATTCCTATCCAGACAAAATTTCCGCAGTACTCAATTTTCCGCACCCCATTCGTGCCAAAGAACTACGCAATTTCCTTGGACTCGACTGATACTTTCGCCGCTTCATTCGCAAATTTGCCACTATTTCTGCTCCTCTCCACAAGCTCCTTGCTAGAACCGGTTTCTTCGATTGGAATGAACAATGCGAAGCCTCATTTCAAGAACTGAAGCATTCACTGACATCGGCACCGGTGCTTTGTTATTTCGATGGCAAGGCACCTACGTTATTACAAACTGACGCTAGTGGACAAGGAATCGGCGCCTTATTTCTGCAGCGTGACCATGCCTTTCGCGAGAAAGTTGTCGCGTATGCGAGACGTACTCTGACCTCTGCAGAGAAGAGGTAGTCGATAACCGAACAAGAGTGCTTCGCTGTAGTCTAGTTCATCCAAAAATTTCGTCCGTATCTACATTGTCGACATTTTACCTATGTGACAGACCACCATGCACTTTGCAGGTGATCGACAATCAAAAACATGTCGGGGCGACTTGGCCCCTGAAATCTCCGGTTGCAATCACATGTCTTTGACGTCATCTACAAGACTGGAAGACAACACCAGGATGCCGACGCTATGTAACGATGCCTTTTGCCGCAGTCATCGGCACACGTCACATCCCTTTGTCAAATTGGCTATGCGGAGGGCGCCTCGTCGATATCATCAATCTCTTCCCTATGTTCATACACCCAGCCTTCAGTACTTATCACTCACCAGCGAGCCGATTCTTATTCCACTGATCTCATCGGTCGGCTTCCTGGTGCTATATTTTCCCCAAATGCCATGCTCTTGAAACAACTCCGATCATTCAAGTTGGTGAACGATGTTCTTTATCGATACATTTTCCACCCTAAAGGCCATCGATGGGTTCCCGTCGTACCACACGCACTACGCACTGAAGTTCTGCGCGCTTCACATGGCGACCTAACGTCAAGTCAATTGGGTTACTACCTATGAGCGCATCCGCAGTCGATTCTTCTGGTCAGGTCTTTCCACGATGGTAACTAAGTATATTGCCTCGTGCGCACTTTGCCAACATCACAAGCGGCCCACTACTGCTCCAGTTTGGACCCTACATCCACTTCTTTGTCCAGCAGAGCCGTTCTCTGTCGTCGAAAGTGACCTCTTCGGGCCCCTTCCAACTACATCAGACGGCAAAAGATGGATCGTCACCGCGGTTGATCACTAGACCCAGTACGCTGAGACGGCCTCGATCACATGAAGAACTGCTTCCGAAGTAGCAACTTTCTTGAATGCTGTTTACCTAAGTCACGGAGCTCTTCGTGTTCTTTTGAGCAAGCGGGACAAGGCGTTTCATTACAGCACGTTCATTGAAGTTCTTGAAGCATAAAAACAGTTCATAAAGCAACATCCAGCTATCACCCAGAAACCAATGGTTTAACGGAAAGATTTTATTGCACGCTTTGCGACATGCTGTCCATGTATATCCGACCAGACCATCGCAGTTGGGATGCCGTTCTTCTGTTTGTCACGTATGTATATAATAGGTCATTTCAATAAACCACAGGCTGTTCTCCATTTTTTCTAGTATACGGACGACAACCGACATCGCCTTTCGATGTTTCATTCTTTCTGGCCCCGTCAACTCTTCACCATTCGTTTGCGACCAGTTTCTGTTTTGGGTTGCTCAATACTGTCGTCTTGCCCTTGCAAACACCGAAGCTAGGCAAGAAGATCGCAAATATCGTTACTATGCCACTCACCACGTCGTTCTCTACCACACTGGTGACGATGTACTTCAGTGGACTCCTCCACGAATGCCTGGCTTATGCAAGAAGCTTGAGTCATGCTATTTTGGCCCCTACAAAGTAGTCGAGCAGACCTCACCAGTGAACTACCGTATTACAGCTGTTCATGCCGCCGCTGACTAACGCTGCCACGGGACAGAGATTGTGCACGTTTCGCGTCTCAAGCCCTATCGTATGCATTCCACAGCGTAATTCGCAACTAGGATGGCCGCTTCCGTCGACGGGGGAAACAAGTGTGAGACATATTGGACTTCATCTTCCTCATCTGTCAACAACCATCAATATTCTTCGCATCGTTTTTTTTCATGATCGGCGCCACCTTGCTGTTGCGTGAATAAAGCGTCAAATAAATTGGGGTATTTCACTATATTATGAAGTCTTGGTTGTCTTGGCTGCGAAAGTGTTTAATTGAGGAAAGACCTCGCAAAATGAACGGGCAGAGCCAGTACACAGACGATGTCGATGATGATGACCCAGAGTGGCAATGAGGACAAAGAAACAAGCGGATGATGGTGAATGTGATTATGCAGGGATGAGGACGATGTAAGTAACAAATGTCCACACTAATTCCCCCCACTTGGAAGCGGACACCCTGGCCGCCGTAAGTCAAACTGACAGGGAACGTCACGTGAAAGGTTTCATGCGACAAACGTGGACGATTTCTGTGCAGCGGTAGCGGCGGTCTGTTGGGATGACGAGTGGTGTCACACGATAATTAACCGGCGAAGTCTGTTCTAAAACAATGTATGGCCCGATGAAGCGTGCTTGGAATTTGCTACAGAGACCAGGAGTGCGAATAGGTGTCAAAAGCAGCACCTCGTCACCTGGTTGGAAAGACACAACGCGGTGGAATTCGTCATACGTGATCTTCCACTCTTGCTGTCTCGCTTCAGTATTGATGCGAGCCTGTTAGCGAGACTGGGCCAGGCGGGAAATGTATTCTTCGCTTGGAGACTGACATGAATTCCCATGGCTGTTAAAGAAGGAGACGTCCAGAAAGGTAGTCGGGGTGCGTCCATACACGAGGTAAAACGATGAGTAGCAAGTTGTTCGCTGAACGGCGGTGTTATAAGCGAATGTCAGGAATGGTAAAATAGTATCCCAGTTTTTGTGGTCGTGTTGGACGTAAACGGCTATCATGCCTGCAAGGGTTCGGTGAAATCTTTCTGTGAGACCATTTGTCTGAGAGTGGTAGCTTGAAGCTGTCTTGTGAGTAGTTCCAGAAGCTCGCAGCACTTCATTTACCATTTGTGACAGGAACATTTTGCCGCAATCACTAAGCAGTACACGAGGAGCCCCATGACGCAGGATAATGGCGTGAAGAATAAAGTCTGCAACTTTCACAGCTGAGCCTGTAATAACAGAGGAAGTTTCAGCCTAGCGTGTCAGGTGGTCAACTGCGGTCACTATGCATCGTTTGCCACCAGATGTGACTGGGAGAGGCCCGTAAAGGTCAACACCTACAACCTCGAAAGGCATTGAAGGGCTCGGAAGTGGCTCTAGAGGTCGAGCAAGTGCAGACGTGGGGAGTTTACGACGCTGGCATGGGTAGCAGGAACCGACATACCGAGCTACACTAGAAGAAAGGCCAGGCCAGTAATAACGACATCGAATGCGGTCAAGAGTTTTTTTAAACCCAGGATTACCAGCAGTCAAGTCGTCGTGGAAGGCTTCGAGCACCTGATGAAGAAGAGAGCGTGACAGTACAGGAACCCAGCACTGACCGTCAGGGTGGTAGACGTGGCGGTAGAGAACCCCATTGTCCAGCTTAAAGTACTGGAGTTGACGACGGAGTGGCGCGTTTAGTGGATGAGAAACTCCCGAAAGGTGGTCCATCATGCCTCTGCAGTATGCATCGGCCCGCTGGCGGGAGATAAATGTTGGCTCGTCGTCCGAAAAGGGTTGCGCTATTGATGCGAGCGTATGAACTTTGGTAGATGTGGCGGATGAGTTCTCACCAATGCTCATATGGGAAGTTGGAAGCGGGCAACAAGATAAAGCATCGGCGTCTTGATGTTTTCTGCCTGACTTGTAAGTTATGTCAAAGTCGTACTCCTGCAAGCGTAGTATCTACTGACCCAAGCGTCTGGACAAGTTCTTCAGTGTAGAAAGCCAGCAAAAGGCATAGTGGTCCGTAACAATTGTGAAGTGACGGCCATGGAGATAGGGACGGAACTTCTGGACCGACCAAACCACAGCCAAACACTCTTGCTCAGTTATAGTGTAGTTCTTTTCACCAGGGGTGAGTACGCGACTGGCATACGCAACAACTTTCTCTAGGCAAGACTTGTCGCGTTGTAGCGGAACGGCTCTTATACCAAGGCCGCTAGCGTCGGTATGAAGGATAGTCGGTGCGGCTTCGTCAAAGTGGCAGAGCAGAAGTTCAGACGTGAGTGCCCGCTTCAACAGCTCGAATGCCGTTTGACATCCTTGATACCATAGAAAGGGGACGTTCAAAGCGAATAGTTGGTGTAATGGAGCAGCAATAGAAGCGAAGTTCAGGATAAACCGGCGAAATAGGAGGCGAGGCCAAGGAAACTGCGAAGCTCCTTGGGTTTTTCGGGACGCGGGAAGTGAAGGACTGCAGAGATATTGTCAGGGTCGGGCCGGATGCCATCTTTGTTAACGACATGTCCTAAGACCTTTCTAGATTTGCTAGCGAAAGAGCATTTCTTAGTGTTTATTTGAAGCCCGGCGCCAGCAAGGCACGTCAGAACTTTATCCAGTCGTTCAAGATGCTCAGGAAACGTTGACGAAAAGATAATAATGTCGTCCAGGTAGCAAAGACAACTTTTCCATTTCAGGCCGTGCGGCACGGTATCTGTCATGCGCTCAAAAGTCGCGGGTGCGTTGCAGAGCCCGAAAGGCATCACGTTGAATTCATATACCCCGTCGGGGGTTGCAAACGCCGTTTTCTCTTTATCGTCTTCATACATGGGGATCTGCCAGTACCCAGAACGCGAGTCGATGCTTGAAAAAAATTCGGCGCCTTGCAGGGAATCAAGGGCGTCGTCATTGCGTGGCATAGGGTACACGTCCTTGCGTGTGGTTTGATGGGCGCCCGGTAGTGCACGCAAAAACGCACAGAGTCATCCTTTTTGCGGACCAAAACAATAAGAGACGACCAAGGGCTAGATGAGGGAAGGATGATTTCCCGTTTAAGCATGTCCGCAACGTTTTCTTCTATAATTTTTCTTTCAGCTAGAGACACGCGGTAGGGTCAGCGGTGTACGATAGATGTCCCAACAGTTTGAATTCGATGTGCTGTAGCATTACGGCGGCCCAGCTTAGACAACCAAAGTTGAAAGAATTTGCATGTTTTTGTAACAATGCGAGCAGCTGCTGCCTCTGTGAATATGTCTATTTGCTGCTGATAGCGGTGGTAAAGGTGAAAGAAGAAACATGCTCACCGAGGGAAGGTTCTTTGGATGCGATGGCCTGAAGTGGCGTGACGAATACAGGCTCGAAGTCGGCAACACGGGCCACCGTAGTGCCCTGTGGCAGTAATATCTTATCCGGTGTAGAGTTGACAGCGGTGACAAGTGCAGAGCCATTGCAAAAACGGACACCGGACAAAAGAAATATACCTTTACGAACGCAAATTGGTGACGGTCAGACCGATACATCACCGTGATAGATGTCATTGGACGTAATGCTGACAATTTGTTCTTGTAGTGGAGGCAGTTCGATGTCTTTTGCAGCGACCAGACGAAGTGGCTTGTGATTGTCGTCGTCAAGCATGTAGTCGGTGTCAGCGAGGTGAACGATGCGTTGTCCACAACAAATCGCCGCGGAAGCAGATGATTGAAAATCCCACCCTAAAATTAGTTGTTGAGAGCAGTGGGACAGGACAGCAAACTGGACATGATGGCGAATGCCGTCGATGAAAACACGCACAGTACAAAACGCGCAAGGGCGAATGACGTTCCCCTGGGCAGCAACTAACGTGGGGCCATCATAAGGCGTCATTCCTTTCCTTAAATGTTCACACAAACTATCACAGACAATGTCGCACCTGTGTCCACCAAAGCATCGACTTGCACTCCTTCCACTTCCACAGAAAGCGTGTTACACGGGCCTGATGGAGGAATTTCAGTTCTAATTCCGAATGCGGTTTTTCCTCCACAAACTGCATCACTTAGTTTCCCGAATGATTATCAGATGAGAATGAGACGGGCCGAAGTGGAGAAATGGAACGGCGGAAGGGCGAAGGTGAGCAGCGTCTCGTGTTTCGGCTGTTTCGTGGTGCATTCGATGCCGGAGGAGATGGAGACCGGTGCGGGGGCGCGAATAACGCCGACATTGATAAAACGCCCCAGTGTACGGATCCCGTTCGCGCACGTCGTTCCGACGCTCATCTTGCTGGCGCTTTCGACAGAAACGAGATATGTGGCCGCGATAGCCACAGTAGTAGCATACAGGGACGAGACGAGTGCCACTCTGGGGAATAGAAGGGATTTGGGGCACCTGGAGATAGCACAATCAGGTGGGCCGGAAGGTCAGGGAGCACGGAATGGTAGTTTACCGGGGAAGCGGAAGCAACTGATGCGTAGGATGGACGCAGCAATGTCGCGTGGCCATCGCTGGGAGGCACGGCAGCAACTTCAGGGTACGTGGGTATGGGGCGTGAAGCAGGTGGCTGTACGGGCGCAACGCCGGTCAGCGATGTAAGTTCCTCCCTGACGATGTGAAGCAAGGGCACTCCCGAATACTGCGTAGGACGCGGTGTAGGAGGTCTGAAGCCCATGGACCGCAATTCTTCGCGTATAATGTCCCGGATGAGGTCACGCAGGTGGCCATGAGACGTAGAGTGGTGGTCGTCAATGTCCGGTTGGAGGCGAACAGAGTCCACCGTATCAAGACGCTGGCATATCGTCACGACATCAGCGATGGTTGCTGGGTTTTGCACAGCAAGTGCATTGAAGGCAACAGGCCCAATCCCTTTCAATATGTGGCGCACTTTGTCCGATTCCGGCATGTATTGATTGACACTGCCGGCACAGTGCGAGGACATCCTCGATGTATGAAGTGTACAATTCACCGGGATGTTGTCGGCGAGTATCAAGTGTTGTCTTCGCGACGGCCGATCGAAAGTCCGGGGTCCCAAAAACGTGTCGCAGCTGCTGCTGGAAGGTAGCCCAGTAGGGTAGGTCAATGACGTGGTTAAAATACCATGTCTTTGCGACTCATGTCAGATAAAAAGGGACGTAACGCAGTTTGGCGGCCTCGCCTCACTGATTAGCGACACTTACGCGGTCGTAGTGGTCGAGCCAGTCTTCTACGTCTTCTCCACGAAGACCAGCGAAAAGCGGGGGTTCCCGCTGATGTCCGTGTATGTAAATAGGAGGGGCAGCTTGTGTCGGTGCGTGGTTGATGACATCAGCTCCGGTAGGCTCGGTCTGGGACATGCTGCCTGAAAGTGGGCGCAATCGGCAGCCTGAACGAAGCTCCAGCGGGTAGAGTGGGCTGTGGGAGGTAAGAGGACCGAAAATCCACCTCCACCACGTATGAAGTCTTGGTAGTCTTGGTTGCGACAGCGTTTAATTGAGGAAAGATTTTGCAAAGCGAACGGGCAGAGCCAGTACACAGACGATGTCGATGATGATGACCCAGAGTGGCAATGAGGACAAAGAGACAAGTGGATGATGGTGATTGTGATTAGGCAGAGATGAGGACGATGCAAGTAACAAATGCCCACAATATATGCAATGATTCGCCTCACATGTTCGTCTTTTTGTATTCACATGACTACAAGGGCACACCGAGTGATTAATGCAATTAGTGCTATAACGCGAAGTAAGAAATGCACAGAATGAAGAAGTGTGAGAGAACATGTTATCATGTAGAGTGAAGGAAAATATACACAGTAACCCTGACTTTTTTGCGAAAAAAGTCACCACACCACCACAAATGCGAAGCAATCAGCGCGAAAGCAACAAGTTTGAAGGTCATGCGCGTAATGGCAAGCAGATCGAAACGTACCTCGAAACTTTCATGCACGGATGACGCACAAAACCTACTCACAGGTACCGATGAACGCAAATAAACGCCTCAGTTCTTACTTCGCTGACTCTGAAAGGGCGGCCTTTTTGCAAACGGAGGCTGTGCAACGATTTCAGGGACCATTTGCGCCCAGTAACTACAAGAAGATAAGCGCGCACGTTAGCGTACACCCTACTCCTTCTCCGCAGGGCAAAGTAGGTGTGGAAGATGAGAGCGCGCGCCGCAGCGTCGGGATAATGGGTCGACGCGTGCTCATGGAGCCATGTTAGTGGTAACGCTGAAAGCACGATAGTTCCCCCTGAGATGCCCGTCACCAGCCGTACCCGGTAGATATAAATAGCTTGCCAATCTAAAGTTACAGAAAGTGCTCATTCGTGGCTGAGTGTTCGACGCCTCGCACTCAGGATGCACAGCTTCCGCGTTCCATTCCGCGCGCCGATATCTTTTCCTGAAATAGTTTTCTTTCTTGCGTTTTAATGCACAGACACACACACACACACACACACACATATATATATATATATATATATATATATATATGTGTGTGTGTGTGTGTGTGTGTGTTTACCTGCAATTAACTGGGACACGTCCACAGCAGAGTATCTGGAACCAGCACACTGCGATTTACTCCTAGACCATGCATTACCCCTACTACTTTTCAAAAGTTGTTTGCCAAAGTAGGCGGAATTCGGGGAAGAGTCCGTCTATTTGGGATCTGGCATTCCTTGACGGGCGCTTCCAGCAGTTCAAAGTGTCAGTTGATAAGTGTGTCTCAGGCCATAAAGCTTTATTTGTCGAAATAACACATATTGAAAGAATGTCAAAAACATAAAGAAGCAATTACGAATGTTCCCAACACTTTTGAGGCTGACGACACAAGTATCATTGACTACTTGTCATTTGCACTGGACAGTTTTGATTCTGAAGGTGACGTCAATGCCATGTGGGAATATTTCAAGGATATTATCTTCCATTGTAACAAAAATTTAGTACCGTTTCGGAAAAGAAGGAAAGCTAAGCGGGACCCTTGAATAAACAGAGCTATAATCCAACTGAAGTGTAGAATAAGCCGCCAGAGACGCAAAGTAACAAAAGACCGCTCAAAAATAACTGAATTGTCTGCACAAATGCGTTCCATGATTACAGAAGCCAAAAATAGATGTTACAAAGAAACACTGACAGAGTTCATGACAAAGTCTCCTGATAAATTTTGGCGTCACATGTCGAAAAAAGATAACAAGTCACTTATCAATGTATTGGATAACACAGTGGTTACTTATCCTGCAGTAATCACTTCTTCTTACAACGAATTCTTTCAGTCGGTGTTTTCTACTACGTCACAATCCGGTGTCCAATCCGCTCCCTCTCCATTTCTTCGCTCAGAAAAAAATGCCAGATGTTGAAGTCTCTTATGAGGGAATCATGGTCCAACTACTGAATATTGACGTAAAAAAGTCAGTAGGCGCTGATGAATTACCGAATGCGTTTCTGCACAGGTAGGCAGAACGGGTTGCTCATTACTTAAAAATTATATTTGACACACCACTCGCAGATTGCCGAATCCCTGATGATTGGCTTACGACAAAGGTTATACCTGTGCAAAAGTCTGGTGATAAGCAATTCATTGAAAACTATCGTCCAATATCGCTGACCTGCGTTTGCTGCAAGCTCCTAGAACACATTGTAGCCAAGTCAATTTACACGTATATTGAAAATGACAACAAATTTTTTCCCAAACAACATAGATTCCGACAGCGCTTTTCCCCAGCAACACAGCTTCTTGAAACAATTAATAACTTTCTTATGAGGTTAAACAAAAAGAAACAAATAGATGCCATCTGTCTTGATCTGTCGAAAGCATTCGACAGAGTGCTACGTGCAGAACTGCTTCTGAAACAGGCAGTTATGGGAATAAACGAACAAATAGTAAAATGGATAAGCGCGTACCTTCGGGGCAGAACGCAGTACGTAGAAGTAGAACACATTGAATCAAAACAGTTGAACGTGACGTCAGGTGTTCCCCAGAGGTCTGTGTTAGGCCCTGTGCTATTCCTAGTCTATATTAATGATATCGCCTCTGAAATCGACAAAAGGATCACTGTCCGGCTTTTCGCTGATGATTGTCTATTGTACAAAGAAATCGATAGCTCGGTTGATCAGGAGTTACTCAGTGATGCTCTTAGAACAGTAGAAGAATGGTGCGACAAATGGAAAATGAAAATAAATGAGAATAAAACTGTCTTATTGCGCGTAACAAATAAAGTAAATAACTTCTTCTAGTTTAATTACACAGTGAATTCCTTGGTGCTTTGTACGGTTGACGTGCTGAAATACATAGGCGTAACTATATACACGAATTTAAGCTGGTCTTACCATGTTGACAAAATATGCGAAACTGTAATTAGCCTCAGAGTCAGTAAAACTAACAGCTTATTCGAACTACGTTCAGCCCACGCTAGAGTATGCCAGTACAACCTGGGACCCTCATCAGTTAGGGTTATTTCAGAGACTGGAAAGAGTTCAACGACGAGAAGCAAGGTTTATTCTAGCGCAATACTCTCGTACAGATTCCGCCACTGAAATGCTCGGTTTGCTAAACTTGCCCACGCTTGCTTAACGCAGGCGCATAGCAAGACTAAAGTTTTTTTACCTTCTCTCTAAAAACAAATTCAACATCAATAGAAGTCAGTACTTGATAGAACAACAAGGTAGAGCGTTGCGAAGAATCAAAGATTGTACTTTCGAAATACCTCAGATGTCCAAAAACAGTTACGCGTTTTCTTTCTTCCCAAGAACCATTAAAGATCGGAATCAATTGCCACAACAAACTCGAGAAAGTAATAGTGTAAAACAGTTTGAGAATAACCTAGTAGGTCAATAAAGACGCATGCCTTTACGCATGCTGTCTATTTAGTGGTTTTCCAAGTTCAATTGTTGCTTTGTGTGGTTAGCTTTGTTTTGTTTGATCGGTGTATGTACAGATAATTTTGCATGTACTGCTGTGTGTTTTTGTACGGTGATGGTCGGTTATAGTTTCTAAGATCGCTTGTTAACTGTGCATTTATGATGTCGTATAATTTGATCATGTATACAGGAACTATTTCGCTTATGTACGCTTATGTTTTCTTGTGTGTGGTATCTTAAGTACGGTTTCTTTCTTTTTATGTACGCTTGTGTTTTTTCTCTTATGTAATATGGATTCTTATTTTTCTCTTGTCAAATCACACGATGTTGACCTTGCTAATGTCCCGCTTTGACCCACCCTGTAACGGCCGACAGGCCAACAGTATGAGTAAAAATAAATCTATCTAGTATGAGTAAAAAATATTTCTAAAATATCAATCATATATATATATATATATATATATATATATATATATATATGATTGATATTTGGGATTTAACGTCGCATAGCTACCATATGAATATGAGAGCTGCCGTAGTAGAGGGCTCCGCAAATTTCGATCACCTTGGGTTTTTTTAACGTGCACCCAAATCTGAGCACACGGGCCTACAACATTTGCGCCTCCATCGGAAATGTAGCCGGCGAAGCCGGGATTAAACAAGTTTGTGGGTCCGGTGTAAATATAGTGAGAAATAAAAGAGCACACTTACGAAAATTTGATCATTGTTTACGTTACGTTTCGGCCGTGGCACGGCCGAAACGTAAACAACTGTCAAATTTTCTTAAGTGTGCGTATGCTCCTTATATATATGTGTGTGTGTGTTCCAGTAGGTCCTCCGTGAGCGGTCACAACGTGGTTTATTTTGACGTTTTGGCCTAGAGTCTGGCCTTCATCAGGATGCCAGTAGTCCACAGAGGTGGTCCACAGCAACAATGGCCCAGCGGTTACCAGCCGACGTTAGTGGAAGTGGCCCATATAAATTGATGCCAACGCTCCCAAACGGTCTGGCAGGGCAAGGTAGAGGTTGCAGACCTACCGGTGACAGGTGCGTTGAAGTTTCGCGGCGCTGACAATCTATGCAGAAGCGAACAAATTTCTGCGCGTAGTGGTACATGCCGCACCAAAAGTACCGTTGGCGAATGTGGTGATGAGTCTTCGATACCCCGGAGTGCGCACATTGAGGCTCAGAATGAAAAAAATCGCATATGTCAGAGCGCAGACTGCGGGGTATGACTAGTAGCCACTGGTGGCCGTCACCGTTGTAATTGCGTTGGTGAAGAAGGTCGTCGCGAACGGCGAAATGGTGGGCTTGACCACGCAACGCGTGAGTGGATGGAGTGAATGGATCAGTTAGCAAGTCTATTTGTGAGGCTATTCATTGATCCTTGCGCTGTCCAGTAGCAACAGCATGAATGCTAATGGAAGAAAAGGCAAGGTGACACGCTGATTTGTGGGCATTGTCGTCAGGCAAGGCAGAGCGCGACAAGGCGTCGGCATCAGCATGTTGCCTTCCGTTGCATTACAGCACGCAGATGTCGTAGTCTTGCAGGCGAAGTGCCCACCGGGCGAGACGGCCTGAGGGATCTTTCAATGAGGACAACCTGCATAGTGCGTGATGATGGGTGACGACATGAAATGGGGGACCATAAAACTAAGGTCGGAACTTTGTAAGGGCCAAGACAATTGCCAGACATTCATTCTCGGTGATGGTGTAATTAGTCTCGACTTTTGTAAGCGTACGGCTTGCCCACGCCACGACATAATTCGAGAACACTGGTTTGGGCTGCGCAAGGACAACATTGAGGCCGACACCACTGGCGTCCGTGTGTACCTCTGTAGGGTCGTAGTGGCGAAGCATGGGAGGCGACGTCAACAAACGACGGAGCATTGTGAATGCGTCGTCACACTCTGATGACCACGAATGTAGAGGCCCTTTACTTCTGATGAGCTTTGTCAGCGGCGATATGATAGTTTAGAATGAAGCACCGAAAGTAGGAACACAGTCCTACGAAACTGTGCAGTTCCTTGACAAATGTTGGCTCAGGAAACTCTGTCACGGCCCAAAGCTTGGCTGGATCGAGGAGAATTCCGTCCTTGTACATGACGTAGCCGAGTATTGTCAGCTGCCAAGCTGAAAATCGGCAAATCTTTTGGTTCAGTTGCAGACTGGCGTCACTCAGACACGTTAAAACATGCCGCAGGCGTTGAAGATGCGTGGAAAAGTCCGGAGCGAAAAAGATGACGACATTCAGGTAGTACAGGCACGTGTGCCATTTCTGGTCACGCATAACGGTATCCATCATGCGTTCAATGGTGGTGGGCACATTGCGCAGGCCAAACGGCATGATGTTGAATTAGTGTAAGGCGTCGGGGGTGACAAAAGCGGTCTTCGGTCGAGCGTCGTCAGCCATAGGTACCTGCCAGTACCATGAGCGCAAATGGAGTGATGAAAAAAATTCGGCTCCTTGCAGGCTATCCATCGTGTCATCTACACGTGGTAGCGGGTACACGTCTTTACGAGTGATCTTGTTGAGGCGTCGGAAGTCCACACAGAACCGCTCAGAGCCATCCTTATTCGCGACGAGAACGACAGGAGACGCCAAGGGGCTGTAAGAAGTTCGAATAACATCGCGGTGAAGCATGTTGTCGATTTGCTCGTTGATTACTCGGCGTTCCGTGGGGGATACGCGATATGGACTTTGCCCTAGTTGTGGTTGTGCGCCTGTGTCGATGCGAAGCGTAACGGTGATTATGCGACCGAGAAAAGGCTGAGCGACATCGAAAGAAGAGCAGAATTCTTCCAAGAGGCCCGGAAGCTGGGAACGGTGGAGCGGTGTAAGGTTGTCTGGAATGGAGGGAGCGAATACATCATGGGATGATGACGCAGATGTAGAAACAGCAGGAAGCGTACTGGAACTTTGGCATGGCGTGTCATCAGGTTGATCCATGAGTTGTGCGTCTTCGATGGGTTCCATGCTGGCGATACATTCCCCTCGCACCAACGTAACACTGTACGGGATTGAGTTCAGAACAAAACAGTGGTGCTGCCGTGAGTGACTTGCACGGCCGCGAAAGGAACCAGCAAGCCATTTCTAGTGAAAAGACGATGAGATGGCGCGAGGAGTGCAGCGGTGTTGAAAAGACTTGCGAAGTAGACCGACACTGCCGCAGACGAGTTTGCAGGCACTTGCGTGTCTTCGCTGACGAGTAACTTGCTTGGAGTAGACGGACTGTTGGCCGGCGTCAAAGATGAGAATTGTGTGAGCTCCATTTCTTCTGGTGCGCAATAAATGATGGCGTCGTGGCGAGAGGGAAAATTCAATCCTAGGATGACGTCGTGAGAGCATGAAGGAATTATGATAAATTCGACGACATACATCACGTCTTGAATCATGAGGCGGGCTGTGCACATCGCTGTAGGGTGAATGCTTTGGGCGCTGGCTGTATGGAGGGAGGGCCCGGAAAGTGACGTGATCACTTTGCGCAGTAATCGGTTAAGTTTTGCATCCATGACGGATATGGCGGCTCCAGTATCTACAAGGGCAGAAGCACAAACACCACCAACAAGCATGCCTATCACGTTCGATGGGCTTTCCTGAGGGCTTCCGCAGTTCAACAGCGTCGCAGCCCTTGCCTCATGAACTGCGACGACAATTTTTCCTTGTCAGCCTCGAGTGAACGTGGGCACATCGGCGAAAGTGAGCGACGTCACGGAGATGGTAAACGGCGGGTAGACGGAGCGGGACGGGACGACGGTGACATAGGTGGCGGATGGTCAAAAATGCGGCTCGATTGGCTGGAAAAGTTAAGGCGACCTGCGGTTGCTGCACACGATTGCAATAGCGTGCTACGTGACTGACGTAACCACAAGCAAAGCAGATGGTTCAATTGTCAGAAGTGCGCCATTGGTTCGCGGGTCCCATGCATGTCGCAGAACGCGATGGGCGAGCCGGTTGCTGATATGACTGCATAGTGTGCTGCATTCGGGACACGTGAATGACGTCGGCATAAGTAGGCGGCACAGTTTATGCAAAGACCTGGGGCCTGGCGATGGTTTTGGTGTAGCCAAGGCGGCCAGTCACAGGAATTGGTGGGGGCGGCCTGGTGACAACTCGGGCGTAGCTGAGTGGCGCAGATGCGGGAGGCGGCTGGTGGTAGGAACGACCTCCGCAATTTCCTGCTGAATGGCTCAGCGGAGGGGAGGCAGAAGTGTACTTGACGCTGTTGAGCATGTTTCAGAGAAGCAAAAGCCAGAATAAAGACCTCGTTGGCAACTTCCTCACGCACAAATGACTTGATTTCAGCGAGCAAAATTGTGTGGTCAGGAACTGTTGACAAGGCCGAGAGATCAGCGTCACGTGAGAGCGGTCGACGGGTCATCAAGCGCTGCCGCCGCAGCTTCTCCTTACTTTGGCATAGTGTAATGATCTCTGCCACAGTACGAAGGTTCTCGGCAAGGAGCATGGTGCAGGCATCGTCGGCGATGCCTTGTGGAACATGCGTGATTCTGTCAGCCTCTGAAATGTTCGCGTCCGCTTTCTTGCACAAGTCATGGATGTCCTCGATGTAACTTGTGAAGGACTCACCGGTCTGCTGTGCTCGTTCGCGTAACTGCTGTTCGGCTTGCAGCTTACGAACGGCAGGACGGCCGAATACGTTGACGACGGCGGTTTTAAAGGCGGAAGGCGGACGAAGTCGGGAAATCAGATGCGTGGTTGTTGTACCACATGCCGGCCACACTCGCGAGGTAGAAAAACAGGTTTCCGGGTTTCCCTGCCTCGTCCCAGTGATTGGGGGCGCTAACGCGTTCGTACATAGCGAGCCAGTCTTCGACGTCGGTGCCATCCGCGCCGGTGAAGACAGGAGGGTCGCGGATGAGGGGGACATTGGACCATGGCGTTGGCGCAGGAGGAAGCGTTTGTTGAGCGGCGTCTTGGTGCATGGTAGAAGGCACGGTACGGGATCGAAGCAACAAGGGCATCGAATGCGAACCGAAGGTGTTTGATGGGCACAGCACTCTCCACCAAATTTTTAAGACGTTTTTTTGGTGGGCATTCGGCGATGATGCACAACAGCGACAGTCTTGTCTTGTCTTGTCTTGTCGCCTAGGTTATCTTGGCTCATACCCACATGGGGGATTGGCCACACTGTACCTCATAAAAGTTATTTTTTACAACGCTTGGTAAAAAAGAGAAATTAGATAGGAACAATTAAATTGTACCTTTAAAAACGAAAAAATGAAGAGCAATTCGATAAACCAAAATATATAAAAGAAATTGACAAGAATGAGGAAGGGGGGCAAAGAATCGGATATATCTGGCAGTACCACTAGCAGCGTATCCTTCCGGTGGCTTGAATAAACTTTTGTAGCGCTGACAGGAAAGCACTGCGGATCACACCCAACTGACTGGCTCCAAACGATAATAGAGTGGATGTATTGACTGGCAATCCGAGCATACCAATCGGACTGTCACGAATCATTCGGTACAGTGAGGCGTAGCGGTGGCATGTGAGAAGAAAGTGATCTATTGTTTTCGGTTCATTACAAACTGCACATAGGTTAGTTAATGAAAATCCTGATTAGTGGAGATAAAAATTTAACCGAGGTATTCTACAGCGAAGTTTTGTGAGGGTCATTTAAGATTGACGAGAAAGGCATTCTGCGGTGTTCCATGTGAATCGCAAGTGCCCAAATTCTTCAGATTGTAGGAGCTATAATTTGTTGATTTTTAAGATTAACAGACGTTCAAATTGTTCGGCAGAAATAAAAGGAAACTGTGGAGCTTCTAGCACCAACGAGAATTTTAACGATGCCGAAGCGAGCGAATCAGAAATTTCATTTAGTACAATTCCAGCATGCCCGGGGACCCAAATAAACCGAACTCCTGATAGGCTATGCGGCACGAGAGACCAAAATATCCTGAAAAGAGGAGACTGCTTTGCGGACGTAGAATGTGTACGTACAGACAAAGCGTCCGAAATAATAATAGCTTTTGATTGCTGATAATTTAGTTTTCGAAGAGCTAATGTAAGAGCCAGGAATTCTGCGAGATAAATTGGTGTGAACTCAAGCGATTGGTGCACAAAAGACCAATTAAGCTGATGAGAAAAAGTACCTACTCCAGCCCTTCTGAAGATTTTGCGTTGCATCCATTGAAATTACTACGTAATTGGGAAAATGACTGAGATGGTATTGAAGGAGGCCATCCAGAACATGCTTTGGAAGTGACTTGGCATTTTTCAGAAAAATGCCAAGCGACAGTCAATGCGGGGACCTACTCTATGCATATATATATATATATATATATATATATATATATATATATATACATATATATATATATATATATATATATATATATATATATATATATATATATATATATATATATATATATATATATATATATATATATATATATATATATTGTGAGCATCATTACTCGTTCCATCTTTTCATCTGTACATACTCATCATCACCACTCCAGTTTAGGTTGTGGGGCGCATACTCGAGACAATAAAGAAGAGTCTTGAGGGTACTGGATGCTATCTTACAAGTGTTGGAGAGTGCTGCCTGATTCCCGCGTTCTCTCGCGCTCTCGCACAACCCCAGCGTCTTCTACAACACATCCCTGGAGCTCCGTTCAGGCCGCCACTTAAACGTCCTGGGTGCGGTAATGTCGCAAGCAGACCAGCCCAGCGCAGCAGCTGCGCCACCATTCCCACTGCCAAGAAAGCCTTATCATCTGGTCACCAGCCCTCAAAAGGTACCTCCGCTGTTCGCAGGGCTTCCGGGTGAGGACGTGGAAGACTGGCTCGAGGAGTATGACCGCGTGAGTGCCATCAACAACCGGGATGAGCCTGCAAAACTCACCAAGGTTGCTTTCCACTTGAGCGGCGTCGCAAAAACGCGGTTTTTAAACCACGCTACCGATTTTTCGACATGGCCAGCCTTTATGCGCCAGCTCCGCCAGATTTTTGCCAACCCGTCAGTGCGCTCGGACATCGCCAAGAAAAAGCTTGGTGCACGTTTTCAACGCCCCGGCGAGTCTTACACTTCTTACATTGAAGATGTTCTCGCCCTTTGCCACCGCATCGACAACCATATGGTGGAAAACGACCGCGTGCGCCACCTGCTGAAAGGCATTGCGACGGTCGGTTTTAATGCGCTTGTGGTGCAGAATCCCCAGACCATCGCCGATCTTGTAGCTACCTGTCAGCGCTTCGAGGAGCTTCAAACCACTCGGGTACAACCTGATATGCCTCATCTCAGCTCGAGTCACGACACCAAAGAGCTGCGTTCATTGATCCGCTCTATCATCCGCGAGGAACTTCATGCACAGGCTTCACACCTCGCCACCTTGATATTCGAACAACGCCACCTGCTACTAGTTTACGCGACGTCATGAGGGAGGAACTGGCCTTAATCAGAGGCACACCAGTTCCGTGCTCAGATCCCGTGCCCATGCCAAGTTATGCTCAAGGTGCTGCAACGACGCCTGCGCCCCACCAAAGCCTGGCCTTGATGACTGTCACACCTGTTCCGAGTTCTTATCCTGTGGCCATGCCAACTTATGCTCAGGTTGCTGCTAGGACACCTGCACCCCAGCACAGCCCATTGCAGCTACCAGTGCCCGATGTGCATGGCTCGCTCAACTCGCTCGCACCGCGACCATCTTCCCAGCCTTACAACACCTGGCGCACTACACGACCGACTTGCTTTTAATGTGGCATCCGTGGTCATATTTCAAGGTATTGCCGACGCCGTCAACAAGACGAAAGACGAAGCTACGGTGACTATGAACGGGACGATTTCTACCCAACTGGACCACCCTATCGCCGACAGTATCAGAACAGCACACGCCGGTCGCCGTCTCCGCAGAACTTTGACCCAGTTGGCAGTTCCCGGTTCTCACGTCGTCGCTCACCTTCACCGATGCGGCGTTCTTCTTCTCCTCTCCGACCTTCTACTTCAATTCCCGACCGCCAACTGGAAAACTGAACAGTGCAGCTTCGGGAGGGAAAGCTGCATTTTTCGAACTGCGTCAAACTCCTCCAGACCACTCATCAAACGTTTTATTGGTGTATTTTGAAGGTATACAGTCATAGGCACTAGTAAACAGGCGCATCACTTTCCGTAATTCATGCAGACTTTTGTGCCCGCTTGAAAAAGTTAGGACGCCATACGATGGCCCTCCCCTTCGTTGCGCAGATGGAGTCCCTATTCAGCCTTCAAGTGTTTGTACAGTCCGCGTTTTCATAGATTGCATTCTTCACCACATTCAGTTTCTTGTACTTCCTTTGTGCACTTACGCAGTCATTTTAGGATGGGACTTCCTTTCTTCGGCATCCGCTTTCATATCGTGTCGTCAGCGAGTAATTCATATGTCAGCTACTGAGAGTTCATCTGATGTCGATCCATACAGCTTCCGTTTCGTTGCTGCCGCGGATTGTTTCATTTCGCCAGGAGATGAACGAATTCTAACGATCGCTTCAGATACTATAGTTAACGGTGACGTGTTCATTGCTCCATCAGTTCCCTCCAAACCTGCGGGGCTTACCATTGCACCCGGCCTTGTGCGGTTTAACGACGGCAAGGCATTGGTCACCACCTTGAACCCAACTTCATCGCCAATGATGCTGCTCCAGGGCACTGCTGTGAGCTGCTTCGCTGACAGCGAGCCTTTTTCTCTGGTTCCTCTTCACGCAGAATCACCGCCTTCGTCTGCTACAACCGATACAGAGGCAACCACTGCGGCTTTAAATGCTACCATAAGTCCTCACCTCACTGCTGAGCAAAAGAGAAACCTCTTAGACCTTCTCCAAAAGCACAGCTGTTCGTTCGACGTACATTCCAAAGTTTTGGGCCGCACATCTGTTGCAGAGCACAGCATCGAAACCGAAGGCAGCTCCATTTTGCGCTGCCGCCCATACCGTCTGTCTTCGGCGGAACGGCAAATGATTGAGGAAAACGTCGCCGACATGCTCAAACGGGACATTATTCGACCTTCGTCTTGCCCTTGGTCGTTTTCTGTGGTGTTCATCCGGAAAAAGGATGGCTCTGTCCGCTTTTGTGTTGATTACAGAGCGCTAAATAAGATAACGAAAAAAGATGTATATCCATTGCCACGCGTAGATGATGCCATGGACTCCTTACAAGGCGCAGAATATTTCTCCAGCCTTAACCTTCGATCCGGGTATTGGCAAATACCTATGCGCGAAGCAGACAAGGAGAAAACAGCGTTTGCAACGCCTGATGGGCTTTACGAGTTCAACGTCATGCCTTTTGGCTTATGCAACGCTCCAGCAACATTCGAGCGCTTGATAATACTGTCTTACGTGGTATAAAGTGGAAAACCTGCTTATGCTATTTGGACGACATCGTAATTTATTCTTCTACTTTTCCTCAGCACCTTAAGCGTTTGAACGAAGTTCTTACGTGCATTTCGAACGCTGGGCTTCAGCTGAATACAAAGAAGTGCCACTTCGCCAGCAGGAGCATCAAAGTACTGGGTCACCATGTCAGCAAAAATGGCATTCGACCCGACCCCGACAAGGTTGCCACCGTAATTAATTTTCCACGTCCGGGCAATTAAAAACAATTGTGACTGGCGTCTTACTTCCGCCGCTTTCTCAGTCACTTTGCTGCCATCGCGGGGCCGTTACACAAGCGCCTGACATCAGGAACAGCCTTTACTTCGACTGACGAGTGCGAGTGTGCTTTCCAAGCCCTCAAACGTGCTTTGACATCAGACCCCATCCTCCGTCACTTCGATGAGAGCGCACCCACTTTCATTTACACAGATGCCAGCGGCCACGGCATCGGTGCCGTCCTTCTCCAGCTTGACGACACTTCATGTGAGCGAGTAGTTGCGTATGCCAGCCGCGCACTAACATCTGCAGAGCAGAACTACTCGATAACAGAGCAGGAATGTCTTGCTGTCGTTTTGGCCATCCTGAAGTTTCGACCTTACCTGTATGGACGCCACTTCACTGTCATTACCGACCACCATGCCCTATGCTGGTTGTCCTCGCTGAAGAATTTGTCAGGGCGACTCGGTCGCTGGATACTGCGTTTGCAAGAGTACACTTTTGACGATGTGTACAGGTCTGGCAAACAGCATCAGGATGCCGACGCTCTCTCTCGGTGCCCTTCGCCACTTTCATCTACAACCACGCATCCTCGATGCCCCTCATGTGAACAAGCGGCTTCCCCTGCACTCACGTTATCACCCCTGGCAGTTGCTGGGCCACTATCTTTAAATAGCAGCGCTCAGTTTGCCGCGTGCCAACGTGACAACCCATACTGTAACCGCATCATCGGGTACATGAATAACTCGCCTTCACCACCTAATGCCAGACTACGTCGTCAGCTACGGCAGTTCAAGCTAGACAACAATGTCCTGCAGCGCTATACTTACAATGCGGATGGGCATCGGAGGGTGCCAGTACTTCCCCGTTCACTGCGAAAACAAGTCCTCGAAGCACTCCACGACGATCTATCAGCTAGACACTTGGAATTTCAGAAGACCTACAACCGCGTTAGGAGCCGTTTCTTCTGGCCTGGTCTTTCTACCTTTGTGGCTTATTATGTCGCTTCTTGTGCACTGTCAACGCCGGAAACGAGCAACTTCCGCTTCTGCTGGATTATTACAACCCATTCCATGTCCCGATAACCTTTTGTCATTGTCGGAATAGACCTCGTCGGACCCCTTCCCGTAACGCCAGCGGGTCACCGCTGGATCGTCACAGCCGTCGACCACCACACACGATACGCGGAGACCATTCCTCTACGCACTAGCTCCGCCTCAGACATTGCCGCCTTCTTTTTAGAAGCCATTGTGTGGCGTCATGGTGCCCCTCGCACGTTGTTGAGTGACCGGGGCAAGGCCTTCATGTCGACAATTCTTGACGAAATTCCAAAAACTTGTGCCACAGTTCATAAGACCACATCCGCTTACCACCCGCAGACAAATGGCTTGACAGAGCGATTCCACCGGACTCTAATCGACATGATATCCATGTACATCGGACCGAACCACGATAACTGGGACAAAATCTTGCCGTTCGTAACGTTTGCACACAACACCGCTGTTCAACGAATCACTGGGTATTCACCTTTCTTCCTCGTCTATGGTCATGCGCCGACATTCACTATTGAGGCCTCTTTCTTCAATGTAACGACAAGAACGTCCACAACTACGCCAGAACATTTCGTCTCCAGGCTCGCTGACGCACGGCAACGTGCTCAACTCAACACGGAGGCCAGTCATTTAGACCGCAAGCAACGATATGACAGCTTTCGTCAAGATGTCACGTTCCGTCCTGGAGATGAAGTACTACTTTGGACGCCTGTTCGTACACCCAGATTATGTGAAAAGTTTCAATCACGCTTTCTTGGACCTTAAGTTGTTCGTGAATGAACATCTCCTGTCAATTACCTTGTCACTCCCGTCGAGGCTTCCTCGGACTGTCGTTACCGTGCATCCGAGATAGTTCACGTTTCACGCCTTAAACCTTTTGTTCGCCGTACCTCTCCCGCCTAAGTCTCGGCCGGGTCGGCCGATCAAGTGCGCGGGGAAAATAAGTATGAGCATCATCACTCGTTCCATCTTTTCATCTGTACATACTCATCATCACCACTCCAGTTTAGGTTGTGGGGCACGTACCCGAGACAATAAAGAAGAGTCTCGATGGTACTGGACGCCATCTCAATATATATATATATATATATATATATATATATATATATATATATATATATATATATATATATATATATATATATATATATATATATATATAGCGACAAGAGTCAGGTACGAACGAAAGGGCGTCCGTTGTATTTTTAACACAGACGCGCGATCCAGCCTTCAAACACCCGGTGAGAGCTTACCAAGATAATGAACATGATAATTTTTATGCGCTAATGCAAAATATTTGCAAAACAGTCACCGCTCACAGTCCACCCGCCCGCCCCAAGACGAAAGCGGTCAGTAAGGGTACCAGCGCCGGTAATAAGGCTACAGGCGAGACACATAGAGAATGTCGGTCTTGCATTGACGGCGATCAGAATTCGAAGTAACCGGAGCGACGCTACAATTCATGGCCGATGTTCGCTCAAGCACGGTGTGTGAACCCAGGTTACTCTGAATGAATTTTTCCAGAGGCCAGGTGTGCGAACTGGTGTCCAGAGGAGCAGTTCGTCGCCAGGGTAGAATGACACATCTAGCCGTGTCACATCACAACGAACTTTTCACTGTGCCTGCATGACAGAGGTGTTGGTGCGGGCGATTGTGCGGCAGTTGTTGACATGGGCAGCGAATTCTTCTAGAAGGCACGCAGATAGAACAGATGACCTGGACAAGAAGCTGGTGCTTAGAAGAAAAGATGGCGTACGGCCATACACAAGTATAAAGGGGCTGTAACTTATAGTGCGTTGAATGGCAGTGTTATAGGCAAACGTGGCTAAAGGTGGTATTGTGTCCCAGTTCTTGTGATTGTGTTGGTACATACATTGAGTATGTCTGACAAAATTATATGAAAACGCTCAGTAAGACCACTTGTTAGCGAATAGGCCGAGGTGGTCTTATGAGTGTTGTCAGAGGCTTGTAGTGGGTACATAAGAAATATCTGTAGTGGGTACATGAGAAATGTCAGTGCGTAGTGGGTACTTGAGAAATGTAGAGCACATGAGAAAGAAAGGTCTTGCCATGGTCACTCACGATAATACGAGGGGTGCCGTGGTTCAAGATAACGGCACAAAGAACAAAGTCGACCACTCTGGAGACAGCGCCGTTAGGAGGCGCTGCTGTCTGAGCATAGCTAGTAAGTAGGTCTATGGAAATAATATTATAGAGGTAACTAGCGAGGATAAGTGGAAGGGAGGCGTATAAGCCTATGCCAACAAGCTCGAACAGAGCAGACGAGCATGGGAGAAATTGTAGAGGGCCGACGGGGAAAATGTCGAACGTTTTCATTGCTGACATGAACTGGCAGAGACGTACTTAGACATACTAACTGAGAGGCCAGGCCAGAAGCAGCGAGTCTTATTGCGATCGTAGGTTTCATGAAAACCCAAGTGGCAATTCATTGGGTGTCCACTAAAGGCTGCAGAAACGTGAAGTTGCAGCGAGTCTTTTTGTGATCGTAGGTTTTATAGAAACCCAAGTGACAAGGCATCGGGTTGCCACGAAAGACTGCTAAAACTTGGAGTTGAAGTAAACCAGGTATAACCAGCACCCATCGGCTACCAAGAGGATGGTAAAGTTGCCGAAGTGAAATATATAACGCGTGAGTTGTCGTCGTAAGCGGCTGCTGGGAGTACTGGACAAGCTGGTGAGCCGATCGATGATTGTACGGCAGTATGTGTCTGCACGTTGGAGTGGGTTGAGGCCTGCGGACTGAGGGGGGTGATCTGGTGCAGTGAACTCGATAGGAGTAAGACTGACCACCTACGTGGTCTCTTGCCTGAAGGTGCTGCCCAGCAGGTAGGTGCTCGATAATTTTGCAACCGCGGACAGCTTGACAAAACGTCGGCATATTGGTGTTTTCGACCCGACCAGTATGTGACACTGTAGTCATACTCCTGTAGCCGGAGCACGAAACGACCGAGCCATTCTGACAATTTCTTTAAGGAGGACAGCGAACAGAGCACATGATGATCCGCGACGACCATGAGGCGGTGGTTATACAAATAGGGGCGAAATAGGAGTGACTTGGTGAGCGGTACTGTAGGTGGCGTTAAATCTTTCCTAAGGTGGCAACGAAGTTCAGCATTCATTACTGATATGTGAGCCCCTGTGCCTACAAGTGCAACAAAGGGTGTGTCGTCTACTTCACCGTCAATAAGGTTGCGTCGAGTCGGCAGCATGGTCGGAGGATTTGGCAGGCAAGTTGTCGATGCAGCATCACCTCCGTGAGCTGCATCATCTAGTTTTCCGCGTTAGGTGGTCAGTCAGTGATGTTGGTCGGCGAAATCGGGGCGAGCGAGACGACGGGCGACGGGAGAATGGCGAACGTGTCTGGTGAGCATGTTGAGATGGAGAACGACGACGATATGGCGGCATAGAAGGAACGTCTTCACTGGTGGCCTGAGGTGGTTCCCGGTAAGACTGAAAGCGTCCATGATCCCTCTCTTGGCGATGGTTGTACCCATAGGATGCCTGCCTGATGCCAACACCACCGAGTGTTACAATGGCGGGCCACATGTTCAATACGGCGGCAGTTGAAACAAATCGGACGATCGTCAGCAATCCTCCACTCGGCTGAATTGCGAGGGCGCACCGGAAGGCTTTGGCTTGGGGCATACGAAACAGGTGGTCGACGTCGGTCGATCGGCTGAGAGGGAGATGTAGCGTTTTTTTTCTTTGTTTTCTTTTGCATTCGCCCCGGCAGACACGATTTTTTTCTTTCGCCCTGGCTGACGTGGTTTTTTATTGCACTCGGATGCGAGTCCAGCATGGGAAAGCTCTTGTCGCACAATGGCATGTAAAAGTGGAACCATCTGAGGGCTAGAGTCACAGGCATGGGAGCACGTGGACGCAAAAGGCAGAGCTTCAAGTTCACGTCTGATGATCTTGGTCACATGCTCTGCAGTTCACGGCTCCTGTAGTGCTGGCCCGTCTTCGCACGGCCAGGTTGCTGCCGATACGTTGACTTATTGCGGCCTGCAAAACGCTGGCACTCCTTGATTATTGCTTCGACCATGCTGTAGTTCTTGCATAAGAGAAGGTTGGATGCATCATCTAAAATTCCTTTCAATATGAGTGCTACCCTCTCGGTTTCTTCGTTGCCACTGTCCGCTTTTCAGCAAAGGGCGAGCACGTTCTGTATGTAAGTCACGTAGGACTCTGCTGACGTTTGCGCACGATATGCCAACTACTTCTTGATCGCTGCCTTTCTACCCAAAGACTTGCCGAAAAGGGCACGCATCTTTTCCTTGCACGCATCCCAGCTTCCAATTTTTCTTCGTGGTTCTCGAACCACACTTTTGCTGTACCTTTCAAGTAGAACAGACAGATTTGTGGGGTTTAACGTCCCAAAACCACCATATGATTATGAGAGACGCCGTAGTGGAGCGCTCCGGAAATTTTGACCACCTAGGGCTCTTTAACGTGCACCCAAATCTGAGTACACGGGCCTACAACATTTCCGCCTCCATCGGAAATGCAGCCGCCGCAGCCCGGATTTGAACCCGCGACAAGCGGGTCAACAGCCGAGTACCTTAGCCACTAGACCACCGCGGCGGGGCTTTCAAGTAGAACAGGATGTTGGCCAAACTCAGACTTTGATCCCAGCAGTAATTCTTACTTGTACGTTCATACAACGGCAACCATTCTTGGATGTCGACATCATCAGTGCCACAGAACGTGCCAAGATTGTTTAGCTGTGGAAGGACAACAGTTGTTGTTGTAGTAGCCTCGGCGAAAGTGGGTCGCTGGTTTGCCATTGTGGAAAAATCCAAACGTCGGCCACTACGGAGCTCCGTTATATTATGTTGTACCCCGCATCCCCCACAAATATCACAGGGCATGAGAAAATGATGGAAATACATATATTAACAAAATATACAGGAAGAGCCCGAGGCAGCTGCGGCCGAGATGGAGGTACAACAACAACAATCACACTATTGTTTGTTTGTTTGTTTGTATCCTTTACTTCATGGCTCGTACCCACTCTGGGGGATTGGCCAAGAGAACAAATAGTCTCATATTAACGATAACTGCATTATTGCTTACAACGAAAAAAAAAGGGGGGGGGGGAGTTGTATAGTTAAGACAGTATGTTGAAAAAAAAAGAAATAAACCAAAGATTTAGATAGTGAGAAAAAAATCAGTAAAGAAGTAGATACTAATAGCTACAACTTGATTTTGGGAGCCGACCAAACAGCTTGTTTGCCAAACCCGATTAATTTGGTATGTCACGGATTTATCCAGAATAGAAAATTACTTTTTGACCCGTTTTTTTTAGTATTTGTTAACGAGGGCTTTATGTTGAAAAACGTTTAGAGTCTTGAATAAAATTACACACCGCATCGAATGCATCTCTGTGGCAATTTCCCAAAACAGAGGCACCAAAACTTAGAACATTTTCTGCGGTTAAATTTAAACCTAGCTTCGCAAATGGAATATCTAAAAGTCGTTTCCTAATTAATGCATAGTTACGACATGAGCCAAAATAATGTTCAATAGTTTCTGATTCTTCGCAGAACGGACAAAGGGGGGAAAGTGTCAGACCAGCTCTGTGTAAATAAACATTTAATGGGGGGACACGGCACCGGAATCTAGAAATTATAATTTCAAGTTTTTTTGACGGACTAACACTAATTTTTGACGGAATAACACTAGCGCAATCGCATTCATCGTCTTCGTCATCTACCTGATGCTCTGTCGTTGCCGATGTCGTGTAACAATATTGAATGACTTACCAGGCTACAGTGTGCCTGATGTCTATGCGAAGTTGTTTCGTGTTCTGACGAATAGCTCACGACAAGTTACTTGAACTCACAAATTTATGGATCCACTTCTTCAGGCATTACTGACGAGGTAGAAAAACTATCCAAGATAAAAATCTGCAATTTTCAATATTGAAGCAGCTAGCCTTTTGAAGCAGTGAAAATTGTCATAAGGTTATTAAAAAAATCTGAGACCGAGTGAATTTAGCTCATTTTTCTGCTTGCCACGTATATGCAAGTTTACTTTTTTTGTTTTATTGCTAATTCACAATTATCCACATTATTCGCACTATGTCAGGTTTGGTTTTTACCAATTCTCACTAACTTTGCGTAGCATCGCTTGACTAAAAAAATTCAACAAATAATAAGTATTGCCATTATTTTCTGGTAGTGGCATCATCTGTGAAAAGAGTCATGAAGTTGTGTCGCGTCAGTTCTGACGTTTGCGAAAAGTGATGTTGCTAAACATGACTATGCCGCCGAAACACGTTTGGGTTATTTCTCAAGATTTAAGACTTCAGCGTCGAACCCCGTATTTCTAGTCGCTACGTTTCGAATACACAGTGTAACCCCAAGAGGCTGTTGAAAAAAAATTGCCCGCAGCTTCCCTCGGGGGAACACTCAGGAGGATGCGGAGCATATAATTGGTTAACGGGGTGTTAAAGTGCGACTTACTTGGGTCGATGGCTAAATTGGTTAACGTGGTTGTGAAATGGGGTGTTAAATTGCGACTTACTTGGGTCGATGGCTAAATTGGTTAACGTGGTTGTAGGAGGGGGTGTTAAATGAGTGAACACGTACACACGTATGCGAAAGGGCGGTGCTGGTCGAAGGGACGTCGATCATTGTGTTTGTGGATTTGTTGGTATTCATTTCACGGCGACTTCGGACGTCGACGCGCCGTACAAACCAACGGACGAGCGGCAACTGAGCGAGCGAGCGCCGACCTTGAGTATATATACAGCGCGACGGCGCATGCGCTGTCAGCTGTCGAATGTTCTCGAAGGAGAAGCGCGCGCGCGGCACAGATGGCGACGGCGCGACGGCGCATGCGCTGTCAGCTGTCGAATGTTCTCGAAGGAGAAGCGCGCGCGGCACAGATGGTGGGCGACGGTGCGACGGCGCATGCGCGCGCGTCAGCTGTCGAATGTTCGAGAAGCGGTGCGGACGGCGCGGACGGCGCACTACAAGGCGCGAGTATAAGATGCTTCCGCATTCAAAAAGAAAGAGACGGAATGACAGAAAGAAGAGAACAAAGCGAGCCACATTCCTGACCATGTGGTTTGGCGATTGTGCCGACGATTCCAGGACCTGCTTGGCTACTCACCTTTGTAGGCAAGGAACTGCAGAAGCGTTTCTGAAGGACACAGAGAAATTGACCTTCCCTTCTTCAACTTTTGAGACTCGTAGAACATTACCTGGTGGTCTTTCCTTCGCAGGGAGGTGAGCAATGCTTGGCAATGTGTGTTTCACGTGACACTGGTTGAAGGGTATTATAGCATTGGATCTTTTTTGAGAGACTTGTCTGCACATCTGAAGGGGTGGCGACATAACGCGTGTCATATTTTTTTTCTTAGGAGAGGAGGGGAGGTCATGAGGCCAAGCAACCTCTATAAACGTTGCACAGAGTAGCGACAGTTGCTAACTGAGAGGTAGCTTAAATCATCTGCAAATCATTTCTGGAAAATTCAAATTCCCCGAGATTTGTTTACCAGTGAGTGGTGGATAACTTCAGAGGCTATGGACCCCCAGTTTCAATTTCGGTGACCTTCGTAGAGGCGCTTTTCAGACTTGAAAAGGGCCCATTAAAAAGTTTGTGCATAGTTTGCGAAAAGTTGGTGGAAAACAAACTTGCATGTGCGCAGTAACTATATTGCAAATTGTGAGTTAATGAACCATATTTGCCTGAATGCAGCAAAAACTGCGGATGGCTGCGTGAGCTCTATAGAGTTCCCAGCCACACACAGCAAAACAAATGTCAGGTGTCTTGACGCCTTTTGAAGTTTGGAAACAATATTTCCAGTATGCCAAATCCTCACTATAAATGTGTTTGCTAGCACAACAATTACTGTCAAATTGCGGGAACACATGTATTGCGACTGATTATTGTGTCCTCGAAGATAATTGATGGAATGCCATTTGCTTGTTGTAGTGGGCAGTGACTGTTCTCGCCGATAGGTAGCAGGAATAAAGCTTAAGCTGCACGAAATAGGCAAGAAAGTCACTATTTACTTCTAGCAAAGCTTAGCTTTGGCAAATAATCTGTTCGCTCATGTAGGTCATGCTATGTCTTACTTTCTAGGCACCCGGCCTTCACTAACCATAGCGGGACAGGACGCATTTACTCTCAGCATCGGCGACCATAGAAACCTAGAAAATGATACGTTCGCAGAAAACGTAGACGCACTCAAGCCTATTTCTCCAATGAACTTCTTCGAGTGCTAACTGGGCGCAGCCACAAATGTGTCAGCCGCCCATTCCCCTGCCCCTCCCAAATGACGAATGCAACACCCCGATTGGTTTTGCAGCTTTCACTTGCTAAGCTAAGAGTCCCAACCAGCTAGCGTGTTGTCCAGGCACTCAAGATGGTAAAAGCACAAAAGATTGTGGGAGGAAGGCAATTTCAAGTTTCAAACAAAAAAATAATTGGAACTTTGAAAACAAAAAGGCTGTGCGTGAGTTTTCATGATAACCATGTCACATGCTAGTACTATGAGTACTCACAATGGCGAGCACTAATGAAGCAATTGTTTCGTGTGATCACTTTGTGTACCACAACACTGTGCTGCTGTTGAAAAACTGGGATGAAAATATCTGCAGTACCATGTGCACAAACTGATCAGATTCTGACAGGTATACCGTCGCATTGGTGAAAGCCCAGTAAGTGCAAAGGTGGGGTGCAAAATTTCTGTCTTAAAAAGACTCCCAAATTTCCATATGCATTTGTCTTGGAGGATTTGAACGCCGAAGCAACCATTCTTTTCTGCTTCTCAGTCTACTGTACTTCCTCGCCAAAAACTTTCTGCACCTCAGTCGGTTTGTCAGTTTCTCGGGAATCTGCCCAATTTAGACCAAGTGGCGATATCACTTGATGACGTCATGACTTCAGAAAACTTGGTTGTGTATGATGTCGACCAATGATTCTATTTAGCACTTGTGTACACAGCAACAGGCACTTTTCGAGCTTGATAAAGCCTTAAACTTTCCCGACCATGTGTACTGTGCTGTTTATTTTGTAGGAGCGCGAGAATATTAATAATTTTTAACACTGAATTGAATACTGCCTAAAGCATATCAAATTCAACACCCTCTTTTTGGATTAAAAATTGGCGTGAATATGGTATCATCAGATTCATTATTGTTCAAAGTTCAGCGAGTGCGAAATGCATCTGTCCTAAATGTATTGCGGTGCGAGCGGAACTCGTTTTATAGCTAAAAGAATTGACTCTCATATATTTCACTAAATCTGAGCATTGCATTCATGTATGTAACTGTGAGACCACCCAGTAAATATGAATGTTGCGTTGCTTGACCTCATCTGTCCCTCTTTCGGCTCACACGCAAGCACCACATCATGACTAGATGTCAGCTCGATCCCCATTCATATGCTCGAAGGTCTCAAGTAGCTGTGTGAGAAATAAAATGAAAGTGGCAACCGATAAATCTGTTTAGCGAAGTATGAGGCTAATAATGTTTTGGCTTGCAAATTTCTTCTGCCGTTCATGCCCGTGAAATCATCATTTTTTTCGCTCACTGCAAGGCAAGAAAAAGGGGCTATGTGTAATGATAGCCAGGAAGTAGTATAAGATAGTCTTTCAGGTAGCTTCCGAATGCAGTGACATCAGTATCAAGTGGACCTTGCGCAACAATCGCAGGATGTGTGCGGAAGTGTGCACTCCTAATGGAACGCCAGAGAACGTGTCGTCTGCTCTGGTGTTTTTTACAAACTGTCACGTCTAGTGACCACGTGATCAAGTAGATGAGGTGACATGTAACATCACCTGAAACGGTTTTGCAAGCCTCGCCAGCTATTGCTCGTGTCTCTCAAATCACTACATTCCCCTGTAGGTTTTCTCAAACGAATACGAATAGCACCGGAAGTGAGTAATGCTACCAGCTGGAGAGTGAAGCCCTAAAAGGGGGGCCATCTTAGCACTTTTTTGAAGGAAGAGTGCACAATGTAACACAGTAGTAGAGAAAGGAAAGTAGCAGGACAGGAAGCTTAGATATGCCGCAGGGACGTCTGACATCATGCCCGTCAATGTGCTTCCTTACTAAGACTGGTGTGCAGCTGCGGCCTGCTAGCAGTGTTTGAAAAATACAGGACGATCTTCAGAATGCCTTTGCGAAAGCACTCTTACAGTGTCTTCATGAAGAGGAAGTACACAAATTTTTAATCCTATACGACAACGTGTTGAGAAAATAACTAAGCTTGTTCTATTCTAAAAAATTAGAAAGTTTCACTTAAGGCAAATGCATGAAATTGGGTCAAGTTTGTATTGATGCTTTAAATTTAGGAGCAGCAATCTGATAGATTGAGCAGCACTCGTTGAGCTAACTACTAACCAAAAATTTGGTAGTTAACTGTTGCACTTCTTGAATTAACACAGGTGGTGTAGCCTAATAAAAGAGACACATAGATGAGAATTTTTAAGAAAACAGTTCACTGGCAATAGCATAATTATGGGATGGTAGATCACAGACACTCAACGATTGGCATGAATGCTGAGTAGGAATATTTGTTTTGCCTCAGGAGGGAATTTGCGTGCGCAAATATAGAAAGCGAGTCTTTAAATAATTGTTGTTAGTGAACAATTTTTTCTCAGGAAATTTTCAACATATGCCAAATTAACAAGAAAACAAAACTCTGCTCCTTCGTGATTACAATATGTACTCCGACTTTACACAAAAAATTACAACAAATCTGCTCAGACATTTCGCCTCCTATGTCAGTGGCATCCTCAGTGTGCACTGGCACCTGATGTGTGGAAGTGACCGAATTCACTGATTTTCTTGTATGTGTCAACACATACGTATGGACGCCGTGATTATTGTTGCACGCTGGCTGGTAACGACTGTCTAACCATGACTCGAAAAGCTTTCTCATTCCTCGCTTTTGTTCCCGAGCCAGCGTCATCGAATTACGGAAGTCGAATGCATGCTCCTTTTCAAGCGAAGTTTAATGAGTTTTGTCTGAGAATGCATGGTTTTTGTGATGTCCCCGTTGTGTTCATTAACAGTCATTGATCACTTCCTGGCAGTTTTGCCAATATAAGTGGTGTTTTAGCCACCACACAGGAACTTGTGAACAACTCTGTTTTGATAATTTGCAGAAGTGCTGTCTTTGGGCTTAGAGAGCACGTTTAGCAAGGTACAATGAGGCTCGAAAATTGTTTTAATTCCCAGCGGACGAGGTGCTATTCGAACAGAGGCTGAAAAGCCTTCAACGTAAGGTACAGAAACGATTGTTTTTTGTTTTCTCGCGGCACACATCTTGTTCTCTTCTTCATCTGTTTTTAGGTGTCGTTGAGTAACCTGCTCAGATAATGGGCTCATTACAATTCACCACACACGTCTTCCACCTATATGACTGCAAGTGGTGATTAGTGACGTATGCGACAATATATGCATGAATGAAATAAGCAGGAAGTGACCAAGAGGGCTCGAAGAGCACAAAGAAGACGTTGCAAAAGCCACCTATGCCACGTATTATAAGACAAATGTCGAACACTGCTTGACGACGGGACATGCCTTTGACTTCGGTAATAAGACAACGCTGGCTCGGGAGCAAAAGTGGGGCAAGAGGAATTTTCTCGAGTCGTGATTCATTAGTGTGACAAGTTGGCTCGTGACAACAACTGTGGCCGCATACTAAGTGATATACAAGACAAGCAGCAAAATATGTAACCTTCACACACTTGACGCCAGGGCATACTGAGGATTCCAGCTGCATATTTGTCGACACATCTATGTAGTTTTCGCTATATTTTGCTGTGTTAAGTATCAGTCTATAATTTTAATCATGAACTCGCCTGTCTTTTGGAACATTTTCACAACTGCTCCCCATTTTATAACTCTGCTGCATACTGCGATGTACCAAAAATATGCTGACAAAATTATATTGATGTTTTGGATGAAATGTTTTATTTTTTTAGGTACATATCCATGTGCCGGAAGAAGAAAATGAGCAGCAGAATTTCATCTTACTTTGCCACCAATGCAGCTGACGAGGAGTGAAGCAAATAATACTATGCCGTGAGTGCCACTTGTTTGATGAGCACAAAATTGTATGGCAATTTTAAACTACAAACAGTTTTCTTTGTGCATCATATGTATAAATACCTCAACGAACATTGCCACCCTGAAAATAACTAGGTACACTGCATAGGTTTTAGCAGAACTGAAATGAGACCGTAAATAAGATCGAAATGTTGATTCTTTGCCATCTTTGATGAGTAAGGAGCCAATAATTACGCTCAATAAAAATTCACAAATTTCATAGTTGCACTATTTAAGTTTTCTCACTGCTGCATTTTTTCACTGCTGGATTGTGACATAGCTTTCTGTCAGTCCTGGCGCAGCTTTCATAGGATGTTGCAGACAGATTTTGTCCGCTGATTCTCTGCATTTTTTCAGAGAAGTGTTCTCATTTAATCATTTTGTTTGCTTGATAAGCTAGTAGTATGAGCCTAATAACTTCCTCTTCATAATGCAGGCCCTAATTGGCAACCGATTGCCTCGCATCATGGTTTGTTCCACGGTCGTCACAGCCATCACGCTGCGATTGCTGTTTGCTGATAACGTCTACAGTGTACCCCTCTTGGACGTACCCTGACCTGGCGAGCTTGTTTACTCAAGTCGAACCACATTGCCAGTCTCGAGCGAAGACTGGCAACTATAACATGCTCCTCAGTTCGCATATGTGAACTCCACTTGGAATGTACACTGTTGTGGTGGTATGGCTGTTAGTTGCTCCTCTGATGGTGATGCAGGCTGGTGTGCATTTGTCATTCTACTCTAAAGGACTGAATCTCCTGTGCTTGCTGCAGTTCCCGTGCCCACAAGTATGACTGCATGTATATCCTTAGTTGACATTTATTGAGTCATAATACTCATTCCGAATACCTTCAAAAATCAACTTTCTTCCTAACAACTTCCGCAAACAAGGGAGAGTACTTTTACACTTTTCCAAAGAGACGCCCCACCGCGGTGGTCTAGTGGCCAAGGCACTCGTCTGCTGACCCGCAGGTCGCGGGTTTGAATCCCGGCTGCGGCGGCTGCATTTCCGATGGAGGGGGAAATGTTGTAGAATTTGGGTGCACGTAAAGAACCCCAGGCGGTCGAAATTTCCGGAGCGCTCCACTACGGCGTCTCTCATAATCATAAGGTGGTTTTGGGACGTTAAACCGCATATATCAATCATCAAATTTTCCAAAAATGCGCATGACCACTGGCTACAAAGCATCAACTTGGAAGCTGCATTCACTGCTAATCCAAAAAAGTTGAAATGCTCAAATTAGTGGCACACACAAGAAATGCATAAATGAAAAATGCAAGACAGTTATGCAGAGCAGTGCATAAAAACTTAAAGACAACTTGAGCTCACCTCCATATAAGAAATAATAAAATCTGGACTGAATGAGCAAGAACAATTGTGTCAAGGCAGTTTAGTTATTTAATGAACAAAAGGACAACATCATGGTAACGAATTGAACAGAAAATAGTTGCATGCCTTGTGTATTCGTTTCGTGATCAGTATTTCTCGCTTGGTTGTGGCTGAAAGGTCACTGTTTTGCGCGAAATACATTGAGAAGTTGCGCCACAGATCGCGTTTCGTTTTTCTTTTTGACCGGGTGTCAGCTACCTTAACTTTCAAGGGCATATTTTTCTTTGTATTCAATCAGCCACATTTAATGAGCCGCTTTTTATTGAATGCATGTCAGGCAGTATTCTTTAGGTTCAGTTGCTTTTAAACAGATAGGCTTCTTTTGATGTGCGACGTGTTTTGCTACACAGATATTGGCAGATTTTTCTGTTTTGGTAAAAACAAGCTCTTGTTTTCAACCTTTTAAGCTACGTTTAAACAAGCTGTACCTGATTGGGGTGTGCCAGTTTTTCAATGTAGCTATAGTGTCCCTGTTCATGACATTATTATATAGACAGTCAACAGCAGTAGCAACCATTATTGCATCCAATGCATGCATCACTGTTGGAAAATTACCGACAAGGCAATGGCTGTATATAGTATTCGTGTCCTCCTATGTATTTACGACATATCAGTTTCGCCAGTGTCTTCTTCCTTCTCTATTCACTTTCTCACTGATATTGTAAGTACCACAGATAAAAGCTTTTTTCGTAAAACGCTTGCTAAGATTGTATAAAAAGTTTGCGTTTTCATTTTGCACCTGTATTTGCTTTTTACGACCGATCAGTTGACATAGTATGAAAGAATCTTGCAACGTGCCTTGTTCATAGTCATTACTGAATGCCTAAAATGATTCTTGTAACACTCTCATTCCTGTCTTGCTTTGTGACAACGACAAACAAATAGGAAGTAATCTTCGTAAATAAATGTGTTTTTTTTTTCATGTGGCATTCAGGCACTTTGGCATGTTCTTTCCTGCCTAAGCTGTGTTACTGCATGTTGTCATGGGGCCTGCAATTCTCCACATAAAAATACCGCACCCTCAACACATTTTCACTTATTGTAGTCATTGCTTGCACAGAACAAAACCACATTTTTAATGCTCTAAAAATGCAGTATGCATATCACACGTGTTGGAAGCTTTGGGACTTGAAAACTGTGTTTTGGTCTTACGAACATACGCAAATGTGTTTTCACATTTTTATACATTGGCTCTGTCAACACCTCTTTTTTATGAATGTACGAATGTGTTGATAAACAGTTGTTAGAAAACATTTTTTGTGCGTGCTTAATAATAATGCAATTTTCGCACCATAGCAGAGCTTTTTTTCCTAGCCAGAAGCTTGCGGCTGGTTCTCGTAACAAGTAAACATGAGTTTTAATAGTAACGCACAGACAGTAGTATAAATTCTCCATGCACGTCGCAAGAAAGTCAACACCTCACACAGCGATGTTGACATCACGTTGCTAGTATATTGACATGATGTTACTGTTATATTACATTACGTTGTTGGTATGTTGCGAAAACATGGCCGTGATTTTGAAAATGTGATCCTGGACGTTGCCATATTGTCCTGAATGTTACAAGCATCGTTATGATGTGATTGAAAAAAAGAATGTTAAGCACTTTTACGCAACTTTCCTGACACATCTGGGTGATTTTATTCAACGTTTGAAGAGCATTCTGCGTCACATGGGTAGTTTTGACAGCAGAAAAGGTGTGAAGGTATATAATCAACGTGACAGATACTCCATTAACAATGTGCAGTGATGTCATTAAAGAACACCAGGTGGTCGACGTTTTCGGAGCCCTCCACTACAGCAACTCTCGTAATCATATTGCCGTGTGCATAGCTGCATTTAGCGTCGAGATAGCGACGGCAACGAAGAACGCGGATTTGCTAGAGAGGCGCAGCGCAGCAGAGTGAAGAAGACGACAATCTTAGCGGCATTTTTTGAGAGCGTCTCTACAAGTCCCACTGTCCGTGTTTTTAAATAAACCCCCTGTAATTTATAACCTGTGACACTGGTGGAGGAGCTGGGTACTACCACCTCATGATCAGCACCCCTGTGAGAAGCCCCGAGTCGACGCCTACGAGACAGCCACGCGTGGAGACGCCTGTGCACTGCTCAAGCCGTCGCCTTCAAGGTCTTGAATCAGAATTTGGCCTTTTAAAGGGAGCAACACTTCCGACAACCACCCCTACTCAAGAAATAGCAAGGAGTTCTGCACAGGTGACGGTCCAGAATATGCGCATTCCTGAACCATTTCATGGCCAGCCGAACGAAGATGCGCAAGACTGGCTTGAGAAGTTCGAACGGGTAGCTAAATCGAACTACTGGAGTCTCAATGGAAAGCTCTTCCACGTATACTTCGCCCTTGAAGACGGCGCGAAGACGTGGTTTATAAACCGGGAGGCAACATTGACGACATGGGAAAAGTTTTGTCGTCGGTTTCTTGACACCTTCGGTACGCGGACCGACGCGAAAACGCTCGCCTTCTCGAAGAACGCATCCAACAGCTGCATGAAAGCGTCGCCATGATTGCTGAGGATATGGTGCGCTTGTGCCACCGCGCGGACCCCAACATGCCCGAGGCTCGAAAGCTATGCCATCTCACGAGGGGCGTCAAAGAGCAGCTATTTGTTGGTCTTTTGTGCGCAATCCGCCGACAACAGTGGACGAGTTCACCAGGGAGGCCACCGCAATAGAGCGTGCGCTACAGCAACGGTACCGACAGTCCGATCGCCCGGCCACCGGCGCAGCTGCAGGCGCCACCGCACTTACCGAAAACGACGAGTTTTCTCTACGCCACCTCATTACACAGATCGTGCGTGAGGAGATCGCGAAGGAGAACGCAAAGTACACATTGCAGTCACAGGCACCCCCGCAGCAGGAGTCCACGGTAGCCTCCGTCGCTGAAGTCGTTCGCCATGAACTTCGACAAGCGTTTGCCTCTCCTCAGCAATATTCCGCTCCACCGCACCGTCCAAACTCGTGTACCTATGCAGACGCTGTGCGTCGTCCATTGTCTCCAGAAGTATCATACCAGGCGAACGCATACAGCTATGCAGACGCTGTTTGTCGACCCACGCCTATGCCAGCGCCGCAGTACCTCAAACCGTATCCTGTGGCAGCCTGGCCTCAGCAGGATTCTGTCAGGCGATCCTATATGCGGAAGACCGACATATAGTGCACTGCGGATCGTCGACCACTCTGCTACAACTGTGAAGTGCCAGGGCACATTTACCGTTTTTGCCCACATCGCCGAGCTGAAACCGCGGTAGTGCACCTACAGCTACGCGCCGACAGTTCGATGAAAGCCGTGCCCCCATCGACGACGACCAGGCTGGCAGGCGGGAAGGCTCTTCTACCTTCCGGACGCGGTCACCATCACCGGCTCGCTTTGGTTCACCAAGCCGCCGTAGTTTTGCTGACGCCGTCAGAGGTCGGTCTGCCAGCCCACGGCGGAGAAGGAAGGTTGCAAGCCGTCGAACTGCCAAAAATCCCCCACTGCTGCCGAAACACGTGAGAGATGACGATGAAGACTTCGCCGAGAAAACTGTGACTGCCGACCTCACTGTGACGATTGACAGCGTTGAAGTGACGGCCTTAGTCGATACGGGTGCAGACTTCTCCATAATGAGTGAACTATTGGCAGATGAACTCAAAAATTCAGGATGGAATGGACGGGCCCTTATATCCGAACAGCTGGAGGCCAGATAATGACTCCCACGGGAAAATGTACAGCAAGACTCACTATTAAGAATGTG
Source organism: Rhipicephalus annulatus (assembly GCA_013436015.1). NCBI lineage: Eukaryota > Metazoa > Arthropoda > Arachnida > Ixodida > Ixodidae > Rhipicephalus > Rhipicephalus annulatus. The sequence continues at coordinate 497,676 of WOVY01009598.1, forward strand.
GCTTTTGTAGCCACATTTCTGATCCTACCGGAGTGCTGCAAACCTAAGATACTGGGAATGGACTTCTTAAGAGAGTACGGTGCTGTGGTCAACATACGCGATGGTGTGATCACATTCGCCGCTGACAAGTCTGTGACCACTGATCCAGACCAAGAACCCAGGGTGTTACTTGTGGTCGACGACGACGTCTGCGTGCCACCACTGTCATGTAGTCTTGTTTCCGTGTGTTCCGCCGTGCACTGTAATGAAGACGCCATAGCCGAACGCATCACTGACCTTCTTTTTCACCAAGGCATCGCCATCGCTCGCGGTATCGTCAGCTTAGTGGATGGGCGCGCAGACGTGCTTCTGACCAACTTCACGAATGAGCGCCGGCACATTGGTAAAGGCACGGCTGTGGCGAACCTCGAAGAGCTCGACTACTCTCACGACTGTCTTCTAATGCAAGGGGAAGCCACAGCTCAATCACCTCCACATACACCACAAGTTGATATCGGTCCGAGTCTAACACCGACTGAAAGATGCCGTCTTATGGAGCTGCTCGACCAGTTCAAGGACTGCTTCTCATCGACATAACGAGTAGGTCGAACGCCTCTGACTAAGCATCGCATAATTACGGAAGACACAGCAAGACCGATCCGAGAGAACCCATATCGCGTCGCTCAGAAAGAACGTGAGGTAATCCAGCAGCAAGTCAAGAAGATGCCAGAGGATGACGTTATCCAACCATCAAAGAGTCCTTGGGCATCGCCAGTGGTACTTGTGAAAAAGAAAGACGGCAGCTTGCGTTTCTGCTTCGATTATTGTAAGCTGAACCATGTTACAAAAAGATGTTTATTCATTACCACAGATCGATGACTCTTCGGACAGGCTACGGCATGCGCGCTACTTTTCGTCAATGGACCTTAAAAGTGGATACTGGCAAATAGAAGTAGATGAGCGCGACCGAGAAAAGACCGCCTTCGTGACGCCAGATGGGCTTTATGAATTCAAAGTCCTCCCTTTCGGCCTATGCTCAGCCCCAGCCACGTTTCAGAGACTAATGGATACCAATCTGTCCGGCCTGAAATGGAAAACATGCCTTGTGTACCTCAACGACGGGATCGTTTTTTCGGCCACGTTTGAAGGGCATCTAAAGCGGCTACTGTCAGTCCTTCAAGCCATACGGTCCGCTGGACTCACACTATACCAGAAAAATGCCACTTCGGCTTCGAAGAACTCCAGTTCCTGGGACACGTGATCAGTCGCGAAGGTGTGAAGCCTGACCCACATAAAACAGCAGCCGTCGCAAAGTTCGCAAGGCCTGTTGATAAGAAAGTGGTCAGGCGTTTTCTGGGTCTCTACGCCTACTACCGGTGATTTATAGCAGGCTTCGCAGACATCGCCTCTCCACTCACCCGCCTTACAAGGGAAGACATCGCATTTGTATGGGGTGAAGAGCAAGAAGCTTCTTTCAACAAGCTGCGACAGCGTCTACAAACTACACCTGTCCTCGCTCACTTCGACGAGAATGCACCAGCAGCCATCCATACAGACGCCAGCATTGTGGGCCTAGGTGCTGTTCTTGTCCAATGCCAAGATGGTGTGGAGAGAGTGGTTGCCTACGCTAGAAGAACGCTGACACGTGCCGAGTCCAACTACTCAGCAACGAAGAAAGAGTGTCTGGCCGTCGTTTGGGCAGTTGCGAAGTTCCGCGCGTACTTATATGGCCGCGCTTTCCAAGTCGTAAGCGACCATCACTCTCTTTGTTGGTTGACCAACATGAAAGACCCATCTGGACGTTTAGCACGATGGAGCTTACGGCTCCAAGAGTACGACATGGCCGTAGTTTACAAGTCCAGAAGGCAACACTTAGACGCCGACTGTTTGTCAAGGTCACCGATTGAATCACCGGCTATAGAGGATGATGATTTCCCAGGTTTTTTAGGAGTTGCTGATGCAGCTATCATTTCTCCGCAACAACAAGATGATTCGGAGCTCAACTCGCTTATAGAATTCTTGAATGAACGAGCCGCCCATGCACCAAGAGTGTTTTCGAAGAACTTATCGTCATTCTGTTTACGGGACGGAATTCTTTACAAAAAGAACTTTTCATCAACAGGTAGAAGCTATCTGCTGGTAGTTCCTAGAGCTCTCCGCAGCGAAATTTTACAAGCCTGCCATGGCGAAGCCACTGCGGGCCACCTCGGTTTCACAAGGACACTGACACGCATAAAAAAAAATATTACGGGCCAAGAGTCGCAGCAGAGGTTAAACATTACGTCCGAACATGCATTGACTGTCAGCGGCGCAAGGTACCACCTCTCAAATCCGCTGGGCTATTACATCTTGTGCCCGTGCCAGAAACCCCGTTTTCTCAAATCGGAATGGATCTGCTGGGCCCATTCCCAACATCAAACAGCGGCAACAAATGGGTTATAGTGGCGACGAACTACCTCACCCGATATGCGGAGACCAAGGCAATCGCGAGTGGCACTGCAGCTGAAGCGGCCCAGTTCTTCACTGAGAACATTGTTCTGAGACACGGTGCTCCAGCTGTCGTCATAACAGACGAAGGTACCCCGTTTACAGCCGAGCTTTTGCGCACTGTGCTTACGCTTAGTGGCACAGCGCATAGGAAGACGACAGCTTACCACCCACAAACGAATGGGCTTACAGAAAGACTTAACAAGACAATCGCTGACACGCTGTGCGTGTACGTCGACGTAGAACACAAGAATTGGGACCGAATATTGCCGTACATCACATTCGCGTATAATACGGCGCGCCAGGAAACAACAAAAATGACGCCGTTCGCACTAATTCATGGCAGAGAAGTTACGACAATGCTTGACGCCATGCTGCCTTACGATTGCAATGACTCAGGGACAGACGCCGCATACTTCACTGAGCGCGCCGAAGAAGCAAGGCAGCTTGCCCGCGTCAGACTAATGAACCAGCAGCAACTTGACGCCCAACGGTACAACCTTCGCCATCGATTCGTCATTTATAAACCAGGAGATAGAGTCTGGGTTTGGTTTCCTGTACGACGACGAGGCCTCTCAGAGAAACTTCGACGCCGATACTTCGGACCCTATAAGGTTCTGCGCCGTCTTAGCGACGTGACGTACGAAGTCGTGCCCGATGCGTCCTCCTGTTTCAAACGTCGCCAGCATCTGCCTGAGACAGTGCACGTGGTCCGCATGAAACTTTACCACTCTCAGTGATATAAACAATCGATGGCCGCATCTCTACCTGTTGAGCGTCGAGACGACGCTCACTCTGGCGGGAGGGTAATGCCGCGTGCATAGCTGCATTTAGCGGCGAGATAGTGGCCACAACGAAGAACGCGGATTTGCTCGAGAGGCGCAGCGCAGCAAAGTGAAAAAGACGACAATCTTAGCGGCCTTCTCTGAGACGTCTCTACAAGTCCCACTGTCCATGTTTTTAAGTAAACCCCCTGTAATTTATAACCCGCGACAATATGGTGGTTAGGGACGTCAAACCCCACATATTCATCAATAAATATGCAGAGATGTGTATTTTAAAGGCTTCATCAGTGCCCCAACTGTATACTACAGCAGTTGAAACACAGTTGGTTCCATCACATTCAGAAACTTCTGGTGTCGTTTCAGTTAAGTTTTGGCAGCAAAATTATAACTAGAACTAAGCGAGTATTCTACTCTAAAGTGACAGCACTCGTAGTGCTTCAAATAAGTAAGCTGAACTACTGTTTTTCCCATATTCTTTACTTTGAGCTGATGTGACAGGTGTACTATTCACTACTCTTGGTGGTGGTGGGCCTTCCAACAGTGCGAGTAAAGTTCATTTCACAAGGTACTGCCGGATAAAAATGATAGTGTTCAGGGTGATGAAGTAATGACACTAACGTGGTAGCGTGCTTACCGAGTGGCAATACAAGAGGCCATGCAGCTGTACCAGCAGATGCTGCAAATGCTGGCAGGCATGCAGCTAATGAAAGCCTAATGTTTAGGTATTGTCAAGGTGTGAGAATTCACAGCAGGAAACAAGAAAAGTTTTGAAAAGTCATGCGTGACAAGAGAGCAAATGCATGACGATATAACTACGAACGCATATGCTGAATATTATAATGCGATTAAAAAACTTAGGCGGATTTACATTCAGTTTAAAAATGAAAGAATTGATGCTGGTGACCACTAATCAGTAGCTCCAGCATGAACTGTGGTTGCAGAAAACTAATTTCGCTCCATTATTTGTTTTCATTCAACCTCAATTCCTACCCCGCTTCAGAAAGGTAGGACGCTCATCAAAACTAACTGCAGGTACAATGCAAAAAATGTTTCACATATTTTTTCGTGCTGCAAGTGTCAATTTATGTGCAAGCGAGCCTTGTAATATGTCGAGTTCTAGGCAAGCACTCTCACGTGCTTTCCGTAACACCTAAATATGTTAAACATAGGCAAATACAAGGTGCCAAACTGATGAATGGCATATACAAGTTATCAATATTACGATCACCAAAACTAAGCTAACTTTATTCGGCACGAATGCCGCTGGCGAGTTTCACCTTTGCAGCTGTAATAAAGATCGATCACTCGATTCCTGGGCGTTGAATTGTCTTATAACGCATGCTAGATTGCTTTTTTGGCGGCTTTATTTCGTCTGTATGTAATTTGGATGGGGATATATGCGTGTCCACTTTCTCGGTTTAAAACGAAAGGGAAAACCGAGGCCTCCAAGATGGCTCAGGAAATTGCGGAGACGAACGGAAAGAAAACATTCGGCAGACCCCCCCGTGCCTGAAAATCGGCGTTACGCGAAGCATGCGAAAGTAATCTGACAGTGTTGAATTTTTTTATGGAATAAATGGTCTATATATACATATGTAAGAATATTGCACGCACAGACATATGTTGAAGAGTTGAAGAAGTTCACATGACGTGTTTGCGCATCCGCAACGATGCCAACTGGAAGATGAGTATTAGTAACACCTGAAGCTCATATGAAGCGCTGATGCGCGCGAAGATGCTGGCCCTAGACACTGCTACATTATTGAACTTTAGCGCATGGAAACTAACCACAATTGACGCTTACGTAACGTGACGGCTGTACCAAAAAAGTGCGTATATATTGTTTCTTAAATTGGGTAGGGAGCACTGCTACCACTATTAACGTTTGAATAAGGTTAGCGTCTATCTAGAAAATAGTTCCAAGGGCTGGTGTAGCTTTGTAGTAGATTGCTTCATTGTCACACAGAACTCTTGGGTTCAATTCCAGGAGGGACCCTGATATTTATTGTTTGCATTCGTCGGATCGACGCTACCGATTTCGGGTATTTTATAACGCTCACGCGTTAAAGTTGCCCATGTGGGTTGTTTTCGTTCCTTAGTAGATACTAAGTGTCAATCACCTGTGGGACATACCCGCAGACCAGTGGCACATACCCCCGCTTGGGTATGTGCCAGGTCTGGCCTGAGGTGTTTGACGACGTAGGTGAAGGGATTGTGACATTATTCATGTTAATCAAAGTGGACGATTGGGCCAGTTGGTGATACTAGATCCAAGTGTACTACGCTGTAGGAAACACGGCGGGATGAATGAACCTTCAGTTGACAGTCTGCACTGGTCCCTGTCATTTTCCCGTTCATGTTTTCTACCACGTAGTACACTTAGATTATTCATGCCTTGAGCAGCGCGTCATATTCGTAAATCATCTTACCCTCCCATTTCAATTTTGGTACACGCCATGTCAAGGTGGAGACCACGAGAGCATTCAAACGTAAGCAGCTAGATAGCAGTGTTGCGGAGTTGCCACTCCCGAATTAGAAGGATTGCGAAATCATTCCAAATTATCGCGACCCCGGAATGGAATGGGAATGGATTAGAGAGAATGCTTGGAGGAATGTAGTGGGAATGAAATTAGGCACCTTTCACACAAAATGAAATGGGAATGTACTTACGCGTTTCATCGAAACTAGAGCACGTTTTCGTCTACGTGCTTTTTTGCATACTTCAAGTATAATTATTCAGAGCCTTGAATTCAACAATAAAGCATCAAAATAAATAGGTTGGCTGATTACAAGCAAAATACATTTATAAGCAACGCGCCTACAACAAGTTTGTTCTTATATTGACTGTGCTCCTCTGAAGTTTGTCTTTACATTTTGCATAACCTCAGTTGACCGAAACTACAGCAGGATCAACCCCCGCCCTTTTTTCCCTGATTGTGATTTTTTTTGCCCTTGGTGGCATCCCAGCTATAGTCCGCAGCTGTCTTGCCTTCAAACCCTTCACTGCTATTAGCGCGATAGCCTTTGAAAGCTCGCGTCGCAGAAACTCCGTGTCAGCGCGTGCACTGTTGGTTGTGAGCGAAAAATTGTCTGTGAGCTAAAATCTAGCAAGAAGTAAATAAAATAAAGAATAAAATTTTCGCTTCTATCGAGGATCGAACCCAGACCGTCCGCTTGGTAGGCAGATGTGCGTTTACAAAGCCACAATGTTATTTGGGCGTGCTTAGGGAATAAAACACTACATAATTGCCATGTAGTGGAAGGAGTCTCTTTAACACGTTTTGTTTGACAGCTGTCACGACGAAAACAAGCCCATGCAGCGGTTCGAAGGCGAATTTGGCAGGCCATCAAACTACGTCGAGAAAGACTGGGATAGTGCAGCTATCGCCCGTAAAAACACATCGGAATTTCAAACAGCTCCTAAAATAGACAACTATGTCCATCTTGCGAAAAACATAATATGCCTTTCCAGGGGCGTTGATCAAGCAAACAGCAAACACTAGATAATGTGCTGCCGTCTGTGAGGCATCGTGAGACTCTCTTTGGCCGCTTAGTGGCAAGCACGCGGCGTATATCTTAGAGGCCACCCATGCGGTTTTGCTTTAGATCAAAAACATATATGTACCATTCGCGCGAGTGCTGGCACAATCTACTGTGTGCATGTGTGCGTGTATGTGTGTGCGTGTGTGTGTGTGTGTCTAACAATACATACTAATAAGTATACATTTAGCGATTGAAGGGCACACTAGAGACCGGATTTTGCTATTGCATTAACTCTTGAAAGCGAAGCTTAAGGTTCTTCAATTCTTGCTAGCTTCTGTTACCGTCGGCCAACTAGAACGCATGTTCGAAAAAACACTTCTTTAAGTTGTGATGTGTATGAACGCTGGTGCGATGCGTTTGTTCACTGTGATGTCACCTCACACTCCCTTCCACCCCTCCCTGTCTAGACAAAAGAGCGCTCTGATGCGAAACTCTGTCGGCTAGGGTTACTAGGTCAACGGAGCACGCAGTCGTAGACGATGAATTATGTGCAATCCTCCCCCGAACAGAAAAGAGAGAGAGAGCAAACTTTTGAAACCATTGGTTCCGCATTGCGCGTGATGCAGAAAAGCCGTGTAACCACGGCCATGACGGCGCCACTCTGATTCCCGAGGAAAAAACACGCGCCAAACTAAATCCACGTTTGCTCTATTTTGGGCGGAGAAGGTGCTGCGCGCGTCTTGCCGGCTAGAGGACAACTGCCATAATGCACCACTACACAGGCTTTTGCGTTCAGTGCTTCAAGCTTGAGGAGCTCATGTTTGCGAAGCGCAACACATTGTCAGGTAGACGGCAATCGTGCTATCTCACTTTTTAAAAACCAATCGTTCAAGGAGCCGACGAGTCACAATTCGGGTTTGAAAGCTAAACAGAATTGCTCATTTAGCCCTAAAAAATTTGTTGCAAAATTTTGATGAATATTACAAAAATAACGTTTTTTTGCACATTGTAATGGTCGCGACCTTCATTGCAACATTTAAAACTCTCGAGGACGCTTAAGCACTTTTTATGATGTCAACCTAGTAACAATAGAATTAGTAAGCGATTGTTGAACGTGTCCAGAAGATCGGACGTTCAGTAGATCGAGCCCAGAAGGTCAAACGTTCCTTAATCGCGAGCTGAGAGCTGCTGATCTGCCACACGCACTGCTACGGGGTGGGATCATTTCATTACTATTTTCTGTTCTTTTCTAACTTCACTTAGTTTCTACGACTCGGAACGTATCTGAGCTTGCATCGCCAAGCAAAGAGCACATTAAGGAGTACTTTTCTACACCCTTCATAGCTACTACTTTAAAATGCCCAAATTAGCCATGTAGACCTGAGTACAATTTCTATCGAAGTATAAGGCAACAAAAGTGCATTCTCTGTGTTCTACTTTAGTTAGCCAAAGCTGAGTGGGCGTGATGTAAAAGTGTGAACAATCTGCCATTTTGTAAAAAAGAAACTGCAGAAAGAAAATCATTATCCCAACAGATAATGAAAGGAGAAACAAACTTTTCTTGCACGTTGATTTTCATTGATACCCCACACGAAAGAGGCGAATGCTCTATGTACGACGTGATCTTTATCTCAAGAACAGCTTAGTATCTTGCACACGTAAATAGCTTTGCGAGAAGAAAGATAGTGCATACCGGCGCACAGGCGAACACAAAGTTCCTGCCCCCTTTATACTTGCGAGGTGCGCTTTACAGGTTTGACTGATGACGAGCAGTGCGGCCCTGTGTTTTGTGTTGGATGCAAGGGCACAAGGCAACCAAGCGGTGTTGCACTGTTATATCTATATACCAGCAGATTTAGAGGGTTTTGCTCCCCAATGAACAAACTTTAGTTTGCTTCATATTAACGATCACTGGAGACGCGGGGCAAAACTGCTTAGTCTTCTTCACCAGTTCCTTTGCCAACATGAAAATGCACCATGTCATCAGTTTAGCATTAACACATTTAAGCTTAAACAAAACATCACCATTCGTTCCATCATGTTGACGCTGCAAATATATGTAGCGGAAGAACTGGTTGAATTATCAAAGTCGTTTTACTCCACGAGATACGCTACCAAGCCACTAACATTCGGCCTTGGTTAGGTGTTTTACGTAATTTTGCAGTTCTTAATGCATCTCATGACACAATATTTACGGTTTCATTCATTCTCAACTAAAGATAACTATAAAGGTGGTATTCCTATACTGAGGAATTGAAAGAATGGAATTGAATGAACCTGCCAATCGCAGAGTGATGGGCCGATTTTTCCATTCCGAGTAATGAAAAGGTATAGGATTATGGCAAATCCTCAATCTCCGGAATAGAATTTAAATGGAATGAATATGCCCATTCAGCAACACTGCAAGTTAGATATATGCGCTCCAAGTCACTGAAGTTTGCGAAAAAGTGTTTCGCTTTTAAATGAGATTATGATCATGATCATATTGCGATTTACTTTCATGACGTGCGTGTTTTTATTTTCCAGTTAAAGCCGGATCTTAGAGTCTCTAAAGCATTGCGAGCGTTATGCTGTGTGGTCATTGATTGATTGATATGTGGTGTTTAACTTCCCAAATGCACCACATGATCATGAGAGATGCCTTAGTGGAGGACTGCGTAAATTTCAACCACCTGGGGTTCTTTAAGGTTTTCCCAAATCTGAGCTCACAGGCCTTTAGCATTTTCGCGTTCATGCTGTGTGGTGGCTACCATTTCAGATTATTGTTGGTTGCGGTATGAGGGATGATAATCACGCGCGTAATCTGTTTACTCTTGCATGGTGTGCAACGCGGCTAGATGGTCGTCTAAGGTTCATACTCAATATTACCACAGTTGTCCATGAAGGTACTCCAAAAGTATTAGGATACATACAATATCACACTTTCTCATGCGACAAGCTGAAAAGAACGCGAGCAATTTGCACACACAACACGTTACAAGTGGCTCTTATTCAGCGCTCTCACCGTTCGGCTTCGCGAAAGCTACGTAAATTACTAAAAAAGAAGTTTTTTATGTGCGTAGTGATTCACTGCGCAATAGGGGTGTCGACTGTGGTATTTTTAAGCTTTTACGTCGTCGGTCGTACGTTCCATGTTTGTAGTAGTAGCCACTTTTTGTTTGTTTGTTATAATGTTGGCTGGATGGTGGTACTTTTATATACTGAATATATCCTGAAAAAAGAAAATAATTGAGCGTGGAGGCAGCACGCTCGATGCTACTGCATGAATGGACGCATGGACGAATGTACGATTGGACGGACGCATGTCCACACGGTTGGACGGGCGCACAGACGGACACATGGAGGGAAGCAAGAACGAACGGACGAAGTTAAGCATGAACGGACTGAGTGACGCTTCGCCCCACTCATCATCATTCACTCCGTAGATATGCAGTAAATTTTTATTCGTAGAATGCGGAAATGTGGCGTTTGCTCTTGTTTTCGCCATAGTGCTGACAGGTGAACTTGGAAGCACTTCATGGCGGTTCAGTGACGCATCCGACTAGCGGAAAATTATGCGTAGATCTTTTTCTGAGAGTTGAATGCGCAAACACACCTAATATATCGCTCCATCATTGTATCGCACACGCTAGTTGCACCCGGTTGCACATCAAACTGGGTGAAAGAGTCCGGTTCTGCCCTACTCAAAACTGCGTCAACAGGTGGCGATGCTGTTCACCAAACTCTTGAGATACTGTATATTTCAGCTGGAAAAATTTCCAGTCCCGGCCGGATTATGAGACATCAATGTGATTCCAGCTAACATTTACCTGGTCGGAATATAAGCGGTTATGCCTTGAAATGAAGCTCATTCCAGCAAGAAAAGGAAACCATTCTAGCCACAAATGTAGGCCGTTCTAGCCGGTAATGACATTCATTTTAGCCGGAAAAGAAAATATTTCTAGCTGGAAATAGAAATAATTCTAGCGGGAAATGAAAACATTGGTCGGTAATGTAAGACGTTCTGGCTGGAAACAAGTTGTGCCAGCCATAAACATATAGAATACCGGCAGGAAGTGAGAGCTGTTTGTGGCGAGAAATTGGGAGCATTCTAATTTCGCAAGAAGCGTGGTGTTCCCGTAGAAAAAGTGCCTTTCCTGATGCAATAGGGACGCCAGGTTCTAGAAATGCACTTTAATATACGTGTTTGAATTTAAGTTTTCCCCTGCTTCAGCTTCTTTTTCCCATCTTGAATCTTCTCGCTCAGCATGTACTGAAGCGCACGGGTAGCCACTGTGATATATTTTTTCTTCAATTTGCCCCGATAGCCCAAGCGTTTTTCAAATAGGAGAAGGACATAGATAAGCAAAAAGGTGCACAGCTTTTCAAAAAAACAAATATGCTCACCGTTCATAACTTGCTCTTTTTCTGGGGTAAGTTGCTTGGTCTCTTCCGCGGGCACAGAACAACTACTGAAAGTTCTGCAGGCTAGAGCTTCCTGTCCACAAATGGTTTGTACGCAGTCCTGCACAACAATTGTTGTGTTCTTCTTGCTAATTATCTTCAAGGCCTGTTCGTCATTATTCATTATTCCCTTGCAGAGTTTAAACTAAACAAAAGACAACGCACCTATAAAGAATAAATTTAAATTGATAATTTTCATTGTGCAAAACTACAAGTGGTGGACATAGCCAGAATGCCTACAGAACACCAACACAAACCTGCAACAACACAAATATTAGAAATATATATTTAATAGTCATCACTGCTATAAACTGTTGCTGGTTTTTGCTGATGTTTCATGTGTATTTTTTGTCAGTATTACTCACAGTTTTGTGTAAATAAAGTTTTATAGTTTCACCAACGGCTTAATGTACATAAAAATATGTTACTTACACAGCCATGAGAAGCAACGGCGAATTGTGCCATATTTTTGTGCGTGCTGTCGTGCGTGCCATCAGATGCAGAGAAAAAGCTTCATCTTAAAAATACTCCTGAATCAACACAAATCAACTGCAAATGAACGCTGCCATGGTCTTCATGTACCTCGGTAGCCACAGCTTCTACCAATGAGTGGTTCTCCGCAGGCGTTGCAGACATACCCCCTATGCCACACTGCATGGTAGTCCTGAATTATTATCTGGTGATAAGTTCAGAATCGAGGTTAATACCTTGTGAAGAATTCCTTTGCATTTCAACTGCATATTGGTTTCGCCTAGAAAAAGTTGTGGCTTCGGAAACTGTAGCTACTGTCTCTGCAACAAAATTTGTACAATTACTGCTTGTTATGACTGTTAACATATTGAGCTAAAGCCTGGAAAATGATGAAAAAGGTTGAAAACTGAAACAAAGAACCTAATTGTTATGCAGGCTGTCATAGAGCAGCAATTGATAGTTTTAAAATTTAGTTCAGAAGACAAGAATGAGCCAGGAAGCAAACATGAGTAAATTTCACTTTAGCTGACAATAGGCATAAGAAATTGACTGAGTCTCGAAAAATACTAAAAATACAAACGATGGCAAATGCGATCCATCAATTATGGTGGCATGCTAGATGGTAAGAAGAACTAAGTACTTTGTAGGCACACCGTGAGCTTAAATTGCGAAAAATATAGTAAATTGGGCTCAACGAGAGTTGCCATAGTCAGAAAATGGGCTGATAATGATGATGAAGTGCAGTGATGTCTGAGTTCAAATATTAAGTACAAGGTATTTATTGCTGAGCAAAAGATATCTCCTAAATATTACGGACTCCTATTTACTGCAAAAGAAGTAGCAAAGAAATAACCAACCTGCATTAACACATTGTTTTCTTGAGCAGGTTTGCAAAATAATGTGCTGCAGAACTTTCACTCTCAGTTTTCGACAATTGCGAGGTGTAATATAAAATGCCACCTTCTCAGTCATCCACTGATAGTGACAGTTGTGGCCATGGCTCTTTGCAGCTCCCTTGAATCTACAGCCACATCAGTGTCCAACTGAAAGCAAAACATAAGGCTATACTTCACAGTACACCAAACAGCTCAACCCACATTTAGTGGCACAGAGCTCTCCACCAGCCAAAATATTTCATTTATATTGTCACAGGTAGTGGGTATGAGTCATCAACTGTAGGTGGATTCGCTTGGAAGTGACGAAAGAAGAGGACCTTGCTTCCTGGTCTGGGGCGAGCAAGACGTCGATTCATCGCTGTCTGTTATTTCGTTCGTGGCACTGGTGGAGGTGCTGGGTAAATGCACCTCGGCTGCAGATTTTCAGCCGACACGCCAAGCTTCTTCGAGACAGGTACAGCTCCCAGAGCAAGAAGCAGTCGCCGCCTGCGAGGACTACCTCCCGAATAAGGTCACCTCTCTCAAGGAGAGATGGCAACTTCGACTACTAACCAGGCGAGTCAAACTAACGACGCCTATTCTTCTCTCCCGCATGTTTTTCATGCGCCACAAACACCACGCTCATTTCATGGAGACATTCATGAAGATGCTGATGACTGGCTTGACCTCTTCGATTGAGTTGCCAACATCAACGAATGGGATGAAGCTCGCAAGCTGCGGAGAGTTTACTTTGCGTTAGAAGACTCCGCCAAAACGTGGCATGAGAATCACAAGGTTCCTTTGCGACGTGGCAAAAGTTCAGCCAACAGTTTAGTGATGCATACCGCCACACTGAAAGGAAAGAGAGAGCGTAGCAGGCCATCTCGTCTCGGAACCAACGACCTAACGAGAGAGTTTCGATGTTTGTTGAGGACATGCTTCGGCTCTTCAAGCGTGCCGACCCTGCAATGTCCGAGGAAAAGAAGGTGCGGCAATTATTGCGTGGGATTAAAGAGCAGCTCTTCGCCGGACTCGTGCGCAATCCACCGAAAACTGTGGCTGAGTTCATAAATGAGGCAACTAAAATGAAGCGTACTCTCCAGCATCGGTCGTCACAGTATCAACGCCACGACGTGACTACTTCTGCATGCTCTTTCGGGGCTCACAGCGAGAGGCATGCCCTCACAGAGTTCATAAGAAGCGTCGTGCGGAAAGAGCTGCGCCAACTCCAAGCAGCGAGACCTCAACCGATCCTAAATGCTCTCGCAGACTTAATCCGAAATGAGATCCGACAGGTGGTCACCCCACTCGCGCCAACAAGGCCTGAGGCCCCTGTACTGACTTATGTGGTGGCTCTGCGATCTCTTGCACCACATGCTTCTGATCCCACAATGTGGACAATGGATTAGGCTAGCCATCGATTCCAGGGCACCTCTTCGACTCTGCCACCCGTCTCAAGGTTTCCGAGTGCACCAACTTATCGTCCATCTGGATCGCGACAGAACGCCACAAAGGCCAGCGTGTGGCGTACGCATGTGTTGTACGCGTGTGGCGTACTCTGCTACCACTGTTGCAAAGTGGGTCACGTCTACCGCAATTGCCAGTACTGCCAACCCTGTCTCCGTGGGTTTCACCCTGATGCTCGGTACCCGCGTTACGGTGAGCTTCCCCGCGACATCGAAGCGTACCTTACGGGCCAGCAAGCTCATCGCCTTGGTCAACGCCCGTAATCACGATCAACATCACCTCGCTGCCCCACGTGACCTAGCATTTCCTCGTCATCTTATTCTCCTTTCAGAGGCCAGTCACTGAGTCGCCACAGGGGAAACTAGGAACCGTGGCTCCTGGGGGTGAAGCCGCGTCCCAACGAACTGTCAAAGAGCCTCTCTCGACGCAAAGACCTGACGAAGACCGTTCTGACTTTTCAATCGTTTCCGAAAGTCATAAAACTGTTTCCGCCGACATCACCGTACACGTTGATAATCACGTAGTCACTGCCCTTGTCAACACCGGTGCCGATTATTCGGTTATGAGCAGCGCCCTGGCATCCCTACTAAGAAAGGTAACTACCCCTTGGCAAGAACCCCCGTTCCGCACGGCACGGGGCCACCTCGTCACGCCAACTGGAATGTGTACAGCCCGTGTTCTAGTCCGTGCTTCGACGTTCACAGGGTCTTTTCTTGTATTACCTGTGTGCTCCTGTCCTCTCATTCTGGGACTGGACTTCGCAAAAACGGAGCAAGAATTGGCCTACGAGACTGGCAGGTGTCGTTCGAGGACCCGTTTCATCCTGAACCTAAAAACATCCACTTATCGGAGGCTGCCCTACGTGTATCCTCCGAATCTGTTACTATGCATCCCCGCAGCAGCCTCTTTATCAACGTTGAATTTGACCAAGACGTCCCCGATGCTGTAATTGCAGAAGAAAATTTGTCCCTACTTTTTGCACAACAATTCTGCGTTGCCCGAGATATTGTTCAGCCCAGGAGGAAGCAGGCTTGCCTATTAGTAACGAATTTCAGCGAGGAGTATCGCCATCTTACCAAACACACTGCGATCGCATACCTTGAGGATATTGCCGATGGCCCTGGTCCCTCAACATTATCTGCGCTTTCGTCATGCGACGATTCCGCCATGACATTCGCAAGCACTCTCGACGTAAACCAGGGTCTACCGTCCGCACAACGGGAACGTCTTTTGAAGTTACTCGGCTCATTTTGGGACTGCTTCGCTACGACTTCGAAAGTGAACCAAACACCACTTGCCAAGCATCGTATCATCATCGAGCCTACCGAGAGATTCATTTGACAGCACGCCTACAGAGTCTCGCAAAAAGAACAAGGAAATATACGCCAATATAGCTCTAGGTTCAGCGGATGCTCAAGAACGATGTCATCCAGCAATCGAACAGTCCCTGGGCGTCCCCTGTTGTGTTAGTAAAGAAACAAAGTTGGTACCCTGCGATTTTGCGTCGACTACGGAAAGTTTAATACGATCACTAAGAAAGACGTGTATCCTTTACCACGAATAGATGACTCGCTGGACCGCATTCGCAACGCTTGGTACTTTTCTTCCATGGATCTACGCAGCGGTTATTGGCAAATTTCTGTTGATGAGCGCGATCGCGAAAAGACCGCCTTCATTACTCCTGACGGACTCTACGAGTTCAAGGTCCTTTTCTTCGGCTTATGCTCAGCGCCAGCTACTTTTCAATGAATGATGGACACGGTTCTTTCTGCGCTAAAATGGCAATCGTGTCTTGTCTGCCTTCACGATGTGGTCATCTTCTCGGATGCGTTTGAACAGCATGTCCAACGCTTAGAGACAGTTCTTCAGGCGATTCTAACAGCTGGAATTTCTCTCAAACCTGAGAAATGCCACTTTTCCTTCGAGGAACTGAAGTTTCTTGGTCACGTTGTCAGCCACGCCGGTATACACCTAAACCCTGAGAAAACGAAATCTGTTGCCGCATTTCCTGTCTCAACGAACCAGCGCGATCTCCGCCGATTTCTGGCACTCTGTGCCTATTACAGACGCTTCGTCAAAGGCGTTTTTAAATTTGCTGAACCGCTAAATGAACTTACGAAATACGACGTCTCGTTTGTTTGGGGTCATGATCAGCATCATGCCCTTTGACACGCTTCGAAACCATCTCCAAGCCCCACCTGTACTCGGTCACTTTGACGACAACGCTGCCACAGAGCTACACACGGATGCCAGCAACGTCGGATTAGAGCTGTACTGGCTCAATGGCAAAATGGCGTAGAGCGCGTGATTGCCTATGCAAGTCGAACACTTTCATCCGCAGAGAAAAACTACTCTGCAACAGAAAAAGAATGCTTAGCCGTTGTTTGGCCTATCACAAAGTTTCGCCCTTATTCGTACGGTCGACCATTCAGGGTAGTTAGCGACCACCATTCTTTATGCTGGCTCGCCAACATCAAAGATCCTTCCGGTCATCTAGCACGGCGGAGCCTGCGGTTACAAGAATTTGACGTTACAGTCATTCACAAGTCAGGATGCAAACTTACTGATGCTGACTGCACTCACGTGCGCCAATCGGAAGTACGAACGCGGACGTTGAAGAGGACGATACATTTCTTTTCTTTGTATCAGCAACCGACTTGGCTCGACAACAACGCGAATACATGGAGCTAAGCCCGCTGATTGACTACCTTGAAGGCTGAAAACGCAGCCTTCTTCGAAACTTCGCACGTTCGCTGGCCTCGTTCTGCATCAGGGATGGAGTCCTTTATAAGAACAATTTCACCATACCCAGGCTACTTACCTACTGGTTGCGCCCACCTCGTTCGGGACGATAATTTACATGCTTGTGACGATGAACCATCATCCGGACACCTTAGCTACACGCGCACATTGGAAAGAATTCTCCGCTCCTACTACTGGCCACGCCTTGCGAAGACAGTCAAGCAGTACGTCCGCACATGCCGCGACTGCCAACGCCGTAAGACTCCCCCTGTCCGAACAGGGGGACTACTACATCCTATCGCCACGCCGAAAACACCTTTTCATCAAATTGGCATTGACTTGCTCTGATCGCTTCCCGCGTCTTCGTCTGAAAACCTGTAGATTGTGGTCACAGGTAATGGGTATGAGCCATCAACTGTGAGTGGAATCACTTGGAAGTGAAGAAAGAATATGACTTTGCTTCCTGGTCTGGGGCGAGCAAGACGTCGATTCGTCACTGTCTGTTATTTTGTTCGTGGCAATATCTTATGTTAATGTGCACCAGTTCAGTAAGTTCAAGCGGGTCCTGCAATGAAAGCGAAATGATTTCCAACAGTCCCCTGGAAAGGCATTGTAAGGGTGCCATTTGAATACGAAATAGGTAATGATTCTGACAAAAATTTTGTTGATGCCATTTTAAAACACAAAAACATCAGCCTCCTCGAGCTGCTAGCACTTGTACAATGAATAATAATAATAATAATAATAATAAAAATAATAATAATAATCAGTCTGACTACGTCCGTTGCGGGACAAAGGCCTTTCCAATGTTTTGTCAGTTAACTCGGTCCTGTGCTTGCTGCACTCAATTTATACCAACAAACTTCTCAGTCTCATCTGCCCACATAACCTTCTGTCTCCCCCGCTTGCATTCTCTATTAACTCAGTTAGTTACTCTTAATGATCAGCGGTTATCCTATCTGCATGCTATATGCCCAGCCCATGTCCATTTCCTCTTCTTAATTTCAATTATATTATACCTATCCCTCTTTTGTTCCCTAATTCTATGCTCTTTTCTGATCTCTTAAGGTTACACCTACCATTTATCTTTTCCTTGCTCGCTGCGTCGTCCTCAATTTAAGCTGAACCCTCTTCGTAAGTCTCCAGGTTTCTGCTCCGTAGCTAGGTACTGGCAAGATCCAGCTGTGATATACCTTCCTCTTGAAAGATAGTGGCAATCTACCTGTCATAATTTGAGAGTGCTTGCCAAATGTGCTCTACCGCATCCTTATTCATCTAGTTACTTCAATCTCGAGGTTCGTCTCCACGGTTATTACCTGCCCTAAGTAAACAGTCTTATACAAGTTGATGTGCACTATTGCCTATCTCAAAGAGCAGCTCTCTTTTGAGGTTGTTGTATATTACTCTTGTTTTTAGCATATTAATTTTAAGACCCACCTTTCTGCTCTTTTGTCTAACTCCGTAATCACGAGTTCCTACCCTGAGTTACTCAGTAATGCAATGGCATTGGCGAAGCGTAGGTTAATAAGGTATTCTCTAATAGCTCTTATATAAATATAATATTATTAGGTAACTCCTATATTGTACACCTATCTGATTTATTTTTTCTGTCGTTGTTTTTTATTTTGGTTTTCTTTCTCTACACCTGTACATCTAATATTGGTCATATCATTATCATTGTACTGCCTCCCACTCCTGCTTGGGCCATTTTTATGACCTGCAGTACCTATAAATAAAAGAAATCCCTAACTGTTCCCATTTAGGCCTCTGAAAACCTCCTTTAAACACGCAGTAAATAGCATTGAGGAGATTTTATCCCCCTGCCTTACACCCTTTTTGTACTATATATATGGCTTGTTGGACCTGAGAGCTTTACTGCTGCGGTGCGGCTCACATCGAGTGAAGTACACGTCTTGCCAGATGAAAGGCTTTAACAGAACTCAAAAAAAGACAAAGGTAAGCCGGTGCTGTCACGAGGTCAAGCGTCAGCTCGTGAGGAGGCTCAATAAGGATGATGGCTGCTCTTCTGCTGCGAGGGATAAATAAAGGAAAATCACAACAGTCTCCCGCGCCGACAGATGACGCTTGTGGGAATCGAGAGCGCCCTCCTACCTGGCGCCTCGTTCCCCAAATGCCACGCGCGCCGGCCGCGTAGCCTGGGCGCGCATAAGCACCGGCATTCGCCAAGATGGCTGCCAGGGTGCTTCTTGGTCTGGGCGAGTAAAGCGTCAGCTCCATCCCACGCTGGCAGGTTCTGGCACGCTACGCTGGCGCGATGCGCGGGCCTACGTCACAACGCAGCGACATTTCCCTTTGGTCCGCGCGTTACATCCTCCTCTTCTACGAGCTATGTTGCGCCCGACGATTCGCTCGGTGCCGCAGATGCTCTCAGGCCTCCACGAAATGTTGACGCGCTGCTCAGCAGGCGGCTTCTCGTTCGTGCGTTCGACTTCGGCCCTTGTGCGGGAGTGGTCGCGCCTTAGGCTAGCGTACTTGCTCGGTCTTTCGGAGTTCCCTATACGGCCTGCAAGCCTTTGAGTGTCGCACTGTGCTGCATCTTGGGTTAATAAGCCCGTTGTTTTTGTCTTCCTGCCTCCTGCGTGGTTTCTGTGCTGGGTCGGAGAAAACGACGAAACGGTAGCCGCAGCATCGTCGCACGCAGCGGCAGTAAAGGACGTCGCATCCCTACACGAGTGCGCTCTGTAGGTAAGCCAAGTGCAAACCTATCTCCACATGACTGGCGCCCAACGTGGTTTCGGCATGGTTTCAGAGCAGATCCCTTCAAGGCGCTCGTTCCTGTTCGATTCTGTGGCGACGGACTTGATCTCGTTCTAGGCGGACGGCTGTATCAGCACGGGGTATGGCCCTCTTGGTGACCCTCTGCTTTCGTTCACCGGGAGAGATCCTTTTTTCGTGGCTCCTACAGTGATGCGAGTCGCTTGAACGAGGACCACAGTCCAAGCCAAGCCCTTAACGGGCTGTATCAGCTGTTCGAGACTCACGCGCTTACGGGCCCGTCCCTGGCGCAGTCTCCGCTCTTTGGCCCTTCCCTGTCAGCAGCACCCAGACCTTCCTACCGGGGGCACTCATGTGTTGGCGGAAACCCGCTTATTAACCCGTTGTGGTCGCAAGCGCAAAGGGTTGACGATGTCGTTCGTGAGCCTGCTTGCTTGACCGACAACGTCGCCGCGTTCACCGACGCTCGCTGGCCTGATACTCGTATAGGCGACGCTTTCGACGGATGTTGGCCACCGTGCTCCGCTGTTGACCCGTTCGCCAGTCGCGTGAGGCCTCAAGCACCAGTCGGAGCGCAAACCCTACCTTTCTCCGTGCTGTGTACTGGCCATTTTTGGTCGGACGCGCATGCTGGGGAACATGCGCACGCCCCTGTTACGGCCGCGCCCGCCTCGGAGCAATCACTGCTGCACGCAACTGTGGCGCAGCTCCTAAACGTTCTGTTGGAAGTGGTGCATTCGCAGCATTGTGCTTTAAAGGGAGACCCCGAGTCCCCTCAGCCAAGCGTTCCGAATAGCTTAAGGGTACCTCTGCCTGAGTACAGCGTTAATCGGACCGCATCAGTGCCATAGAGTACCTCGAGGCGCTGCACCGCTATCAGCAGGCTACGCGGCTAAGCGAAAGCGTTATCCTAGGCTCTGTTTTGCCGTGTCGCTGATAGCCCAAGCGGCGAGGTGGTACCGGCTATTTGGCCACCAAGCTCGTTCTATGGAGAAGTTTAGAGTTTAGGGTGCTCTGCCGCAGTGAATTCCTTCCTCCTGAATACGAGCGCCGCATGCGTCGCGAGTTAGAGCTTCGCACACAGCAACCCGACGAATCTCTTGTCGAGTACGTTCGGGCTTTGCAGGAGCTCTACCTCCTTGCTGATCCTACGGCATCAGACGCCGAAAAAGTAGAGCGAGCCATACGTCGGCCTCATCCAACCTTCGCCGCTTACCTTCGGAGCGCCCGTTATTTTGACCTAAACGAGCTGGCATCCGATGCGAATCGTATTCAGGGCGACAATCTTGTGGCGTGAGCCTATCGCCCGCTGCCACCACTATCAGCGTCTGTCGAGCCTCGTTGTGCGTGGGCTGGTCGTGACTCGTCACACTATGATTCCCCGAACCATGAGGCGGCCTCTGACATGAGAGACAAGGACGCGCTCGACGTGTCGGGCCGCGCTCTGGACCCGTACTCGTACGCCCGGTTGGCCA
This sequence comes from Rhipicephalus annulatus, assembly GCA_013436015.1. NCBI lineage: Eukaryota > Metazoa > Arthropoda > Arachnida > Ixodida > Ixodidae > Rhipicephalus > Rhipicephalus annulatus. The sequence continues at coordinate 518,619 of WOVY01009598.1, forward strand.
CCGTTGCCAGGCAACGTGAACAAGAGGCAAAACCCCGTGCTCTAGTGCACTAGGATATATCCGATCACGGAGCCCCCACTGCGGCCAACGAACGCACACCTCGTAGCTCGAAAGTATCGCCAAAATCCTCCCCTGATGGAGTAAAAGGCGTTGTCTGCTTTCGTTGCCGTGAGCGTGGTCACACCGCGCGTGAGTGCGACGCGCCCCAACCGACACAAGGGCCCGCTCGCCCATCGGAAAACGGAGTGAGCCGTCGGTGAGCTCGCCTTGCCGGTGGCTGCAGCAGTAAGAGAGCACGGGAGTGTAACACAATCTTTTGTACCGATGACGTGTCGCGCTGGACATGACAACCTAGCCACGCTGGTGCCGTTCATCGCCCTTAAGATCGCTGGTCGAGAGTTTGCGGCCTTTCTGGATAGCGGGGCTTCGATCTCGTTGTTTGGCGAAGAGGTTAGGGCTAATTTGCGCGAACGCTCTGTCCGCATTCGAGCTTTCGACACTGCCTTCTAGCTCACTAGTAGTACCACCACCTCGTGCGGCGCTGCGCGGTTGGTTGTGCGTTGGGAGAATCGGCCACGCTGACAGTGCTTTGTGCATGTCCATGCTCTTTCCGTGCCTGTGATTCTCGGTCGCGACTTTCTCGCACGCACATGTATCGTGATCGACGCCGCAAGAAGAGGCTACAGGGATGACTCTTCCGGCGCCCTACGGTCTTTTGCTGCATCTCCTGTGGTCTCGGCTGCCAGTAAGTCACCGAACGCCATAAGAAAGAAAGAGAAAAGGAGACAAAATGCCGCCTCCGCGGCCCGCGTCTCCCCCTCTGACGCCACGACTGGTACTTCGGCCGGCGCGGCGGAAAACGGTCCGTGCGTACACTTTTTCCTCGAGCATAATGCTGCCGCGGTGAACAAAGTCTCCGCTATGCCGGTGACCCTCCTCGCCCCCCCCCCCCGCTAAGCAGCACCTCGAATGGCTCGCTGCCGCGTTTGCTGGACAGCTTGTAGAAACGTAAGAAAGCACGCCTCTCGTCGCTGTTGACACGTTTTAGCGATCCGTTCACGCAACGCCCGGGTTGCACCTCTCTGGTTAGGCACCGGATTGACACAGGCGACGCCCAACTATGGAAATGCAATCGTCGCCCCGTTAGTGCGGCAAAGAGGGAAAGAATTGGCCAGGCACTGGATCAGTTGATTGAGACCAGAATTCTCCAACGCTCTAACAGTCCTTGCGGTTCACCGGTGGTAATAGTCCCCAAAAGAGACAGCTCTTACCGGCTCTGTGTGGACTACCTGCCGGCTGAACGAGGTCACGAGGAAGGATGCTTATCCTATGCCTAACGTTTACTCGATCGTGGCTGATCTAGGTGGTGCTTCCTACTTCAGTACCTTGGAAGCTAGCCGCGGTTACCTACAAGTTCAGATGGAGCAGGCTGCGGAGAAAACTGCGTTGATCTCTCACAGAGATTTGTACGATTTTACCCGCATGCCGTTTGGCTGTTCTAAAGCTGCAGCTACGTTCCAGAGATTGGTAGACCGCATTCTAGGGGACACTAAGTAGAAACACGCCATGGCGTACCTCGACAATATCGTCATCTTTTCTCGAACATTCGAGGAACACCTTCACCACTTGGAGGATGTCCTCGGGAGGTTGCGTGCCGGCGGGTCGCCTTTGAAACCGCAAAAAGCTCAAATAGCTGAGACTAGCATCTCACTATTAGGCTTTACCATTCAGAGCGGTCGTGTTCTGCCGTGCGAGGAGAAGGTACGTGCCATTGTGGAGTACCCGACGCCGGTAAACATTCAGGGCCTGAGGCACTTTTTGGGCATGGTGAACTACTATCGACAGTTCATCCCAAACTCTGCAGCCCTCCAAGCGCCCTTGACTGCACTTTTGAAAAAGTCGGCACGATGGAGATGGGGGCAATAACAAGTGCGAGCCTTCACGGCGCTCTCCGAAGCTCTAGTGGCCACAGCCGAGTTAAAGCTGCCCGACTTGAACAGGCAGTTCATTTTTCAAGCGGATGCGAGTGACCTGGGTCTCGGCCCGGTACTGCGTCGGGAGCACGACGGTGTCCTCCAGCCAGCCGCATTTGCGAGCGGGTCACTTAATGGCGCCGAGCGTAACGATAGCGTCCCAGAAAGGGATTGTTTAGCTCTAGTTTTTGCTCTCCGGATGTTCGACTGCTATGTCGACGGCGTGCCATTCGGGGTATAAACAGGCCACATGGCGCTCACCTGGCTTAAGCGCTTGCGCGAGCCCTCGGGCCGCCTCACGCGCTGGGCGTTCACCTTGCAGTGGTACAACTTTGTTGTGCGCTACTGGAAAGGGAGTTCGAGCGTCGTGGCTGAAGACTTGTCGCGTGCCCTCGTTTTGGCGTCTAGCACTTGTCTCCATCAATGTCGAGAGTAGTCGTATCAAGGAGACTCCGGGCCCTCTGGCTCCAAAGGGCCGAAAAGGGCGAACCACGATGGCGAAGTGACTTTCGAGTCGACAGCCTCGGGTGAGGACGCATACCTGGTAGACCCTGTAAAGTGTGCTGGTATCGTCTTTAGCAGAGAGGAGCTACTCAAGGCACAGCAGGATGATCCGTTTTGTCAACACATTGTTGACAAGCTCAAAGAGCCGAGCTCGCAAGCGGAGGGCGGCGGTGTCATGCAAGGTTCTTTCAGATGTTTCGTAAGAAGAGCTTTTTAAGGTTTAATCCTACAAGAGACTTAACGAAGGGACAAAGCCGTTGGTACCAAAACTCAAACAAGAATTTTAGTTGAAAAGTAAAAAGACGAAAATCCCCCACAAAACGAAACAACTAATAAACAGTTAAATGTACACGGCGAAATCGATCTACCAACACTCAACAAAGAAATTCAAAGTATTAAATTGAGTCTAACGTCCGAATGGGGCTGAGCGGTGGAGTAGGGCGAGATATCTGTTCGGTCTCACCCACACTCTGAATTACGGCGACGTTGAGCAAACCGGAACGCGGTAATTCCTGCTTCAGGATTCAGACAGGACGTGGATGAACGAACGCTGGCTGCTGACGATACGTCGAGAAACGAGACCGGAACGTGGTGGCTCTGGCTCTAGGAGTGTGGACCCGTCGGTGACGAGAGAACGCGGGTTGGCGGTGACGCGTCAGGAAACCGGGGTCAACCAGGCCTAGCAGCTGGGTGCACAGCTCGGGCACGTAGAACGACGGCTGTTGCTCGCATGTTGGAACCAAAGTCCGCAGGCCTTGGGTAGAAGTTCAGGACCGGATGGCCACGGTCCTCTCGAGCGGGAACATGACGGCAGGAGGCCCCGGCTGGTTGAAGTCTTGCAGGCTCGGGTCCGACGCCCGACGGCCCATCTTGAGTGCCCGGTTCGGTGACGACCTTCCGCTTGCCCCGTCTTCTTCGAACTCTCCTTTATCTGCTCTGCTCAGGCTTCTGCTTCCGCTCTGGCCCACTTGTCTAGTTTCGATTGAAGATTCTGTACTTTCGTGGTACCCAGCCATTGCGCCTTGAAATCTCCGTGGTCTATGATCATTGTTTACCTTAACTTTTATTTCGTTCACTGGGTGCCACGCGACATCATGCACGCGACGTCTTCACTGCCGTTGTCATTGTCGTTGTCTAGGCAGCACAGCGCGTGCACTCTGTTCTCTTCTGTTTTTGTGACGCGCAGTTTCCAAGGGCGCACTTTGAACGCGCACTCCACTCAACACAGGCGGTCAAGCCGCCGGGCGCGAACAGACAGCTGGTATTGCTGTCGGGGCCGAGTGCCGTGCCCAGGCTGGTAGTGCTGCGGGCACGTTGTACTCGTACCTGCTTGATGACGACGGTGTTCTCCTGCGCTACGTCGCATTTGAAGAAGCTCCGCAGGAGTCTTTCAAAGTGTTGATATCTGCAGTCTAAGGAAAGCCACCCTAGGTGTTTCCACGACTCTCGGTTGGCCGGACACGCGAGTGGCCTAAGGATCTTCAAAAGTTGTGCCGCTCTGCTACCTGGCCTGGCATGGAGCGCGACGCGCTTCACTAGACCCGCTCATGTCGCGTGTGTCAATGAGTGAAGCCTCGCGGGGACAAGCCTCCTGGGCTCAGGCAGCCGATCGACAGCCAACAACCTTGGCAAATCGCGGCCTGTGATATTATGGGACCTTTCCCAAGAAGCCGGAAAGGCCACGTGTTTCTCATTGCTGTCATAGATCACTTCATTTCGTGGGTCGAACTGTTTCCCCTTCGGAAGTTAACGGCACGCGCAATCTAGGACAAGTTGACGAGGTCTTTACCCGATTTGGCTTTCCGGCGGAGTTGATTATGGACAATGAGTCCTATTTCAAGGTCAAGGTGTTTGTGGATGCATGTGCTGCTTTTGGAATTAAGCACCATAAAACAACCAGGTATCACCCACAAGCCGACCCAACCGAGTGGATCAACCGGAACTTCAAGCCGTTGCTGTCAGCCTTTGCGCAGCAACACAGGGATCGGAATGCCTGTCTTAACGAGATCGGCTTCACCTTGCGGTCTACGGTCAATCGCTGGACAGGGTACACCCCCGCCTTCTCCAACTTCGGGAGAGAGCTGCCTAACCCCATGGACTGCGTCCTACGGGGCGGCGGCGCGGCAAGCGCCTCGGAGGTCAGCGTGTCTTGTGACGCGGCGGAACTGCGCTCACGGATGAACGCGGCCCTCGCACTCTCCCTTACCAACCTGGCAAAAGCGCGAGCTGGTCAGAAGGCTCAATACAACCGGTCGCATCGGGAGGTCCATTACGATTTCGGCGATATCGTCCACAGGCGCAATCATGTCTTGAGTGACGCCGCCAAAGGCATCTAGCCCCCCTTTCGGCCAAGTGGTTGGGCCCATACCGAGTGTAGACCTAAGTGTTGCCCCTGGTATACAAGCTGGCTGACTCCCAAGGCAGACCAGTCAGCGGTCAAGTTATCGTCTCCGACCTCAAATTTTTTGTTGCCCCCAACAACGACTTCGGGGAGGGGAAAGCGGTCACCGAACCGCAAAAACCGGGATAAGGCTGGTCCCAAACTAAGCCACCGGTACACACTGCGAAAGCGCACTTAAGCTGATTTTCGCCCCTGGCATGTAGCGGGAAGTTATTCCCTCCATGTAAGGGAGCGGAGATTTAGAGCTGCTGTGCGAGAACCCATCCAGCAGCCACAGTAATGGCTACCTGGCGAGCGTTCTCTCTGGGCACACCATTTCATGCGCTGTGTGCGAAATATCCACCTTTTTCCCAGCACTCCCGGTTGCTAGAGAGACAAAAGCCCTTTTCTCGGTGGCTCACTCTATCACTGGCTATCTTCCACCTAGTCGGCGGGAGAAGAGGAGTGTGCGCTTTATTGGCTCACGCAACCTTCAATCTTACGGAGTAGGCGCTCTTTATTGGGCCAGCCTGTCGCGCCTCCGGGACTGCACCTTCAGTGGCGTTTCGGCTTTTCACCGACACCACAGCCTTCGTGATGTCCTCCTCAATGGCCCGTTGCTCCAGGGAAAAGCTTAGGAGACCACCCGCGCGCTCGTCCGTTCCGCGGGCACCGGCCGCGTCTTTGCCGCCTCAATCGAATGCTCCCCCGGCCCCGGCCAACAAGACACCATCTCGTCGTGAGGTCGCTACGTGGACGTTCCAACAAGGCACTGAGGCCCCGCTCACCTTCGTGTCGACTCGTCGCTGGTCCAAGCAACGCAAAGTCTGGGTGGGGTTAGACCCTGAGTCCGTCCCGCGTTTTATCCGCAGACGCACCCTTTCGGACCTGCTCGACGCTTGCGAAGGTGCCTCGATGTCACTTGTTCCTGAGGCCTCCAAGTGTGACGCCTGCAGTGTCCTGCTGGTGCGCGAGGCTACCAACCTCCGTTCGCAGATTCCCCTAGCGAAGTCCGGCAGTGCCCCTGCATTCCTGTCCACTTCGGCGGTGCCACCTGTCCAAGGCCTTCAACCTGCTCTGTCGACAGACTCCGTTCAGGTGGTGGTAGTGGCGCTTATCACGGACTCTTCATTCAAGTCGGCCATTTTGCTGTGGCGCCCGCCACCCTCCCACGGCCCCAGGTTCCAGCTGAGATGCCGCCGAACGAAGACACCGGGACCCCGATGATCTCGGGGGTGGCACTGAGCTGGATTTCAGTTTTTTTTATTGTCGGTGGATGCTTTTATTACGGCTTCTTTAGCGCGGCCTTAGTCTTTAGAGGGGGGGTTGTGGGAATCGAGAGCGCCCTCCTACCTGGCGCCTAATTCCCCAGATGCCGCGTGCGCGCCGACTGCGTATCCCGGGTGCGCATAGGCACCGGCATTCGCCGAGGCGGCTGCCAAGGCGCCTCTTGGTCTGGGCTAGTCAAAGGTCAGCACCGTCCCGCACTGGCATGTCCGGTCACGCTACTGCTGGCGCGCTGCGCGGGCCTACGTCACAACGCAGCGCCATTTACCTTTGGCGCGCGTGACATCCTCTTCTCCTACGAACTATGTCGCGCCCGACGATTCGCTCGTCGCGGCAGATGGTCTCAGGCCTCCACAAGAGGTTGACGCGCTCCTCAGCAGGCAGCTTCTCGTTCGTGCGCTCGACTTCGGCCCTTGTGGTGGAGTCGTCGCGCCCTAGGCAAGCGTACTTGCTTGGTCTCGCGGATTTTCGTATACGGCCTGCAAGCCCGTGACTGTCGCACTGTGCTGCATCTTGGGTTATAAACCCGTTGTGCTTGTGTTCCTGCCTCGTGCGTGGCTTTTTGCGCCGTGTCGGAGAAAATAACGAACCCGGCCACAGCGTCGTCACACGCAGCGGCAGTGGAAGACGTCGCATTCCTACACGGATGCGCTTAGTAGGTAAGCCTAGTGCAAACCTATCTCCACACGCTAAGGGGCTTCCAATGGGTACAGTAGCTGCACAGGGCGCTTCACAACAGTGCCGTCGAGGAAGGGTAGTGAGGAAGTCCTCACGATGCCGCCCCGTCCACAGATCAAATCCTCTAAGCGAGCCAAGCTCCCCAGTTGCCTTGGACGATGTTTTTCGCCGAGTTTTTCTACATTGCCTTTCTTCAACATGTGATTTCTTTTTCCTTAGTTGAATGTGTAGTTCCTGAGTTCATTGAGGTACTCCTTCAACCAACGATACCAGAAAGTTTGCTTATAATTTTCTCGTTTGCTCTAAAGTTTCTTCAGTTGATATTTGGCCAACTCGGTGTTGATTTTGAGGTCGTAACGTGGTAGCGTTGTCAGTCTTCTTGCTCGAGAAAAATCTGCTGGGGATAGTGGGTACGGCTCATCCACGTCATTGTACAGATATGTTAAAGGCTGAGAATTCATCACTGCTTCCAATTCTGTTAGAAATGTAGCCAATTCTGTCTGATTGAACAGGCGTTGACCAGGAATCTTCTTCAAGCAGGTCCTCATAGAACTTTCAAGTCTCTCGTAAAATCCGCCCCACGAAGCACCCCGCAGGCTGATGAATTTCCACTGAATCTTCAAAGAAGAGAAAAATGCAAGTACTTCGGGATGTCAAATTTTTCGCAGTGCTTTCCTAGATTTTTGGACATTTTGATGAAAGTTCGGACATTGTCGCTGTGCATTGTGGGACAGAGGCCTCGACGTTATACGAATCTCCGATATGCAGAAAGGAAATTCACCGTAGTCAAATCTTCAACAAGTTCCAAGTGAACACCTCTTGTTAGAGCACAAGTAAAAAGAGCAATGTAAGGGCGCTGGTGAAGATTCCTTCACCAGCGCCCTTACATTGCTCAAAGTGGATCCGCAAAATCCGTTTCTCTTACAAGAAACGGAGGGGTTTGAGTACAACTATTCTGTGGTATACAAGGTCAAACTTGCTCAACTGGTTTAGACTGATGGCGTTGGCAGATGAGACACTATCGTACTGTTTTTTTCACCCGCTGTCTGGTGTGTAATCCAGTATTGTTCCCCGATTCGAGTCAGTGTGTATCGTGCTCTTCCGTGGAAGACTTTTTTGTTAGCAAAACTGATGAATAAAGTAATGAGATGAGAGCCTTTCAGTCGGAAGATTGGATGGTGAGAACCGTACGAGTCGTTTGTCATCTGAGCTTTTCCTTGAACTTGAAGCAACCCGTTGTTGTCGAGGAACAATCTTAATTGTCCAACTGAACTTTGGGAAGGAAGCGGATTCTCTTTTGCGACACAGTTGCATTCGTTACCAATGTGAGCTCTCTGATCTACACAAATAAAGTAGCACTCCGCCTTTTCGATTTCTTCAGCACACAGCTCCTCGAACCTATCACTTTCCTTCTTCAACTTTTTAACATAAAGATAACCCATGCCGTTATTCATAGAAGTTTTGTGAAGCTGCTGAATCGTTTCTCATCAATCAGCGTTGGCATCAATGTTCTTGTGCTAACAGCGTGGGTATTGATTTCTGCCTCCGTCTCAGCTGCCTCGAATTTTTCGTTTAAGAGGTCAAGCTTTCTTTCGAATTCAGACCAGAATGTATGAGACTGGCAAGCCATCCGGGTTCATCTCACCACAACTGTGATCTACTCCGTTTGTGTACAGTCAAGGCTCGAGTGAGCAAACCTGCAGGATTTTTTTTTCCGGGGCAAAGTTGCCATCGAGAATATTCTGTCAAATTTCTGATCTCTTGCGTCCTGTTCGTACAAATGCCGCCCAAGAAACGGGGTACTTTTGAATCCAGCAAAGGGTAATCTGGGAATCGGACCGAGAAATTGCGTCACCAACGCCCAGGTCACAATTCTTGATAATGTAAGTATATAAGCGGCCTGCAAGCAAAGCTTACATCAATTGCAGCCTCGCCGAGGTTACCGTCTTTAACGGCGCAACACTTGTCTTTGCCAATAATAGTATAGTGCGGACGGTACCACTTGAGTTGATGGTACGAAGGTAGGCTACAGCACTGTATGCTGACTCACTTACGCCGTAAAAGATGTGAAGGTCTGCCTTTTAATAAGCGCCTTTGCTGCCCACTGCCACGAACCATGGAATACTTAGCGATTGTAGCATGGCTACCTCCTTGCTCTATTTTTTCGAAACAGCTGACAGCTTTACTGGCATGGTGTCATCCCGGGAATTCGAGGTTTTCCAATCAGAGATCTTGTAGAAAGATCTTTGCCTTTGCATGAAAGAGAAATAGAAACCGCAAAGCGTCGTAGATCCTTGCAACAGCCTGCATCACAAAGAGTTTGTTATTCGATGCTCCTCCATAAGCTGTAGAATATTCTAGGTCTTAAACGAAGAAGTATCCGTCTGCTTGTTCCAATAAATTTCCAGGACTTTCAGAGGTCCACAAAGGGAGCAAAGTGATTTTTCGGGAGAAGTGATTCCTTCTTCAAAATGGCAGATAGAAGAGGGTCCTTGCTGGCCCACTTACGAATGTTCGTCGAAGCATCTTTGAAGATTTTATTTATCTCTTTATGCATTTGAATAGCTTGTTCAATGATGTAAGCGCCAAGAAGAAGATCATCCCTATATATGGAGTCTTGCAGTGGCCGGGCTGTCGAAGAAAAGCGATTTTCTTCGGACCTGAAGTGGTGTTTTAAGGTAGCAGTTAAAAGAACAGAACTTGAAGTAGCTTCGAAGGGCACTCTCGTCATTTTTCAATCTTCTGTTTCCGGCAGTGGGCTGTCCACTTGAGGTGAAGTCTTGAACCACAAGAAGCGAAGCGCATCTCTGTCGGGCTATTGCAGGCCAATTTGAAGGAACGCCTTTTCAACATTAACATCATTGCTATCTTGTAGCGTCGGAAACGAAGCAGTAGCGTCACAACTTTGTGATTTAGATTTGGGCTGGCTTCTAGATTGTCGTTTAAGGACTTTATCCCAGATTTGTAAGAAGAAGCGTCAAACACGATGCGTACCTTTGTAGTAGATCGGTCCTCGCATATGACAGCTCGGTTTGGCATAAAGTACCGGGGTTCAAATGGTTTGTCTCTTTTTAGGTACTATTTCAGCATATCCTTCTTCGAGGTACATTCGAATAACTGCGTCGTATCGTTTAAAAGCTCACTGTCTTTGTTCGGCTTCTTCATAAAACTGTGTAGATGTTTAGGGTGCAACTGCACGGTCTCACCCAGAGCAACCCTTTCATTCCACGGTAGCTCCACTCCATAACGAGTGTTCTTCGTTTTGATGTTGTTCTCAAAACTTGCCAGCACCAATTTCGGGACCGTCGTTCCTTCCTTTTCGGCTTGAATACCGGAGCCTTTTAGATCCCAGAAACGAGTCAGAAGTCAGAGATATCTTGCTCGGTCTCCGTGGTTCGTAGGACTGCAATACCGGAACAGTATGTAACATCGGCTGCAGTAGACAACGGTCCTCGCCCAGTCCTTCTCGCTTTCTTATGGACAGGTTTCAGCTTTTTTAACATAGGCTTCACGGTACCATTTACTATATATAGGCTGATCCCATAAGGACCACAATCTGTTTGTCTTCTACTCCCTGCAAAGAGAGAGCTCGCGTATCAAAGTACATCTTGCTCATTTCTCTTATAACGTTTTCTTTTGGTTGCGGAATGCATTCAGTGCATATCGTGTCCACCCCCAGCGCCTCTATTGAAGTGGGAAACTTCTGGTCGCAGGGAGAATTGATACACGCACCTTCTTCATGATTTTTCGTGTATTGTGGCCCCCGAACACACCGATGGTCAACGTTTCCTCTTCGATTAGTTCACATCCGAGTCTTCCATAAGCTTCGGTTGTAATGAAGCTACGGTAACTTCCGCCATCAAAAAGGACTCGGTAGCGACCTGATGATTTGGCACCCAATACGATCGCTGGCAGACTCTGCAGTATAATGACTGAACTTGCCTGTTTGAACACTAGATTGATCGATGCAGATATCACATTGTCATTTTTGATGTCGACGTATGCGCAAACTGATGTTGCGTGCTTCGTTGCGCACTTGCCACATTTTAACTGGCTTCTGTAATCTTTTGACATGTGGCCCTGTTTAAGGCAACGAAAGCATCGTCCTGCATTGATGAGCAACTCCCTTTAGTTTTAGAAGTCGCTATCCTTGGTATCAGTGACTTCGGCAAAAGCTTTTCAGACCAGCAGAACAGGTATTGTTGTGGACTTTTTCTTGAGATTTGTAGATAAGTGGCCGTGAAAACTTCACGTAAATGACTGGATTTTGCTACTTCCTTATCTGGGGTTTGACGAGTTTCCGTTACGTCTTCTTTAGCAACAGCTTCCCGTCAAGTGAGCTGAAGGTCGAATATTTCCAGAAGCATTCGAAGACAGTTTTCTTCTGAAACGATTACGTGGTTTGAATTGCCTTGCGTGTTCGAAGAGGATGCAGCCGTTGAGGATGCCTCGTGCATCTCGTGGAAACGCAGCACCATGACCGTCGGTCGAACTTTTACCAGGATTTTCCGAAGCATGAAGCAATAGGTTGTCGAGTTTGTGCCAGGCGCCTAAAGGCTTCGAATGTGAACGTGTGCCTTGTCATAAAGTTGCCTCAGCTGAGGAACGTCTGCTGACGACGACATCGGCTTTAGATCCAGAAAACCTTGCATATTGTCCTGCACAATGATCTGTTCATCTCAAAAACGGTTCTTTAAAATTTAAGTAGCGTCTTTATAGCACTCACTCTTCTGCAGCTTGTAATTCCGATATGGCCGATGCGGCCGCTCCAGTAACCAAACTGTCTAAGTAGTTGAACTTGTCAGCTGTGCTTAACTCGCTGTTTTTGTGAAGTGCTGATTTAAACGGTGCCGAAGTCTCGGCCATAGTCTGCGGTTACCATCAAATTTTACGAGTTCTATTTGGGGAAGCTTGCTTTTGCCAGATGATAACAAGTGAACGTTCGTAAGGAGTGGGACTGGAAGAGCCAGACATTTATTCAGCTTCACTCGTAGATTCGCTTTGAGGGTAACAATCTTGTCACGGTATTCTCCAGCGTCTAACGTCTCGCTGTCGAACAGGTCGTCTGGCGTCTCTTCAAAAATTGTCTCATCCACTTTCTCTATCTGACCATAAAATGAGCTTATTCGGTAAAGAAATACACTTACTGCTACTGCCATGACAGCTTCATTTCCTCGTAAGTGGCATTCTGCCTCGAACAACAGGATATTCAGTTGGGACCGCAGGCTGTGGCATCGTCTAAAATATTGTTCCATTCTGCCGCCCGCACTCAATGTATCGCGCCAAGATCGCAAGCGCCGTTTTTCGAGGTGTTTAGGCTCCTAACGTCGATGATGTTGGCATCGTCAAAGGTCCTAGGTTTTAGGCATCATGTGTTGAACCTCTGAGCCTTAGTGCTGCTGCGCGGCTCACATGAAGCAAAGAACATGTTTTCGCAGATGAAAGGCTTTATTGGAACTCAAGAAGGAAAATGTAAGGGTGAGCCGGCATTGTCACGATGCCAAGCGTCAGCTCTTCAGGAGGTTCAATATAGATGCTGGCTGCTCTTCTGTTGTGAGGGATAAATAAAGAGAATTCAACAGGGCTCACAAAAAATACATGTTGTGTTCCATCATATTATTTTGTTAAAATTCTAAATGCTTACCTGAAGTCCTTGGCATCTCTACCAGCATGTCCTTTACTGAGAGAAGGCAAATCTATATATAAATGCTTAAATTCATACAAGTGGCACACAGCATGCAGATTAAAAAGCAGTAAAACACAACTTACTTGAAGCTATATTTGCTCTAACGGTATCTTGCAGAAATGCGATTTATTTTAAATGCGAAGCATTTCTTAGCGAACTTCGGCGACTTTGAGCGTATCTATCTATCTATCTATCTATCTATCTATCTATCTATCTATCTATCTATCTATCTATCTATCTATCTATCTATCTGTCTATCTATCTATCTATCTATCTATCTCTCTATCTATCTATCGGTCTATCTATCTATCTATCTATCTATCTATCTATCTATCTATCTATCTATCTATCTATCTATCTATCTATCTATCTAGCCACATGCGACTTTCGGCTCACCTAGCCGTTTCAATAATGGTATCGATACCAAAGTTGATGCGGCATAATATGACTGTATTAGGAACATAATTGGCTACCGTGACATGAACTTCATGATATGTGTGTCATGAATGTCTTGATTCACATTTCAAAGTTCTGCAGCTCTCACGTTGGTTTCGTTCACATGGCATGTTGCAAAACTCGTAAAGTATGACATGATTGCATGACGAACACAAGTGACAGACCCTAACATGAAACTCATGACATGCGTGTCATGACATGCGTGCCATGTAACAACATGACTACAAGCCACGCTCATGATGCGCTGGCGATCGTTTCGCTAGCTTCACTTATAACAAATTTGGTATTACGGGACGTAAATGGATGACGAAGGTATGATTCTAGTGCAAACATTAAAAACATGAAATGCGTGCCAGGTGAGAACATCACTAAATGCTACGCTCATCATGCGCTCGTGGCCGTTTCGCTAGCTTCATATGTGCAAACTCGGTATTACGCGACGCGAATGGACGACTTAAGTAAATGAGACATCTAAACATGATAATCACAAATTGGCTGTCATGTGACATTATGACTACATGCCACACTAATTATGCGCTCGCAGCCGTTTCGCTAGCTTCACTTATGCCAAATTTGGTATTACGTGAGGTCAATGAATGACGAAGGTATGCGACTGGTGCACACATGATAACCATGAGATGCGTCTCATCTGAGAACATAACTACATGCCGCAGTCAAGGTGCCAATGCATTTCGACGTCAGGCGGTGTGCGTGCTCGCGGGCGTTCATTTCGTCGCGTCACGCCCAGTTGCGACGACTGGCGCCGGTTTTACCATATAGGCGTGCGCCACGCTGCGTTGCTTTAACGCATGCGCGTTTCAGCGCGTCCGGCGTCACTTCGTCACGAAAAAAGGGAGACGCAGTGTTGTCTGCGTGACGAATGGGTGTGAATTTTGTGCCGGTTGCCTTCAGGCTGCGCCGACGGACGCTGGTCGCGTCGGTCGCGCTTGGCGTCAGACTATAGATTTTTCACGTTTTTCTAACGTGGCGTCACTGTGCACAGCGTGCGCGCACGTCAACGCTACATTAGAGTATATTGGGCCCTGCGTGATGCGCTCGTGACCGTTTTGACACACATTCACATTTTGACACGCTCCACACATACCACATTTGATGTTATGTGTCGTCAATGGATGACGAAATATATGACTGGTGCAAACATGATAATCTTGACACACGTGTCATGTAAGAACATGACAACATACTACGCTAATAGCGTGCTGGCAACCGTTTCGCTAGCTCCACATATACAAAATTTGGTGTCACGTGACGTGAATAGATGACAGAGGTAAACTACACATTCAGAATTGATAATCCTGACACAGAAGTCATGTACAGCATCATTTGTCTCTACCTCGTAATGCTGTGCTGGATTTAAAGTGACATATCAACCTTTCTTTTCGTGCTTTGCACATCATCGATTCCCACTGTACGTGAGATTTCTGCGATCGTTTTTTGCAGTGTAGCCTGAAACTGATGGCAGCTGAAACTGATGGCATTACTGCACTTTTCAAAATTTAGCTTCTTTCCTTGCCTCAATAACTTCGATTTCTGGAACTAAATTGTCTTTGGAATCAGATGTGGTTGGCTTGTTTGCTATTTCCCTCTTGGGGGGGGGGAAGGAAACAATGCAGTGAATTGCCAGTAGCTATGAAAAAATAAACTTGTGAAACAGAGGATCTATACTAGGTGCAAAAGTCTCAAAGAACAAGGAGCCACAAAAGAATATAATGACATTGTTACCTTCATCGCAGACTGGGAAGCAGTGAGTGAGACCTTATGGCTTGTCTGCGGCTGCCTCTTGCAACTATCTGCTACATGATTCTGGAAGATTTTGTTAGAGTGTCAGAATTTTCATGGACAGACAACCAGTTCAAACAAGAACCAAAATAACGCCCCTAATGAAAAGACTGTCTAGCGTACTCTCTGAAAGGAACCTGGCTTTTGTAATCTAACAATCACTGAGGCCATGAGTGCATGGCTCGCAATGTGGTACAGGGACCTCAAACTACACGAACTCGTGAACGCATAGCACAGTGGGGGTCAAGCGGAGACTCTGGGACATAAGTGCCTCAATTCCTTGGAAAAATAAAGCCCGAACACCAGAAACCTCACGTAATACCGAGCGCTCAGAAAACTTATGCTACCTGCTTTCTATATCAACGGCACTTGATAATGTAAATAGGAAAGTGGTTAACCACAATTTTACCGACTCCTGTGAAATCAGAACCTTGAGCGTCATTTAGGAGTTCGCGAGAAAGGCTGCTGACACCACTATCACTTCACAGTGTGGCTGTAGGATTCCGTACTATATTTCTGGTGGTTTTCATGTCAAAAAAACGGTGCTTTAAAATTAAGGGAACTTTTCAGACTAACTGCTGCAGCTAGAAGCGTTATGAAGGGTGAGCTTTCTGTTGCACCGAAAAAATGGGGGTCAACAAAAAAAAGGTTTTCAGACCCCTTAAGCTAGGAATAAAATATTACCGCTCACGTTTAAAGGTAATGTTCCACTTGACACTGCAGAATTGCGCTGCTGGGCATGGCGTGCGTGCTAGCGTAAAACATCGTCGAACTGCTTTCTTTTGACGCCGCCCGGCTACTGCAGTTTTTTTTTCACTCCTGCAAGAAGTAACATTCATGCATGCATGCACATACAACGCAGCATATGGCAAAATAAAAATATATGTGAGCTGCTTACATAAACCTGCCTCAAAACTTTCTTTTTGTTTAAGATGCCATCAGCCTCGTTCACATAAGGTAGGTTTGTAGAGGGGATTTTGAACCTTTTGTGCCTGATTTTCTCCTCCATGTTTTCTTTGTTCTCTCCATCACAACACGAAATGTCCTCCATTAGGACACCTTGCAACAGAAGGCAAACAAAAGGTTATATGCTGCCCTCGATCGACGACTATTCTTCAATAAAAATTACCGGCTTGCTCGCGCATTTCTTTAAAACAGACATTTCCTCACTCAATTATGATCACACTCTTTGCAACGTACGGAATGTAATGGTCTGCTGTTCTTGAACTAGACGTGGCACGGGACTCTCAACACACACTACAAGTTAATTGTGCTACTTGAACGTTCGTTCACGGTGCACTTTTGAATACATATGGCTAATTTTTGAAGAAGTTTCCATAGAAAGACAGGTTCTCACCATGATCCTGATCACGAATGGAAAAGATTTGTAATACCCAAACAATTTACTTGCCACGCCACGTAAGTCAAAAGGAAAAAGAAAAATATTGGCAACTGAGCGCTCACCAGCAAGTCTCAAAATGTAGATGCTGTACGTCCCTTCGTTTTTATCGTCGTTGGGATCAAGCCATTTGGCACGCAAGATTGTCCTGTTACTGAAATTGTTTTCGTCCACTGGATAGAATTCTTTGATGTCAGCAACGGGGATATCATACTGGCATTTGTCCGTGTCATTCTAGATATATCTTACCAGTGAAAACATCACAAAAAAATTTTTGAGTTGGCTAGAGGTTAAGAATCGCAAAGGACAACACAGGACTACAAACAACAAACCGCGCTAGGCCACACTAAAAATAACACAAAACAATCTAATATGCTGAACATAAACGAAGGTGGTGTCCTGGACCATAGAGTAACTTTTGCTATTTTCGCACAATCAAGTAAACACACCAAATGTTTTTACTATATTTATCTTTTAAAGTTCACCTAATTTACAAAACATAAAATAAAAAGCCACACGAGAACACTAACTTATGAATAATTGCCGCGAGTGCGGAGCAGCTCTCTCTTGAATGAGACCAGAAAATTCAGCTGCCTGTGCCGCCAGTGTTCGGTGGCTTTGTTGTCTGCATGCCGCATGACAAGTTCATTAAGGCCCACAGGGCTGAAAGAAAATCGAGGCTCGGTATGAGGTCATGAGCGAAGCTAGAGCAGCAATGAGGACAACGGCGTGATGGCCACGAATGCTGACATGGGCAGTGCACATTCCGATGACTTCTGCAGTACCACCATCGTAAACACGTACTGCCTGCGTCATAAACGGCGTCACACACTTGTGCTTCTGTGTCAATGAGGGTGGTCGTAGGAACATGCTAGACTTGTACATCAAGCAGGCTGTGGTGAGTGGGGAGCGTCGGTATAGGAATTACATTGGTCGTTGGTATTTCAGCGTCATCTCCATTATTTTTATTTTCCTGCTGCGATCATCCAGACAAGCTCGGTGAAGAAAGGTGCGCAGGCTACGGAGAGCGGGGTTGGCGTTACAGTGACGGGG
Organism: Rhipicephalus annulatus; assembly: GCA_013436015.1. Taxonomy (NCBI): domain Eukaryota; kingdom Metazoa; phylum Arthropoda; class Arachnida; order Ixodida; family Ixodidae; genus Rhipicephalus; species Rhipicephalus annulatus. The sequence continues at coordinate 535,835 of WOVY01009598.1, forward strand.
AGAGTGAGTAGCAAAGAACGGGTGAAGGGGCGTCAGGGGGGAGAAAGGCTCGTGAGAATACAAATCAAAATGGTAGGGTGAAGCGGCTTTATGTTTAGGCGTCGTAGGGTGCAATTAGGTAAGGGTAGGAAAGGTCTGGCATGGTGGGCATGACCACGAATGGCGGTAATAGCGAGAAACAGGAAAACGCTGATCGAAAAAAAAAACAACAACTTATATGCTGGTTGTTGGAAATTCGCCAGTTCAAAGGGATGCGGAAGAGAAATGTAGGAGGGTATCGGCGAGCGTGCCCTGAGCAGTCGTGTCCTGAAACGATTCAGAGGACACACTGATGGAAGGCCGCGGTTTGCAAACTCCTACCTCACCACAGCCTAAATGAATGCCACTGACGGCCGTTCTGGGTGAGAGGCTGCGTTGTGAAAACGGGTGTTTAAATAGGAACAGGACAGGAAGCTTCAATTTTCTGACGAACAATACGCTTGACGTTGTCATACGTGGGGGGCTGGCGGATGGCTTAAAATGATGAGGTTGTGGCCGTATTTTGCCCCCGTGTGAATCGCTGAGTAATGTGGTGGCTCTTGGCTTCCTTATACCACCGACACTGTTTGATGATTGAGTCAACGATGGCTACACTATTATAGGGATGAGAACATTTAATGTTTCGTCTACTATGACTTTCAGCACATGCAATACCTTTCAAGTCTAACACATGTACTCGTTATTCTGGCAAAGCAGGGCGATGACGTCTCGAATGTACGCGATGCACGACTCGGAATACGTGTGTGGACGAGCCGCCAGTATTCGGCAAAGCCATCTGCCGTCTAATGATGTTCTCTTTGAAAGAGTCCCAGCTTGTAACTTCAGCTTCGCGTGTCTCCAACCACACCCGTGGTGAGCCATCTAAGTAGAAAAGCACGTTGGCAAGTGTAAATGTCGCGCCTCATCTATAGGGCACTGATCTTTTTAAAACGGTCAATTCGTTTTTCTTTGTCAACGCCACCCTGTCGGGAAAATAGACCTCGATCACGTGCAGGTGGTAGGACGATGGTGGTGAAAGTGACGGGAGAGCAGGTGCTAAATGCGGTGTTTCCTATACCTGTGAGAATGTTGGACCGGTGTTGATACAGCCATTGCGGAGCATCGTGATGAATGCAGGAAACAAAAAGCTGCTCTACCATGATTATTCTACGTAAAGATTACTCGAGGCGTGGTTATTTACAAGCAGTATTTACGCTGACACCTATAGCACCGCCAAAGATGAAGGACAACACGCATGGCAGACATACAAGCACTGTCTATTCTAGTGCGTGTGCAGAATGTGTGATCAATATTATGTGAACTATGCGACAATGTATTGACGGCGGAGTGGTTCTTACTACAGACATAATGGCGTAGGCCCAGCGTCAGGTACATACCTAGATGCGTCTTTTGGAGACGCGTCCAGGCACAAGAGGTTGGCCAGTGTGCTCAGATTTGGGAGCACGTTAAAGAACCCCAGGTGGCCGAAACTTCTAGAATCTTCCACAGTGGAGTCTGTCACAACCATATCGTAGTTTAGGAATGTTAAACCTCAGATATCAGTCAATGAAACAATAAGGTACGATAGACCCCGGCAACACGGTGGCACCTGCTGCGTATAATATGCAAGTAGCGGTTTATTGAAAAAAGAACGCAACCCAAGCTCGACAGTCTCTTCGCTATCAGAACATTGTAGTGTGAAAAGAGATTTAAACCACATATTTGTTGCGCAGTTGGCATCACCTGAATTTTGGATGCTGTCTTTCTCATTTACCACACTGTACTATATATTTTAACAAGATTTTTTGCCCGATGATAAGTCTCTATAGGCTTTTATGCAAAGCAATGTGGCTTGCTGGTGTGACTGTGTTGTAAAAACTCAACCTTCACGCATAGGGCCGCTGTTTGAATTCCTTTCAGACCTGATTATGCTGTTTCTCATTTTTAGTTTTTTTTTGCTGCGATAGTGGTCACAGACACCGGTGGCGCCGAGGGCGGTGAAAAACTACGGCACCTAAAAACGGTTGCGCTTTGACCTTGTAACAGGTTTAGATGTAATTGACATGGCTGCTACTTTGCTTGTAAGCTGACATATATTTCACAGGTTTCCGCATTCCACTTAACAGGAACAATTTTATTATGTTGGAACTCTCAGAACAGAGGCACTTGTATTCGCTATAGCACTTTATTGATTCATTTCTGGCTTTGGTGTACTTGTAACCTGTAAACCACTCATTCACTTGACAATATACCAGGTGAATGTTTTTACAGGACATCATGTCTACTCATATGCATTCTTCGGTACTTTGAGGTACAGACGCCTGTTTTATTGGCACAATTTCCTGTATCAAAATTGTGATCAGCACACTCACGAGCACAACCTACATCAGTGCAATTTTTCGTTGTGGAGCTGGATGGCAGACGAAACAATACTGTGGTCAGAATTGAAATCACCAGAAAATGGCTGTAATGGTGCATATCGAAGGTGTTTCTTCCTGGAATAAAAAAAGGAGATCGTCAGGGAACAATAAGAACTAAAGCACAGTGTAATTTTGTTGCCTTGAGCGTTCTGAGCATTGAACGCGCGTGTCTTGTACGTGTGGACAAGCTTCAATTACGTGATACGAAGCGCCTGTAAATTGCACTTGACATGTAGAATTAGCACAAAATAAAGGATATCACTGATTTCCTAATATCACTAATGTCGCAGACGCCCCCGCAAGGGCGTCTGCGAAAGCAGGCGTTTGGTGTGTAGCAACACAACAGACCCGAGCTAACGAGGGGCGTCGACCTCTCCCGCGCCTAGCAGTGCGCGGCTGAGCCGTGTGCGGGAAAAAGGAGATCCTGGGGGTTGAGCTGACGCTGGGTGCTTAAACCTTTAGGGCCCCCTGGCAGAGGCAACACACCCCTTTGGCCCCATCTTCACGTTGACGGTACTCCTGGGCTGACCTATCCAGGGAAAATCGGCCGTCGCCTTTTCCTAATTCTCTCTACCTACATCTTTGTCTTCCCTCCCGTCTCTTTTTTTATCTCTCCTGTATACTCCTTTCTTCTATTTACTTCCTTGTTCTCTGGCAGAAACAGTTAACATTGTGTGGCCAACCACCCTGAGTTAAGCCATATTTCGTTATAGGTGTGGTAACCAGCTGGCGTGGACAGGTCTTCCGCGTGAGACCTTGGCCTGTGCCGTCGTTGGGCTACAAGATGGGCGGGTGCTACTGCGGCGGAAGCACACACAAACTAGATGGCCTCTACAGTCTTTGGACATCCCCAAGATTGGACATCCCCAACAAATGCACATCCCCAAGATTTCATGTGATTCAAAGCGTGCACGCAGAAAGAACAGCGAGACATGTTTCACCTTTGAAAGTATTCAGAACCCTAACTAACCGACACCTCAGGTCAATGGCTTAAAATAACAATTTAGCCAATGGTGACCTTTTTTTGGAAGTACTGTACAAGCAGCAGTACGAGAACCTTTAAGAAATCACTGCCTTCGAAGACATTTCAGTGTCCATCACACCTGACCCATCGCTAAACACTGTCTGAGGCGTCATTTCTGACGATGACCTGAAGTATGTAAGCGAACAAGAACTCCTAAACGTACTGAAGGACCAAAACATCACAAATGTGTATAGAATAAAAATCAAACGAGAAAAAAGGAAATACAAACAAAGCAATTTGTTCTCACTTTCGCATCGATCATACTACCAGAAACTGTATAGGTTAGATACACCCAACTCAAACTACGCCCATACATACCAAACCCGCGCCGCTGCTTTAAATGCAAGCCATACGGCCATAGCTCACAAAGCTGCAGAGGCCGAAACGCATGTGCTAAGTGTGCCTTTCACGAACACACTTCCGAAAATTGCGAAGTCAACCCACACCACTGTGTGAAATGCGAGGGTATTAATCCTGCGTACTCACGGGCTTGCCCAATATGGAAACAAGAAAAAAGCATTGTTACTCTCAATGTTAAGGAAAACATCAGCTTCAGAGAAGCGCGTAAGAGTCTTTCGTTGATGGAATGTAGAAGCTATTCCGTTGTGCTGCAACAGGGCGCTGCAACACAGCGGCCTTCAGCGCCTGCCTAGGGCACACCTAGTGACGCCGGGGTAGGGCACCCAGCACTCAAAGAAGACGCAGCTCCCGCTGCACTACTCGCTCAAACTCAGGCTGTGCGAACCCCAGGGTCAGTGAGCCTCAAAGCCTCCCTCCATGCGGCGAGGCTGAACGAGAAGCGAGGCTGAACAACTGCTTAAATAATTATCAAGATATGCGCACAGTATTGACTGCAGGCAAGCAAACTGCACCGGGTTCTGACGAGATACTTTACGAAATGTTAGCCCATCTCTCCGAATGCGCCCTAGAAATACTTTTAACCTTCTTCGATCAAGGTTTCATATCTAGGAAATTACCTGAAGCATGAAAGAAGGCCATCATCATCCAATTTATGAAACAGGGAAAACCACCAACCATAGCTAGTAGGCGATAGACCGATAGCTCTCACAAGCTGTTTCGCAAAGTACTTCGAAAGTGTGCCTATTATTAGGTTGTCATTCGTCTTGAAATTACGCAAACTCCTTGATATCAAACAATGTGGTTTTAGAAAATTATGCAGCACAGCCTTCGTACACAAAAAAAAATGTCTGGCCATCTTTTTTTTAGCTTGGAAAGGGCATATTTATTTATTTATTTATTTCAGGTATCCTCATGGCCCAGAGGACAATGTTGAGGGGAGTGGTACAGGATCAGGATGTTGAAAGGTGTTCGAATTGTACAAACATTGCACACATATGAGCAAATATACAAAAGCACTGAACAAACAAGTATCCAGTGGTGCGTAAAAGTATGCAAAAGTTTAACACAAATCTACACAGGTATTGCCTCTAGCATGAAAAGATAACAAAACTAACATTGACAACTTCATGCACATGACACATTGTAAGGTAAATAAACACTGTGAAGTTCAAGCTACACAGAAGTGAAGTAATCAGACACTTTTTTCCTAAACTGGTCAATATTGTTAGTAAGCACAAAGGATGGTGGCAGGCGATTCCACTCTGATGTAGTTCTAGGAATAAACGAATTTGAATATGATACAGTGCGACATTTCGGGATACCAACTTTGCAAGAATAATCTATGTGCAATGAAACATGAGCAGGGGGTAAGATAGGAGCAGTTTTAAGGGTGGCGTTCAATTTATAGATTTTAAAGAAAAGGCACAAGCGCGATATCTTCCTGCGCAGTGTTAGTGGTTCAAGAGACAGAGTTGCTTTCATTTGCGTTACGCTTGATAAACGGCCGTAATCGTGAAAGATGAAACGCGATGCTCTGTTTTGGGTTGCTTCAAGTGCCATTATTAGTGAATTATTCCATGGATCCCATACTGAAGACGCGTATTCGAGTTTAGATAGAACAAGTGACTTGTACAATAACAGTTTAACAGAAGCGGGGGCTAGAGAAAAATGTCGCCGAATAAAACCAAGCGTCCGGTTAGCATTTAAGATAATAGAGGAGACATGCATATTCCAACTCAGGTCTGCTGCTAAAATAACCCCGAGGTATTTATAGGACGACACTGGTAGCAATGGGGAGCTGCTTATACTGTAAGAGGAAGGGTTTAATTTACGTTGGCGTGAGAACCGCATTACTTTACATTTATTAATATTAAGTGTCATATGCCAAGTCGAGCACCAATTATCGATAGCGTCAAGGGCCTGTTGAAGCAAAGAAACGTCAGCAGCATTTTTTTTATTTCACGGTAAATAACACAGTCATCGGCAAAAAGCTTCACAGAAGAAATCAGATTGCTAGGCAGATCATTATTATATATAAGAAAAAGCAGCGGACCTAAAACTGAGCCTTGTTGGACGCCTGAAGTGAGAGGTAGAGTTGAAGAGTTAAAACCATTAACATGAAGAAATTGAGAGCAATCTGTTAGAAAACATTTTTTCCACTTAAGAACGTTAGGGTCGATATTCACTTGGCTTAGTTTGTGAAGAAGCAGGCTGTGGGGAACTTTATCGAATGCCTTACAAAAGTCTATGAATATGCAATCAGCCGCGGAACCATTATCAAGTACAGAATGAAGGTTGTTTGTGAAGGCTACCAACTGCGTTTCACACGAAAATAATTTTCTAAAGCCATGTTGCTCAGGTGAAAAAAAATTAGAATGATTCAAGAAATTTTGCCAAGTGGGAAGCGATGACGTGTTCAAATATTTTACAAAAAATACTCGTTAACAAAATTGATTGATTGATATGTGGGGTTTAACGTCCCAAAACCACTATATGATTATGAGAGACGCCGTAGTAGAGGGCTCCAGAAATTTAGACCACCTGGGGTTCTTTAACGTGCACCCAAATCTGAGCACACGGGCCTACAACATTTCCGCCTCCATCGGAAATGCAGCCGCCGCAGCCGGGATTTGAACCCGCGCCCTGCGGGTCAGCAGCCGAGTACCTTATCCACTGGACCACCGCGGCGGGGCACTCGTTAACAAAATGCGGCGATAGTTCGAAGCAGAATGTTTGTCACCAGATTTATGGAGTGGAATCACTTAACCTATTTTCTAGTCATCTGGAATCTCCCCTGACTGAAGAGACTGGTTAAATATTTTGGACAATATTATAGCAGAATAAATCGAGGTGTTTTTGAGCACTTTAGTATTAATGTCATCGGGACCACAACTAGAAGATAATTTTATGCTCTCAGTAATGCGTACAATGCCATCAAATTCAAAATGAACAGGGTCCATGGGGAAATCATAATGAGTGTGACAGGCAGGGAGTGACAAGTTAGTACAACTGGAAAATGCTTTTGCAAACGTGTCATTCAGAGCAGCGGCGCAATCAGCGTTGCTAATTCGGTTTGACTGCAAATCAACAAGAGAAATTGTCGAATCATCTGTATCCTTAATCAGACTCCGGAATTTTTTAGGGTTTGCGCAAAGAAGTTCAGGTAATGTAACATTCATAAACTTATGTTTTGCTTGCTTTAAAGCTTTCTTATATGTACATACGACATCCTTAAGTGCTGACCAGTGCTCCGATTTTCGAGACCGCTTTGCTCTGATGAAGAAACGCCTTTTTTTGTCAGCAAGGCGTTTTAATGCACGGCTGAACCATGGAAACTGACGGTTAGTGGTAATGACTTTTGGAGAATATGATGTTTAATTAAATTGTGAATTGTACTTTTAAACAGGTGTCAGTTTTCAGAGACCGATCTCTCATCGAAACCAACAAGAAACTCATCCAGAAAAATCTTCAGCCTATCATTATTGGCCGAAAACTTAGCCTTTCCGTAATCGTAAATAACCTTAGGGTTATTATGGGACAAACGAGTTGGGACATTCAACATTACGTGTATTATAGAGTGATCGCTAATTTTCGGTAAATAGCTGATGTCGGTGACAAGATCGGGAGCTGTTGTTAACAATAGGTCAAGTGTGTTAGACGTGGAATCTGTTATTCTTGTAGGTTCAGTGATAACCTGAGTCAAAGAAAACGTTGAACAGAATGCCACAAAATTTGATGATTCGCATGTTTCATCACTTGAGATAGCGGGTGACTGCCAGTTAACATCGGGAAAATTGAAGTCACCGAAAAGAAATATCTGCTGATTAGAAAACTTTGTGTGAGTGGTGTTAAGAGTGTCGTGAAGATCATTACAAAAGCCTAGTGGCGTAGACGGCGGACGATAACATACACAGAGTAGAAACTTCGTGAAGTTAACAGATATTTGGACGCAAGTGAACTCAAGATTTGTAGTGACATTGACTTGTGAGCATTCAAAATTGTGGTTAACAGCAACTAAGACACCACCGCCACGCTTTGAGGAGCGATCGAATCGGAAAATATTGTAGCACTTTTGAGCAGAAAAAATTTCACTGTCCCCTACAGATTCGTTCAACCAAGTCTCAGTTAATACAATAATGTCAGCGGCAGTAGTGTCAGCAGCAAAAGAAATAGAATCGTGGTTACGGACTACACATCGTATGTTATTGAAAAGAACTGAAATGTTACTTGGCGCCCGCGGCACGTTAAGTGGACGGACGGTGAGCAATTCTGTGGATGCATGTGAAAAGAGAGTTGAATGCGGAGCTTTAGAGGCACTGGGGTTTCTGCATTTTTCCTTTACTTCACCGCTTACCTCGCAATACTCATAACACTTATTGTTTAAAGTGAGTTTGTTATGGCGGAGTTTGAATTTTTCATCTGGCGCTGAGAGTTTCGCAAATTCTACTAGAATTTTACGGGCATGTCGGGTAGCTGGCGAGAAGTCTTCACTAATTGTGATGTCTGATCCTTTAAGTTTGGTTTTTGCGCTGAGTACTTTTTTTTGTTTTGTAATTTGCAAACTTTACTATTATTGGTCGAGCTTTGTCGCGATTCAGTGTGCCAACTCTATGCGCACGCGCGATATCGCTATCGACAAGATTAATCGACATTTAGTCAAGTACAATCTTCTTGACCTCCTTTTCCGAGTCCGCCCATGTTTCCGAGGGGTTATCAGGCACATTAAAAAATAAAAGGTTGTCCCTTCTCGCTCTATCTTTCAGGTCTGAAAAACGTACATTTAACAAAGTATTTTCGTTTTGAAGTGTGCCAATAGATTCTTTTACTGTAGTTATGTCTTCAGCATGCTCTTCCAGAACTTCAAACCTCTTTTCCATGGAGCTTAACCTTTCAGATATGTTTTTCAGTTAAGCGTGTTTTCACGTTAAGCTTCCAATGGAATCAAGTATGCGCGCCTGACCATCCTCGATCAGCTTTGAATGGGCTGTGAGGTCCCTCAGCATTGTTATAACAACATCGGTCGTAGGCTCCGGTGGTACTTCGGACACCTGCGTGCCACCCTGTCGAGGTTTAGTAGGCCCCGGGTTAAGCTCCACATCCCCCGACAGTAACAGTTTCAACACATCAAGGCACTCATTTACATGTTGTAAGAGCACTTGTGGGCATGGGAATACAACACGAAAAGCGTTATTGGAGCGCTTAGAAGGAGCTTCACTAACCTGTAACAGGCAGCGACGAAAAATATTCATGAGCCGCATCGTAGCGTTGCTCCCATGCCCACTAAAGTGGCACGGCTGGCCCGATGCGCTTATATCAGGCGGCGTTGCTGACGTAATCGAAGATGTCCAGGTTGATCCAGGGGGAGCCACAGGGACTTGCGTCAGGGTGGTCTCCCACGACATGTCGGAGCGTGCGTCATGTAGCGCTGGTTCGGAGACGATCGGCGTTGAACGATATGCGTCACCGGGAAGCCACTCGGGCAAACCGACAGCGCATGCGTCGACAACGAACGGCAGCTGTAACAGGCAGAGACGAAAAATATTCGTGAGCCGCATCGTAGCGTTGCTCCCATGCCCACTATGACACCACCTGGAGGTTCGGAATCCTCCAGGACCTGGATGAGCTAGGAATCTGCGAAAGAATGTTGAACTGCCTCAAAGACTTGCTATCTAATCGTTCATTCCAGGTGCGCCTTGGTTCAGCACTATGTAAAAGTTTCACTCAGGAAAATGAAGTGCCATAAGGGTGCATTCTAAGCACAACACCACTTGTCATAAAAATGAACTTGATCAGCAAAGTAATACCCATGTCCGTCATGTATTCACTCTACGTCGACGACCTCCAAATAGCTACGTCGACGACCTCCAAAACACATCGACATGCGAAAGACAAGTTCAGTTAGCGATGAACAAACTAACAACATGGGCAGAAAGAAACGGTTTTCACTTTTCTACACAAAAAACTGTGGCCATTCTATTCTCTCTCAAATGAGGCATACAGAGAGACCCCACCTCATACATAAATCGAACCTAATTACCAGTAAAGAAAGAACACAAGCTTGTGGGTATAGTGTTTCATAAGAAGCCTACATTCCTTCCACACACAAAAGCTTTAATGAAAAAAGCATCCCAATCTCTCAACATACTGAAGGTCCTGTGACGCAAACGATGAGATTCAGACAGGACAGGCCTTCTACAAATTTACCCTTCTGTTGTTCGATCCTGTCTATTTTACGATAGTATAGTATATGGATCAGCAGGAAAATCTAACTGAAACAGCTGTATCCAGCACACAATCCAGGTCTGCGCCTCGCAACTGGTGCATTTAGGACGTCAGCTATGAAAAGTCTGTATGTAGAAGCAAATGAACCACCACTGGGAGACAGAATAATCATGCTCACATGCTCATACGTTCTAAAGATTCTATTGATGCCCAACCACCTTTGTCACCCTATAGTAACTCAATGACCAGCCAAAACACTATTTATTAACAAGCCCCAAGCAATTAGACCGCTCCTTCTCGGATTTGAAAAGAATAGCCATGATTTAAATATAAAGGACACGTTGCCGATGATTGCTCAGAGACCGAATGCACTCCCGCCTTGATATTGCCTCACCTGTGTGTGTAACTTCACACTGACTCAATTAAAAAAAAGAAAACTTGGCACGAAAAGCACTACGAAAATTCCTAGCACTTCAGGCAAAATATGCGAACACGCAGCGTTTTACACCGATGGTTCCAAATCGACATGACATGCTCTAAGTAAGGTAATACACAATCATTGGGAACATACAGCTTGGCTACCGCAACGCGCATCCGTACTTACCACCGAATGCTACGCTGTCTCAATAGCGGTGAAAAATAAAAAATGAAAACATCGAGAAACGCATAATATACACAAACTCGTTAGGGGTACCAAGAGCCCTTCATCCGAGAAATGCGTGTGTTCAATAATAGGCGACATCCTCCACAACTTAATAACAGTTGTAGAACAGGGACACAACATAAAACTTTGTTGAGTACCAATCCACGTCGGAATCTGAGGAAAAGAGAAGGCAGATGAATGTGCAGCAGAAGCACGACGTAAAGAAATAAAGAACGTCAGCATTGCTTACAATATTGTCATGAAATCTGTACACCACAAACTCAAAAATGCATGGAAAGCTAGATGGCGCTCGGAAACAGAAAAATAGCTACACCTAGTGAGACCCACTTTAGAAGAATGGAAGCCCTGCTCACACCAAGAACGGTTCACAGAAGTAGTTTATGCCGTTTACGCATTGGACACACACACTTCACCCACAATTAGTTACTAGCGAAAGAGGACAAACTTCTGTGTTCGAAATGGGGTGGATAGCTATCAGTAAATGATATTTTACTAACGCGCACTAACTTAAAAGACTTACGGAAAAATATTTTATCGTATTTTTTCATGAACATATACCTCTTCATTCTGCACTGCTTGTAAGCGAAGACACGCTTGTTCATAGCTCAGAAGTTTTTAGCTTCCTAAAAAAGCAGCCTTTTTAAACAAGCTCTAAACTTACACATTGCATCGCCTAAATTCACAGGGACACCTCGTAGGACTTCCCACTTTTGAGAGGATGATCAAGGTTTTGTAAACCTGGTTGGTATCCTCGAGGCCCTTGCCTAGGCAAGGATTCGGTGAGGCATCCCAACATTTAAGAGAGTCATACCATGCGTCAGGTTCATCATGGCCTAAAGAGCCTATGCGCCATAAAAAACCAAACCAAACCAATAGTTACTAGCAGTGTAAATCTCGCCTTTCCCAAGCTTAGTAATATCAATTTAGTATTGTGGGCCATATTCAGGTTAAATGTATGTGTAATATATAGCTCTAGCTCAACTGGGCGCGGCGAAGCAAAACAAAGAACTTCACCAATGAGCTCGAAACAGCATGTAAATGGATAGAGGGGGGCACTATGTTCTGTATTTCCATAGAAGAGTCGGGTCCAAACAATTGACCATCACGTGCCCTGAGCTTCTTCTAATTCGTGTTAACATATTTTTAAGTATTTATTTTTGATACTTTTGATATGATAGTGGAATACACTGGTGTGATGTAGTTTTTCGGGTAAGGAAGCAGCACAACCACATTTTCTTCTGGTTTACTTTGTTGCATACGCCTATTCGCACTTATCAGGAGTGTGGGGTAGCCAATGTTTTCACAAACTTGTTGCTGCATGTTGTCCCACACTGAAATGCAGCTCGCGGAATGCAATTTACACATTATCTTTCGTCTAATGAAGAGTCATCAGGCTATTGTATTTGTCAGCACAATGTAGCAATTATTGAACCTGCACCGCGTAAATTTACCATGCACAGGACAGACAGGTGGATATGCGCCTTTGAGATCACCTGAAAGTTCAGCCTTTGTGTAAATGGGCAATGTACAGCCGTGAGTTTAAGTTCACCGCTATTCTGTATGATGCCAAAGTGCTCGCTGGTAATAACTCCATCGCTGAGCCATCCCTTGCGTTAAGCAGCTAGGACAGAGCTGAAGTATTAACATTTCTTTGTTTGAATTAGTGTTGTTCCCTAGACTCTGACGCCATATTTCTATTTGGGAGTTCGCCCAACAGATCATTCTTCTATATTTGTTTTGTAGTATGGTGAATCTAGTGGCCACTGTGAAATCAGCTCCTGGCCTCTTTCTTTTTTGGCATGGCAGAGAATGACATAGGACGAAAAGACAGCCGGACCGCTAAAACACCAGAATTGAAAGTACCTCTTATTGGCAAGGTTGAATCGGAATCTTTTAGGTAAATATTCTTGCCCGGCTTTGAACGACTTATAAAGTATGCCAGTAAAATGAAGGCTCACGAATAACAGGTTTCCTTTCTTCAATTGCTCTCCGCGGTATCGCATGCGTTAATTTCTCGCACCGTGTCCGCGTATGCTGGCCAGCGCGCTTGATTTCACTGCTTCTAGCAGTTGTTTTTCGGAATTTGACTGAACTCAATGAGGAGGCGCTTGGAGGCGCTTTCTCACGTTCTTTTTATTACCTCGGAGGTCGCGCGGATGGCGCGTTTTAAAGTATGTAGGTCACTTTTTCAATTTTTTATTCAGATTTCTATTCTAAACCGACTGCTTTCCCATCACACGAATGGTTAGCACTACCGATGCTCTGTCACAAAATGACCGCGATGTAGTTGTACGTTCAGAGTGTGCGAAAAACTAGAATTTTGGCGCAGTCGTCAATACTTAGTATGATATGGGCGAGAAAAACATTATTGCTTAACTTCACATGACCGCACTTCAGTCAAAACCCTGTAACATAGAGAGTTCTTGACAGTTTTTAACGCGATATTGTTAAATAGCTCGTTTCGCAGAAATTCGGCAGCTGGCGTCGTTGGTTCTAAACGATAAACTAACATCTTCAGCGTGACCGAGAAATTAATAATGATGCAAACAAAATAAAGGGGGAAAAATCCTGGGTCCGACTGAGGACCGAACCAGTCATTTGGGTCCCACTGAGGATAGAACCTGGGCTGTTACGTGGGAAGCGGATGTTCTAGAAAATGACCACGCGTCTGCTTGTGATTACAATGAAAATAACTTCCTCTGCTTGCAAATGCTATGATATTAGCTTTCGTGCTCTACCAACATACACGTCCTGTACACAGGCTAGACAATGCAACAAGAAATATTGGAGTATTATTGCGCGCTAAAAGCGCCCAATTTACGTGGGCGCCAGAAGATGTGAAAACACTAACAGCTTCGTTGTATAGAGGTTGTCACTCACTACAAAAGGTACACACGCTACTACACCTATTTCCTTAAGGCCCCGTAGTGAGTACAGAGCAATGGCAAAAAGGTTTCGTGCTCTTAGTGTTTGATGTACGCACTAGAAAAGTCAAAGGAAAAATCTACTAGAAGAACCCCTACGAAAGTTGGACTTAAACTTGACACTTCTGGTGATTCTTTCATTTGGCGCAGTTGCATTTTGTTTCATCCACAAGAGCGTTTTTATCACTGTTACAAATTACTTATGAGAATCTAAAAGAATGAAATACTAAACATAGATAAATTCAGTTGTTTTATGTATATTTTTTTCTTGTTTTGTGTGGGTTTATTTTGTCTTATACTTCAAGGTTTTTTCCTTGTTTACGTATTTAACACCTTTAAAATATTACCTACATTACCTAATTATTCCAATTTTTTCTTTTCAAGAAGTGAAGTCTTTTAAAAATCAAGGCACTGTCCCATTCATGGCCTGTCTCCGAGGTGGCTTGCGCCAAGTTGTGGAGGAATCGACCAGCCAAACAGGAATGGTATATTGCCATCGCGTTCAACTGCTAAAGGCGAAGCTTTAGGATACATTATTTTTAAATATAGTTCAGACGTATATATTGGTGTTTCATAGAAAAAACTGTCATTGAAAAATATTACAAACAATCAAAACTATTGCTTTCGGTGCAAGAATTGAAACTAGAAATAAATTTTGAAAAATAAAGAAATAATTATCGCAAATGTTTTATATTACACAATGGAAGGTTGTGAAACGCTAAAAGCCGCTACAGGCTCATTTCTGGGACTTGCCTCAGCTTCTAGCAGTTCCATGTTTTGTGGTTTAGCAGCCCAAGTTTTTCTTTAGGCTCGTTCGTCAGCTGTTGACTGGCAGTTGGTGTTATTCAAGCTATTTAGCGTGTCACTATTTCTACTGTTGAACTGACATATTCAATTCTCCACTCTAAATAAAACACTGCGAGACCCGAGATAGACTTTTTTATGGACACCCTGCGAAAACATCCTATTGAATAATTCATTTCTTCTGTGGGTTTTTTCACACGTAAATTCTATAAAAACATATCATCTAAACTGAGGCCTGCATAGCCAGTCTTGTCTTTTTTCAGGATGTCTTTGCGAAAAATTCCCCTGTTCTTGACTTATCATGTATGGTATTCTATCGAAAAACTTTACTTATGTCCATCGTGACGTGAACTAGCACGTAGCGGGCCACTTCCACGTCGAGACAGACAGGCATAACTTGTCCGCCACGTGGGCCCGTTGGACTGCCCATAGCTGTGTCCTTAAATTCGTACTGCGTAGCGCAGCATCCCACTCTGACGATGTAGAGTTATCAACCCGTAACGCAGTGCACTATTCGAGCACATGATCTAAGCTGGTAAAGTCTGGGCATAGTGCGCATGTGTTTGACGTGTGAGTTTGTGGGTAAATCTGGTGCAGGAGTGTGGGACTGGGATATGCCCTAACCTGCTGGAGTCTGAGCGTCAATGCTTGAGGCCTGTTCAGTTTACTGTGTGGTGACAGCTGCTTTTACCTCCTCTGATAAAATTCTGGGAAAGATCATTGTACAACGTTAAAGGATCTTTGTTGTCCAGAACCTCGTCGTCATGCCATTCAGTAGCTACGTGGTCGACCACTCCTCCTGCAGCTCTGTGAGCCTTCTCGTTGAGGTTGGACGGAGCTCCCTCGGTCTGTATTTAGTGAGCTGAGAACCACACAATTCTTATTAGACAATTGGAACCAGACGATTATCGTCCTGTAGCCAGACTTTTTGCTGCAGGCACCTAAACTTTCTGCACTTCGCATTTTGGTTTTCGTTTAACTCGGAACTTGCAGCGAAATTTTTTCCTACTTAGGAAGTTACCAATCTGGGACACTCGAAGAAAAATTAGTTTTCACAGTGGTAGTAAATGTCGGTTCAATATAAACGCTGTGTCACATTGTCGGCCGCTATATTAAAATATGACTATCATTATCATGGCTCAATATTATTTCTTAAGCCTTATCTCCATTGTCAAAAAAGTAGTCTAAATGTTTTCTGCGAACATAGGCAGAGACCCAGGTTTGTTGTACTGAACACAGTGTAAGTTTCTGTTTCACACAATATGAATTTCTGTTTCAGTTGTAAAAGCCCACATAACTGTCGAGCAGAAGGACATAACTGTCGAGCGTCGTTTTTGCTGCATAACCATTTCAATGGCTGTAGATTCCTGAACAATAATAAGTAGCGTTTTTTATACTGGTATCTAAATGCTCACTTTGAAATGGCAACGTGAAAACAAGGGAAAAGAAAGTCAGTAGAGAAAAAGAGCGCTCTTTGTGCCTACTGTCATTCTTCTCCTGTGTTTTCGTGCTGCCTGTTCTAAGTGAGTACCATCAACCAGCTAGCCCAAATCAAAGTACTTCTTGGTTTCAAAGGTGGCAATATACCTTAAGGGTACTCGGACCACTCGTTTTTTGCCAGACTCGCGATGGGGTTGTGACAGTTACCTGCGTCACCAGTAATTACAAAGCTCATGATGGGTGACGATGCTGCTGATAATGATGGTCAAAATCAATGGCTCAAGCCCACTCTGAGAGATTGGCTCAGAGTCACTTCTGTCTTTGTCATCTTCGTCCAGTTCGCTAACGTAATGGATGTGCCGATTTGACCGGCATGGCCTGCAGTAACTCTTATGGGCTCCTGAACAAATGCGAATAGACAGAAAAATATTAAAGAACAAAGAGAAACATTTTCGACCAAAAAGTTTCTTGCCAAGATGGGATTCCCGCCCACTTACCCACGATCTGAAGGCGAACGTCGTAACTACTCGGCTATTCAGGCACGTGGAGCATACTGCTACGTTCCATTTCTCAAGTTTTGTTATCGCCCCGATATATTACAAACTCTCAGCGCAAACCGCGCCTGCAGTTTTCGAGAAGCTTCAGGACTGTGGTAGATCATTTCAAGATCACGCCTACTCTGCGAACTGTACAGATTATTCCGCTTCCTACATCACCGACAGCGACAACGCTAGAACATTCGATGGCAAGAGTATAAATGCCGACGCACTTCGCCTCTCCGAGTCCATCGTATGCCGCTCCGAGTCCAACTGCTCCGAGTCCGCTCGTAATCCGCTCCGATTCCGGAGCGGATTACGAGAAGAGGATTACTCTTCTTTAGCCATTTCAATTTGCACTTTAGATTATTGACTTTACGCGTAATGCACGGGCCACATTTAGCGATCTCTTTATATATGGTTGGTACGAATGACCTTATGTAGTGATGGCACATCCTAGTAACTTGGTTACATAGCTTGTCAACATTGTCCTCAATTTCAATAAACATATTGCAGAGACTTTCCATGTACTGCAAAGTAGACGCATCATCAGATCTTGCTAAGTTATTGAAGGTTCACGTAGTTGCGCGTTAGTGACCGGCTAAGTTGGATAAAGTAGTAGCACTTACAAGATGATGATAAGACAGGCTACTTAAAAATAAAGCATTATATTCATGAAAATAGCGCCTTGGTGCATTAAGTCTAATATTGCACAAGACAAACATTAAACGCGAGTAGGCTGCCTAAGCACTTGAACTAGAAAATGAGTAAGCATGATGCCAAAAACTTTGTTGACATTTTTATTCGATTTGCGGCTTGGCTGAAGAAGTTCCCAATCAACATCTGGTTAGTTGAAATCGCCAATAACAAAAACATTTTTACTCTGGATTTGTGTCATATGCTTTTGCGATTTTAGCAAATATTAAGGAGCGGCGTCTGGTGGTCTGTAATACGCGTATAGAACAAATCATCTATCCCAATAATTTGTTTTGTTATGCAAACACTCGAGATCAGTGACATCCGCTAAAGCAATCACTTTTATTAAAGGCCTGACAAGGACAGCAACAGCTCCCCCCTTATTTGACCGGTCCATAGGAAAGACACTGTAACTCAGGGAAAAACTACATCATCACCTATTTATTTTTGTAACGACGTTTCGTTGGGTACAGTAATGTGTGGTTCGTATTCTAGTAGTGTGGCCTCAATAGCATCTTGTTTGCGGATAATGCTTCGTGCGTTTATATTTAATATTCACAAGTTTTTCTTTCAATACCATAAAAAACGGGTGCTCTGAGCTACTTGATGAGATACATGAATGCGATGAACGGATGTAGAACGGTCTTGACTATCTCCCATCAATCTCAACTCTTGCTTTGCTTCTGCGTGTAGCCTCTGGTACTCGGGCGGTTCGTGACCATGTAGCCGTTCTTTAGCCACGAAATTTTATCATTCGAATCTTGATCCCACACGCAAAGCATATAGTTTTGTACAGGTTATTGAATGCAAGTGAAATCTTGTCTCTTTTGTCACGGTTCGGCTTCGCACTAGGCTAAAATTTCCTTCAAATGTCACGAAATTTTTGAGAAAAATCTTCACTAATAAAATAATCCTTGACCTTCAGTTTGAAGCCATTTTTTTAATATTTCATTATTACTTCTTAAATCTAACTATTTAAAAATGACTGGCCTCGTCGAACCACGTCGTCGTTTGCCTAGTCTGTGTATACGGTCCTTCTGTTAGAGAATGGTTCTTTCCATCGGAAAAACGGATAAAGGCTTTTTAACCACAGAAACATTAGCGAGCCGTATGCAATTTCCTAAGAAAAATAAAATGAATACTGTGTAATGCTTAGGCATTATTATTCCCTACACTCTCGAAGGTAATAGCTTGTTGATGTTTTGTTCCCTTTCAGTTGTTTATTGTATCCTAATTCATGTTATTTGATGTGGTTTTTCACCACATCAGAAATATGGAAACATATTCGGCTGCTACAACAAATTTATCTAGAAGTAAGGTAGCGTACAGTTTGTGGCCGATCCTCCATGCTAGGCTGCACCATATCTTTAAGAAACAACCGAACAACCAACCAATTGCCGTTCCACCAAGTTAAGACGAAAAGAATAACTTACCTTCGATGACTGCAAAAAGCCTAATTTACGATCAAGGTTGAAATCGCCGTGATATCTAGAGAACTTGGATGGGTCCTAATAGTGGCATGACAGCCAGCACGCCATTCTGGATAGAATAAGTCAACATAATAATGCGTTGGTCGTATGAAAAAGCTCTGTGACAAGTCGAATACCCTCATGAGTATCTACTGACCCTGTTCGATTGGTTTCTTTAACCGCGAGGAAAGTTTATTGAATATATTTGCAGATATTATTTGCAGCAAGTACACCGGTAGTTTTATCGCAATTAACTATGCCTAAACGTCTGACTTTTGACCTTAGATCAAAATGCAATCAAATCTCTACCAATTGTCGTCGGAGGAATAAAACAAATGTGCTTGAAATCGTTTCTCACCGTTTTACCGGAACTACTAAAGTTCAAGTACCCAAAATGCCTGATGTTACTTCCAGAAAAAATTGTTAATCAACAGCAATATATCAATTGCTGAATACAAACAGCTGAACACAGACAAGGGCGAACTGTACAATCATAGCAACCAGGCTCTCTGAAAATAAATACCAGCTGTCAGGCCGAGGCAAGTACGAATACAAAAATGTTGGCTTAAAGTTTATGAGGCACTCTCAATTTTAAAACATAAATCGATGTTAGATGGGGAGCATGAAACAATAAAACTCACATTGGTGTGTTGTATGTAAGTCGTTTCTCTAAAGCTTCGTTACGTAATTTTTTCGCGCCCTCAATAAAGCATTCGCAGCTGTATCGCAGTTGTGAAACTTGAGTGCCTATAGAACACTCGTTTGTCAGAAGGGAACTTTAGGCAGGTCGACTTAGTGCTGTGTGTTACGTATTGTGACGTGCCGTTGTGGCCGTCGGATGTACTGGGTTGGAAGGTGGGCTAAGGAGGACATCCACACTCTTTCGAGATCAGGAAGAGACTGTCAGACTTTTTTTACGTTCCTCGAGCACCCGCGAGTTCAGAGCCAATCTACTTCGTTTTCCTCGCGCGAAGACACGAGACACCCACCGAGCGTCGTCTGCAATCGCTCGTCACATGCCCGGGTTTGAAAAAAAGTCGTCCCGACTTCATACACAAAACACTAAGACATACATGACTAAACTACCTTAAACAGTCCTATCTGTAAATATTTACAAAAGTCAAGAAAACATTGCCTATCCACTTTCAGGCACACAAAACTATATACACGTACCAACAACTATTTACACTGCACGGCACCAATGTACACTTTAGTCCGAAGCATTGCGTTGCTCAACGTCAGCAATGCACTTTAGATATGGTCTTAATTTTTCAACAAGCACAATGTCACTTCCCATGTTGTCCGCGAGTTCGATCTCGTAGTTCACGGAAGTTAGTTTGTTCATTATCTTGTGAGGTCCGGTGTACGATGTAGTTGTTTTTACCCCGGACGTTGAAGCCTTGAGGAGCACCAGTTGTCCTCTTTCAAACCAAACATCCTTGTGGTGCTTGTCAAAGTGCCGCTTCTGTTTTCCTTGAGCTAGTTGGATGTACATGGCTGCGAGCCATACACATCCGACTAGCTCAAGGCTCTTTGTAGTCGGCTTTTTGTAGTAGGCTTTTTGTAGTAGGCTTTTTGCAGTCGTTCACGCACTACCGTGAAATAGTTTAAATCTTCTTTGAGCTCTTCAAGCTCTTGGTGGCTGTATACAACATATAATGGTAGCACAGGATCCCTACCGCAGACCAGGAAGAAGGGAGTTAGGCAAATGTGTCTTGGTACCTGGTGTTAGAACAGAGTACAATATAAGGGCGGACATCGGCCCAATTTTCTCCCCCAGCGGTATTCATGGCAGTTATTTGTTTGATTGTCTTATTGGCTTTTTCGCACAAGCCATTTGCTGCGGGGTGATATGCAGTAGTGGCAGCATGTCTGACGCCCCGATGTTTGAGGCATGCTAGAGCATAGCACGCCATCATTTGAGTACCGCGGTCTGTGATAATTGTGGCTGGGCATCCGTGCTTTAGAATGATCTGTCGTTTGACAAACTTCTGGACGGTGGTGGCCTCTATGTTCTGGAGTGGTTTTGCTTCCACAACTTTGTGAGGTAATCAATGGCTACAATGATGTACCTGTAACATCTTGAAGTTTTGAATCGCCATACTATGTCCATCCCAACTGTTTGATATGGGCTGAGGACTTCTGTTGGCTGTTATAGACCATAAGGCACCGATGTCGACATCTTCATCCTCTGACAAAGGTCACAGTGATGCACGTACCGTCAGACATCTGCATAAACTTTCGGCCAGTAATACATAACCTAAAGGCATCGAATGTTCACCTGATGACCATCTGGCCACCGTATTGTCACTCATGCATTCTGTGGGGTGCCTCAGCGCTTCGTTGTGCAGGAAGGCAGAGGAGAAATTGACTGCTGACTGAGTCTTGGTCATTTTGTACAACACGTCGTTATGCGTGATAAACTTTTTTTGCACGCGCGTCTGTTGCTTTTTCGTGCCCAGCGCACCCCTAAGCATATCCAGGACTTTAGCGCGAAATGCGTCCTGACGTTACTCCTCACCCATGTTGTCAAAGAATCGCAGTGAAGGCACTGGACAATATCGCTGCTTTTCATCCTCTTGCAGCAATAGACCTCCCAAGCCAAGCCGAAATGCATCTGTGTGTACTTGGACACCAAATTCTGGCTGGCACAACGCGCGCTTTAATGTCTCAAGTGCCACCTGCTGATCTTCTCAAGAAAAAGTAGTGTTTTTCTTTAGGAGTGCTCGAAGTGCTGCTGCAATAACGCTGTGATTCGGGAAAAACATTCTGAAGTGTCATATGAGCCCGATGAATGATTGTAGTTCCTGTACATTTCAAGGAGGCCGGAAAGCCTGAAGCGCAGCCAGTTTTGATGGGGCAGGAGATGGACCGTCTTTTGTGATAACGTGCACAAGGTAAATGATGGCAGTACAAAAAAAGAAACACTTCTGCGGCTTCAACTTCAAGGCTGCAATTTGGAACCTTATAAATTTGTTACGAAGGTGCGAAACGTGTTCTTCAAATGTCTGGCTGAAGACTGGGCAGTCATCCATGTACATAAGGGCATTGTTGTATTTATTACCATCAATGATCGTATCGACGGCTCGCTGACATGTGAATGGGGCACCTTTAAGACAAGATGGCATCCTAAAGAATTCCTAAAGACCCCATGGCGTGATGAAGGCAGTCTTCTGTATGTCATCTGTATGCATGGAGATCTGATAAAATCCCCACACGAAGTCCAAAACAGAAAAGTACTTGTTTCCGGTGAGTGCCTGCAGTGCATCTTCAATTCTTTGAAAAAGGTACACAGTGTCCTGAGTGACGGCGTTGAGACGTCGATAATCAAAGCACATGCGCGTCGTCCCGTCTTTCCTTGCTACAAGGACAGGGGGTGACGCCCAAATACTCCGACAAGTTCGCAATATATTGGCATCAATGACGAGATCACGCTATGCTGGTGACAATCTGCGAGGACGTTGCGATATTGGCTTTGCATTTTCAGTTGGAATGCAAAGTCGCTCAGATGTGCAGGAGCCTACATCAGTACTTGACTGTGCAAAGCAAACCAAATGTTGCACGAACAAATTCTTCATGACCAGCAGCTCATTGGAAGATAACGTTTTGCCAATGTTAAGGCTGGCGTTTCCTATTGCGATTGAACGGTGCTGCGGATCGACGACCGTATGAGCTGGTGGCACATCAAGGTCCAGAGACGAAGGAAGGCATGAAATTAGGGGGATCTGTTGGCAGTCTTCTTCAGAAAGTTCAATATCCTCAATTCTGCTTGCTTCTTCAATGAGGCCAATTGTCATATGATAAGGAAGGAAGACGTTTGAGAGGAGCATTTCATGATCAAAACCTTCGTTGTATTTTCCAATGCAACTGTTACAAATAGCGGTCGTACAAGAGCTTTGTCTGGGTAAGGACCATTATGTGATTTTCATCACTCCGACACGCGATGCAAGGCCACAGGAACTAACTTCCGCGATAAAGCTGGCAGCGGTTGCTCCTTAACCAGTTAGAGTTTACATAGCCTTTGGGGGACCGATACCACGAAGCTCTCCAAGCCCCTGTCAATGACAGCTTTTGAAGCCCGCAAGAAGTCATCGCCTAGCAGTATTTTTACGGGAGGTAACTGGGGAACAACTACAAAGTCGTGCTGCCTTGTTTGGTCGTCCACAGTCCTCACAGCGCTGTCTCGACCTAAATTTTGTAGCTGATGGTCGTTTGCTCCTCCCAAACGTAGGGAGGAAGGCCTTATGGCTAATTCGAGTTTGTCAACTATTGGTGCCGTAGTCAAGCTTTTCACAGCTCCAAAATCCAAGATGACTTTAATCGTTTGTCTGTTGATGGTTATGGGAACAGTAAAAGTACCCGCTTCAGAGACACATGACACCTGCTCAATTACTGGCGGACGCTTGCGAGCATCGGCGTCACCAGCTGTTCGTTTCCCCGCTGTTGTGAGCGGGAAGATTCGAAATATTTCTCCACTTCATAAATTTTACAGTTAGCGGTAGACGACACTGTGTGACGAAATTGCCACTTCTGGAGCAGTTCAAGCACAGTTTACAAACTATCGGGGCAATTCCTTGTGACCTTTCAAAAACACGCGTTGCGGAATGAGTCGATAGCAGCGATGGTGATGGCGTTGCTTTCGCACCTCTCCTTTTAGCACCTTTCTCTGAGCTACTTCTATATCTGAGAAACCGCTAGACTCTATGCTGTCCGCGCATCGACGATGGCGCATAGGCTTCCGAGGCAAATGCTTTGCCATATTACGGCATTTGGCAGATGACGTTGTGGATGGCTTTATGTTCTTCCGCAGCCAAAATCCGAATGCTCTCATTTGAATCACTGATCTGGTCAAAGCGCAGAAAGGAGCTTATCATATCGTCTAGCCGCTTAAATGTTTTATCAAAAAAGACCTTCTTTGCATTGGGTGACATACTAGCCATTATAACTTGGCACTCCTGTTGTAGTACTGGATAATTGCACTGCTGCTTCAGGTCCAGCTTTCGGTATACGAAGTCTGTACACGACTCACCTGCACGTTTTGTTGCGCCGAACGTTCGCTGCTTAGATGTTACTTCGCAGTCCATGTTACAACGCCGGTGGAGCGCTGCCTTCATGTCAGCCCAAGTACTGATACTGGCCAACTTCGTTTGGTGACGCATCTATGTAAAGTGTTTTGCTGGTAGCCTTGAAATAATGAACGGTATGGCGACCTTGTCGGGAACGCTTCTAAGCCAGTAGTGAATTTGGTGAAACCAAGCGTTTAGATCTTTCCCGTGAGGCGGTAAGGAGGCCCCGCCGTGGTGGTCTAGTGGCCAAGGTACTCGGCTGCTGACCCGCAGGTCGTGGGTTCGTATCCCGGCTGTGGCGGCTGCATTTTCGATGGAGGCGGAAATGTTGTAGGCCCATGTGCTCAGATTTGGGTGCACGCTAAAGAACCCCAGGTGGTCAAAATTTCCGGAGTCCTCCACTACGGCGTCTCTCATAATCATATAGTGGCTTTGGGACGTTAAACCCCACATATCAATCAAGGCGGTAAAGAG
This sequence comes from Rhipicephalus annulatus, assembly GCA_013436015.1. Classification (NCBI taxonomy): domain Eukaryota; kingdom Metazoa; phylum Arthropoda; class Arachnida; order Ixodida; family Ixodidae; genus Rhipicephalus; species Rhipicephalus annulatus. The sequence continues at coordinate 559,952 of WOVY01009598.1, forward strand.
CCCACCGCGAAACTCGAAAGTCGGTCGCGAGCGTCTTACCTGTTAGACATGCACACGGAAGCATCGCCGCTGGCTTGTTTTTGTTGCTTTCTCGAGCCGTGTTTGAGATTCATCGATGCACTGCTCGTTTCTGCACTCGTGTTTGATTCGGCGTCAGAATTTTCATGCGTTTTTAACTCCAGACGCTTGATGAATTCTACTAGTAGAGCAAGCAAGTCACACAAGAGTTTGTGACTTGCTTTTGTGAGCCAAAAGGCGGTTTTGGGGCTTTTTCGTCTTTGGCGGTGTCGTGGTCTTGAAGAATCATCAGTTTCAGTTCCTCCATTTCGCTCCAGAGCTAGCCCACCTCGGTCCTCAGGATATTGGCTTCGGACACAGCTGAATGGTAGGCTTTCACTCAGGCGGCATCATCCAGTTGCTCAAACACGTCGACAGAACACGGGGCCGTCACCATCTTAGAATCACGAAACTGACGCTGTCCAAACGTCAGTGGTTGAGCCGAAGGAGCGCGGTGAGAGCGACGCCTTCAAATCGAAGATGTAAACGTCTTCTTAGTTCACAACGAGCCACTGGGCGCAAATTAAGACGTGCCGTTGTTGTCGCATATACTGGATTCTGAGGTGGCCTAAAAAGGACATGCACACTTTTTCAAAATCGAGAAGGGACTGCCAGACTTTTTTTATATTTCACGTTCCTCGAACGCCCGCAAGCTCGGCGCCTATCTACTTCGTTTTCCTCACGCTGAGGCACAAAACATGCACCGAGAATTGTCTGCTATCGCTTGTCACAAGTTTATTATTGTTACATATTGGTGTGGGTATAAACCTAGAGAACTAAGTAAAATTACACCATCTCCTGCTAAAGTGAGCCATGTGCAGGTGCAAAGCAGCGGGGGCCAACGCTTACATATGTGTGGACGTTGACGCCGGTGCTCATCGCGGTGTTGCGTTGGAGAGAAACCTGGGGAGAGGCAAAGCACACAGTAATGGACCATCCTTTTTCATATTGGAACATGCCATTCGCTGCTGACGGGCAATGAGAGACAAAGGACTCCTTCCAGTGGTGTACAGAGACGCGCAGCTTGCTTTTAGGTAACGCACACGCTGGGAATTTTCACTCTTTAACAGCGCACAAGAGCAATATCCCACCAGCACTAACTTGAAGGTAAAAGTTTAGCGGCAGTACACGGTTGTGCAGCACGCGCAGTCACTTTTTACAATCAAGTAATTTGCAGACGCTGCCTTCGTTGGCGTTGCGAGGTGAGAGAGAGAAGGAGAGCTTAGGAGGGAAGCAAAGAAACGGGTGCACATGAACGAGAAGAATGGTGGCCTCGCACACCGGATTCAGCTGGACGTAAGATGGGTCGCATGTAAATAAATTTGGCGCTGACAACTAAAAACTTCGAAGGAAAAACACAATACTTAAGTTGTTTTATATTCGAAACGAATCTCACAAGGTCCCTCGAAAATTGACCAAGGGATGTAGCAGAGCTGGTGGCCGAAAGCATTTTATTTCAGAAAATCTACGAGAGAGTTGTGGTATTGCATGCTTCAGAGGCAAGATCTTATTCTGAGATGAAGATGTGTTGGCCGCTGCTAGAGCACGCCTCGTTAAGGAGCGTTGAGAATCCAAGGTGTTGCAGCCGATCAGGTACTCCTGATCGACTTCCCTCTCTGTCCATCACCACCAGAGTAGCCTCTCTGGTGGCGATGAGGAATTGGGATAAAGAAAAGAAGGAGGTAGGTGGGGCACCAAGCGACGACGTGGTAGCTGTCGGCCACGGCCTTCAGGTCGAGCAGAGGCCACTGATTTCTGCCAAAAATGCTTGGCAACTTCAGGACGTAGATGTATGTGTTCGTCTAGAAATGGCGTAGTATCCGCTTTTACTCTTTATCCAGACCACTTGCGGGGTCCGGGTAACATTGGCGCGAAAGCACGTAGGCCAGAAGTTCGCTGAAGCACGTCAGGTTTGTTTTGCCATATTTTGTCTCGAGACAGGAAGGGCAACGGCCTGTATGAGAGAAGCGCGGGCCGCACTGTTTGCCACATCATTGCCGGGCAGGCTTGACTTGCTTGAGGCCCATACTATACAAATGGGGTGAGAGTTAAAGCTCCAAGATGCTGCCCACTGCAGGTGAGCTGCCAGCGAGGTGATAGAACCCTGAAGATATGGAGAACAGGCTGAGAGCAAGTTCATGAGGAAGGTGTGTGAAGTGGGAAGACTGGGCGGCTGAAGGAACAGCAACCTCCTCAGCTTAAGTCACAGCGTTGGCTCTAAAGGAGAGGCCGTCGACGTGTTTTCTCTTTGTGATAGTGGCAGCCATGAACGAACCCAGGCTGAAGGGGGCCCAAGACGTCCATGTCGAAAACGCTAGGGCGATCGAAGTGTCGCGCCTGAAAGGCGGTGGAACGTGTTAGGCTACGCTGGAATGTAGCTCAGGATTCATGTTGCGGGGCAGTGGTATCAACCATAGTTTTGGGCGCCAGAGTTCCGCTGTGGGTGTCGGAGTGTCTTGGTTAGAAATCCCATGGATGCCAAGCCTGTGTAGCAGACGTCACCCTGAGCACGTATGCTACGAATGCTTTCGCTAATGCGTTAAGCTTTCCTTCCCTCTGCAAAGAAGTAATGCACCCCCAGTGGCGCGAGTCGGATGTTGGAGTTCGTACGTTTGTACAATGCATGAAATAGAGCATCCCTCTGGTGCTCATGGTGACGACGCAGGAGAAGGTAAGGTGAGACGTACAGGACGCGTATGGTCACAAAGGTATGAGCCAATGGCCATGACTGGGGCCTGCGGGGGTCACTGCGCTTGGTACGAACCCGTTGTATCGTACCGCTCACCTGTTTGCTGGAGCTTTGAAGGTTTGCTATTTTGTCCATGGGATCCAAGGATAATGTGATGTGAAGCCGAAGAATCCAAATTTTTAGACTGATGGAACGGGACCAGATGAAACAAAAAATATATGGTGGAGGTAAGTGCAAAACCAATAGAATAGTCGATTTAGCTGGACAGTACTCTAGGCTGTACAATGCAGCTTAGGTGTTCATCAGAAAGACTGCCTTTTGTAGGCGTTCTTCAATTTTCTCTGCGGAGCCGGTGTTAGTCCAAAATGTAATATCGTCGGCGTATAGTGCGTGGTGTATTTCCTCAATCTCGCGCAAAAAGGAGGGGAGATTCTTCATGGCCAGGTTAAAAAGTATGGTGGCAGGACTACCTCTTGAGGTTGCGCCATGGGCATTATAGGTATGGGCCATGTTCGACTAAATGAGGACAGATGGAGGCGTCGCGATGAGATACAAAGAGTCAAATGTAACTGAAAGTATTCTGTCCGCTGTTTGTCGTAGACAGGTAAGAAGGCATACTACTGTGTTTGACGTTACCAAAAGCTGCTATTTAATCAAGGGCGAGCACGGCTTTATGGTTACAGTGCATAGTGGTAGGTTCTATATTGTCGTGTTGGAGCTGAAGCAGGATGCTCTGGCCCGATAGATGTCCGTTCAGAAGCAGAAGATTGTAACGCTAAAGAACCCCCTGACCTCCATTTAAATGGAAAGGCATTCGCGTACCATGGTTCCATGAGCTTTCTGGAGAAGGAGGTTAGCGAGATGGGTCTCAATGCCTCAATGCTTGCCGGTTTGCCTGATCTGAGTGTGGATGTAATGAGTGATGTCAATCACTAAAATGACAGCGGACAGCCATCCCGTATTGAACTTTTCAGGTAGAGCAGTGAGAGGTGTGCCTGGTTGAGAAGGTTAGCTAGGAGCGACACTGTGATGCCATCCCGCGCAGTGGCTTTGCCCCATTTAATTTTCACAACTGCAGCCCGTAAATCTGAAAGTGCGTATCACGCATCAAGCTCGGCGTTAGGGGTGCTCCAATACGTAAATTTTGGGCCTATATGGTCCATTGTGCGACAGATGTACCGGTCGCGCAATTCTCGCGCGAGTTTATTTGTTGTGCTCTGATATGCACGCAGAGCATGGCGAAGCTAGCATTGCGTTCCCGCCCGAGTGGTGGAGGTAACGAGACGGCAGCAACTTTCGTTGTGTTCAAAAAGTGTCAAATGCTTGTACATGTGCCTACAAAATATACGCAAGAATTTAGCCTTCAACAAGTTCAAAGCATTTACTTGTCGACATTCACTTGTCGGCAAGGGGCTATGTGGCATCGCACCGTATCCTAATATAGTTTAAGTGTTTGTGCCACTTAGACGTCAAAGCACAACAAAGTGCGTTTGGTGCCTTCCTAAATATGTTCAAATTGGGAGGTGACAATGCAGAGTTGTTGCGGCAGCGTCTCTATAATTAGAGAATTTGAATTAGTGTGATACCGCTAAAGCAAAGGCCGTTAATCATAAAGAAGACCTGAAGCCAGGCATTTCTTTAGGTATGCACTATTAATGGAAACAGAAAACAGATTCTACAAAGGTCTACGTTTAATTACGCAGATGTATAGACTTTCTTGTAGCCTTTAGATAAAAAAATTTGCAGATCCCACGTGCAGTGGGAATCGATATTATGTGAAGCACGAAAGAAGCAGGTTCATATGTCACTTTAAAATAAGCAGGACGTTACGAGCCAGATGTAAACTACGCCATACATGGCTTTCATGTCATGATAATCGTGGTAGCACCAGTCACATGCGTTCGTCATTTATTCACGATCGCGTAACAGCAAATGTGGTATATGTGAAGCTAGTGAAACGGCCGTGAGCGTGCTATGAGCGTAGCATGTTGTCATGTTTTCATGACAAGCCGGCCATGATTATCAAGTCCGGACGAGTCATTTATCATCACCGCCTATTCACGTCACGCGATACCAATTTTCGTATATGTTCTGAAAGTGAAACAACTGTGAAAGCGCTATCAGCGTAGCGTATAGTCATGTTTTACATGACACGCATTAATTATTATGTTTCAACGTTATATTTACCTTCGTCGTCTATTCACGTAACGTAGTGGCAAATTTGGTATATATGAAACCAGTGAAACGGCCGCGAGTACGCTATGAGCGTAATACGTAGTCATGATTTACACGACATGCATATCATGATTATATTTGGGCGTGTCATTTACCTCAGGCATCTAATCACGTGACATGATAGTAAATTTAGCTCATTCGCAGCTAGCGTAACGACTGCAAGCGCACTATGAACTTAGCATGTAGACATGTCTTTCATGACACGCATATTATGATTATCATTTTAGCACCAATCACATACGCTCGCTATCCATTCACGTCACGTAATACCAAATATGGTATATGTGAAGCTAGAAAAATGGCCGTGAGCGCATATTGAGTGTGGCGTATAGTCATTACTTGCGTGGCATGCATGTCATGATTTCCTCGTTAGTCTGTCACTTGTGTTCACCATGCAGTCAATGTAAAAGCATAGCAGTTTTGCAACATGTGAACAAAACCACCGCGAGAGCAGCAAAACCATGAAGTGTAAATCGCGATATTCATAGCAAACATGTCAAGAATTTGTGTTACAATAAGTCACTTTTCCTCGTCATACAGCCTTGTTATGCCATACCAATTATGGCGCCAATGCCATTTTCGAAACGGCCAGGAGAGTTAAAAGTCGTTAGCTGGTGGATAGACAGATAGATAGATAGATAGATAGATGGATAGACAGATAGATAGATAGATAGATAGATAGACAGATAGATACGGTCAAAGTCACTGAATTCCGAATTTCGCTGAAAATTGCTTCGTATTTAAAAGTAAATATCTGATTGTCTGAAACAGAAAACACGTTGTGGACTTAAAGCTAAAGGAAGAATCAACATACAGCATGGTGCAAAATACAAGTGTGACCGAAAGCCATCTCGCATATTAATTCACATATTACCCTTCTATAACATGTAATAAAAGCGTAAAGCCAGTTTTGTGCGTTTATGTGGCAGTAGAGGTCGTATATCTCACAATTATGCTGCATTCAATGAACCTCGTGCGCAGAGCATAAACTCAAACCACCTAGATTGAAGTGCTGCCTCGGGCATTGGTTTGCGTGCTGCCAACCACCCATCTACACAAACGCGGTGATGATGCCGCCGCAATTAGTACGATATTTCGCGAAATTCTTGAGGCACAGACAGTGTTTGGCATCTCCATTCCTCAAAACGTCTGCTCGAGCACACTTATAATTTTATGAATTCATCAACGGAAGCTACCATTTTCTCTTTTCTGCATTTTTATATAAAATGGCAGCAATAACGCCCTGAAATATTTCACTCATGCAAATCGTGATGCAAAGCAATGCCTTTTATATTATTTACGAGCTTTGAATACATAAAGCAAACCTTATGAAAATCAAACTTGCGTTCAATAACAGCAAGCCTAATCAACCAGTCTAAAATTTTTTATGCACTTCCCAAAGATCCCTTTCATCCTCACACCTTAAAGTAAGGGAACTCGCGAGTTGGTGCAACGACACCTAGAAAAATATTTTCAGGCCTGCTCACGGCAGCCGCGACGTCGCTTGTTTTCACCCGTGCTGGAAGCTGTGAATCTATTGCCACCAACTTCTCCTGTGGAAAACAAAAGCGTTCGCGGTTAGTTTTTTACATGCCTACCAGGTTTATTCTGCTTTTAACATATGAAATTGGACCAGTTTAGGTAAATTAGTACACTTTAAAGTATTTGACAATTTATCTGTTCAGCCTGTATTATACCAAGAAAAAGTCACAAAAAATTGTACGCTTTCTAAAATGAGGTGTACTTATGAAATCAAACCTTGATGGCCTACCAAAGTGACAAAATATATAAGGTAAATTTTGTTCAGTATTTACACACGCACACACACAAACAAACACACACACACACATACACATACACACGAGCGCGCGCACGCGCGCTCAATACACACATTGAGTAGAACACACACTGTAGAGACTGTTCCAACGTATTTGCTAAGTTTCTAGAAATTTTATTGCTGAGTTAGCGCTATTGTTTCTTTTATTAAATTTCACTTCACGGAGAGGCAGTCATTGAGCAAAATATCAGCACAATGTCAGCACAATGTCAGGGTAATGGTCATTGCAGAAGACAATAAAATTTTCCGTATCACATAAACGAAAAGAGCGGCCGTGTTCTCACTTTTATTGTGGCCTCTATAGCACTGATGCGTAGTAGCCTATGTAACTTGGTGAAGCGGGTAAAACTGTTGGCACTGCGTCTAGTGGAAGACGGGAAGCCCCTGAAGTAGCTGCATCTTTACTGCCGGTTCTTAATTCGGCATCGTTGTTAAATATTCTGACTTGAAGTCGATCTCAACCACCTGGGAAGGCGCTTTACCGTAGGTGTCGGCAAGCGTCTAAATTCGGCTATAGTACATTATTAGATATTTCAAAGAAATAAAAGTAAATAAGCTGCTGACGAGACTGGCTCAAAGTGATACGGCCAGCGAATTGTGATTCGAGCACTGGCAAGGAATTTCTATTAAAAAAAAACGATGCACAAAGCAACGCACAAGCACTCTTTTACTTTTGCTCAACCAAGTAAATGGATGAGCCATATTTAAATACAGTTTTTTCTCTGAAACTGTAGACACCTAGAATATGCTGCCGGAAGTGTTCGTTCTCAACCACTTCAAGAGTTTCCGGAAGCCTGTTCATTATTGTTGATTTGTTCCTGTTGTTTTCGTTTTTTTAATCCTGTAATAACCTCTATCAGATAATAGCAAGTAAAAATAAAAGAATACAATTATTTGAAAGAAGCGTGTGGTGCTATTCGCAAATAGCGAAATATTTACCGGCCATGAAGGACAAAAACCTGCTTTTTTAACGTCCTGCCACGCACGTTTGTTGTCATTGATGAAAGCGCTTCCACAAACAAGGAAAAAGCCCACACGATATCTTTGTTTTAGAGCAGGAAGGGAACACGTTGGGGATGGCGCCCTTGAAAGGAATTAGAATTAGGTAGTGTGGATGCACTCGGGCCTTCGGGTCACTAAGATAACGACCGTAGACTTCATCTCGACGAACGGCACGCTCCCATTTCCTTATTGCGTCGTCCTGAGGAAAGAGAGCCCTCACATTTTCGGTCGGTGTCCGTAATTGGCATGACAATTAGGCGCGCAGCTTCACCTCATCTTGTGGATTTTCGGCGAAACACAATGCCAATGTCGTGTGTATATAGCGCATCAAATATGCACGCCGCTACTCAAACGCGTTCTTCTCCAGCCGCCAACAAGCACCCAATGAAAACATTATTCAAGCCTGGCAATCCGTTCTTTTTTTTCGCGCAGCGTAAACAAGCGTAGGCACGTCTGTGCAGCGATGGTCAAGCGACGTAAGAGTCCGTTGAAGAAGCAGATAGCAGGCCTTATTTATGCAGGTGCCGTTTGTTGGTCTCGGACGCAATATAAGAAGTCCATATGGCTCCGCCGCTGTGATCTAGTAATTATGGCGCTCACCTGTGGACCCGAAGGTCACGAGATCAAATTCTAGCAACGGCAGCTACATTATTGGTGGAGGCTAAGTATTTGAGACCCGTGTATTTTGATTAGGTGCACGTGAAGAAACCCCGAGTGGTCAAAACTTTAGGAGCCTTCCCCTATGGCGTCTTTTACAACCATATTTGTTTTTTTTTGCCAATAAACGTCACATAATGTTCTTTTTACATTACCATTTTCCAAAGGATATATTGCAGCCCTGCGCACAACTGGCAGTTAGTGAAACAACACTTTCGAGGAACATACTCGTATGCATGCCCAAAAATTTTCAACGTGCCATTAAGTGGCTTCATCGTATTTGCACTCATACTTTCAATAATTCTGAGAACTCACAGAGCATGAGATAAAGGGGATTAAAAGGCGAGGCAAGCCCAATCAGAACATTCCCATTCCGCGAGCTTCACTGACTCTGCTGAAGTAACGAGGATGTGGAAGGAAGCATATATTTCCGGAGCTCTCTATTATGGCGTCTGTCATATTCATATGGTGGTTTTGGGACGTTAAACCCTAAATAATAATAACTCAATCAACATTGCGACACGGCAAAGCAATAACGACGACCTCACATGAATGGCGCTTATCTACAATGAGAGATGGGTCAAGAACCGGGTGGCAGGATGCTTAAAGTAATGAAACTGATGATGATGATGATGATGATCCTTGACACTCTGGCGCACACCCACAAAGGGGGATCGGCCAAGAACCGGGCGGCAGGATCTTAACTAAAAGGCTAATGGTTTTTCAAAGAAAACGTAATTTTGGGCTGAAAAAATATAGAAAGAAAAGCCGAAAATCGAAAAAGGAGTATATCTGAGCAGGGAGCGATGCAGGCGATCAGATGCGATTTGAGACAGAGGTAATGGTGGGTCTAAAATGATATATATATATATATATATATATATATATATATATATATATATATAGGCAGATTAACATGGCAATCGCTTTGTTTCAATTATGTACTCAAATACCGCAGAGCAGACGTCCCTGTGGCTATAACTGAATTTAATGCTGCCAAACGACAAAATTACTGCCACATTTATTTCTAATCCCAATTTTTCAAGTGGAGCTACCAGGTATCTTTTCCGCTGATGAGAATAGCGGCGACAGAACAAAAAGAAGTGATCTATCGTTTCCATTTTTTCGCAAGTCTGACATAAAGGTGACGCCTTTAGACCAACTTTATGCAAATAATAATTCAGTTGAGGAATTCTGCAACGCAATCTTGTAAAAGTAACTTCCAAGTGCCGTGTTGCACACCACTGTCTATTCCAGCGGCATCTTAGATGTGCGAAATCTCGATATTTATCCAGTGAGTAGCAGTCGTATTCACGCAAACAGAGGTTTCTAAACCTTATTGCTGTCGCGTAAGCCGTATCAGGCAAAATCGGGATAATGGGACCGCTAAGAGATGCTGTGGCTAGTGCATCCGCCATCTCATTGAGATATATGCCACGATGACCTGGTACCCATAAGAGCTGCAGTTTTTTCAAGTTTGTCGGTATGAGTTGTCGAAACATGTGCATAAGTGTTAAGTTGGCTCCTGAAGACAGAGCAGCACATACTGAAAAAGAATCTGTAATTACGACTGCTTCCGATTCGCCCAAAGGAAGTTTCCGTAGTGCCAGTACAATAGCAAATAATTCTGCCATGAATATTGGTGTGTAATCTAGGAGTCTAACCGAAAAGGACCAGTCAAGGGAAACGTGAGAAGATACCTGTCCCAGCCTTTTCATTTGATACGGATGCATCGGTCGCAATTATGTAGTTCAAGTTCACATGCGCCGAGTAATCCTGCAGCCGATCAATGAAACTGAGATCGATTTCAGCCCGTATAGTTGTTGTTGTTGTTGTTTCCCTGTGGAAATGGCTCGTACCCAAAGAAGGGGATTGGCCGATTTTAAGGTGAATTTGCCCTAAACTTTCAGCATTGTGTCATTCCTACAATTTTTTTGTAACTTAATTTTGATTTGAAATACCGATATCAAGTTTGCAGAAAAATAAAAATAAGAAAAATTTTGAGACAGCAATTTAGCAAGAAAATCGTTTAGTCGCAGTGATGTATTCTTGAACGGCGAATAAAACATCCCTGTGGCTGAAACCCAGTGTAGAGGCTCCAAATGAAAGAAGATCAGGCTGTGATAGTTGCAAGCCCAGTCTTTGAAGAGGTGGTGCTAGTATGCTTTGCCTGAATAAATCGAAACGGCGACAATGTAATAAAAAGTGACTGATCGTTTCCTCTTGATTACAGTAAATGCACATAGGGGAATTCAATATGCCTGATCTATGCAAGTAAAAATTGAGGGAGGTAACGCGGCAACGAAATTTCGTGATGACAACTTCCATCATCCTTGATTTAGTCAGTTCACTGCGCCAGGGAAATAACAAGTGTTTGTACTCTGGAGAAGCCGTCAGTGCAGGGTCAGATAAATTTTGCCTGATTTTAAGTGTGCGAAATCGCGCCACCGTAATGTATACTGTATGGGGGAAAATAGGAATAATTGGTGTCGAAAGGGATGCCTTCGCAAGAGAATCAGCTATTTCGTTTAACAACAAACCTTTGTGCCCTGGTGTCCAGATTAAATGAATACTTCGGAGATGACAGGGGATCAACGATTTAAAAAGTTTCACTAAAGGTGAGTGACCAGATGCGGACAGAGAAGAGCACACTGATAATGAATCAGTTATGACTGCTACAACTGGAATGGAAATATTTACATTTCGCAAAGCTAACATTATTGCCATGAATTCAGCCAGAAAGACAGGAAGAAAGTCCGGTAAGCGAAGTGAAAATGACCAATCAAGTACGGGGCAATATATTCCAACGCCTGATTTTTCATGTGATTGAGATGCGTCCGTTGCTATAATGACATTTGTTGGCAGAGTACTTAAATGGTCCTGCAATAAACCATTTAAAATGCCTGTAGGTAATAGCTTTGCGTGAGTTGGGAAGATATCATGGTAAACAATTTCTGGAGAATTTTGTTGCTCAGTTAAAGGAATCAGATCACGAACGTGTACATTTAGGGGCTCAAGTAACGATTGAACAAATACTATTTGTGGTTTGGTAAATCTGGGCCAATGCACGGAGAAGAATAGGTCAGGATTGGAAATAAAAATAATTTGTTCAGGGTTAAACGGTGCTTCATATAGTCGTAAAAAGGTCTGCACAGTAAGAATGTTAAAGCGACATAATAAGGTTGGTATTCGTGCTTCAAGGTATAACACTGCATTTGCAGTATACTTTGGAAGTCCTAAGCAGAGCCGTAAAGCCTCTCTTTCCAACAGAACGAGCGGCCGAAGTTTGTAGGCTGGCGCACCAGAAAAAAGAATGCAGCCAAACTCCAACACAGGTCGGACATACATTTTATATATAATCAAAAGTGCCTTTCTTCTCATACCTGATCTGCAATTGCTCAACCTCCGCAATACCCCCATCGCGCGTACTGCTTTTGTCGCGATGTATTCAATATGAGGGCGCCAATTTAGATGCTCATTATACATAACTCCAAGATATTTCAATGATTGTACTTGTGGGATATCTTGAAGCTTGTAATTAATAGATATGTGCACGGGATCTTTGATTGGAAAAACGAGAATAGCACATTTACCGGTATTGAGGTTCAACATCAATCCATCCAACCAATGTTCTATTTTATTAAGATATGTTTGCAAGATAGTGTAGAGACAGTGGAAGTCATGTGACATAGCAAAGAAAGCAATGTCATCAGCATAAACATAGGTTTTCACTTCTGGATGAACGGGGATGGTACTAAGCAATATGTTGAATAAAACCGGGGAAAGTACTGACCCCTGAGGTACACCTCGGGTTTGCTTGTGCTTACAGGAAGAGAAACCGCCTTGATAACAATAGAATTCTCTTCTACTTAAAAATTCCGTCACCCATGCTACTATATAAGGTGGAAGTCCATGACTCCATAACTGATTAGTCAAGATAGAATACTCTACACTATCATATGCTTTACATATGTCTAACGTTACTAAAGCCGCAAAGTGCTTTTTGTGACGGGCAATATGAATACGACTTTCCAGATCTACATGTGCATGCCATATGGAATATCCAGATCTAAAACCAATTTGGGAAGAACTCAACAGTTGTTTCTCGTTAATAAACCTAATTATACGACCATGAAGTACCCTTTCAATAAGTTTTACGACATTAGATGTTAAGGCTATCGGTCGTATGTTGTCTAAATTATAGCCTGCCCCCTGTTTCTTAAGCAATGGTATAATTTTCGCAATCTTCCATTCAGAAGGGATCCATGCTCTTCTAAGGGAATAATTGACGAGACCTAACAGATCATTCGGATATTCCCTGTGAAGTATTTTTAGCATTGTATTTGTTATTCCATCGGGGCCTGGTGCTGCATTTGGCAATCTTTCCATAGCCTGATTTAATTCGGAAGTCGATATTTCTGTGTAGTCATAGATGGTTGTTGTGTAAGCCGAATTAGGAAGATGCGTTGAGAACCTGTTTTCTAATTCTTTAGCCAACTGATTCAAAGATTCCTGTAGTTCCTGTGAGGTGTAAACTACTGAGTCAACGTTTCCTGGTATAGGGGTCTTCTTCCTACCACGAAGGAAGTTGAATAAAGCACGTTTGTTATTTGATTTAGACAGGTACTCAAAATGTTCTTGGTCATATTGCTCTTTCGCTCGCGATACAGTGCGTTTAAATGTTGCCGCAATGAACTGATAATCCTTCCAATTTTTTGGACTCTGATTACATATAAGCCTTTTCCATGCGGCTTTTCTTCTTCTATAATCTCGTGTGCACTCTTCATTCCACCATCTACTAGGTTGGGCACTTTTGGATGACGACGAAGCAATAACAAATTCTGAAGTGTTCTTAGAGATTTTTAAAGCAGAACAGAGATTTCTGCCGAGGTCTTCATTTTGACCACTGGACACTGCCCTAATGTTGGAACGCAAGCAGTCTTTAAATTTTTTGTAATTGATCAATGTTTTCTTTGTCCTTTCAATAGATTTCACAGCACATGAGATTTCAAAGTATACAGGAAGATGGTCACTGTTTGAAGAGAAATCAATTGTTTTCCAAGACTTTATTGAAACACTTGGGCTGCAAAACGTGAGATCTAATACCGATCGTGTCCGTCCGCGAATAAAAGTAGGCTGTCTATCATTTAGGCAGGTAAGATTTTTATTAATCATCCAATCCCACAGAAGAGTACCAGAATGGTCTGTTCGAAATCCCCATGAAACATGATGTGAGTTGAAATCACCAGTCAGAAGGAAATCATTCTTGCAATTAGCTAAGGCAGTATCTAATTGTTGAGTATTATGCAAACCCGTTGGAAAATATGCGTTTATAAGTGAAAAAGGGTGGTGCCCGGGCAGACAGAGGTCTATTGCCAAAATTTCACAGTCTGTGGACATAAGCTGAAAAGCTATGCTCGCTGTGCGGCAAAATTTATTCGAGACTAGTATAATTAGACCACCTCCTAGTGATGGACGGTCTAACCGAAATGCTCTAAAATTGTTTAAATGATAATTCTTAACAGGGTTAAGCCAGGTTTCTTGTAATAAGATTATATCCGGATATAACTGATTAATTAAGCAAAGTAAGTCAGTAGAAGCAGAAATCAAAGACCTACAATTCCACTGTAGTACTTTCAAGGTATCTATGTTGACGAGCGAAACACTTCAGCAACGGCAGCTTCTAAAATACTCTCCTTAAAAAGTGCACTGGCATTTTCGCTGCCCTTTTTGGGTTTTGTGTTTGGGCAAGGAGATTTTAATGGAGATCCAGTGCGCTTCTGACGCCTGAAATCTTGGCATACGTCCATTTCATTCTGATCCTCCACGTGGGTCGACGTAGAAGGTACGGACGAAATTGGGGTTTTCTCCTCGCAGGATTGTCGCTGTGGGGCTAAATTCGGTATAACTCCTCTTCATATATCTCAGCCCCAGACCCACTACATGCATCTGCACATGCACAAACTATAATTTACTATCTATCCACGCCAGATGGATGGATGGAAAAACTTTATTTCGTCAGAAAGCAACTGAGGATGATTTCGTGTTAGATGGCCATCAACCCAAGGTTGGCGGCAACCTGTGTGGCCCACTCCACGACCCTTACCTGGACGACTGGATCTGAGCTGGTCAACACGGCCTCCCAGTGCTCAAGAGAGGGATCACGCATAATATCCACCGGCGGCGGCACTATGTTACATTCCCAAAGTATGTGATCATATGTTGCCACAGACTGACACCATTTGCATTGCGGCTTAATCTCCTGCAGGTACATTTTGTTCAACACGTAAGGGTTGGCAAAAGATCGCGTCTGCAGTTTTCTCCAGACACATTCCTGCGCCTAAGTCAACCGCTTTTGCGGGGGCGGAAAAAACCTCCGCTCTAGTTTATAATGATTTGTTATTTCATGAAAGGAAGGCAGCTATGCTAACCACTATACCACCGACGCCCGACAATCATATAGTGGTTTTGGGACGTTAAACCCCACATATCAATCATAATTCATGAAAGGACACCAGCCCATCTCTCGCGGACCTCCCCGGAACTGGCGGCTCACCTACCCAGCTGACGAAACCTCGAGCATTCAGATATTGTGAGATATTGATAGATATTCAGATTGAGAGATAGATCAATTCTTTTTTTATTTTTGTTTATTACACACTGCAGACCCTTAGGTCGAAGCAGGTGGGTAGTTACAAGAGGATATAGTGGAAACAATAAGAGGCATAAAAAGTTTTTGGGGCGAATGTTTCATACACCTATAGTGAACGCAAGAAGCGACATAGAAAATTATTTCATAATAACGCATGTACTGGACAAAAAAGAAAAAAAAAACACCACAAATTCCTACTTCATATGTTGTGTGAATAAAGTAAAAATGAATACATAATAAATGCAAAAAACAATAAACACAATAATTTTCACTGATCAAGCGAAGAAAGCAATGAATACATATGTATACATTAAGTAAAGCACATACAAGAAGACTAAGAAAAGGGAAAAAACAAAATAAACGGTGTAATAAACGATCGAAAACCTAGATTTGCAAGGCAATGCACTTTAAGGCAAAGTATAACTAGATTTAAAGACGATGCCTTAGTTGTTTTGTTCCAATCTGAGACCATGTGTGAAAAATCTTATTACATATAAGCGTAAGTCCTGCACAAGTGAGGTGTTAGAGATTTGGCATGATGATGCCTTGAGGGTCTGGTTGATAACAATGTCACAAATTGTGATGTGTCAATCGCAAGTTTGTGGTTCAGACGAAAAAATAGAAGCTCAATTCCTATTAAAAGAAAAGCGGCGCACAAAAAGACAGAGACAATAAAGAGAACCACTCTTCTTTGTCTCCGTCTTTTTGTGCGCCGCTTTTCTTTTAATATGAATATACACGAACTCGCCCAACTTTCTATTCAGCTCAATTCCTATTTGTTTTCGACGTGTGCTATGAAGGAAAATGCTATTGGCCTTCAATAAATCAAAAGTAGTGTCGACTTGTGAGAACTTGTTAAAAATGAACTGGATGGGCCTCCTCTATATTCTTTCTAAGCACTTGATGTTAGTTTGAGTGTATGGGTCTCATACTGCACTCGTGTATTCTAATTCATGCTTTCACAAAACATAAAAGGCGAGTTAGGGAAAAGGAGGACCTAACATTACTGAAGGAAGAGTGTAAGAGGTAAGGGGTGACAGGCACACATTAAATCACGCGCGCCAATCCGCTGCTTACTCTGAAATTCGCTGATGTGACAAGCTGTTGAGGGTTCTTGAGAATGTCGTTTTGTACCGCTTCAAATCAGGATGTAGGAAAATTGTGTTGTTCTTGCTATAAAGATGTAGGGCCGGACAGTGTAGAATGAGGTGCTGCATGTTGGCCAAGCATGAAGAGTGGCAAAAGGTACCTATGCAGGTGATGGAGGTGGCCAGCCCCCTCTTCCGGTCAGCAAGAGTCTACCATTTATGAATGATGTGAGCGGTAGTGGCTGCGCTTGCCAGTACTTTGTTAATAAATATTTCCTGGCATCGTGTGAGAACGAGGTTCTGAAAGATACGAGGAGGAGTGACATCATAAGTCGCTCCCGGTCAATGTATTTGAGGAAGCGCCGAGAGCGTGCCATTTTAAAATGAGATCTTGGTGACAAATTAGCATAAGTGTTGCCATCGAGCTCGGAAGATGCACGCAGGAGAGGTCAGAAATGATGAGTTAGAGCTCCTGTATTTGAGGTAGCAAGATTGTGTGCCACCTCGTTACCTCCCCTCTGGATCCCCACGTGCCCCGGTGTCCAGGTTATTCTAGTGCAATGCTATTCTTCTCTTTGCGCAGGAGAATTTCGCGGATGCGTATAGCTGTGTCATCTCCCTGAATTTGAATTTTCAATGTTCCTTATTACCTCAAATGAGTCTGTGTAAATAGTTAACTGTGCTATGTTATCCTGTAGTGAAGTTAAGATGGCCAAAAGTTCTACTTGTGTACGCGTCGCGTAGTCTATTCTGCATGTGTAGCGCTAGACCTCACCGGTCGAATGTTTGTACCATGCTAAGGCCAAGCTCTGTTCATTGAGAGTGGCGTTGGTAAAGATGGCCTTGGGGGAATACAAATTGTGTCGCTGAGACAGCCGCTCTCTGGCCGTAGAGGCTGCGATTGCGAGTAGTGCAGGGGCCTTGCAGTGGCACAGGTTAAGGAAGACTAGGGCAGTGTCTTCACTAGTACTGTCCGGGAGCTCTATGTGGACACGTCGGGTGCACCAAAGTGGGGTATTGTATCCCTGTATGCTAAATTGCAATCGATTGCATAGGGCACGGCAGCAGTCAATGCAGACATGCGTAGTAATCTATTGCAGTATATCGTGCAGCTTATCGGCACACTAGTGCTGATACCAACAGCTCGAAAAGGAAGTGGCCCAGCTTCGAAAATGACCATCACGCTTCTGCCGAACGGACCGACTGCGCGGCCGGTCCTTGACAGAGGCAACTGGTGACCGGAGCACAGCGCTTCTATTGCCTTGTGTGACGCCAAATTTTTCGATGCGATGGTGGCGCTCCCGGCATACCGGTCCACTACAAAACCAAAGAATCGTCTCGCCATCGTCATAGGGCGCGGTGGCCATGCAGTCATGCGGAATAATCTATTCCTTTATATCGTACAGGTAAGGAAACGTTTTCGTAATTTCTATATTACTCTTGGCTTGTTTCTGCTGCCACACCCTAGGCGGCTCTGCCTGGCTCTATGTGACTTGGTGTTGTATATAAAGGAAATAGAATAAAGGATTGCGACAGTCAGAACTGTTATTGCAGACGAGGTAGGAACGTAGGCCTAGCCAGCAAAAACAGCGACAATGTCTGGGGCGAGTGTCTCGTGCTTAGCCCTGACGAAGTGTTTTTCCGAGCTATGCATGACCCACTATTTCTTCATTACATAGTTCCCCATCGCTGAAAACGGAGCCAAGTAGGTGTTCTAAGATGTCGTGAGGACGAGTGGTTCGTGATACGGTTTGAGAAGGTCCACGTGTATGATTTCGCATCCTTGGCGACGCAGATCCGGAGTGGGCGTGAAGGGTTCGATGAGGTAGTTGATGGCGGAGGTTCGCTGTAGGACTCGATGAGGCCCGTGGTACCTGCTCACGAACTTTGTAGACATACCAGGAGCCGCAGTGAGGGGCACCCGCAGCCAAAGAAGAAAGCGTGTTGAAAACTGGTAGTGGGACCATCCATCGGCGTGACTAAATTTCTGTAGCCCTTGTTCTTGTGTTGTAAGGGTGCGAGCTGATTGCCGACATTCTTCCGCATACCGAGCGGCTTCGGAAACTGGTGTGCTTTCGGATGAGTTGGGTCGGTAGGAAAGAATGGTGTCGATTGGAGATGATGGCTCTTGACCATAGAGTACAAAGAAAGGAGAAAAGCCAGTCGTCACTTTAGGCGTTCTGTTGTAAGCGTACGTTACGTAGGAAAAGATAAGATCCCAGTTGGTGTGGTCGGAGGCGACATACATAGAAAGCATGTCGCCAAGGGTACGGTTGAAACGTTCGGTCAAGCCGTTCGTTTGTGGACGACATGCGGTAGTACAGCGGTTACCCAAATGGCAATCAGCAAGACGTTCATGAATTACATCCGCGAAAAAGACGTGGCCTCGGTTGCTCAAATTCTCACGCGGAGCACCGTAACGAAGAACAAAACGTTGGAGCAGGAAAGACGCAACGTCACGTGCTGTCACGGCTGGTAGAGCGGCCGTTTCTGCATAACTCGTGAGATGGTCGATTGCTACAATAACCCAGCGATTCTCAGCTGATGTATATGGCAGAAGACTATAAAGGTCTATTCCAACCCGGTCGAAGGGTCGCACTGGGCACGGTAACGGCTTCATTGATGCAGTAAGACGGCTAAGATCGTGCTTGCGCCGTTGGCACTTTGTGCAAGATCGAATGTACTTTTGAACGATTGTGTACATGCCGCGCCAATAAAACCGAAAACGTAGCCTGGCGTAGGATTTAAACAAACCGGCGTGAGCACACTGCGTTGCGTATCGGCATGAAAAGCGGCACATATGCTGCCACGGAGATGCCTGGGTATGACGAGTAGCCATTTGCGGTCGTCAAGGTGGTAGTTGCGGCGATAAAGTATTCCATCATGGATGGCGAAGTGGGAGACTTGTCGCTGTAGCGTTCGAGATGGCGGGTGGGTGAGTGTTTCAGATAGGTAATACATCAAAGACGCGATCCACGAATCTTCGCGCTGCTCCGCAGCAATGTCAATGGGTCCTGATAGTGAAAGTAAGTTGTCTTGGATGGAGACACTCGCAATATCAGTAGAAACGGGCGAACGCGAAAGAGCATCGGCATCGACATGCTTTTGGCCTGAGCGATAAATGACACGGATGTCGAACTCTCGGAGCCGTAAAGTCCATCGTGCCAAGCGTCCGAAGAGATCCTTGAGGGAGGATTACCAGCAGAGCGCGTGGTGATCGTTAACGACGTCGAAAGGGTGGCCGTACAGATAAGGCCGAAATTTCGTAATGGCCCAGATGATCGCCAGGCATTCTTTCTCAGTTACCAAATAATTTGCTTCTCTTCTTGTAACAGTGCGGCTCGCGTACGCAACAACATATTCTTGGTAACCAGGCTTTCGTTGGGCAAGTACAGCGCCAAGACCAACACATCCGCGTGGATTTCCGTGGGAGCGCTTGAATCAAAATGTCGCAGTATGGGTGGTGATGTAAGCAGTTCACGGAGCTTCACAAAGCACTGTCGCAGGCTGGAGACCACGCAGATAGATTTCGGTCTCCCTGAAGTAGGTCTGTCAGAGGTGCCATGTTCGAGGCGAAATCCTGGATGGAGCGGCGGAAGTATGAGCAAAGCTCAATGAAACTACGCAGCTCCTTGAGAGACTCGGGCCTTGGGAACTCGTTAACAGCACGTAGCTTAGCGGTGTCTGGGAAAACGCCATCCTTCGGCACGACGTGTCCGAGAATGGTTAGCTTGCGTGCTTCAAAGTGACACTTCTTCAAGTTCAGTTGGAGGCCTGCTGCAGAAAGGCAGTGTCGAACCTGTTCCAAGCGCTGAAGGTGCGTGGGAAAATCAGGCGAGAACACCACCACATCATCTTAGTAGCACAAACACGTGTTCCATTTGAGGCCTCGTAGGAGAGTGTCCATCATGTGCTCAAATGTTGCTGGCGCATTGCATAGGCCGAATTGCATCACGTTAAATTCATATAAGCCATCTCGTGTAACAAAGGCAGTTTTTGGTCTGTCATCCGGATTCTTGGGCACTTGCCAATACCCAGAGCGTAGATAAAGGAAGGAAAAGAACTCTGCGCCTTGTAAAGAGTCGAGGGCGTCATCAATTCGAGGCAAAGGATAAACATCCTTTCGTGTTACTTTATTTAGGTGACGATAATCTACGCAAAAGCCTATTGTGCCATCTTTCTTTTTACCTAAAACAACCGGTGACGCCCAAGGACTGTTTGATAGTTGAACGACGCCGCGATTTAGCATGTCACCTACTTGTTCCTCTATGACACGGCATTCAGTCGGTGAAACACGGTACGGTCGCTGCCGTAGTGGTGGGTACTTACCTTTGTCGATCTGGTTGCATACAGTAGATGTTCGACCTAAGGTAGCGCTGTTACTGTTAAAAGATGGCCGAAACTTGTCAAGAAGGTTCAAAAGCTCACACCTCTGTTGTTGGTTTCGGCCTTCGTCGATGACACTGTTGAAAATGTCGGCAGTTGAAGGGCCATTCCCGGAATTACATGAGAGGGTGCTGACTTCCAGTGATCCATCAGAAACGTCAAGTGTAGCGATGATATCGAATGATTCGATTTAGCCGATACATTCGCCCCGAAGCAGCGTAATCGTGAATTGGAACGGATTCCCCACAGGCACGTCGGTCCTACCACCTTGGAGAGTAACGAGAGCGGTTGGGAGTGGTGATAGGTGGCGAATAATGAAAGCAGCGGAAGGTGTGAAGAATACGGTAGCGTCGACGACGGCGAAACACGACACATTTGTGAGGACAGTAGCACGTGGAGGGATCTAGGTGTCGTCACTAATGACCAACTTCGCGTAGGAAGGGCGATCGTCCGCACGTAGGGCATCACCAAGGGGACAAAAACGACTTCGGCACGAGCGCAATCAATGACGGCTTCGTGATCGAAGAGAAAATCCCAGCCTAAAATAATGTCGTGAGAACAGTGCGGGAGTACTACGAACTGCACTGTGTAGGGCACTCCTTGAATTACAAGTGTGGTGGTACACGCGCCCACAGGCTGCACAGGCTGTGCAGTGGCAGAACGAAGACACGAACCCAAGTAAGGAGTTGTAACTTTACGAATTGAACGGCAAACTTTTTCGGCCAATACAGAAATGGCGGCAGCAGTATCAATAAGGGCAAGTAAAGGTACACCTTCAAGAACGGCATTAATGCCGTTCTTGAAGGTGAACGAAGAGGGCTTGTGAAGGTGAACGAAGAGGGCTTGTCTTCGGTGAACGAAGAGGGCTTGTGCTTTGCAACGAGGACGCAGTTCTTGCCTCGGGAACTGCGTCATTTAGGTTTCCGCGTCGATTGTAGGGGGGCGTCGGCGCATCAGGGAGGGCGAGCGACGACGTGGAGAAGGAGATCGGTGATCAGAAGAAGGTCGGCAGCTGGGTCGAGGAGGGTGCAATTCGGGGTCCGGAGTGTAGGCAAACGTGTGGTCGTACTCATTAAAACGTGGGTTTTCACGTGAATGGAGTGGGTGGCGGCAGCACAGACGTGTGACGTGTCCGGGTATAACACAAGAAAAGCAGATTAGTTGGTTGTTGGCAGTGCGCCATGGATTAGCGACTCGGTGGACTGGAGGTTGTGGCGGCTTGGCGGCATAAACAGGAGCAGGCAGTGGAGGCGGCGCTCGGGACGTTTGTGGTCGTGGTCGTGCTGCTGCTTCGGCATACGTCAAGGGTGCATAACTGGTGGCACCAGCTGCGAAGGAAGGACCTCAGACACTTGTTCTTGTATAATAGTCCGTAGTGTAGGGCTAAGCGGCGCACTGCGCTCCGGAAGGCCGGAGATGAGTGACAGTTGGCGGTCAACTTCTTCGCGCACAAAATCTTTGATCTGCGAGAGGAGGATGGGATCTTGCGAGGGAGTTAAGCTGGACATCGATTCCTGATGTGGGACAGCACGGCGGGTGACGAGACGGTGCCGGCGGAGCTCGTCATAGCTTCGGCAGAGCTCTGTAACTTGAGTGACAGTAGCCGGGCTTTTTGAAATTAGCATCTGGAATGCGTCCTCATAAATACCCTTAAAAATATGCTTGATGCGATCCACCTCTGTCATGTGCACATCGACGCGTTTGCACAAGTCAATGACGTCTTCTATGTAACTGATGAAATTCTCACTCGGTAGTTGAGATCTTGACTGAAGGCGCTGCTCCGCACGAAGTTTGCGGACACCAGGACGACCGAATACTTCGCTAAACTTTGTCTTGAATGCTGTCCAGGCTGGAACATCGGCTTCTTGGTTCCGCAGACACAAGTGGGCGATGACACTGAGGTAAATGCCGACGGTGGCCAGTCTCGTGGCTTTGTCCCATTTGTTTAAGACACTCACGAGTTCGTAGGTAGCCAGCCAGTCGTCAACGTCATGGTCGTCGGTGCCGCTGAATTTGGGAGGGGTCCCGATGACCGACCGCGCCGGAGCACACAATGGCCTGGGGAGCCATAGGCGGAGGACTTGTGGCAGATGCAGTTGTCCTAGCGGCCGGTCAAGTCCGGCTTCGTAACTCCAAGATTGCGAGAAGACCCAGCAAACTCCACGAAATATAATAAAGAACTGCGACAGTCAGAACTGTTATTTCAGACGAGGTATGAACGTAGGCCTAGCCAGCGAAAACAGCGACAATGTCCGGGGCGAGCGTCTCGTGCCCAGCACTGACGATGTGTTTTCCGAGCTATGCATGACCCACTACTTCTTCATTACAGAAATATCGCTCTTGCCTGGAGGCGTTCAGACTAACCCTGGCCTTGATATGTTCTAACAAGCAAAACAAATCACTAATTATCCAAAAGATATCAAAGAAAACCGGCTAATTTTCATCGATGAAGAGCTAGAAAAAATGACGTCCCTGGTTGCACACATACATAGGCTGCACACTTACAAAGAGTAGTATGTTTACTAGAACTAAAGATACACGACCCAGAAAACATAACGAGGTGATTCAACCCATTTATATATGGCGTGCCAAAAGAAAAAAGAAAAACAACCAATCTCTTGAAAAATAATTAATGACAAAATTGTTAAACACACTCTGAGACTCCATCCAGTTTCAATAGAACGAATCCACCGGCTGGGAAAAACCTGCCCCTGAAAAAACAAGGCCTGTCGTAATGAAGGTACTTGGCTTTCGTGATAAAAAGAAGGTTCTAAAAAACTGTAACAAGCTCAAACAGTCCAACTTTCCATCGGTGAGGATTTTCCCCCTCGAGTGCATGAAATTCGAAAACAGCAGTGCAACTTCGCGAAAACAAAGAAACAGTCTGTAGCTAAAGTATCTCTTCCTTTTGATGAACTTCTTAATAATGGTTCCAACTACCAATGGAACGCTCAGATTCATAAGGTAATCCTCGTTGAAAACATGTCTGACATGCCTGGTGCGAAAAAAAACGGAGAACCAGAAAGACGCACATTGCGGTCTCACCGCCTAAATTCAACTCAGAAATATGTTTCTTCAAATTGAATGCTCGCAGTATACTTCCAAAACTAACATCGCTTAAAACCTTGCTTCTAAGCATTGAGCCTGACTTCGTAGCAGTGACTGAAACGTGGCTGACTACAGATGTTCAATATTTCGAAATAACGCCGCCATACTATGCGGTAGTACGCAAAGACAGACTAACTCGAGACGGGGGCGTAGCCATTTTCACAAAGAAGAAAATTCCTTTCACTAATTCACCGATTGCTGAAGGCTTGGAAGGAGTTTTTTGCCGATTACTTTTTAGTCCTCACCTGATTGTTGTCAGCTGCGTGTATGGAAGCTCTTCTGCTGATATCGAGGTAATTCGTCGATTGTATGCATACATGCACAAACACATGATTGGATCTAGGCTAGTCATACTTCGCAATTTTAACCTGCCAGATATAAATTGGCGCACCATGTAAAACAGAAGCGCATACTTTGATATGCTTATAGACTTAACGCTCGCTTTGAATCTGTGTCAAATCGTTAAAAAACTAACACGCCCACAAGCAACAGCTTTTAACAATTTTGACTTGGTATTTTTAACCAACAACTTTTCAGCAGGAGATGCAAAAATTGAACTAATTGATGGCGTATCAGACCACAAATAATCTAATGCTCCCTGCTTGTACACGATGGCTGTTTACCACAAAAACAAACCACCACTTACTCTGATTTCAGCAAGGGATATGGTAACAGCATACTCGACTATCTTCTTTACGAACTAAGAGCTTTCGGAAATCTCGCCGTCACTCTCGATAGTAACATAGAGAGTATTTGGCAAAAATTCAAATCAATCGTACCGCACTGCGTTCATACATATGTGCCCCCCTGTACGAAGAAGAAAGAGAAACGTAATCCCGTGTTTACACGCGACATCATCCACACCTTCTCTGCTTCTTTGGACTGGTCCTTTTCGATTCGACTCCCAAATCGTACCACGGTATTCATTGCCGAATTATTGGCCAATGTTCTTGCCCTACGCAAATGGCCCTCAAGTGAATCATTAGCAGTTGTCATTACAGATTCGTTATCAGTTTGTAATGCACATTCTGCGGCAGTAAATGTAGAGCTGATGAATACGTTTCGGCATTTAGTACCAAAAATGTAAAAAAACTGCATTTGCTATGGGTACCGGGCCACCGTGAATTATACTTGAACGAAATGGCGGACTCTTTAGCAGCAGTATCCCTGGGTGGGCCCACCATCCCAGTTTTGCTAGATACGGCTTACGTGACAGCGCTAAGGTTCCGAAACGCTTGCCTGCAGTGGGAAAAATGTAATCTGGATAAATTCAAAGATTTCTAGCATTTGAGCTATTGCTGGAATAAACAGTGGTGTGTATCTCGCCAGTTAAAGGTCACTTTTACCAGATTGCGCTGTGCAGTTCCTCAACTAAATTATTATCTTAACAAAGCTCGACTCAAGGCGTCACCGCTATGCATTTGGTGCAACGAAATTGAAACAATTGAACATTTCTTTTTATTCTGCCAACGTTATTCTTATCAGAGAAAAAGATTTTTAATAGCCCCATTACAAAAGCTAGGAATACAAGTAAATCTACCAGTATTTTATCACTTGGCGGAACTTCATTTGGTTACTGCCAAAGGGATGTATGCTCCACTGTGTTTGATTACATCAATGCAACTAAAACATTACCGTGCTAGTGAACCCCAACCTTTTCAGATTTTTAGTTTATGATTCGTATATGTCTATCAAAAACAAGAGATGGTTCGACCGCTTGCTCAGCAAATATTTTTGTTTTTTTTTGGTAGTATTATTTTTGAACTACTTTTTCAGATTGGCTTCATTTTCATTTTAGTTTCATTTAACTATCCTGCCGCCCAGTTCTTGGCCCATCCCCCTCTGTGGGTGAACGCCATCCATAAGAGGTCATCATCATCATCATCATCATCATCCACACAAAAAGAGAAAGGTCAAAGGCTAGGAAAATATTTGAATACAAACTCCCAGACAACTCACAAAAGCAGGCTCACACTAGCCATAAAAATCATGAAAACAAATGCAAAAGCAGCTAACGATAATCACTTTCTCAACACCCTCAGTAACGTTCTGAAGTCCTCTCCACAAAAATTCTAGAAATACTTTTGCCAAAGGCCAACCCCAGTGCTGAGTCTGGACAGGAAGATGAAAACAGAGCTAACGTACAGAATGAATACTTTCATTCAGTTTTTACAGCAGACGATGGTCACCTACCGAGCTTTAAAACGTCTTCTAGCATAGCTCTAGCACCACTGAACATAAGCAGAAGTGGTGTGTTGAATCAACTACTGAAACTATAGAGTAAAGCCTTTTACACTCTGAAGGGTGTAAATGAGCTTGTCCCATGGACGACACCCTAAGGGTGGTAATTCAACACCTTCCAAAAAAGGGTGCTTTTTCATGCACCCTTAGAATAGGGTGTACATGTAAAAAAGTGTAGGGTGTTACAAAAACACCCTTAAGGAAGGGTGCCTTCGATGTCCTTCACTTTTTTAGCACCCTGTGAGGAGGGTGCGAGAAGGGTGCACAAGGGTGTTGAGTGCCCATGGCAGGAGTGCCAGTATTCTTTTAGACTGCACTAATAGATATCAGCATACACTGATTACACACTACTTGAAGAAAGTGGTCCTGATTATCAATAGTGCGCCACCTGTCGAGCTCCATTCGTTGCGTGTGGGCAAAAATATAAACACGTACAATCGTGTATGAACTTCTGCTGGGTCTATATATACTTCACAGTATACGCATAATTCGCGTTACAGAAAACTAAGCCTTGCTGCCCTTGCATATTGCATTTATTTATCTGGCAAATAAAACTTATAGGCTTGTCTTCTGCCACACAACTTTTTCACCAGATGTGTAACATGTTGACGTGTACGTACACTACACACGCCACCCCTCAAATGTTTATTATATTTTTTCAGTTTCGCTTTATTGACAATTGTTTGAAACATACAGTTACACTGGTTTCAGTTTAGTATACTGCTACAAGTATATAGAGACTACAAATGAAATACACGCTAATATATCCCTATAATTCTTTCAAGTATCTACAATCCCAGTGGTTTCCAGTTTATTACTCTCTCATGTACACAATTGGTTAATAGGAATGGAATACAGGCAAATATATACTTATAATTCTTTCAAATATGTACAATCACCATGAATTCACTATATACGTCTTCATGTACACAATCGTTCCCAAGAAGTGATGCACATAAAAATATATACGGACAGTGTTTTCATATGTATACAATCACAGTGGTTTAAGCTTTGTATTCCTGGATATATAACAATTGGTTATGAGAAATGATGTACATGCAAACATATATGGGTTTTCGCACATATAACTTTAGCGAATACTTAAAAAACCAATACAATGATCAGAAACAAAATAAGCTAAAAACGAACACAAAACTGAGTCAGGACACAGAAAAAACAAAAGAGGTATTGCATAATTACTGCTTATGACACAGCTGTGTCATTTTATGCCAAATGTCCCAGCCATTTTGGCAACCATCTCAAATGTATTCGAAAAACTCGTGCTGCATTGAAAATAGTGAACTTCTGGAATATTTAGGAGAGGAAAAATATTTGGTCACGTGGCTGTCTTCTGAACTTCCTGGGATGCCGTCTAGGTGTTGTGTGTGAAAAATTTCATTTTAAAAGCACCGCTCCTTCTTTTTATACGAAACTCGGTCTACGTGTTACGTAACAAGAGTTTAATTTGGGCGAGCTGGTTCATCGTGGTTGTGTGCTAGTCACAGCGCGACAACTTCAGGAAGAGACAGAAAGTACAGGAAAGAGTACCGACTGTCAACTGAATTTATTGAATGTGCGTAGCGCTTTAATACGGTGTATCAGAACCGTGCTCATGCGCGACGACACGTGTGACCACTACAAAATAATCTTAACTCCGAAAAGAATACTCCCTCTCGGAAAGGATAAGTGAACGTGTAGTGATGCACTGAGCATTGGTTTACCTGATAAAAATACTTCTACAAACGTTAAATTGGCAATAAGTAAACCTATTCTCGTAACGAATGGTGCGAGATTGACTATTTATGTTGCTGTTTAGTACACACAACTTTGAAAGCTTTTAAGTGGTACAAAACAACACGTTATTATTATATCTGCTGGCGATTTTTTAGTTTTGAGACACGTGATGTGGTATAACATGCAAAGGTTTTGGTCATTGTTTTTTTGTTGGTCCTGTCTTATTTAACTTTACTTTCTGCAGGATGGTTTCGCAAACGGGTGCGATGATTTTGTTGGGATATGCAGCATCTTTTAGTCTTTTAATCTGGTTTTTAAGTCTGACCTCACCCTTGTGCTAACATGACTTCTGAAGGGTGGCCTGAATACATGTGGTATAAATTCCTCTTTTTACTAATTTTCAAAGTCCACTATCAAAACAGAGAACATTCTTAGCACTCCTGGGCTGATAGCACCAGCCATTACCCCAACAGCATCATCACACTCGTTTGTGGAACCCTCCTGCAGAAAGTAAAGTTAAAGGAAACAGGAGCAAAAGAAAAGCAGATTGACGAATGACCTTTGCATATTACACGGTACTAGGTACATAACGTGTCTCATAATTTTAGAAAAAGAGCCAGTAGATATGACATTGTTGTTTTCCACCCCTTGCAAGCTTTCAAAAGTGCATGTACTTACAGCAATAGGAATAGTCTATCTTGCATCATTCGTCACTAGAATAGGTTTATAGAATGCCAATCTAATGTGTATGAGATACCACTAACATGTGGAAAAGTGAACATAGGACAAAGTGGGCAATGCTTCAATGAGCGAGCAAGACAGTATGCTTTAAATGTTAAGAAGGGCTAGAGTAGTCTCATGGCCGGACACCTTAAAGAATGTAAGTGCTGTCCTAGGTTTCATAAAACACGGTTTTTGAAAAAAAAGCAAGCAGAAAAAATGAGAGATTTTAGAACTCTTTATCAGGAAGGCCAAGGATCAATGCATCAGTACACCTTCACTTATCTTTCCGAAAATGAGTATTCTTTTCTCGGTTAAAATTCCACCGCGGTGGTCTAGTGGCTAAGGTACTTGGCTACTGACCTGCAGGTCGCGGGTTCAAATCCCGGCTGCAGCGGCTGCATTTCCGATGGAGGCGGAAATGTTGTAGGCCCGTGTGCTCAGATTTGGGTGCACGTTAAAGAACCCCTGGTGGTCGAAATTTCCGGAGCCCTCCACTACGGCGTCTCTCATAATCATATGCTGGTTTTGGGACGTTAAACCCCACATATCAATCAATCTCGGTTAAAATTATTTTGCCATGGTCAAACATGTGTTGTTGCAGGTGAGCCCTGTTCTTGTGCTCAGTATAAAAACGCTCGTAGCACCTTCAATAGAATTCAGTTGACAGCGCTCTTTCCTGTCCTTTTGCGATAAGATTTTTAATATAGAAAGAATTTCATTTTCTCACAATTTAGGTATAATGATGAGTTTTCATTGTATCACAAGTTGGAGCAAATTGCATCTCGATACGGAAAAAAATCACGACTTTGTGAAATTCGTGATATTTTCTCGTATATTTCAGCAGCTTGAGAGGTATAAAGATATTTGTTCCTCAAAATATACTTTCTGTAGAGTAAGTATTCACTGCTCAGATATTCATACAAAGTGCAATATTGCAATAAAAAATGCAAACATATCACATTTTGGCTTTATTCTTGAAGCAAATGTGGCAAAAAGTTGAACTAATATTATTGAGCTTCAAATACCTTACAGAAGCACATTTACTTAACAGGTAGATCGAAATTGCTTTAGAAAAAATACTCGGTAGTTTTACACGAAATTTTCCACAAACAGCACACAGACGGCATTATGCCAGGAAGTTATAAGCCAGCCACATGAACAAAACTTTTTTCTCGCTGAAGTATTCTACCAGTTCACTGTTTTCAACGCAGTAAGTCAGCACATTTTTTTTCAAATACATTTCAGATGGTCGCCAAAGTGGCTGGGACGTTGGGCAAGGAATGGTCCAGCTATATTTAGGCAAAACAACTTACACAAATAACAATATTTGTTCATCTACTATGAACACACTAGAAAAGCTTGTTCAGGCATTGTGACACTAAAATTTTCAGCGTCGTACTGCCTGAACAACTTCTTTGATAAACTCCGAACTCACGCCAAAAAAGCCGCTCTATCACGGTGGTTGTTGAAGGCCTTGCGGCCGTAGACAATGTTAAAAATAAAAAAAATCAACTCATCAGTGCTGTCACTCCTTCTTCGTCATTACTGATACGGAAGATTTTTCGGTCATCCACGTGAGGTTTCAGGAACTCGGCTTGCTCTAGGCTGGGGCCGGGGTATACTGCGCAGGACGTCAGCGGCACCCTCAAGTCCTGTAGTAAGAGCAAATATGACTTCTCATAAAATGATGTTCGTGCTGTTCTGGCAGCACCATATATGAAGAATGTATAGTGTGTATCTTTTGAAATGGCGTGTAATTGACATTACACTGAACTCGAACCATACAACCCATATATTCCAATTATTTCGTATGATGAAGTTAAGATAGTTTTCCAGCATACAGCGAATTCCCGAACTGAGCTGAAGTGTAAGACTACAGCTCAAAAATGGCACTTACGGAAGCCTGAACTCACCTAAGAGTCAAATTCCTTATAGGGGTAGTGAGCCAGTGTGAAAAACAGTTCTTAAAGTACAACGTTCAGAACATGTAGCAATAATCAAAACGCACAAGAAACTTACCAACTTACCTCTTCATGTACAAACAGTGAAGGCATCTCTGCCTTCTATTTTACATGAGAACAAATGATCTTGGGCGTCGCACTAGCGGAGAGGTCTGCAAAAAATTAAAAGTTTTACTGACTTCAATCACGCCTCTAACAATTTGAGGAATTGTGACAATTAAGCAATCAGTGCAATTCTGACTGCCTCTATAAGGGCATCAAAAATGCACAATTTTCTCGTTCTTTCTACCCTCACAAGAAGCTCCGTCCATGGCATCTAATTCAAATTTGACGCTGTGCTGTCTATTCACCTGCTTTCTAGACGTAGGGCTGCAAACATGTATTTTGTGCACCTAATCTAGCACAGAAATTCGTCATCTATAATTCAATCATCTTAATTCATTGTAATTTGATAAAAGATGTGATAGCTCGTCCAGTTTTTAAAGAGATGCGGGCCTGCAATAGGCACTGCCTAGCACGTATGAAAGTATTTCTTTTTAAAAAAAGTTCTTCAAAGCTTGCCTTCAGAAAATGCGTCTGGCACATTTCGACAACAAGGCCTATCCTCTGATGGCAATCAGGGGCACGCGATTAGCGATTATTGAACAAAGAATTTACAAACATAACCCATGCCTAAATACTCAGTTAAACACAAGCAAGTAGGAGCGCTCGAACGTCACCAATGCGCGCGAACGCCGTCTACGTTGCAGCAGCCATGGCTTATGCTAGAGCTACCGCACATAGCTCCCCCAGTCACGTACACTCTCTCGATTTTGTTATAACGCCGAACGTTATCGCAGATGAAAACAAAGCACGAAAACAGCAAACAGAAACGAGGGAAAACAACGCACGGCGATGGCCACAACAACGCGCCTTTGAAAGTTTACTAGATCTTTCCCTGTTGCTTGTGACACGTGTCCTAAATATTTTAAAAGACCGACGCGCGCGTGCTGGGAGCATCGCGGCATATCAGCACCTCAAACTATACTGTCTTTAAGAAAAAAAAGTCATTTCATACAGTGCGCTTCTGTGCATAAATTTTTGTTTTTCTTTCTTTTTTTACGCTTACACCTACAGAAGCACGTTGCACATTTGAGTAATATTAGAAATGTTATTACAATGTAGCCTAAAGCGCATCTTCAAACAATATCAATCACTTTAATCAGTGTAGAGACAATGTGCGATCAGCAACTAATCGCGCCTTTGTTAAGTGATCACATCACTCACTGTATGAGTGATGCAGGCACTTACACAACATCGTGCATAGCAGTGTGAACTCGTTAAGTCACACGTTTAATCGGGCATCTGCAACAGGCCCGCGAACGCATGCTGTTGTAAATGGCTGGCAGCCTACTTTGGCAGAGCTGCTGCAGGCGCCCAGCTAGCGCTGTATGATTATCGTAGGTATGACTACCTACGAAAACAGTACACTCACCATTAACAGGCCCACGTTGTCTGCGTCCGCCGCTCCATGAATATTCCTTAATACCAGCGTCACTTTGAACACGGTGTCATGTGTGACCACCATTGAAGATGGGCCTGTTCGCTAGAACTAACACAGCGACCGAGACCCCAGACCAACGCAACGCATTTGAAAGACGGATGAGACAGAGAGAGCAACGTGAGAGAGAGGGGGAGAAAGCACTGGCGGCGGCGCCGCAGCTGTCGACGCAGGTGTTCGGTGACGTAACTATTCGCTTATCTACACCGCCGTTTTGGGGGGTTGGGCAACACTGGCCCGGGTGAGCGTGGTGAGCGGGAAACCCGCCAAGACGGCGCCCAAAGGCAAACGATATGGTGCATACGGCGGCCGGCGGTTCGACACGGAAGGCAATCGAATTGCGCTTTAAGAATGACTCCTTCTAAATTGCAACTCTCCTTTCACCAAGCCGTACAGCGGCGCAGGTTATTTACCAGCCTTGGGTTCTTTGAGTATTTTGACGGAATGCGACTGCAGTGGGCAAAAAATAGTGAAGCAAAACTTGCGGAAAACAAAGTGCACCCTGGAATTGCCAGGAACAATAATTATTTCGTCCTCCGTGCATTAGCGGAAGAGCATCGCTGCACCTTTTTTCAGAACAATTTCTTTTCGCATTGTCAGTGTCTGGCAATTGCGCGTATGGTGCTGCAACACTGAACGCGTAGTCGAAGCTGGAACAAATTCATCCATAGTCGCGGATGTTTAGAAGGCTTGTCACGTACCACGAATTGTGTCGAGGTTGTTATAACAAACTTTTTGCTGACCACACAGTCAGCACATAGTTCCATATGGTTGCCCAATGAGCTAGCTAAGCACCTGTAGCAAAGGCAGGGCACGTTCTTGTTGAACGTTGTTAATATAAACAATGGTTGTGCATAAGTGCATTGGCAGGTTTCTGTGTTAATTGGTCATAACCCACGTTTTCGATCGTAGAAGCACCTCAGCGGACCTAATCAGCTACCACAGCAAGTTCGTAAGCAACGATGAGGTACGAGATTGTGCAGCTGTTTTCCATGTACTGAATAGTCCGTGTACAGTGCGTTGACCACCACCATTCCTTAAGCCACCTCCCATATAGACTATCAGTCTGAACAGATGTGGGACCTTAAACACTAAGAAACAGTGCCCCCCACCCCACATACATACGAAAATCGTGGGCGCACGGGTTGATACACACCTACTTATTCACAGGCGTACACACATACACGAATGCACACATACGGCTACACACACACACGCGACCGTAAACGCACGCATGCATGGGCGTACACATGTGCACAGGCACCTTTAACACAAGCAAGGACTCGCACATACACGCGCACGCACACATGCACGGGTGTACACACAATCGCGCTTACACACTAACACATGTGCAGGCTCACGCACACACAACCATACACGGGCGAACATTATGTGTGTATATATAATCCATAGCAAACATGAAGCTTATAACCAACCCTAACGAAAGCTTTCGTAACATGGATTGCAGTTAATTGCCTTTATAGATGAAACTTCATTTGCTTCTGCTGGCATTCTGCTGTATTCGGAGAGCACCTTCACACATTCGAAGTCAATTAGGCCATCATTTAACGCAAGGTTCACATTATCGTGCAGTAGCTACGCTGCTCGGCCGCCAATCCGAAGGTCGCGGGTTTGATGCCGGCCGTGGGAGTAGAATTAAGACGGAGGTGAAGAGGTAGAAGCCTGTGCACTGTGCTATATCAGTGCCCACAAAAGAACACCAAAGGGTCAAAATCTCTGGTGTTTTTCACTAAGACGACCCTCATAATCATACTGAGGTTTTTGAGACGTTAAATCCGAAATATTATAATTATGTGTTCTTCTTTTGCTGCATATTCCATGTGATTAATCCTCACCTACACCCTTCTCAGGCACAAAAGCACACGTAGAGCCTGTTTTAGGGTGCTATCGAGGCAAGCACCCAAACAAAGGAGTGCTTTTTTAATAGACCAATTATGGGTGTTAAAGGATGTTAGAAAAAGTGCTTTCTTTTAAAAGCACCCTTTTTACACCCTTTTGGCTGTAAATGTTTTTACTCTGTAGACAGCAAAAAAGCCCCGGACTAGACACAATTCCAAATGCTTTTCTTAAAAGATATGCTGAGCAAATATCCTAATATATAACAATTCTCTATCAAAATCTTTAGCAACTTGTATTCTACCAAATGATTGGAAGATCGCAAAAAAATCCCAGTCCACGTCAGGAAATAAAACTGTACCTTGTAACTTTAGGTCCATCTTCCTTACCAGCACCTGATGCAAACCACTTGAGCATATCCTACTTAACCATATAAATACTTACCTCGACCAGAATAGCATTCTATCGCCAGAACAGCATGGGTTCCGACAGGGATCACCCCCAGTCACTTAACTTGTTGAACTTACACACGACATCTCGGGTAGTATTGGTCAACGAAATCAGACAGACCTTATTTTTCTTGATTTTTCAAGGACCTTTGATTGCGTATCACACGAAATATTTATGCTAAAATTCAAATACACACTAGGCAAGGTGCCCATTAGTAGATGGATGAAGAACTACCTATCCACCCGCACGCAATTTGTACAAATTGACCACACCAAATCTAAAGGTATTCGTGTCAGCTCTGGAGTTTCTCAGAGAAGCGTTTTGTCTCCTGCACTGTTTCTCACCTTTTTCAGTGATTTACCCACTGATATCCCCGTCAACATAAAACTTTTTGCTGATGACTATACACTATAAAGAACTTACTTTTCCAGTCAATCATGTAACCTTAAATACTGCACTAATGACAGTTTCCACATGGTGTGCTAACTGGCCAAAGAGTGTTGTTAAAAACAGTTCTTTTGAGAATAACAAGAAAACAGCACGTACAGGAGTTTTCTTATGCCATAAACGATGACCCGGTAACAGTAGTCGTGCAGCACAAGTACCTTGGACTAACATTAACGTCTGACTTTAGATGGGATTGCTATGTGAACAATATCACTTCAACAGCACTTAGGCGGCTGTTTTTTCTTGGCGACGCCTTTGTCAAGCGCCCCGTGAGACTAAATTACTAGCTTATAATACACTCGTTAGATCAGTATTAGAATATGCTACCCTGGCATGGTTCCCATTTACTAATAAATTAATCACCGGTATAGAGGGAGTGCAAAGCAAAGCAATAAGGTTGATTTTCAATAAATATCAACTCTCAGACTCTCCGAGTGCTCTAATCAAACCGGCTGGATTACTGACAACTGGAAACCGCGCTGCGCTCGCCCGATTGAAACTGCTTCATCAATTATTATATAGCAAGGTAAATGTTGATAGTTCTAAGTACAGCTCTATTTCAGACACAAGAATAACTCGAATGAAGCACTCATACACCCTAAATGAATATCGCTTTTACACAAATTGTTTTAAACACTCTTTTTTACCGCTAGCCATACGACAGTGGAACAACTTACCTTCCACCATTACCAATACGACCTCAATAGCTACCTTTTTATCATACTTTAAAATTACTTACATGATGCACAAACAAGGAACTACAAATATTTCGCAAGTGTATTGATATATGATGTGTCAGCGTCACACAGACTTTACAGTTGTGTTTAAATGTTTAGCCAATGTGAATTTTCATATTTAACTCAACTTTGTCGTTCAGCGCAAAAAGGGAAAAAAACACTTATTTTATTTCGCATTATTTTTTCCTTTGTCTTATCGTACGTGTTTCGAGTTTGTGTCCTTCCTGCAATAATCGCTAAAGGGATTGGTCGTATGTACTAAATAAATAAATGAATTGTGTAGGAATGTCTCGACATTTATCAAAATATCATGAACGGAGGCATAGGTGTTAGATGCTGGAGTTCTTGTACATAGATAAACATCGGCAGTCCTGTGATGGCTCGGAGGACATGTCGGTGAAGGACTTGCAGGCTTTTCAAGGCCTTTTTTGTCAGCGTTCTCACGGTGCCACCGTCGGTGATTTTACCAATAGCGATATATTACTCTATGTGGCGCTGGCTGATTGTCGTGCTCCACCAAAATAATTAGAGAGGCACTTTGTTATGTTCAGTAGCTTTGGCCATTCTTTTTTAAGCTCGGTAGTCCAAATATGTCTAACGTGACAGCTGTAGATAGGGATCCCGAGATTTTAGTATGTCCATGCGTTTCTGTAACTTGAGCTCCAAGTGTTAGTGTCATCGCTTGCTGAGGTAAAAGTGCACTACATCTGCCATTGACGCAGAGAAGCTGAATTTTCTCTGGCGGCAAAGTCAGCCCAAGGCCTGGAATGGTATCCTCGAGTTCAAAGTAGCTTGTGAAGTTCATTTGCCATATCTCGAATATTCCCACCATATTATCGCGATTCTGTCAAAATAGCTATGTTATCCGCGTATATGGTATGGTGCCAGTGTTCGACGAAAGTTCTTGGGCTACTGTGAGCATAGCAATAATAAAAAATAGAGGACCCGAATTCGAGCCCTGAGGAACGCCTCGATCGATTTAGTAAGTAGTATGGGTTGTATCCTTATTAGTACGAAGTCGTATTGGTCTCGCTTCCAGAAATGTTCCCATCAACTCAAGCATTCGTTCGCTAGGATATATTTTGCTAGATTTCTGAGGATATGGTCCTGCTTGACGTAATCAAAGGATTTCCACACGTCAACTGCTAGTATATAGTCGGGTGGTCTACACTATGAGTTCCGATTAATAACCATTCGAAGCAACCAGAGGCTGTTTGTTGTGCGTTTCAGTATTGAGTCTGAAGCCGGATTGAGGTGGGTGTGAACCTGAGGTTTGGTAAGCGATACAGTTTGTTTACCTCGTATGCGTCATTATTTATATCAGTTTTTATATGGTTGGTGTAAGCGATATGGGGCGAAGGTCAGCTATGATCGTAAGAGCCTTTCTAGCTTTTGGTATAGGTTTGATAATCGACAGACATAGATGTTCAGGAACTACCCCCTGAGGCCACTGCTTCTTGATGACAACTATGAGGGCTGTTTCGGCTTCTTCGTGCGAATTGCGTAGCATTTTTCAAGGTATGCTGTTATGTACCGGTGCAGAATCACATCTGCCATGTTTTACTGCTGCATGAAGCTCTCTCAACGTGAAAGGAGCATCTAGGTCAGTGTTTGTGAATTCTACTCTTGGCGCTTCGACTGGAGAGAGTGCTGTAAATCTGCCATGAGGAAAAATGTTTAAATGATTTCCTCTTCGTGCCCGTCGTTGTTGTATCGGAGGGCCAGTGTCTCGAGTGGTGAGGATGCTTTGCTTTCGCCAAGCATTTTGCTAATTCCCTGAAGCTGCTTCATGCCTTTATTTTTTTCCGAGTCGCTCAGAAGTGGATACTCACTGGGCTTGACTCAGTTTCTCCCCGTGATGTTTAATATGCCTGAAGATTTCTCTGATGCGACGGAGAGTCTGGCAGCGTCTGCCATTGGTCTTGTACAGTTGTGTGAGCTTGTTGGCTTGTCTTCATAGAGCTATCATAAGCTAGCCCATGACTTCATCACCTTCCCCACCAAAAGATTCTTCTGTGGCAGAGCTAAGGTTGTTGCGCATGAGTTGCTTGAATTCTTCCGTAAAATCGAATATCCTTTCGAAACCATCCCAAAACTGAACTTGTGTATAGACCGTATACGTGGGTGCTGCTTGCGAATTTTCTCAAAAGAAAAAATACCGAGGTAATGATCCCTGCCCCATGTGGTAGAGTGAGTATACAAAAGGGCTGGGTACATGCGCGCAGTCATAATGACAACATGTACCTTCTGGCCATAGATGTCAGCTTTAGTTTCTAATTGGCCTTTTGTGCTGTCATCATCTTTGTCCCGAAACATGCCCTCCCCACATATAGAATGTGTCAGTAAAGTTTTAGTGAAATCAAAACACCTGCTTCTGCTTTCCTTTTTTCTGACTGACCTCAGAAGGAGGCGGATCAGGAACTGTCTTTGCTGGAGTCCCTCGTTCACTACAAGCAATTGACTGCCAGCCAAGCTCACCAACAATGTCCCTCTGCGACCTTCAAACACGCGTCACGAAAGCCGCTCTATCCCCCTCTTTCTTTCTCCTTCCTCCCCTCCACTTTTTGTTTCTTTTTTACTTCGGCTCTTTTCGGTTCGCTACAGTGAATGAGACGAAGATAACTGTTATGCACAGCATATGTCACTACTGAAAAACACCGCTCATTTGTGGCTCTCTCCCGTTTCTTTTTATCGTTTGTAATAAAATTAAGACAACTGTTAAGTTGTGTTTCTCTCTCTCTCGCTCTAAATATATAAATATATATATATATATATATATATATATATATATATATATATATATATAGAGAGAGAGAGAGAGAGAGAGAGAGAGAGAGAGGCAGCACACCGGTGTTGGACCAATCTTAGACCCATATCGGCTAACGTCGACCGCAAGATTGACCTAAGGTGGCAACTCGGCCAAGTGCAACTTCTACCGATGTAAGACCGTTGTTCAAGCCAACCTGGGACCGATGTTCTTCAGAATCACTTGCCAATATCCAGCTGACGCCGGCCCATTTACACATGCCAATGAAGGCCAGTCCTTTCACCGACGTAGTTGCCGAAATACATCTAGCATAGGACCATTACCGGCCACATTGTTGCCAATGAGTTGCCATTACTACTTCAGCATTCGCTTTACGGCAAATATAGGCTACCATTGGCTTGCGAACACTCCACAGTTATAATATGGGTTCTTTACGACTGGCAATCCTTAGCCGGTATACTGTACATTACGCTTCCAGAAATTCCCCTAGCACTTATAGCCGCCCCGTACGAGCTTCATGGTGTAGTATACTTCAAGGCGACTGACCGCTAGATGACAGTGTAGAAACAGTACACGATTCTACTAAATCGTCAATTTTAGCCTTTTATTTGGCATTGACTATTACCCTCCCCACATGCGGAGCGTAAGACTGCACAAGTGTAGTTACTGTCTAGTTTCTTCACGAATTCTTCCTCAATTTTGCGAGAAATTGTAACATAGGCTGTTCCTTCAAGTATGAGCTAAAAACATTAACTAAAATAACTGCTAGGTGCAAACATTCCGCACAGAGGCAATCTAGAAATAAAAATACCAGAACACAATTTCGCAACTTTATTTCTAAACATACCAAGTCAAACCATTTATTTTTCAATTCAGGATTTCAAGTTCCTGCTGTTAAGTAATGCCGCGCAAACTAGGAGGCGAGTTCAGCAAAGCTCTACGGGCATAGGGCTGGCCAGAGCAGAAGAGGTGGGGCGATGATTTAGAGGCTGCAGCAGGAGATGAGACAACGACGATGGGCTGCCCGGGAAGGGTCATGGAAGCAACGATTGGGTTGAAAACCAACCATCACAGGCTGTCACAGATCCAGCAGCGATCGGGCTGCAAATCCAAGAACACATCTTTGAAGTGCCTTTCCTAACCTCCATCGAGGCCAACAAAATTCAACAGCCAAAGCTTGATGAAATGCTGAGCTTTTCAAACACCTGCACACATAATCATAATAATAAACACCTCAAAATAAGTTCTAAGCACTGCAGTATATCATATATGCAAGCTAAAACAATAAAAAACAATACCAGCAGACGTTATTTTGTACTATCCAGATCAAATGCCATGAAGAAATGAACAAATACTGCAACAGTCATTGTGCAGAAAAATCTGCCTGCCATAGACCAAAATATTTAGGAATACGCTTCAGTGAAAGTTGATTAAAACAAGCTTGTTTGGCTAATTTACAAATAAACAAAAGGTCTTTCATGATTTCTAAACATGACTTACAGGGTTGCAAGCCAGGTTAACTAGTCTGCAGCTATAGCCTATGGCTGTGTAAATTTATACCAGGACAACAAGACACACCACCGCACCAAGTTTACCCTCTGGATTACTCTTGGGCACACATAAGCTAATACTGCACAAAAGGAATGACTGACAACCAGATAGACAGCACAAGATGAAAGAATCTATGCAAACCCCATTTCAGCACGGAGAGTTGTGGATTATTGCAAAGCTTCTGTATTATTTTAAAATGATATCTCCAAATGCTAAGAAAGCTATACTGATGTAGATTCCTATGTTGTTATTTTCGCACTAAATAAACCTCCAAAATTTCACGTGCTTTCTGAAATTTGCATTGATCCGAAGCCTTGGTTTCATAGAAGA